>OY754331.1:130303752-130903752 GCA_963573305.1 Pyrrhosoma nymphula
GCAAGCGATCAAAATAAGTATTCCCTTGCCCCTGTGGCGTTTGTAGGATTTCTAAATGATTTAAAAAGCAAACGACGTTTCTCTTTGCTTATTCATCCAAGTACAATCAACCATAGGCGTATACAGGGGGGGAGTTTTTGGGGTTGTAAACCCCCCCCCCCAATTGATAAAAAAACATAAAAATGATGTGTTTAACACATGCTAATAGTACACTTATAGATCACCTTCCATAACATAATAAAACACCTTCAAAACGTCATTTTAAGATGTATATTTTTCAAAATTCCCGGACCCTCCGTTTTACATGAGGGGTATTCCATACCCCTTCACCCCTCCCCCCCTTCAGACCTTCGAGATACGCCTGTGCAATCATCTGCTTCACTATAAGGATTGACTTTCTAGTTATCCTTTATCATTTCCTATTTCCGCTCTCGAAATCAGCATCTGACCACTGTTAAATGGCAGCGTTAAGTACTACTACTCCATCGGTACCTAACCAACGCACACTCGGTAGCTCGGAGCAAACCTGAGATCGGGGGGCGTTAAGTAACTCAAATTTAATTTCTCCACTTGCCCTTATTGTCAAAATGTTTCAATTATATAAATAAACAGAATCTGTTGCTAAGTGTAGGTATAGCAAATACGCCGTGTGGTTGTGTCGGTCCGAATGCAAACTCTGGAGTTAAGTGCACCAGTCAGAAACTAAATGGGAATTTGGAGTTTCGTTCCTGAAAGCGCAAAGTACCTTTTCGTAGCGGACATTATTATCGTGCATCGTATTTTGGATCTATTTGGTACCGTGTACGGTTTAGTGAAAGAGTCACGAAATCGAAAAATATCGTAATTTTAAATGCAATTTCGTACAAGATCACATCCCTGCTCGCAGTGTGTTTACGGCCAAACCTTTGGATACATATCCTAGCCCTCATCACCCAGTAATGTATAAAATATAAAGTCATTGGTTATATACTCGTCCATTCATTTGAGTATTCTACCTGCTGTTTGGTAGGTTCTTGGACAGTCCCAATCCTGCATCCCAATTTCTGAAACGTTGGCTTGCTTTACCTCCTAACGATGTCCGGCCATTAGATCCCTCATAAAATCCCTATTATCTTCAACCTTCTCTTATTTCGTCCAGAATTCCTATCCTCTTCCTTCCTCTTCCACGCTTCCCCAGTGTTCTCCCCTCTATCACCCTCTTCAGCATGCCCTCACCTCTCAATACCTCCTCTATCCATCTCTTCTGCCTTCTCCGCACCTCTGCCACAAGCTTCCTCTCCTCTCCAACCATATCCAATATCTCCTCGTTCGTCTTCCTCGCCACCCAGCTCACCTTCTTAATCCTTCTCCAAACCCACATCTCAAACGCCTCAAGTCTACGCACATACTCTCTTCCCAATGACCAAGTTTCCGACCTATACAGCGCCACGCTCCAAATTAGAGTTGTCACCAGCCTCTTCTTTACATCTCTTCTCAGACCCCCCTCACCAATTCCCTTCTCTTCGAAAATGTTTCTTTAGCTAGCGCAATTATGCATCTATCTGATGTCCTTACCACTAAACCCATTCTCCTCCAAAACTCTACCCAGATACATAAACTGCTCGGCCTGCTCTATCTTGTGCCCTCCCACCCTTATATTCAGCCCCGCCTTCTTACTTCTGGAAAATATCATCACTTTCGTTTTCTTGTGATTGATCTTCATCCCATACTTTTCGCACTCCACTCTAATGCATTCATCATTGACTGAAACTCCTTGGCAGACTGACAAACCAACGCTTGATCATCTGAAAATCTCACTGATTTTTTCAGCTTCCCATCTACCTTTATTCCTACCTCCTTATCCCCCATGCGTCTCTTTCCATTTCTTCTGAATACACGTTAAAATGAAACGGCGATAGTGTGCACCCCTGCCGCACTCTCCGTCCTATAATGGCCCATCCCGATTCTCCATTGGCTACCCTAACCAGCGCCGTCTGGTTCATATACAAATTCCGAATCAGACGCCTGTCCCTCCAATCGACCCCTAATTTCTTCAACACTCCCATTAATTTCGTCCAGTCCACCCGATCAAACGCCTTCTCGAAAGCTGTGAAGCAAGCAAAGCATTCTGCCTATACTCTAGGTTTTTTCCTACTAGCGTCCTCATCACCGCTATAGCGTCTCGAGTTCCCGTCCCGCTCCTAAACCCGAACTGGTCATCACCCAGGTGTTCATTTGCCTTCTTCTCTAGCCTTCTGTTTATAATTCTCAGAACTACTTTGGCCGCGTGGGATATTAAGCTTATTATCCTATAGTCTTCGCACATTTTTGCCTTGCTCTTCTTCGGTATAGGAATTAATACAGTCTTCGCGATGTCTTCAGGCCACACTCCATTCTCATAAATCCTACGAATAAGCGCAAAAAGTTTTCCTCTTCCCTTATTCCCCATGTTCTTTAGAAACTCTGCAGGTATGTTGTCTATTCTCACTGCCTTATTCCTCTTCATGTTTCGTAGAGCTCTTTCGATTTCACTATCAATTATATCTGGTTCGATGCCATTTTTGTCGATGTCTGATTCCCTTTTTATATCTAACGTACTGGGCCTTATTTCCTTACTATACAGCTCTTCAACATACTCCTTCCACCTCTCCTGGATCTCTTTCGGTTCTACGATCAACTTTCCCGTCTTGTCTGTTATCGTTTTAATTCCCCTTTCCTTAGTTCCACCCGTAAATTCCTTAACTTTCCTATATAATGCATCTGCTCTTCCCTCTTTTTGGTATTTCTTGAACTAGTCGATCTGTTCTCTCCACCACACCTCTCTTGCTTTCTTTATTTCTCTTCTAAGCCTGTTATTTAATTCTCGGTACTCGTACAGCGACTGAAAATAACTTGGGCTCTTGGAATCTGTATCAATGGAAGGTCTGTTAGAAATTACGCTTTTAATGCGAGTATAATAAACTTGAAGTTGCCATTTCAATGCCCAATGTAAAAAGGCATTTTAAACAAAAAAATAGCTGAAGGCGATTTAACAAAGAGGAACATGTTTAACTTTTTTAAATCGGGAAATTTTCACTTGCTGCAACTGTTGTTCGTCAAACTAAAAATATCTTGAACGGTATATTTTGAACGTATATACTACACAGATTATTATTAGTTTGAAATGATGTTCGTTAGCGATCAAAATCGTTTCGGAAAATGCTTTAATTTTCCATTTAATGCTGAACGTCTCAATATACTGTACGTATCCATTTTCCTCATGCTTACTAATTAAGATTTATCTACCAGTATATTCTTAACTTCGCTAGGAAGTAACGGCGATTCGATGGAAATATCGTTTTAAAAGGTAGCATGTTGTGAAGCTACGTTTTCGTTTATTAAGCCTCAAATCGTATCCACAACTCAAAAGCGCATGAAATATGATGCTAACGACCTGGAATACCTCGCATTTTCTTTCGAAATGTGTACAAAATATCCGGTTACTGAGGAGAAGGGAAAACAGAAAATCCTTAACTACGTAACTTGAATTGCCAATTATATTGGGAACAAATGGGAGCTATGAAGGCGTGACTTAACCGAGAGAAAGTACAGAATACTTTAGCTCTATCTGAACAAGTTTTTGAAGAAATTTCTCCACATAGGAAAATAGTGATACGCGTATTGACGAAATACGCAATGAATCTCACTCAGTGATACAACCGGAAGGTTGGTTTGGATAGTTGAGGGTAGAGCTCATCCCGGACAAACCACAAAGCCACAGGCGTGTGAACTTCACACATTCAGGGTAGGGGGGCCAGTTTCTTTCCCTGGGCCACCTCGCACTCCGAGGATTTTTTGTTCGGGGGCGTGGGAAGGCTTCACCCTGATTTGAACCCGGGACCCTTCGATCAGTAGCAATGAATAAGAACAACAAAAATGGAAAGCTCTCTCTTGGCCATCTTTCTTTGCATTTCAGAGAAATTCCTTCGTAAGCTTGGCGAAAGATTTGTGTAACCCCATTTGTATTTAGAAAAAAAAACTAAACAAGAACGGCGTAAAAAAGTTAAAGCCACATCCCTAAAAACCGCGTTCCTTTCGTTTTGCCTCTGTTGCGTCCCTAGTTCCCGGTAACCTTGGGTGGATCTTTCTTGTTTAGGCTATATTGTTATGTTAAGGCTCCATTGTGATAATATCTGTAGTGTAGTAGTGCATGCTTGTGACGCTTCGCCTCGTGACAAGTATTAGCGATTTATGCTAATGCATAATTAGTCGTAGTTACACTAACTTTAGGGTATAGTGTAATGCATGTTGGTGAATACTCACCCCCTGCCACACACCCCTGAGGTGGCTTGCAGGGTATTTTGTAGATGTAGATATTGATTAAAGAATGGATACTTCCGAAAATCCCAGGCCAAAACTAATAAAAAAATAAACGTCTCTTGCGGGATGACAATGTATTGGATACGTATTTAAAAAGAATCTTGAATATCTTAAATTCCATTCTGCTCTAGTATCTATGACAAAAATTTGTAGCGGAAAATAAGGCTGAATTCAAGTGTTTTAAGTGACACGTCTTATTGGCCGCCCTACCACAAGCTGTCGCGTCGCAACGTTGGTCACCTGTGAAGAATTAATCTCGACAATTTCACCTGAAAATTGAAATCCCACTCGGACTAAATAAGTACTCACTTCTCTTCTCTGAGCGCTCTCAAGGAGGCTTTGGTATCGAAGACGGCCGCCGGCATCACTAGCGTCGCGCCGCTGTGTAGGCTGGCTATGGTTCCCGCTACGCAGCCGAAGCAGTGGAACAGTGGCACTTGCAGGCAAATCTTGTGATGCTGAGAAAAAAAAACCGAAATATTCCGTTAATTTCCAGAACTCTCCATCCGTACCGGCAGGAGGATTTGATCACTGCTGCTATTCCCATTTTTAGAAGGCAAATAATGGATTCACCGGGGCTTTTTGATTGATTTTCGAAACCAATTATAAATAGTTTAATTGGTTAGTATTTTTTGGTACTATTTTTAGCATTCGAATAAGTCACGAAAAATAGGGAAAAATTTGCTATGGTATAAGTTTCTAAGCATTTAGTGTATCGTTGATTTCCAAATAAAATGAACGCGCTTTGGTATGCACATTTTCTCTGTTAAAATGTTGATAAATTGAAGTGTTTGAACTTACTGCTAAGTAAGCATATTTAACTTTGGTCAATTTAAGTTTTACTGTTATAATATACTGTTTGTACTGTTTACATTTCTATTAGACCATTCGTAGCATGGAAGAGTTTACTGTCTCGATTTTTCAAGTCACGGCATTATTGATACTACATATCTGTAAGTATTTTTATTACTTGGCATATATATCGCTCAGAACAATACAGCATTCATTATATTTTTTTCAGCAAGGTGGTAACAGACAGCCCTGCTAAGGGGGCTGCTGGGGGTGGAAATTTGACTATAAATACAGTTTTTGACGAAGGGGCCTGCTAAGGGCTGTGGGACTGCTGGGTAATGACTATAAATTCGGCCCTTAGTCTTCACCTTGACGGCTATCAAGTCGGAGTTAGAATATTGGATTAATATTACTTTGTACCAATAGAGTTGAATCCGGGAGGACATCATAAGAAGTAGAGGAAAATAGTTCCTTGAGGAAAGTTAGGTCGAATTGTACAGCACAGAATCGACCTGTTGAAATGTTCGCCCATCCAGATCACAACTAACCATATCCTCGAACCCCGCCCGTCGGCCCATGGACTCGGCGTTGTTGATGACGTTGTGATGACTTAGAAATGCTCCTTTGGGCTCTCCTGTGGTGCCCTAAATCAAATAGGTAAATGAACTGAGTGAGTCAAGTAAAATAAGGTAACGTATTCGTATTTAACAAAATGAGGTCTCCGATTCAATTTACTGGTGATGATAGTTTTTTTTTTAAGAATCGTGAGAACTACAGGAAAACAGTCGGAAATTGTTGTGACATGATGACTTACCGATGTAAATTGAATATTGCATCCTTCGTCCGGTTGAACTTTTCTGCTTAATTGTCGAACTTCTTCCACGTCTCCGTCGCTGACACTTTTGATCAAATCATCAAAGTGGAGGGAGCCCCTGAAATTGATTAAAAAAACATTATTGAGTCGAAAATGAGAGAATTTTTATTTTGCAATTCTGACTAATCCTTCAAATCCACCAAAATATACGAATCAAAGTTATTACTCTTTTTAAACAAACAAGCATAAACTTATGTTTTGTATATGAGATTGTTGATGAGGAACCTTTTACAAGGCAGCGATGCGAGAGGACTCAATCATACAAGAATTTTGCATGGCAAGATTAATTAAGTACTCGTACGCACATGTTTAAAACTCACAAGGGTCCATCCTAGGAGTTTCTTGGGTTCAAATTGGCTGCTTGAAAAAAAAACATACACTGAGTCAGGAGTATAGAAAAACTTTAGGAGCTTGATCTACTAGTCTTGGAATACTATTTCTGTGGAGTCAAGACTGCAAATGAATCTGGGAAGAACAAGAGACTTGGCGTTCACCCCATAATTACTTAAAGATAAGCTATGCAATCATTAAATTATAGCTGAAAATTTAATCAAAGTGCACTTTCTGGAAAATTAAGAGGAATAGGGCTGTCGGAATAGACATCCTCGCAGAATCGGCCAAGAGATAGGAGAAAAACTAAATGATGGAACTTTTCGGACTTTTTCGTAGGAACTGTGGTGAATGTGTATGGCCAGTAGAGTTGTTAAAATTACTTTTGAATCTTATCCCGAAGAAAAGTCAAGCGAAAGGGTGTGAAGAGTACAGGAATATAGGTTTTACGACGCAAGCGGCGTAAGTGATTCTTAGAGATATTAGTGAAAGATAAGTGTGTAAGGTAAAAAGACTGGTTGATAACCATTTTGTTTTCAGGAGACCAACGGGAGGAACACGTGATGCCGTGATAGTTACGAGGACCTTGATAGAAATAAAAATAGCATATGGCCAAGATGTGTACTTGATTCGTAGACTTAGATAAGTTTTATGGAGTGGAGTGGACGAAACTAATGGGATTACTGATGAGAAAAGGACTTGATTGGAGGGAATGGGATTTGCTGATGAGAAATCTATATGCTAGTCGAACGGTACCGGTGAGTATTGCGGTATAGAGAATTGGAATGGGTATCACGAGGAGGAAGGGGAGTGAGGGGAAACTATAGCCATTACTGCTGAACTTGTACTGAGGAAATTATTTGAGATTCATAGGGTTGCTGTCTGTCACCATGTCTCTTTAACTTTTATGCTGACAAACTGCTGGAAGAAGCTTTAGAAGACATCGGGAGGATAAAAGTGGGAGGTGAGAGAATAAAATCCATCAAATATGCTGATGACCAGGCTATAATAGCAGAGAATGAAGAAGAACTTCAGGAAATGATGGAAAGAATTAGGAAGAAAAGTGAAGACTACGGAATGAGAATAAACAGCAATAAAACTAAGGTAATGAGAATAGCGAAGACAAAAGGGCCCTTAAATATACGGCTGGAGGAAAAAAAATAAAACAAGTAAGTTCTTTCAAGTACCAGGGAAGTATAGTTACACAGAGTGGCAACTGTACTGAAGAAATTAAAAGCAGAATTGGGCAAGGAAAAGTAGCATTTACCAAGATTAAGGAACTGGTGACAGCAAGGAACATCAAGATGGATATTAGGAAAAGATTTGCAAAATGCTTTATATGGAGCATTGTGTTGTATGGATGCGAAGCGTGGACGTTGAAGAAGAGAGAAGAAAAGTACTTAGAAATCTTTGAAATGTGGCTATGGCGAAGAATGGAGAAGATTGGTTGGAAAGATAAGATCACGAATGAAGAAGTGCTAAGGAGGATTGGAGAAGAAAGAAGTATACTGAGAGAAATTAAAAAGAGAAAGGCAAAATGGATAGGACATATTTTAAGGAATAACTGCCTACAGAAAATAATAATAGAAGGGGAAATAGAAGGGAAGAGAGGAAGAGGAAGGAGGAGGCACGGAATGCTGAGGGATATAAAAGAAGGAAGGAGTTATGCGGAGATGAAGACAGAGGCCCAGGACAGAATGCTGTGGAGACAACACTACCGTTGAAACCTGTCTACAGACAGATGCACCAATGATGATGATGAGAAAAGATAGAAGTGGGAAAAAGTAAGAGGGCTAAGAAACTTGAGTTCGTGGACGGCCAGGAGTTAGTTAAGCATGTCGGTAAGGGATTGGAGGAAAAGATGAGCTGGTCAGAAGTGCAGTATAAAAATGTTTAGGAGTGAAGATAAATCATTAGGGGACGACGGAAATGAAATTCTTTAGAAGCAGAAAAGCTATCATTGGAACAAACGTGTGACGGCGTAAACTACCTATAGCTTGCGGATCTGTTCTCTTGTATGTGGAGTAGGTGAATGAGAGAAGTGGTGAGGTCATTGGAAAGGCGAAGAATTGGGGGAAACGGCCTGGCACGTTCTGGCACAGCCTCTCAACTTCTGGTTTCCGTTTGATGACTAAAACTAAGCGTCGATGGGCTTGGCTCGAATTTGGATGGCTTATCCTCTTCATTTCGTCTTGGGTGCCGTTGCCCTTGTCTACAATTGGCAGACAGTGCATGCGAAATAACGTTAGCCGAAAGCGGTTAAAATAATTTTAGCAGAGGACCCCACTTGGAATAGAATCCCTCGTTAGACCCCACTTGGAATATGCTGCCAGTATTTGGGATCCTTATGAGATAGGCTTGGAAACTGAGTTAGAATGCGTACAGCGAAGATCTGCAATATACGTTAAAGGCTGTTACGAAAATCTCGTTAGTGTTACTGACCTTTTCTAGCAACTGGGATGGGAAACGCTTTCAGACTGTCGATTAAAATTTTAACTCAATCTATTATGTAAGTTCCAAACCGGTCTATTCTGTGACGACGTTGATAATATTTTACGAAACACGACATGCTACGGTTGATCAGATCATGAGAATAAAATTAGGGAACTAGACTGCAGAACGGATAGATTTAAAATGTCATTTTTCCCACGAACGATAAGGGACCATAATAGCTCCCAATGAGACTTTTATCTAGGTTTGTCGATAGGTAGTGTAGCTCTTAGTAGTAGTATTACTCCCTAATACTTGAATCCTTATCTGTTACCTTGTACTAGCAGCACGCCGTGCATGTTTTCTTCATAAGTCTCGAGTCTCTGTCCATTTGTGTAGTTGCAAAATAAATATATATTAACGGTCCCTCTCCATTGTGATAATATCTGTAGTGTAGTAGTGCATGCTTGTGAGGCTTCGTCTCGTTACAACCATTAGCGATTTATGCTAATGCATAATTAGTCGTAGTTACACTAACTTTAGGGTATAGTGTAATGCATGTTGGTGAATACTCACCCCCTGCCACACACCCACGAGGTGGCTTGCAGGGTAGGTATTTTGTAGAGATGAATGGATTGGTTATAACTGAAATACGGAGTATACGCGTGTCACTGTGTGGATCGTGGTCTTAGCGTAAAGAGGACGGCTGTTGAGACGTGGGCGTGGAAAAGGATGGAGAAAGTAAGCTGGGTGGTGAGGAGACAAACAAAGATGTGATAATTATGGTTTAAATTTGGCGAAGGAAAGGCGAAGAAGGTTGCAGTAGTGGATGGAGCATGAATGAAAGAGATAGCAGAAGATGGTTGCAGAGAGTAATGTGAACGGCCGAAGCAGGGAAAGAAGGATATGGAGGGTATGAAGACAGGTGGAAGAGATAGGAAATCATAAGGTACTTATGGTACTGGAGCGTTGGTTGAAGGCAATGTTTGAGGTGACCTCGCTGAAATTAATATCAGGGTCTATCTAACGACCTTCCATTCAAATGGTTTTAGGTATGTGATAATGGTGTTTGTTCCTTGTCGAAGGCTGTCTTTGCTTTTGTTACTATCTCTCTTGCTGACTAGCACACCTGGTAGAAGTAAGCTGCGTAAAAAAGGTGACGGTTTGATGATTCAGTTTATTATTCGAATGCCTGTTTATATATTTGCCTAGTCCATCTGCGACAATTTAGACTACAGCAAATGTAATATTTTATAAGTATCAACTACAAATCGTATTTTTAGGCTTGGCCTTGCCGCTCAAAATGGAAGCTGGAAAATGAAACTAGTGTCGATGAAAATTTTTATGTAACTGCAATGCTGAAGATTGCGCCCTTAGTTCGATTAATTTTCTTCCCCAGAGCGAAAAATTAATGAAGATTCTCTCATGAGAGTACGTGACAACTTTCATTGATTTCCGCGGAAAATCTCAAATTGTAGCCTCTTTTTTTCTCTTATCTTGTTATTCTCTAATTGTAATCTCTTAGCCTTTCACGTCTAGTGATTCCTCTCTGATCTAATCCATTTCGCCCGCACTCAGAGTTAATTGCTTTGGTCAAAATTCCTCTTCGCGATACATCCGCTGGGTCATCGCGGTATTTATGGGGATTACAAAAAAACTCATGTGGATGGCAGGGTCTTCCTAATGCGCGTTAAATGATTTATGCAGATTATCCGTCGTGGATATCGAAAAAGCTTCAAAATTGATGGGCAACTGTCGATAGGTACCTTCAAATCGGTGGGCGTGGCTCTTTGCTCGCTCCATCAGTTCGATAACGCGCTTCGCCTGCAATCCTTCTTTCATCGCGCGGCATAGCATAAGGTTTAATGGTCAGTGATTGATGAAGGGAGAGGAAGCAGAGGAAGGAAACAAAAGAGAGTATTGCACGCTAGCCATCGGCCCAGACGACTCACTCCCATTTCCCATCGCCCACCAAGACGACAGACTCGAGGTCCGGCACGTCTCCGCTGCGGACTCGGCCGGGAGGCGATGAGGTCAACCTCGGGACCACGCCCTCCGCAACCTTCCTGTTGTCACGGTCGCGGTAGCGGTCAGCCGCAAGCAGTGCCCGGGCGCCCACCTTCCTCAGGCTGTAGCGAAGCTCTTTCTCGAAGTAGGCGGGGTTGATGTTCACCTTAAAAAGGAGATCGGATTCTATTTCAACGAAATTCACACAATTTCATTCATAGTTGAGGGACTTACAGGAAAAGTGTCCCCTGTCCATTTTTGAGGGAAGTAAAAAATTGGTTACTTACCATTAGCAACATTGAACTTTTATTTTGTGATTTACATGTAATAAGTCTAATGTTAAATAGAAAGTGATTGTATAGATTTAACTTGTTAACGCTTCTTAATGTATCCTCAAAATTATATGACTCTATGAAACACATATAATCACACATTTATGCGTATTGTACTGCATATATGCTGTCGTTCATGTATGAATAAATGCGTATGAGTGTATTGTGCTTTATATGTATGTTTGTGTGTATGATGAGCGTTGTCAGTTTGTCTTTTCTGTTGTTCCTTGCACAGAGCATTTCTTTTGGTAAGATTTGTGTACTTCACTGTGAGTATCTGCTTGATTGTTTTAAATTTGCTAATGTTGCATGGCTTAACTGATTGTAGCCCCCCAACAGGTGAACCTTAGGGGCTACCAAACTTGCTTCACTTAGTAATGTTGTACTTTGTATGTAATGACTGGAAGCAATTGAATTATTAAAATTATTATTATTATTAATTATGTGTACAAAGAATCTTACCTCCCAGCGTTATGTTTTCCGCAAATTGTTCTTGAAATTGAATCTACTTTCAGGGCGAGAATTAAGACTATAATTGACGCGCTAACTTTGAGGTATTGCGACATTAGTATTAAAGAAAATGAACCTCACTAATGTCAAGTTGATAGATTTTTGGCGCTAGGTATTTAAACGAGGAGAGATATGAATCGTTTTGAAAACACAGTACAGTTTCACTAAGTTTTATTGCTGTCGATCGGTTTCGACGACTATAGCTTTATTTTTAAGACGAAAAGTTTTCGAAATGGGTCGACAGCAATAAAACTTAGTGGAACTGTACTGTGTTTTTAAGGTGATTCACTCACTACATGTGATGACCTGGACTAGTGATACTTTCCTCGAGCACTTACCCTTTCACGGGACCGATCGACTATCTTGTTTCCTCGCCGAGAGCGACGTGGGAGACGTCAAAGCTCCTTTTCAGAATCTTTTTGTACATCCTTGCCATCTTAGCCACCGCCCTTCCGGAGACGCTTGAGTGGCGGAAGATCCTCGTGTGGGTAATATTCCACTTCATATACTGTTGTTACCTCGACCGGATTCAACGGATCCTCGGCGCCATTTTAATGAGGTCTGAATTGTTTCTTTTCCCAGTGCAGAGTGTATGGTATTGAATCATCATCAGCAGTCATCAATCCTAAGATTCGTTTGCTGCAGCTCTCCACTCCACTCTCTCCTCTCTGCTATCCGCTTCAATCCTAAATATGATTATTTATACTTTGACATCCTTAATGATTTGCTTGAAGAATTCCATTATTGGTCTTCCTCTATAATTCTTCCCATTTATTCTCATTTCAATATTGTTTCCATTAGGCTGTTGTGTCGCAAAATGTGACCGGTAAGTTTACCTCTTCTTCTTCTTCTCAAGTTTTCACTGTATATGAACTTCTTTTCTCTCCAACTCTTCGTATAGGACTTCTCCTTCAGTGATTATCTCTGTCCATTCAATCTTCATCATTCTTCGATAACACCACAACTCCATTTCTTCCAACCTCTTTCGCTCTGCAGCTGTTATTCTCAAGGTTTCACTGCCAAATAACAGCATGCTTCAAGTATATGATTTTACTCCTTACTTCCAGGCATGTGTTACGAGGCATCAGCAGATTCGTTTTCTGGTAGAATGCCTTCTTTCCTAGGGTTATCCTGCACACAACATCTCTCTTGCTTCTTCCATCGCTGGCGATCCTCCTTCCTAGATAGCAAAGTCGTTCACTAGCGCAAGTTTTTGCTGCTCAAGTTTGACTGTCATTCTATATTCTTGATTTCTTCCGGAAACCTTTACCTTGATTTCCTAAACACTAATGTTCAAGTTGTATTTATAAGATAAATTGAACCAATGGCGTTACAAATGGCATTTGTTTCTGTGAAGAACACATACAGATAATAATACTTCATGATAATGGAAGGTAGTGCAAATAAATAGGGATGAATTATTAAATATGACAAGGCAAAGCTGCTGGTTGTAGAAAATGATAAGTGAACGAGAAAACGGCGAAATCAATAATATTTGTGACTCTCAGACACAAGCGAAAGGAAAAAACTGAATTAAAATCTGGTTAGCGGGATGCGATAGTTATTGCTTATGAAAATAATTACCGAAAACTTTAGTGAAAGGGGAAACCATAATACTTTATCAAACGCTTTGTACGGGGTTAAGATCTGGACTCGGTGTACACCACTCAATCTGGATCGATTATTTGGAATGGAACCACGTCCAAAGCATTCTTCACGCGGGTGCCAACATAGGAGTTGTTCCGTTCATTGACAAATATGGAATAAATAAATGTTTCAGTACCAATGTCCACTCATATCACATTATAAATATTGCTTAAGACAGTTATTGGTTTAGGAATTCTGTTACAGAAAAGTGATCAATCGAGGTAGTCAATTTTAAGTATGCAAATAGCTGACCTGTTTAGCAAAATTTTTCCCAAAAACATGACAGACGGCAGCATGAGAAGTATTTATTTGAAGTGAATTGTGATTTTTTCTAGGAATATAGGGTGAAGTAGGGATTAAGGAGAGGAGTAACAAAGGTTAGATGACGGCGTTAGCGTCTTCCTACGCATGATGTGAGGAATCGACTGGTTCACTGCTCATGATCCTAAGCGAAAAACATAACGAAATCTTTGACTGTCAGCTGAAGGTGGTTCCACCGTAAAATGACTTAACTCTCATTTAATTCATATTCTGTCTACTTGTAGAAAAAGTTGTCCTTTATCTGATATTAACTACAAAATAATACCTTTCCTCGCTATTTTATTCTATAATTGAACCTGAAATCACATGGTGCTCAATGGGGGAATGAGAGAACCACGGGGAAAAATAGTATTTTTCCATAAAATATAAATGCCATTTTTGCGGAAAATTATTTATAAGAAGAAAATAATCCAGAGAAATTGAATAAAAATGAAATATGGGCATATTACCTCCTTATTGTTTTAGTTCTTAAAGAATTAATGCCGTAATTGAAGTCAAAATTCTGTAATTCGTAGGAAATGGCGCTGCAGTCGGCTCCTAGGGCTGGAAAAAAGTGCTCATTTAAAATACATTCGTGGAATATTATGCAAATTTTGTTCCTTACTTTTGGGTTTCTATAGGTAATGCATTTAATCAGTGAAAGCAGGATTTTTTGGACAAAATATCAAAAATGTTGAATTTAATATTTGCTTTGACTCACACAATCGCGGCGGAACTTCCTTAACACATTCAATGCGGGTCCGATTTTCATGAAAGTCGTCAAAATCGGCTCGAAAAAAGTGAGAGCGCTTTGGAAGGGAATGATCACGTCAATTGACGTGCTCCGCTAGTCGGAGTAGCCAGGAGCACGTCTATTTACGTGCTCCGCATTGAATGTGTTAAGCGCCCATACTTAGAAGGAGCGGTATCTGAGGTTAGTTGACAAATTGGACCGCAAAACAAAAGCAAGACGTATATTCAAAACCTATCAGAGTTGAAAAATGGCTTCGGTGGTTATACCTAGTGGTTACAATCTTCTCGATCGAGCAGCGGTTGGTGACTTGGGCTTCAGGTGTTCCAGCCACTGAGGTTATATCGCTTCGCCTAACGTAACCCTAAGAGAAGCACGTCATCCATACCCACGGCTGGATTCGTACCGTCGACATTTGGGTTTCCACACCGGCCTGGGTACCTCAGCCGGATTTTCTGCATTTATCTTGTTCAGAAATATAAAGAGACTAATTATTGACTTTTTTAATAGCACTTTCTTTAAATGACCGCCCAGGGTCGCGGAAATTGTACCGAGATTTGACAAGGGAACGCCCTTACCACAGGGCGAAAGATCACACTCAAGATTTCCATTTGGGATTTTCATCCCTAAGTGATTACCCCATTTAGTGCCCATTTAGGTTGATGGTGATTGTTGCCGGATAATTATATCAAGTCGCGGATTTATTCGATGCGCTTTATAAGGACGATAGGCATCCACTCAAGGTTTTTAATCACATGCTTTTAGAAAATTGAATGGCGACCAGATCATCTTATTTCGCCGCAATGGCTATGGCCATCAAGGCTTTCGAGCAAATTGGCGTTGATTGGTTTAGAAGTGCTGCAGTGGCTAAAAGAATCCATCGCATGAAAGACAAGAGCCAATGCTCGAGTCGGCTTTAGCACTCGGCTAAATGCCAGCTAGTAACTACTATACTCAATCCTACAAACTGCGTCCGGGGTCCACTCAGAGCGTTGTTATGAAGCTGGCCGGATTTCGATAACATTTGGCTCAATTGCTGTGCATTTAAAGTCACGGATATTGTGTGAATTTCTGATCAATGTGACTGTTATATCCCTAGTCACGTATGCTTACACAGAAGTTGGTGGTGCCGAGAGAAATTTGAAGACTCGATATTTTGGACCATCTTAATATTACCGGCGGTACACTGCAAATTCATTGCGTTTGCAAATGCGAATTAATTGGAGAAGAGAAGGAGGAGAATGTTGCTTTAGGCGATTTTTTTCCGTTGAGAAAACATTCTCTAGCTCTTCTTCAGCTTGCGCTGGTTTATCGGCCGGATAACACTCCCGTTTGATACGTCTGGGAACGACCCGCGATGGCCAATGGTCATCAGCTCACCACTGGGTCTGGCTTTGCGACAACCGGTAGTATGGTTGGTGTTAGAGAGGAGCCTTAGTCGCGATAAATATGTCCAAATAAGGGAAAACGTTATTCTGCCGTCTTTCATGTCACTTTTTGGGAAACATTTTGCATAACAGGTCACAGGTCAGCTATTTGCATACTTAAAATTCACAAACTCGTCTGATCACTTTTATGTAACAGAATTCCTAAACCAATAACTGTCTCAAGAAATATTTATCATGTGATATGAGTGGACATTGGTACTGAAACATTTATTTATTTCCATATTGGTGAATTAACGGAACAACTACTGGATTGGCGCCTGCGGAAATTCTTTGGACGTGGTTCCATTCCAAATGATCGATCCAGATTGAGTGGTGTACACCGAATCCAGATCTTAACCCCGTAGAAAGCGTTTGGTAAATTATGACGGTGGAAACGGAGCATACAGACGTATTCTGGTGGGCTATGGGAAATGATGGAGAAAGAATGAGGAAACTAATTGTGAGATTGCGCTCAAATCTGTTCGATTCCAAATGTTTTGAAAACTGAAACAAGTAATAAATATGGGTTTGGATCGATTGTTATTAATCGAAGTAAAATCGTCTATTCACTCGCCCACTGCCAAATCCTCGATGCGAGTCGCGATGCACACACATTCATATCAGTTAGCCTGAGAGATTTACTAAAGCAATGCAATCCTTTACCTCTTTTTCCAAATTATTGGCAGATAATTTTCGTTCTCCCGGCCGATGTACTTCACCAGGGAAGAGTGAAGGAGTGGATACAATTTTGAAGGGAGTGTTCTCGTAATCCAGTGTGCACACCGAGCTTTTTCGTTGATAATCTCCTTGCAGTGAGCCTTACCACCCCATTTATCCGGGATGAATTCCTACCTTCTCAGCCAGCTACCGTACGCCAATTAATAAAGAGTTAATTGTTTTCCACTTTTAACAATCTTTAACTTCACGACTTGTTTCAATACTAAGCATCAATCCAAATCACTGGAGTACTATGCACAGTGTCGAGGGTATTTATGAAATTAAATATTACTAAAATAATCCATTATTATGGAACATTTCCACCATACGTCTCGATGATACATCAGTTACTTCGTGCTAGCAAGTTTATGCGACAGTAAAAAAAAGTCATCCTATTCATTGACGTGAAAATGAGTTTACTAGTGCTGACAAAATGATGCTACAATAAATATTCATTCTATTTAATGCCTTGAAATTAGTCTTGAGGTGACATGCGACCGAGCTTAACCTCTGATGGTAATCATTAATATTCTAAAATCACTCGAATTAGATCACCGTGGAGGTTGAGAAAAACAATGCGTCTTTTTTTTTAAGAATGAGGTGTCGTATGGTCTTGGCAATCGGATTCTGCTACATGGAGCAGTTGACATCCGATTTCGTTTTGGTAGTGAATATTGCAGATATTGTTTAACTCTGCTGCTCTATGGAGAAGATGACTATCAACATTTCCACACACACGCTAAGGTAGATACGTAATGGACTGTTGTCAAAATGTAACTGGCTCGAGTCTAACAGGATTCTCCTTCTCTTCAAAATAAGTTCATATACAACTCTGCTTATTTTTTTCCTCTTGATATTTTGCATGACCTAACACTTAAGTTTTTGTAGCAAATACTATGAATATGTACTGGAAGAATTACATATATATCATAATTCAGACCAATTTCTGGCGCAGAGGTTGAGGTTATTAGTATAAATTTTCAGTGGAATAATACCTTCGGGAAAACAATCACGAGGGATCATTATTCAGGAAAAGAGGGGATGTTTTAGTACTTAAGCATAATCCACGCGCTCAATACCAATCAGTAAATTAAGGGAATGCTTTATTCTTTCATTGGCCAGGTTTCTATTTAGGAGTTAATAGTGTAGCCCCGCCCTGAGTAGTTTAACTGCCAGAATCATTAATTGGAACTATGGCCACTTACAAGTACGAGTCCAGCCTTGGCAGCCGCCATCTGCGTCAGGTACCATTCCAAACAGTTGGTGCTCCAGATGGCCAGCCTGTCCCCTCGATTCAGTCTTAGCAGTTTCACGAACGCGGCCGCGAGTCGATCTGCCTGAAATAGATAAGTGCCTCCCCGATTAAGTAGAAAGTAGAAGTAGAAAATGTATTTATTGCTCTAGGACATATGTCCTCTAAGAACAAAATAAATCTACAGTACAAAAATAGAATCATTAAATCAACTCACTTACTCGTTGTGAGCGCTAAACCAATGCAACAAGCCAATACAACAAAAAAGTACCATCATACAAAGTTAAAAAAAAGAAAAACATATCATACTCAATATTCCAAAAAATTATAATAAGTTCCATCATTGTAACTATAAGTAACATTACAGCCCATCAGTTACATAGCGACAAATCACACAGAGCTGAACCAATTGTCAGAAGAAGTTATTGGAACAGCTTGAAGTTACATAAAGATAAGAACAAACAATCAAAGGAATATAAGAAATGTACATTTTTGTTCATATCACCAATGATTTATAATGAGGCGGTAAGCAATAAACTATATAAACCTTTGCCTAAAACGATTTCAAAGTCCGAATATTTTTTACTTCATCTGGTAGATTATTCCAGAGATTGGATCCTATAACCTGGAATGATTTCTGGAAAGAATTTGTACGATTAGTGAAATTAATTGATTAATTAGTTATTGAAAGATGAATATTGCCACATTGAAAATATGCATTTTCAAAGTAACCAAGTAATAATGCGAATATAATGCGTATGCAAATTTTCAAGGGTCACCAAGTGAGTACGTGTAGATTTCCATACGAATTCACATGATTGAAGGATTTTGGTACATATAATGATATACTATTACCCTCTTTAGTTTTAAAATTAAAAATTTTAACATGTAATGGAGTAACCACATGCAGCACATGGTACACGAGTTTTAAAATTGAATTAATGCTAAATGCTGTGTGCGGCCCGAAAAAATTGATGAATGGTCATGTTTTGCTATTTTTATGAATTTTCTATATTTTATGAAATTTCTTCTGATGCTATTTCCTCTGCCATCATTTGTAAAATATATTATTTTGATGACTATTATTTCGAAATAGGTTATGTATTTGGTGTAATTTAAGTTAAACGAGGAGCCGAATCAAAATAGGAGTTGAGGAGATGTATTAATGATTAAATCTGATATGAATGTTGCTGGCTACATGAATCACATAAATGAAGACTCGTGTTCTACATTGTGTAATTTAATGGATTCTAACGTCTTGTGTGTTATAATTAATCAAGTTTTATTTGAAGTTTCGCTAATTCAAGGGAGTTATGATTCCAAGCTTTAACCTAAGTGAAATTTAATTATTTTGACTTGAATTTTTTTTTCTCAAAGAATATTATTTGTTTCTTTTTTCCCGAAAAAGCTTTCCGAGTATATTTTCTTGAGTGAATTTTACGTGTTTTTTTCTAAATGACTAACCCAAAATTTGACTCGTGAAAACTCGTTATGATACGTGCCTTTTGCTTGTTGCCATGAAGTATTGTCTCATGTGATTGAGTAAATGATTCGGAGAAATTTTCAATGTCTTAGGCAAATCAATTTTATTTATCAGAGGGATAGTGCCTTTTTTGAAGTCGTTCTGGTGGTAAGGTGGCTGTTGGACAAAGATATTAGAGAAGAAAAGGAGCAGTATTGGTGCTGGATATGTCCGTGGGAGATCAAGTGTATCAATTGAATAAGAAATGGGGAAGTGTCTAGTGGAAGACTACATGAATCACCTCAAGGGAAATAACAATCGGATACAAGGTACACACTTATGCACACACTTCACGGTAAAATTTTCTATAAAAGAGTTTTATAAACATTTTTATTGAAACTTTAATGAATCGTACGTAAAACGTACTTGCATGCTCACGGTAAAACTATTCATAAAACCATAATGTTGACCAATCTGCCATCTATGAGGCGCTTTGCGAATACGTGAAGTGAATCGTAACTCGGGTTTTAGGTGCCAACTATTCTAAAGGCCGTTTTACACGGTTCATTTATTTGAACAATCTATCGTGCGAACGCATGTACAGTCAAGTGTGCAAGAAAATATTGTACGAACGACTGAATCAGACTGAGTGTCGCTTTACACGATGAGTGCAAACGCACAATTTTCCGTGCAATTTAGCGGTAGAAATCGATCGGAATTCGCGAGTGGATTGTTTATCATGTTTATGTTTCACTCATGAACATATGTTTCACTCACGTATTTGACACCTTGAAAAGCTGATCACCTGAAATTCGGAACCTCGACTCCACCATCTGCTAACTGATTATTCTCCCGGTTTAGACAAAACTCTCTTTGACTCTTCTCTCTGGCTTTATATTCGCCCGTTTCGTTTTTTCTCTTCTGGATTTTAGTGCGACAAGTCATTGACGTTTCTCACCGAATCTCCACTCTTCATAGACTCATTTCGTAGGTTTATTTTGTGTGTGTGACAAACTGTTATTATCAAGTGGCATAGCGGAACACGGGACACGTTTTTTAGTCCCTCCAAATGTCCCTCCCTTGTATTTGTACCAGTGTTTTAATGTATTTGTTGACGATTTCTATGTGACTTGCTAACCAATAGAAATAAAATAATAATTATTATATCACGCGGGATATCAAGAACTCTACTTGAGGGAGCGACCAATCATAATTTTGGGGGAAAAGGACACAAACCCAAAGATCGCGATTACACTGAAAAACCAGAACACCAAATAACACGACGAAATGACGAAGTAAACATTTGAGCAACTTTGAGTTAAGACTTCTCGGGTTCTCCAATGGTTCAAACTATTCATAATTGCCGACGTAATTAATTCTTGCCTTTAGAATGAGTGACGAGTCGTCTCTCGAAACGTCGACAATTATGAATAGTTTAAACCGGTGGAGAGCCCGAGAAGAGTTTATACATTAAAGATTACTATATACACAGGATAATAGTTACTCATGTTATTCGACGGGAAAGTCCTTTTATAAACAACTTTATTTTCAATCGTAACATAGGCACCACAGTTTTCGCCATATCTGCGCCATCTGTTGAATAAAACCGGATCGAAATTGTATGATTGCGTGAATGGAATTAGAACAGGTTCTATTTTCCGTTCAGTCATTCATACATTCGCACAAGCGTTCGCACAATTTGCCGTTTTACACGGTACCATTTCCTGACACATGCGTTCGCACGATATATTGTACAAAACAATGTACCGTGTAAAATGGCCTTAGTAAGAAAGAAACTGCCTCAACGTTCCATGAACTTCCAGTCGTTTGTTTACTTTTTCCTTGTGTTAGATTCCCATGAATACGAGATTATCAACGCGATGAGCGGAACATGTCATTAGTTGTTGCATCAAACGGTGTTATGGAAATAGAATCAGGTCCTATTCCTTAACATGATTTATAAAACTAGTTTTTATAAAACGGTTTTTTCGTTAGCATGCTAATTATTATAAAATTAGTCGATTTTATAAAACATTTTACCGAAAATTTTACCGTGAGAAACAGGCATTACTAAGGGAACAGCACTGTGAGGATGTGATAGAGCAATTGTTGAATAGGAAGGAATTGAGTGGGGGGTTGCAGGGAACCGAACCTCAGATTATAAAACTAATGACGAAAGTGGGAGGTGGTAAAAGTGCCCGAATCGAGCCTCGTGCGGGCCGCTACCTCTTCCTTAGCCTGTGAGAACGTGATGCTGTGCCTCCCCGCTGGAGGCTGCGTCTCCGTGTCTCCCCGACGAGGCCAGAGGGCGACCACAGCCTCGCGGTCCGGCCACCGGGAGGCTGCCTTGTCCAGCAGAGATCCGATCGTCTCGTGCGAGAGTGGATATTGCCCCGGGTTGTGCCAGTAGCTGTCCCTGGGGCTCTCCTGGCTCAGTGTTACCGCCGATTTCGATAGCCTGTACCCACAAGGAAAAGCATCATCTCATAGCAACTATTACTCTCGTAAGTTTATTCACTTCTAATATAAACTCTCGCGATTCATTAGAGGTTAGGTATGCACTGCTAACATCCGGTCTCAGTTACACTGACGCAATTTTTTTGCGAAACAATTGTTGCTAAGGCAGGGTTGACAAAAAGGTTCACCTTGCATGCATGACCTTGACACCTTGTATGACATCAAGTATCGATCATGAGATGTGAGACCGGCCAAACAATAATGAGATAAAATAAAGAGACGACTCTGAGGTGGCAACATTTATTGAAAGAAGTGTAATAAAAAACTATACACTAATATCTATCTATAATAATTACATTGCTTAAGTACACAAATAAATCATTATCCTTTCACTGAGGATGTAAACTGCCAAACTTAAAATTCAAGAGCATCCATGTAGTCAATAACTTAATTTCGATTCGCATTGATTCCAAATTTTATATAATAGTTGAAACAACGAACTGATTGCAGTCATTAGTGTTATCCGACTCTTGCAAAGATTATGCAACACTTTTAACTCATCTCCTGTCATAACACATTCATTAGGAGCGTAAGTATACCAAATACAAATTACCTTTTAATGTAAAAATATCACCACAAGAACACACGCAACACATCACAGCACATACAATACATACATATAACATTTGTAATCACTGACTTTCCATAATTGCATTGTCACTTAAAAACACGATAAACCTTCGTCTTATAAATCCTTCGTTTCAATAATCTCGACAAACATTACGTCTCTTGCACAAGGGAAACTTAGTGATACCGACTGTAATTGAAAATTGAATTTAAGTGCTACAGTCGGATAATTTGCTTTAAATTCTTACACCCAAATGAAAACGTTGATCGGTTCTAACTACGTTCCAAAATAAACTTTCGCAGCGTTCTATGCTACTATTTATCATTGGTTTTTATTATGAGTTTTGAATAATTTGTGGTCCATGAAATATGTCACTCTTCAATAGTTTTGTAATCGTTAGGGATATTTCTAATATTCTTATTAATTATGCCTAAAATCACAAACCAAGAACAATACAAACCGTTGAACGTATTGCACAATTGTGCCTTCAATTGTTTTCAAAGAATTACCAACAACTCCACGGAAACCGGCACTAAACGAGGTAGCCGTACAAGTGTACACATCTGTCATGATTACAGTATATACTCGCTTTACTCGCTAGGGGCCTCCGCCCCCTAGAAGCCCCGCGTCGCCGTTTGGGAGCTTCACCCCCAACCTTTGTGTGTGTTCAAAAAGGTTGACTTTGCAACCATGTTGCCAGCGAACAAAAAGTGATAGAGAGAAAGGATAAGCATAAAGTTGTAGGCCTCGATGAGATCTAAAAAAAACACCCAACAGATTTCAGGCCCGACTGTTAGTTTAAAAGCTTCAGTAGAAAAACCGAAAAAAATCCTAATTTGGCGCCATGTTTCCAGCGAACTATAAGTGTTAGAGAGAAAGGATTGGCATAAATGTTAGGACCTGATGAGATCTAAAAAAGCCGCCCAACAGGTTCGAGATCAGACTCTTGGTTTAGCAGCTACAATACGTGAGGGAAAGAAACATTCGAAAATATCAATTTTGGCACCATGTTGCCATCGAACTACGAGGGAATCCGTGTTTTTGCTAATTATCCGTAAAGATAATGTCAAGGCGCATACCCCTGCCAACATTCAAGGTCATAACCTACACTGGTGAGGGCGTGAGAGAAAGTAACATTAGAGAGTTTCATGAATTAGCCGACTTGGGCACCATGTTCCCAGAGAACTACGAGAGATGAAAAAAAACATAGCAGAGAGTCGTAGGCCTGCATGCGATCTAAAAATAACCGCCCCACAGATTCTAGACCCGACTTCTAGTTTAGAAGCTACAGTCGAAAAAGCACGAGTTTCGCGAAAATCCGACTTTGACACCATGTTGCCAGATAACTAAAAGGAATGGAAAAGAACAAATAGAATATAGTTGTAGGTCTGAATGAGACCTAAAATAACCACCCAACAGATTCGAGATCCGACATCTAGTTTAGAAGCTACAGTCGAAAAACAGCAAGTTTCACAAACATACGAATTTGGTGCCATGTAACCAGCCAACTATTGGTAAAGTCCAGGTTTTTACTAATTACTTGCAAAAGGCATGTCAAGGCGCATGCCCATGTCAAGTTTCAGAAACATTTGACAGTTTCACCAAAATTCGACTTTGGCGCCATGCTACCAGAGTAATAAGAGTTAGAAAAATATAAAAAAACATGAAGTTGTAGGTCACGATGAGATCTTAATCCCTGGGAAAAATAGATTTCAAATCAGAATTCTAGTTTAGGAGCTATGGTCAAAAAAAAGCAAAAAAAATGGAAACTCTACACTAAATGTTGTGCCTGGTGAGAAAACTACGAAGCGTAGAGCACCTATGTTTTTTGCATGTTTAAGAAAATTCAAATTCTCCGTTATGAAAACTTCCTCAGATTTCAGATCCGACCCACCGTTCAAAAGATATGAAGCGAGAACTGAGTCTAATTTTCGAAAAGTCCAAAATCCACCATTTGTATTTTTTCGGGTCACTTCCGGTTAAAAATCCCATGATTTCGGGATTTTTCCTCCAATGAATTCTTTCAAGGAAGGTCCGTGAAAAATTTCAGGCTCCTGGCTCGTCTGGAAGTGGTAGGGAATTTGTATACGTGAGTGAGTGAGTCACACATGCGGCTGTATAGTATTAGGAATCACGAATGGCCAGCGAGAGCAGCGTTCGTTGCGATTTTGCATCAATCACGAATTTTCTGAGAGATCATTGATCGTAGGCAACTTGAACAGATCATTAGCTGGAACATCAATCAATCATGACCTTAGACTCACGATCGAATCACAAGTGGGAGTGATAGTCGTGACCGAGATCTCTCTAAAGACCGACTATGCCCATCACTAATCTCGAGAACCGAGAAAGTAGAGTCATATAGTGACGAAGTGGTTTTTATGCAAAATTATTGCCACATTCACGCTGCGCGAGAAGGAAGGATAACTTCGTAATATTTCTCACAAGACGGGCCTCTAGTGTTGAAACATAGATGGACAGACAATTTTCGTGGTGGTGTGAACTTAAATAACGCGATAGTGGTTCCGCTACATTTCTGGCTTTTATTTTGAAAGTGATAGTACATTCAAAGAAACTTCATCACTGCTTCTTCGTTTCGACCAAATTCACGAGTGGTATTTTTCGGTATTTCCCTTTCCCTACCTTTGGTAATAGAACCTTTTAGAATTACAAATGTCCTTGGTGAGTCGACTCTAATCATTCGGTGTTTTTCATTCAGGCGAATCTCGTGTCTCCTCATATTAGCCAGCTACAACTCATGTCGACTCCCTCTACTCCGAGTAGAAATGAAAATATTTAATATAAAATGTTGTGTAAAAATTTGTAAATATTATATAAGTTAATTTTTCCATTTATTCAAAATCAAAAGTAAGGCAATAAGTTGGGTATATTATTGAAATGGTCTGAAATTGTGCGTATCATTTGCTCGGAACTTTGTGCAGCTTTGGATGCAGATCATACATTTTTGGTATATCAATGGCGTTTGCCGCAAACGAAATAAGAACAAAATATGGCGTTTTATGGAAATAAACACTCTGCATGAGAATAAGCAGAGACGATGCTGATACCCAGCGGCGTAGCTAGGGGGCGGCGGGGGTGGCCCGCACTGGGTGCCACCCGATTGGGGGGGAGAGGGGTGACACCCGACCGTGAAAAAAAAACCCACGAAAAATCCAGTATGTAGAATATTGCCACAAAAATATTTTCACATAAACACTCTGTTGTTTATATTTTGGTAGCTCAATGGCTCTGTCGGTCATGGATCCCCCCAAAATTCTGATGTTTTATACTCTATGGTTCCTATACACGGGAAAAATTTTGGGCGAGCGGCCATACTGTACACTACAGCCGCTCGACCAAACGGTACCTACATCTACATCTACAAAATACCCTGTAAGCCACCACAGGGGTGTGTGGCAGTGGGTGAGTATTCATTAACATGCATTACATTATAACCTAAAGTTAGTGTAACTACGACTAATTATGCATTAGCATAAAACGCTAATACTTGTCACGAGGCAAAGCATCACAAGCATGCACTACACTACAGATATTATCACAATGGAGAGGGACCGTTGATATATATGTATTTTGCAACTACACAAATGGACAGAGACTCGAGACTTATGTAGAAAACATGCACGGCGTGCTGTTAGTACTAGGTAACAGATAAGGATTCAAGTATTAGGGAGAACTACTACTACTAAGAGCTATACTACCTAACGACAAACTTAGATCAAAGTCTCATTGGCAGCTGTTATGGTCCCTTATCGTTCATGGGAAAAATGACATTTTAAATCTGTCCGTTCTGCAGTCTAGTTCCCCAATTTTATTATCATGATCTGATCTACCGTAGTACCCATGTCGGATTTCGTAAAATATTATCAACGTCGTCAGAGAATAGACCGGTTTGGAACTTACATAATAGATTGAGTCTAAATTTTAATCGACGGTCTGAAAGCTTTTCCCATCCTAGTTGCTGCAATAGGTCAGTAACACTAACTAGATTATCATAACGGCCTTTTACGTATCTTGCCGATCTTCGCTGCACGCGTTCTAACTCAGTTTCCAAGCCTATCTCATAAGGATTCCAAATACTGGCAGCCTATTCCAAGTGGGGTCTAACGAGGAAGAAGTAGCTGATTTACCTAACTTTATCGTCGCACTTGCCAAGTACTCTTTTAAAAAATCCCAATTTACGATTAGCTTGACCGGTAATTTCTCGAATCCGAGGAGGTAGGTGGATGCTCTACGTTGTGGTGGGCTGGCTGGGTAACTAGGCAACGGGTTAATAATAAAAGGTGATGTTCGCTCTCTTTCAAAAGAATGGTTCCATAATGTGATGCCTAATGGTGAAAAAATTCTGTGCTCATGGAATGGTTTATTCTCCTCTAACTAATAACGTGTACTGTTTTTGCTGTTGTATTTTTGCTGTCACTAATAGTACTTATACAAGAGCTACAGTTACGACTGGATTTCAGAAGTGGTTGAAATTAAATCCCAAAATCCCTAATTATTTATTAGTGACCGACCATGAAAGTTCAAATGAACATCTGGAAAATTTTTAAAAGCTGAAAACTTTATAAATGAGGCTATAATTGCTTCAAAGAATAGATGACGTAGCCTTGCAATTATTTGATATTGAAAGACAGAAGTGGAAGCATTTTTATCTAGATTATTGAATTTCACATTGATTAAACAAAACCTAGCATTTCGTGGACATGAGGAGGGCCAAGGCTCTTCAAATAAAGGCAATTTCTTAAAACTAGTCGAACTACAGTCAAAGTATGGCGTAAAGTTTAAAGAACACATCTTGAATTTAGAGCATGGTAAATCACCAAAAGTATTATATCTGCCCCCAGGTATACAAAATGAATTCATTAAGGTTTTAGCGAACCACGTTAAATTTTAGCTTGTGATCGAAATTAAATCAGATAATATTTTTGAATTATGTTTGATAGCACACCAGACATTTCGCATGTGATCAAACGTCTGAAGTGATCCGTTATGTGAAAATTGGAATAGAAAAGTGGAATTCAAAGAAATATTCCTTCGATTTTTTCCTTTACATGAGAAACAAGCTGCCGATTTATGCGAAGAAATTCTTAAGAAGCTGGTAAATGATGGTTTAGATATTATGATGATTCAGTATTGAACTTCGAACTAGATCGTAGTCCGTTCAAGATGTAGTTTCATTGTTCGAGGTTGTGCAGAAAAATACTTTGCTAAGGGCGAATAATGAAGAATTGAAATTAGCTGTTTCAAAGTTTATTGAATTTTATGATGAGACATCATAAACATAACTCCTTTTCGAGATACCAAGGTTGAGAAGACATTAAAAACGGGCAATGTTACAGTTTCTAATTAGATGTATAGATGTTTTAAAAATTTATCGTGGAATGTGATTTTACAGAATCTCTTTGAAATCTTATGGTTGCTCTCAAGTTATTTCTGACGATTTGCGTATCAGTTGCTTCGTGCGAGAGGAGTTTTAGCAAACTAAAATTAATTAAATATTACTTGCGGGCAACAATGACCCGAATGAGAATTGACAAAACAATACTATTACTATCATAATATTGTAACATACATCAATGTGAAAGGATATATGATAAAACAATAATATTACTATCATAATATAGTAACTAGAGACTCATTATGTTACTTATTAAATTTAATGCATACTTTACGACTATCGGTTATTATTTATTAGTTTTTAGCAGTTTGCATTCTTCGGGTGACAACAAGTTATCCGCCCAGGGTGCCAATGCCAATGCTAACAACACCACTGCTTATACCCTCGTAGATATAGTAATACAGATAGTGGAACAAAGGAAGAAAATGAAGATCTAGCTAAGAGTTTATAGTTGTGTCTTTCCATATGTAAATATATTCCAAACCTGCGTGAATACATTGACGGTACACCGCAATATGCAACTTCCAAACCGGTCTATTTTCTGACGACGTTGATAATATTTTACGAAATCCCACATATGTACTACGGTAGATCAGATCATGAGAATAAAATTAGGGAACTACACTCCAGAATGGACAGAATTAAAATGTAATTTTTCCCACGAATGATAAGGGACCATAACAGCTGCCAATGAGACTTTTATCTAAGTTTGTCGATAGGTAGTGTAGCTCTTAGTATTGGTAGTACTCCCTAATACTTGAATCCTTATCTGTTACCGAGTACTAGCAGCACGCCGTGCATGTTTACTACATAAGTCTCGGGTCTCTGCCCATTTGTGTAGTTGCAAAATACATATATATTAGCGGTCCTTCTCCATTGTGATAATATCTGTAGTGTAGTGCATGCTTGTGAGGCTTCGCCTCGTGACAAGCATTAGCGATTTATGCTATGGTATAATTAGTCGTAGTTACACTAACTTAAGGGTATAGTGTAATGCATGTTGGTGAATTCTCACCCCCTGCCACACACCCGTGAGGTGGCTTGCAGGGTATTTTGTAGATGTGGATACCCAGGTTTCGCTGCCGTTTCGTTTTTTTGTTGCTATGACTTATCATAAGACCTCAGGTGGCCAAGAAAATAAACGGAATTTATGAGTCAGGGTATGCATGTGTTACAATCCCACTTATAGACTAAGAATTGGGGAAGTTGTACCCTCGAACACGCATCAACCCAACTATATGGATAGATAACTAACTTTGTGAATGATACCGTGTTAGGTTTACGACCTCACTTATATTAATTTCCATAGAGCTAGATTATTACGCATTTGGTCGTAAAATAGAGAATGATCGTACTCGAATTATTTATGCATAGTTTGTTCTCAGTTTCCGAGGCATACGGACCGTGCACTAATTCGTCTAATCAACAGACAGCATTCCGCTATCTACCAATTGTTTTTATAGAGGTTTAATTTTCGCTTCCTGAAATAATAATAGAGTTTTTCATAATTTGGACATTTATTTTTTAAACTATATTATGAAAACGACCACTTTTTTGCAAGGTACTTTAGATAACGGCAATGTGTCGCAGTAATAAAAGTACCAGCAATCTTTTTGAATGTGGGAAAATTCCAAGTGACGGAGTTAACTGGAAGGCTTCATTCATGAATATACATATGGATCTAAATCTTCGACTCCACTGTACGGGCAAAGGTGTTGCCTAGCTTTCCGCAAAAGATAGGTCGCGCTGCAGTCGGCATGGTTCCCATTCTGTCAAAAATGGCCGGTTTAATTGGGAAGTCAATTCAGGTACCTTTATTTCCAGTATCTCCATTTGAATCACGGCCTTTCCTTCGGAATGGTTCGCTTTTGTGTGTCAAAAATGGCCGGTGTTAATAGGGAGGCCAATTCCGGTACCTTTATTCCAG
The DNA here is from genome assembly GCA_963573305.1 of Pyrrhosoma nymphula. Classification (NCBI taxonomy): domain Eukaryota; kingdom Metazoa; phylum Arthropoda; class Insecta; order Odonata; family Coenagrionidae; genus Pyrrhosoma; species Pyrrhosoma nymphula. Next base: position 130,333,350 of record OY754331.1, read on the forward strand.
TATCTCCATTTTAATCACGATCCTTCCTTATTAGAACCACCGTATCTAGAGTGGCGGCGCTACAATCTGTTTGGTCCTGATTTTTCGATGCATGCGGAATGTTTGGCAACACCCACTGGTGGCAAGATTAGGATCCATATGTATACTCATGGCTTCATTGGTAAGAGTGGCTGTATGTGTGGGGATTATTCCGTTCGCCAAGGGGCAAATGGAGTGCGTGAAAAAAAGGGAGACACAGTCTTGAAAATATAAAATCAGTAAACGCAGATCAATGACGGGAAAGTGTTTAAAGCGGAAGAGCGCAATGATTTTTCTCCCTTCGCTAGCAGATTAGTGAATCCCTCTATCCACACTTTTAGAGACGAACAAACAAAAATGCATTAGAACGGATTTAAATACACACCGAACATTCCAGTTTCTATTTAATATTTGATAAATCTAGCGGTGAACTGTGATATTTCCCTCAGGAAGGACAACGCAAAAAAATCCACAACGTAATCTCAAGAAATACGCGAGTGCATCTATAACCAACGGAATAAAAATTAATCAGCCAACCAGTGAACGAAGATTCCTTTCCACTATCAAGACCGCTCTTTCAACAAAAAAAGTAATCGTCTCAAAAGCTGATAAAGGTAATGCTCTCATCATAAAGGACAAAACCGCAAAAACTGAAAAAAAGCGTTGTTATGAATGTAAGGAAACGGAAAAACGCTCCTTGTAACAGCTATTGCATAAACAGCAGCAAATTAGAGACTGTATAATCGGTTAAATACCTCGGAGTTAAACTGACTAATGATCTCTCGTTGAGTAAACATATTCGAAAAATTACCGGTCAAGCCAATCGTAACTTGGGATTTGTTAAAAAACTACTTGGCAAGTGCGACGATAAAGTTAGGGAAATCAGCTACTTCTCCCTCGTTAGACCCCACTTGGAATATGCAGCCAGTATATGGGATCCTTATGAGATAGGCTTGGAAACTAAGTTAGAACGCTTGCAGCGAAGATCGGCAAGATACGTTCAAGGCCGCTATGATAATGTAGTCAATGTTACTGACCTTTTGCAGCAACTGCAATGGGAAACGCTTTCAGACCGTCGATTCAAATTTTAACTCAATCTATTATGTAAGTTCCAAACCGGTCTATTCTCTGACGACGTTGATAACATTTTGAGAAATCCCACATAGGTACTACGGTAGATCAGATCATGAGAATAAAATTAGGGAACTAGACTGCAGAACGGACAGATTTAAAATGTAATTTTTCCCACGGACGATAAGGGACCATAACAGCTGCCAAAGAGACTTTTATCTAAGTTTGTCGATAGGTAGTGTAGCTCTTAGTATTAGTAGTACTCCCTAATACTTGAATCCTTATCTGTTACCGAGTATTAGCAGAACGCAGTGCACGTTTTCTACATAAGTCTTGAGTCTCTGTCCACTAGTGTAGTTGCAAAATACATATATATTAATGGCCCCTCTCCATTATGATAATACCTATCATTAGTGTAGTAGTGCATGCTTGTGAGGCTTCGCCTCGTGACAACCATTAGCGATATATGCTAATGCATAATTAGTCGTAGTTAAGCTAAATTTATGTTATAGTGTAATGCATGTTGGTGAATTCTCACCCTCTGCCACACACCCCTGAGGTGGCCTGCAGGGTATTTTGTAGATGTAGATACCCAGGTTTCGCTGCCATTTAATAAATTCGGGAGGACAGCACTTTTGTACACTTCGATTTTTGCTTCCCTAATCAAAATCGCATTCCTTAATGTTCTCCACATGCAACCGACTATTTGCCTTCCAGGATTCGAAAGGCTTTTAATCTTCTCACCTAAATTTCCATCTTTCGAAAATTATATAGCACCCACAAAACCAGGGAAATAGGCTATATGATTAACGGAATTTGGTGGCACTCGGAAGTGGAGAGTTTGAACATAGCGAGGGTGTTCAAATATTGGAGAGTAGGTAAACGTGCCGAGGGATACTCGTGAAGACCCATGGACAAACCCGGAGCTCCTCCGTCGGAGCTCTCTGGCATGCTTTCCTCGCCATTACCTGCCACGAAATCGAGGGGCACCAATTTTTGCTACCACTATACATATTGAAAACGCGACTTTTTCGTGAATAATTATAAATAGTAATAGCAACCATTAACACTCGTTTAATAGGTAATTTAGCATGAATCCAAGTAAGCTGAATTGCAGTGTAAAGCTGTTTTAAGACAAGCTAGCCACTGGCTAAAGCACCTATTACATTCCTTATTTCCTTCTCAAATTTAAATATTTTCATGCCCGTTTGACGGCGCTTAACCAAAGTTAGGTAAAATATCAACTCTTATCACACAACCTTGAGGTGGCCGGTAGATTCTTATGGAGATATATAGATGCAATTAAACTCGAAAGCCAAATCCTGAATAAATACGCTATCATAGCACTAATTTTCCCCTAGGTCTTCGCATTCAAAATAGCGCTAAAATGCTGGTGGCCTAAACACCTCCTGCCACATCCCTATGAGGTGACTTGCGAGTCACGACAGAGATGTGTACTTGAATACATCGTACTATTAACCGCGGGCACCGCATTTGTGGGAACGCAATTGGCTTGCTCGCGATGTTTGAAGAATGAATCAAAATTAGAATTACATATTAGGTATTAATTGTGATAAAATGGTTACGGCAGGGAAGCTGAATTTGTCTATGCCAAAATTGGGATATAGTGCTGGGTATCCATGGTTCCCCTTCTCCCAACAAAACTGGTCAGGTATACCTGGCCATAAGTCGCAGGGTTTAACCGGCCCCCTATCCGAGGTACCCCAACCTACCCGTCCCAATTCCCAACCTCCCGTCCCAAGTCAACCCTCCGGCTCTCCGGCTCCCGTCCCAAGTCGAAAAGTCACAATAAAAGAGTGTAGGAAATGAAATCTCTTTAGTTTTCCTTTTGGCCTATAGATGGTAGAGATGAAATTATTTTATATTGCTGGTGTTTTTTTAATTTTGTAAGCCAGAGTCAGCATCCAATTGCTATTTGAAATAAAAAATAAGATACTTTCTAATACATACTTTTCAGTTAGTAGTTACGTTTTTCGTTTTGATTAGTCACTGATTATTAATCGTAAGCCAAAATTGTCTCTCACAGTATATTTTTTCGACTCTTAAAAAGGCGCGGTTCGATTTTCAAAATTTCTTTGACTGAATTCTCTTCAAGCGAAAAAATCTTTCGCCTTTTACTAAAGATTTCCGTGGAGGGGATTCTTTAGTCTGTTGAAGAATTTTTGACTGTGCACAACAGGTAAATGTTGGGCCAAATAATTGGTACCAAAAATTATAACCACATGTTCATGAAAACAATTCATGCATTTTTCATTCAAAATTAGTTGGAAATGAAACTTATCACCTATGTATTTTATGGCCTAGTAGATATGGTCTTTATAGGTGCTTTGTCAAGATCGGTCTCCCATGTTAGGTAATCGCTACTTTTGAGTAGTTACTCGGTAATCGCTCATCATTTGTCCTTTGGTCGCCGCGTTGATGTGGTTTAAATATTAAATAATCAGCCATAGCAACTTGCAACAATGAGAATTGTATATATCTATGCGTATAATTAACTAAACAACAGCAGTTGATCGTTGAATTCGTTCTACTTGAATTCTCTTATAATCGATGACAGTTTCTGTTAAAATGAAGCACATCAAACCAACTTGATTGGAAATGACATTCCATTCAGGTGTACTATTTTTTATATTTTCGTAGGTAAGCGCCTCTGATTTCACTTAAAAATCAAGCTGAAATAACAGCAATAAAATAGGTCACTTACATGTAATCTATAATAACCATTCATGTGTGGTCATTACGTTGTTACCTAGTAAATGGATAGGCGGCTGACACTCGTACCCTAAACAGCTGATGGTAAGAGCCTTGCCCTTGATGCGATTGCAATCATATGGTTCGAGTGTGGAATGTATGTACAAAGAGGAAATTCTTTTCAAGAATAAAGTTCCTGGAAAGACTGACCAGAGCAAACCTAGTGAGACGGTATGTTAGATGGACGTAGCACTCTCCCAGTTTTTAGTTTGACTGCACACTGTTCTCCTGACTGCTTTTTGGCCTGCGCCTAGCGGCCGGGGAAGTGTGCGAGGTTCTGATTTGTGCTGGGACGAGTGCTGCATGCCTGGTGTGGAATCACCCCGTGCCACACACCCCAGTGGTGTCTTGCACGGTACTTCGTAGATGTATATGCAACGGCACGCTGCAGAGGGTGAAGGAGAGTAGTGAATGTTAAGCATGCGTTGCAGAGAGAAGAGAAGTAATGGAATTTGGGATGGTATGAAGGACGGTAAAATATATGAACAGTTTAAAAAGGAATTTCAAATTAAGTATGGATCAAATTTGATTGTTTCATGGTTGACTTCGTGGAAGTAATAGAAATCCATCTTCAATTTTTAAAACTTTGTTCTTTTCCACACTGTATTTAAAAACTGCGACATGTTTCACCTTAATAAGGCATCTTTTGGCGCATCTACATCTACAAAATACCCTGCAAGTCACCTCAGGGGTGTGTGGCAGGGGGTGAGTAATCACCAACATGCATTACACTATACCCTAGAGTTAGTGTAACTACGACTACGCCGCGCGCTTGAAAAACTGAATTTGAAACTTCAAACGGAAGAGCGCGTACGAATTCGCTCTATCTCCGCTATTTATGGACCAATCTCGATGTTTATTTTTTTAATTAGGGGTATCTTGGAAAATAATTAACAACTACGCTATCAGCTAAATATATAATTGTAGATTCAATTGTTATTATTCATTTTTATTATTGTTGTGACTCACTGCACATTTACTGTTATTACTTACTAATCGCTATTTAATATAAGCTTATGTTATTAAAATGGAAGAAACATATTATACACATTCTTTTATTTACTTAAAGCAATTTATTTATGTCGACATATTTTTTATAAAATTAACTTTTGTCGTTACTCTCCTTCAAGACATTTTCGGTACATTCATCATTATTGTTTAGATTTTCCTCATATTGAACATGAGGTATTATTTAAGGACACTCACTATTGTCAATGAATATATTGTTTAAAATATCATTCTCGTTACTCTCTTCGATCTCTTCATGTTCAATATAAATAACATTTGTGCAGTTTTCGCCAAAACAATTCGCGATTACAATTACAAGTGACAAATTCATTTTTGCACTAAATATTTAATTAACAAAAAACGCCCATTTTCGAAGTTATTTTGCTTTTTTGCAATAACTAATTCATCGATTTCGACGTACGACGACTCAATTTAAAGGTTGTTTGATTACCCACAACTTTTGTTTGAAACATGTTTTCGTAAGTTCATTAGTTATTGAAATAATAACAAAAAAGTCATTTCGGCGCCCTATAAACAATCACTACTTAGCAACCCCTCATAATCTCGAGTTGAACGCACATGGGGGGGTCATTTCATGCCCACCTCCACACTCCTGAGCACATTGCATCCACTATAGAATTGGAGTAAAATTTACATTGGGTTTATCCCTATTGATTGGACTATAATTGAGTTGCGCTATTCAGCGTTTATACGTGCGTACTGTTAACTGGTTATCGATTATCATCAGTGAGACCAAGGATTTGCCTTATTTTCTTCTTAATATTTGCATTCTTACCGACTACGAAAACTTATGTAATTCATATATAAATTATATCATCATTAAGGGCGTATATAGTGATTCTTAATCTATGTAATGTTGTTGTTAATTGGATTAAGCGTTAACAAAAAACAGTATTTCAATATTTTCGCAATATATTTAATACGGAAGTTACGTGGAAAGATTTTGTTGCGGTCCTATATTTGCGGATCGGAAAAAAATATACCGAGGAAAGTCAAAAATAGAGCAGCGGGACAAGGTAGTACAATGCGATATTCAATCGTTAACCCGTTACAATAATAACCTTCAAAAGTGTGCTATTTAAATAATCCTAACAGTAAGAAGGAGTTGCAAAAAGTATTAGGAATGGCAAATGTTTTTAATAAATTCATTCCTAACATAGCGAGCATTAATGCACCATTGAGACAGCTGATGAAAAAGAATGTAAAATGGAATTGGTCTAATGCACAGATACATCTATATCTACCTAATACCCTTCAAACCACATCAAGAGTGGTGGCGTACTTCGTAGATGTAGATGAAGAGTGTGTGGCAGGGGATGAGTAGTCACCAACATGCATATAACTATACCATAAGGTTAGTGTAACTACGGCTACTTATGCATTAGCATAAATCACTAATGCTTGTTACGAGGCGAAGCATGCATGCACTACACTACAGATATGCTCACAATGGAGAGGGCCCGTTAATATATATGTATTTTGCAACTACGCAAATGGTCAGAAGCTCGAGAGTTATTTTGAAAACATGCACGACTTGCTGTTAGTACTAGGTAGCACATAAGGATACAAGTATTAGGGAGAACTTCTACTACTACTAAGAGCAAAACTACCTATCGACAAACCTAGCAAAAAGTAACATTCGCAGCTCTTATGATCTCTTATCGTTCGCGGAAAAATGACATTTTAAAACTGTCCGTTCTGCAGCACAGTTCCCTAATTTTATTCTCATGATCTGATCTACCGTAGAATGTCGGAAAAATGTTTGATCCAAGTGTAGCAATTAATATATATGTTGATGCATGTGATAAAGGACTAGGTGCTTGCCTTATGCGAAAAAAACAGTCCAGTTGTATTTATAAGGCTGCTTCTATCACTATTTTGACGAAGTTGTGGGCACATATACATCCACATATGAAAATCTAGTTGAAGACATCGAGCCAAATCATTTATTCGTACTTGATGCGGAAGTTTATGACCATTTTCAGCCGAGTAAGGCCTGAAGACATTATCGTAGAGATTTGTCCACTGGTGATCAAAATTTAATAATTGAAAAATAAAAATTGTCTAGAGCCACTACAAAGGAAGCCTATCGGAATGCATTCATGGATTTTAAAATAAAATCATTAATAGAACAGTTACAGGATAACCCAAAAGCATTTTGGTGATACGTAAGGGAAGTTCAAGGCAATAGATCAACAGTTATTCCACTACGAAATGAAAAGGGCGAATTGTTAACAAGCAGTTCCGTCAAAGCCAATTTATTAAACTCCAACTTTCAAAGTGTGTTCACCAAGTCGTCACAGATTACATCCGTAAAGGTAGATGATCACTTTCAGCAAAAGATTCCGCCTATCGATATTTGCGCTCAAGGAATGGAAAACTTGTTAAAATCCGTAAGTCCAAATAAATCTCCAGGTCCTGAAGAAATTCCTACCCGCGAGTATAGAGAATTAGCTTGTGAAATAGCACCCCACTTGCAGAATATATTTAGTAAATCCATCAACGAACACAAAGTACCCATGGACTGGAAAATTGCAAATGTCACTCCCATATTCAAAAGCGGTGATAAGGAACAGCCATCGAACTACAGACCGATATCTCTCACATCTATCTCTTGGAAAGTCCTTGAACATATAATTGTAAGATCAGTTATGAGACACCACGATATAGAGAACTTGTTAACAAAACACAACACGGACTCAGAAAGGGAAGATCTTGCGCATCTCAATTAGCTTTTTTTGCCCACGATATTTAGTCTCCGGTGAACATAACGTTCCAGTTGATGCAATTTGTCTTGACTTAAAAAAAGGCATTTCATAAAGTTTCCCACAGTAAACTACTCATGAAATTAAAATCCTACAGTTTAGACGACGACGTGATTTCCTGGATTAGAGAATTCTTAAGTAATCGCGTGCAAAGCGTTTTATTAGATGACGCTATATCTTATGAAGTAAAATTCACATAGGGTGTCCCACAGGGAAGTGTCATAGGCATTTGATAAAGTTTCCCACAGTAAGCTACTCATGAAATTAAAGTCCTACGGGTTAGATGACGACGTAATTTCCTGGATTAGAAAATTCTTAATTCCTTATGAGATACGCTCGGAAACTGAGATAGAACGCGTGCGGTGAAGATTGGAAAGAAACGTTAAAGACCATTATGATAATCTAGTTAGTGTTACTGACCTTTTGCAGCAACTGGGATGGGAAACGCTTTCAGACCGTCGATTAAAATTTAGACTCAATCTACTATGAGTTCCAAACCGGTCTATTCTCTGACGTTGATAATATTTTATGAAATCGGACAGACTACAGTAGATCAGATGATAAGAATAAAATTAGGCAACTAGACTGCAGAACGGACAGATTTAAAATGACATTTTTCCTACGAACGATAAGGGACCATAACAGCTGCCAATGAGACTTTTATCTAAGTTTGTCGTTAGGTAGTGTAGCTCTAAGTAGTAGTAGTACTCCCTAATACTTGAATCCTTATCTGTTACCGAGTACTAGCACCACGCCATGTATGTATTCTACATAAGTTTCGAGTCACTGTCCATTTGTGTAGTTGCAAAATACATATATATTAGCGGTCCCTCTCCATTGTGATAATATCTGTAGTGTAGTGCATGCTTGTGAGGCTTCGCCTCGTGACAAGCATTAGCGATTTATGCTAATGCATAATTAGTCGTAGTTACACTAACTTTAGGTTATAGTGTAATGCATGTTGGTGAATTCTCACCCCCTGCCACACGCCCCTGAGGTGGCTTGCAGGGTATTTTGTAGACGTAGATACCCAGGTTTCGCTGCCGTTTAATAAATTCGGGAGGACAGCACTTTTGTACACTTCGATTTTTGCTTCCCTAAGCAAAATCGCATTCCTTACTGTGCTCCACATGCTACCGACTATTTACCTTCCAGCATTCGAAAGGCTTTTAATCTTCTCACCTAAATTTCCATCTTTCGAAAATTATATCGCACCCACAAAACCAGGGAAATAGGCTATATGCTTAACGGAACTTGGTGGCACTCGGAAGTGGAGAGTTTGAACATAGCGAGGGTGTTCAAATATTGGAGAGTAGGTAAACGTGCCGAGGGATACTCGTGATGACCCATGGACAAACCCGGAGCTCCTCCGTCGGAGCTCTCTGGCATGCTTTCCTCGACCTTACCTGCCACGAAATCGAGTGGCACCAAGTTTTGCTACCATCATACATATTGAAAACGCGACTTTTTCGTGAATAATTATAAATAGTAATAGCGACCATTAACTCTGGTTAAATAGGTAATGTAGCATGAATCCAAGTAAGCTGAATTGCAGTGTAAAGCTGTTTTAACACAAGCTAGCCACTGGCTAAAGCACCTATTACATTCCTTATTTCCCTCTCAAATTTAAATATTTTCGTGCTCGTTTGACGGCGCTTAACCAAAGTTAGGTAAAATATCGACTCCTATCACACAACCTTGATGTGTTCGGTAGATTCTTACAAAGATATAGATGCAATTAAACTCGAAAGCCAAATCCTGAATACATACGCTATCATAGCACTAATTTTCCCCTAGGTCTTCGCATTCAAAATAGCGCTAAAATGCTGGTGGCCTAAACACCTCCTGCCACATCCCTATGAGGTGACTTGCGAGTCACGACAGAGATGTGTACTTGAATACATCGTACTATTAACCGCGGGCACCGCATTTGTGGGAACGCAATTGGCTTGCTCGCGATGTTTGAAGAATGAATCAAAATTAGTATTACATATTAGGTATTAATTGTGATAAAATGGTTACGGCAGGGAAGCTGAATTTGTCTATGCCAAAATTGGGATATAGTGCTGGGTATCCATGGTTCCCCTTCTCCCAACAAAACTGGCCAGGTATACCTGGCCATAAGTCGCAGGGTTTAACCGGCCCCCTACCTGAGGTACCCCAACCTACCCGTCCCAATTCCCAACCTCCCGTCCCAAGTCAACCCTCCGGCTCTCCGGCTCCCGTCCCAAGTCGAAAAGTCACAATAAAAAAGTGTAGGAAATGAAAGTTCTTTAGTTTTCCTTTTGGCCTATAGATGGTAGAGATGAAATTATTTTATATTGCTGGTGTTCTTTTAATTTTGTAAGCCAGAGTCAGCATTCAATTGCTATTTGAGATAATAAATAAGATACTTTCCAATACATACTTTTCAGTTAGTAGTTACGTTTTTCGTTTTGATGAGTCACTGATTATTAATCGTAAGCCAAAATTGTCTCTCACAGTATATTTTTTCGACTCTTAAAAAGGCCCGGTTCGATTTTCAAAATTTCTTTGACTGAGTTCTCTTCAAGCGAAAAAATCTTTCGCCTTTTACTAAAGATTTCCGTGGAGGGGATTCTTTAGTCTGTTGAAGAATTTTTGACTGTGCCAAACACAATAGTGTTGGGCCAAATAATTGGTACCATAAAATATAATCTCATGTATATGAAATCAATTCATATCACTTAAGTATTTTATGTCCTAGTAGATATGGGCGTTGTAGGTTTTTTTCGTGATCGGTCTCCCATGTCAGATAATCGCTACTTTTGAGTAGTTACTTGGTAATCGCTCATCATTTGTCCTTTGGTCGCCGCTGATGTGGTTTAAATATTTAATATTCAGCCAAAGCAACTTACAACAATGAGAATTTTATATATCTATGCGTATGATTAATCAAAACACAGCAGTTGATCGTTCTATTTGAATTCTCCTATAATCGATGACAGTTTCTGTTAAAATGAAGCACATCAAACCAACTTGATTGGAAATGACACGTACTATTTTTTTATATTTTCGTAGGTGAGCGCTTCTGATTTCGCTTAAAAATCAAGCTGAAATAATAGCAATAAAATAGGTCACTTACATGTAATCTATAATAACCATTTATGTGTGGTCACTACGTTGTTACCTAGTAAATGGATAGGCGGCTGACACTCGTACCCTAAACAGCTGATGGTAAGAGCCTTGCCCTTGATGCGATTGCAATCATATGGTTCGAGTGTGGAATGTATGTACAAAGAGGAAATTCTTTTCAAGAATAAAGTTCCTGGAAAGACTGACCAGAGCAAACCTAGTGAGACGGTATGTTTTCAGTTCAAGAGTTGGATAGACAGGTGAAACGTCTCACGCGTCAAAATAACGAAAATAATATCATTATCGGTGGTGATTTCAACGTTCCCCCGATTGACTGGAAGACATATAGTTTCAAAAATGGCGGCAAAGAAAAAGAGTTGTGCGACACTCTACTCCACACATTCACTTCTAATTCCTTGCATCAATTAGTCACAACACCGACCAGAGGAAACAACGTTCTAGATCTTTTGGCGACCAACATACCTGAAAGCGTAAATTTTATTCGACGGTCTCAAAGCTTTTCCCATCCCAGATTATTGAATACACCACGACGTAATATGTTGGATAAGAGAGTTCTTAGCCGACCGCGAACAGAGGGTAGTTCTAGATGGCGTTAGCTCAGATGTAGTGAAAGTTACATCAGGTGTACCTCAGGGAAGTGTCATCGGTCCGTTATTGTTCCTTTTGTATATTAATGACGTCACTACCGTTGTTTCTAGCAAAATTCGCCTCTTCGCAGATGACGCAGTGTTGTACAGGGGTCTAGAGAATGAGTCCGACAAGATTGCGTTACAAAAAGACCTAGATGCTATAAATGAATGGTGCAATACTTGGCAGTTAGAATTGAATTTTAAAAAGTGCGTTTTTATGAATTTTTGGAAAAAGAATAACTCGGTCAACGATACGTACACAATCAAACAGACTTATCGAATGTAGAGTCAGTTAAATACTTAGGTGTGACCCTTACTCAGGACCTGTCTTGGGGGAAACACGTTCGGGAAATCTGTGGACAGGCTAGTCGCAAATTGGGATTTATCAAAAGAATATTAGGAAAATGCGACGAGAAAGTTAAAGAGCGATGTTATTTTTCACTCGTGAGACCTCACTTGGAGTTTGCCGCTAGCATATGGGACCCTTACGAAGTAGGACTATTCTCTGAAGTAGATCGAGTACAGCGGAGAGCAGCAAGATTTGTGGATAGTTGTTACGATAAACTTAGCAGTGTTACCGAATTGTTGAAGGAATTAGGGTGGGAATCTCTAAGTGATCGAAGGGAGAAATACAGGTTAAATCTTTTGCGCAAACTCGGAGCAAACAGTTTTTTGCCGGACGTTCAACATATACTGCTAGAGCCTACGTACTACGGTAGAAGTGATCACAGGAATAAAATAAAGGAGATTGACTGCCGAACCGATAGATTCAAAATGTCATTTTTCCCACGTACAACAAGGGATCATAATAGTTGCGATAGATCAATCACATGAAACTCCCACCCTCAATAGGTAGAGTAGAATTTTCACTTGTGCTTAATAGCACCACATCATTACTAACTCTTCATACTGGTAGATTAGTCCGGCATTATTTTATTCTGTTCACTGCATGTAGTATCATCTCGTAGTATTCATAAATTAACAGTATCAGTAATATTAACCATTAGATGTGTCTATAGAATTCTCTACATGTTTGTATGTTCTTTTACACATCACTCTCACAGTTTCCGGTTGGACTGCGCACTGTTCTCCTGATTGCTTTTGGCCTGCGCCTAGCGCCAGGGGGAGCGTGCGAGGTTCTGATTTGTTCTGGGACGAGTGCTGCATGCCTGGTGTGGAATCACCCCATGCCACACACCCTAGTGGTGGCTTACACGGTACATCGTAGATGTTGATGTATGTTAGATGGACGTAGAACTCTCCCAGTTTCTAGTTTGACTGCGCACGGTTCTCCTGACTGCTTTTCGGCCTGCGCCTAGCGGCCGGGGGAACGTGCGAGGTTCTGATTTGTGCTGGGACGAGTGCTGCATGCCTGGTGTGGAATCACCCTGTGCCACACACCCTACATCTACATCTGCAAAATACCCTGCAAGCCACCTCAGGGGTGTGTGGCAGGGGGTGAGTAATCACCAAGATGCATTACACTATACCCTAAAGTTAGTGTAACAATTATGCATTAGCATAAATCGCTAATGCTTGTCACGAGGCGAAGCCTCACAAGCATGCAACACTACGCTAGAGATGTCATCAAAATGGAGAGTGACCGTCAATATACATGCATTCTACAACTACACAGATGGACAGGGACTCAAGACTCATGTAGAAAACATGCTAGGCGTGCTGTTAGTATGCACTAGGTAAAAGATAAGGATTCAAGTATTAGGAGTACTACTACTACTAAGAGCTACACTACCTAACGACAAACCTAGATAAAAGTCTCATGGCAGCTATTATGGTCCCTAATCGTTCGTGGGAAAATGACATCTTAAATCTATCCGTTCTGCAGTCTAGTTCCCTAATTTTACTCTCATGATATGATCTACCGTATTATGTCGGATTTCGTAAAATATTATCAACGTCGTCAGAGAATAGACCGGTTTGGAACTTACACAATGCATTGATTCTAAATTTTAATCGACGGTCTGAAAGCTTTTCCCATCCCAGTTGCTGCAAAAGGTTAGTAACACTAACGAGATTATCATAACGGCCTTTAACATATCTTGCCGATCTTCGCTGCACGCCTTCTAACTCAGTTTCCAAGCCTATCTCATAAGGATCCCAAATACTGGCGGCATTTTCTAAGTGGATTGGGTTAACAAATGCAATGTTATTTAGTATTTTTTAACTTTTTTGTATTGTTCCTTTTGAACCTAGGGGACATGAGATCCCAGATCCCTTCATTAGCGCACAAAGTAATACATTTAATATAAATCTTTGTAATAATAGTGGGAATTTCGGAAAGAAAAACCAGCGAGCACCTAATGGTTTCGGCTTCGGATTTCGGCTTGATACTGGCATACGGAGAGTTAAAGAAAAACATAAGTTCAGCAGTAGCATTAAAAATTATTTTGATACATGTGATGAAGGACTAGGTGCTTGTCTTAATCGAAAAAAACAGCCCAGTTTTATTTACAAGTCTGTTTCTATCCCTAATTTTACGAAATTGTGGGTACATATACATCCACATACGAAAAACTAGTTAACGACATCCAGCCAATATCATTTATTCGTACTTGATGCGGAAGGATATGAACATCTTCAGCCAAGTAAAGCCTGAGGAAGCTCAGAAATCGTGTAAAAATAATTTAACAGGTTTTGTAAATATTTGTGCGCGATTCTCACCTGAACTTCTCCATGACTCTGCATTAGTTTATCGCTTGGTGTTTCAATAGTTGAGCCTCGACTTGCGATGTGAATTCAATCGATTTACAGTGCAGTCTTTTACACATCTTTGTGGCTCGCGTTCTATCTGAATTAGAAAGTGACACTGGCTGACGCAATTAGTCAGTTTATTTCCTTTCTGAGCACATTCACAGCACAGTGTCATAAAACTAGATTAATACTACGAATCTCATCACTCACTGATGTCAATAACGTTAATTGTAAAAGCTACACGCGTTAAAAACATCTGCAGGCTTACTCCACTTAAAAGAAAGGGAAAATTTGAGGGTGACCGCTGCGTTGTTGCCATATTTCCCGCTGTTGATGACCACGTTTTTAGCAATGTTCGCAAAATTGTTAATTTTCATTGTAGAACGACGATTAAAAGATGTTATTACTCGTACAATTATCGGGAGTACGATTAAAATATTAATTTGTTATAATATGACGTAGTTGTTAAAGTTGAAATTGTAGTGAGCATGACTTATTTTGGCGAGGGAGAGCCTCCCGATGTGTGGGTCGAGGAGAGAGGCGGGCGTTGTGTCTCCGAGCTGGGGAAAGGGTCGCGGATTAGGACCCTCGCGAGCTTGGGCCCCACCCATCTTGCGACTACCTGTGCTCGGCCCCACATAATCGAGTTTAACCCTTAGGGAATTCTATATATATCCCTAGAGAATTAAAAAAATTGGTGGACATATAAAAATATCTCTATAGCCGTGTCCAAACTCGCCAGTTAGGTACCTAAATCCGGAAATTTAGGGAGGACGCCATCTTGAAGTGTGTCCAAACTCGTTAGGCAGCATAAGGGAGCGGATTTGGGCAGCCAAATCGGTCGCCGGATTTAGGCAACAACAAGTCCTTCCTAAAACTGCCACCATTTTGAATTTCCCATAGTTCCGAGTGGTAAAAGCGTGAAAAGTAGTGGAATGAGTGGAATTGCAGTAAATATGGCGGGAGGTAATTTGTTTTGAATGGAAGGGCGTGAGTTATTATGAATATATTAAATGAATGATAAATGTTAGATTGATTCATGTTATAAATTTCATCTTCGGAAGCAACAAACAGACAGAGACCTTCATATCAAGTAGTGAGACAGAATATACAGGTGTCATAGTGGGGAAGTATTTTGAGTGTTTATAAATCAGGTTTTTTATATTGTCTTGCGCATGTTAGCTATTTTTTAAATTAAAATTTCGTTTTTGGAAGTAACAAATCAGTCAACCGAACAGTTAATTATAGCTAGAAAGGAGAAGGCGGATAAACTAAACATATAAACTAACGTAAAACTACCCCTACGCGTCTAGATAAAGTCTACCATATTGCAAGTTTTTAACGAAACTAAAAAGTAACTACAACACGCAAAAAACGGCAAGCTATAATAGTTCTTTCCCACAATATTTAGTCTTAAAACCCCATTTACCTACAACAAAAGCCTAAAATTATAGTATGCAAAAGATAGTTTTATGACTGTATACGAAGCTCCTGTACCATTGGGAAATTGTACATAGATTACTTCGAAGTAATTAATATTATTATTTAAGATTTATTTTTCATCATTTCCATTTGACATAATTTCGTGGCCTCCATATGGATGTCAGCGCATCCAATGAACATCCAAAGGATGTCCAATACTAATATAATTAATGGACATCATGCGGTGGCTGGGTATCACCGTAAACAGACTTACTAATAATGCACGCAAAAGGAAAGCACAGTGCAGGGATAATATAAAATTCGAATTGAAGCTATTACCTACACGATCAAAAACGCAATTAACTGCTCAGTATAACACGAATATCTGCCATAGCGGCAAAAGTTAATATAAGCACAATGAACAAAAACTAAAAATACGTGCTTTATACTGCTAAAAGACACGGATAAATATACACAATCACAAATTTACTGAACTGCTCAGTCCAACACGAATCCACCTAAACATCTACCATAATGAAACATTGACTTTAAGCTTTTTTAAAATCTAGAAATATTGCGTCTACTTGGACAAGCTTTTCTCCCGAGGAAAGAATGTCGTGAAGGAAGAGGGCCAACTGGGTTTCGCAAGACCTGCCTTTCCGGAATCCGTGCAAATTTGGCGTATACAAGTTTTGACTATCCAAGTACCCCATAATCGAACTGACGATTATATGTTCCAATATCTTGCACGAGATAGACGTAAGGGAAATCGGTCTATAGTTACTGGGCTCTTCCTTATCGCCACTTTTAAATATTGGTGTAACGTTCGCAATTTTACAATCGTAAGGAACACGATGTTGTGTTAGAGATTTTTCAAATATTATTTTTAGGTACGGTGCTATTTCTGATGCTAATTCTTGATAAACTCGGGCGGGAATTTGATCGGGACCGAGTGATTTCTTGGAATTAATGGATTTCAGATGACTTTCTATTCCACGACTAGTGATATTAATAGACTGCATTGGGTGCTTATATAGCCTAGGCATTGTAGTGGTGTCGTTTGGAGAGCGTTTTTTATAGACGCTTTGAAAAAAGGCGTGGAAGATATTTGCTTTATCTAATTTGTCGTTTGCTCTTTCTCCTAGATTGTTCTTTAGTGGCTTTACTGTTGATTTGCAGCCTTGAACCTCCCTCACGTATGACCAAAATGCCTTTGGGTTGTCCTCTAAATATTCGCCCAATATTTGATTTTTGAATTCCGTTAATGCATTTTGAAAGGCCGGCTTAGCTTCTGTTTTCGTTTTCTTGTATTTTTTGCATAACTTCTTATACTCCTCTTCGGGGAGATCCTGATGTGCGTTCCTCATTTTTGCGTGCCGTATTCGTTGTCGCTTGAGAGATTTCCGGACGTCCGTCTAGATGTGTCTATAGCATTTCTCTGCATGTTTGCATGTTCATTTACGTATCACTCTCCCAGTTTCTGGTTTGACTGCGCACTGTTCTCCCGACAGCTTTTTGGCCTGCGCCTAGCGCCAGGGGGAGCGTACGAGGTTCTGATTTGTTCTGGGACGAGTGCTGCATGCCTGGTGTGGAATCACCCCGTGCCACACACCCTAGTGGTGGCTTGCACGGTACATCGTAGATGCAGATGTAGATGAAAGGGTTGTATTAGATGGCGCTATCTCTAATGAAGTAAAAGTCACATCGGGTGTCCCACAGGGAAGTGTCATAGGCCCGCTTCTGTTCCTTTTGTAAATAAACGACATCGGTGACAAAGTTGACAGTAAGCTTAGATTATTTGCTGACGACGCAGTGGTGTATAGAGAAATTCCTAGCATTAATGACAAGGAAGCGCTAACTAAGGACCTCGAGGCAATACAAGAGTGGTGCGATGCGTGGCAGCTAGAATTAAACCAAAAAAATGCGTTGTTGTGAATTTTTGGAAACGGAAAAACGCTCCTTGTAACAGCTATTGCATAAACAACATAAAATTAGAGACCGTAGAATCCGTTAAGTACCTCGGAGTTAAACTGACTAATGATCCATCGTGGAGTAAACATATTCGAGAAATTACCGGTCAAGCTAATCGTAAATTGGGATTTGTTAAAAGAGTACTTGGCAAATGCGTCGATAAAGTTAGGGAAATCAGCTACTTCTCCCTCGTTAGACCCCACTTAGAATATGCCGCCAGTATTTGGGATCCTTATGAGATAGGCTTGGAAACTGAGTTAGAACGCGTGCAGCGAAGATCGGCAAGATATGTTAAAGGCCGTTATGATAATCTCGTTAGTGTTACTAACCTTTTGCAGCAACTGGGATGGGAAAAGCTTTGAGACCGTCGAATAAAATTTACGCTTTCAGGTATGTTGGTCGCCAAAAGATCTAGAACGTTGTTTCCTCTGGTCGGTGTTGTGACTAATTGATGCAAGGAATTAGAAGTGAATGTGTGGAGTAGAGTGTCGCACAACTCTTTTTCTTTGCCGCCATTTTTGAAACTATATGTCTTCCAGTCAATCGGGGGAACGTTGAAATCACCACCGATAATGATATTATTTTCGTTATTTTGACGCGTGAGACGTTTCACCTGTCTATCCAACTCTTGAACTGAAAACATACCGTCTCACTAGGTTTGCTCTGGTCAGTCTTTCCAGGAACTTTATTCTTGAAAAGAATTTCCTCTTTGTACATACATTCCACACTCGAACCATATGATTGCAATCGCATCAAGGGCAAGGCTCTTACCATCAGCTGTTTAGGGTACGAGTGTCAGCCGCCTATCCATTTACTAGGTAACAACGTAGTGACCACACATAAATGGTTATTATAGATTACATGTAAGTGACCTATTTTATTGCTATTATTTCAGCTTGATTTTTAAGCGAAATCAGAAGCGCTCACCTACGAAAATATAAAAAAATAGTACGTGTCATTTCCAATCAAGTTGGTTTGATGTGCTTCATTTTAACAGAAACTGTCATCGATTATAGGAGAATTCAAATAGAACGATCAACTGCTGTGTTTTGATTAATCATACGCATAGATATATAAAATTCTCATTGTTGTAAGTTGCTTTGGCTGAATATTAAATATTTAAACCACATCAGCGGCGACCAAAGGACAAATGATGAGCGATTACCAAGTAACTACTCAAAAGTAGCGATTATCTGACATGGGAGACCGATCACGAAAAAAACCTACAACGCCCATATCTACTAGGACATAAAATACTTAAGTGATATGAATTGATTTCATATACATGAGATTATATTTTATGGTACCAATTATTTGGCCCAACACTATTGTGTTTGGCACAGTCAAAAATTCTTCAACAGACTAAAGAATCCCCTCCACGGAAATCTTTAGTAAAAGGCGAAAGATTTTTTCGCTTGAAGAGAACTCAGTCAAAGAAATTTTGAAAATCGAACCGGGCCTTTTTAAGAGTCGAAAAAATATACTGTGAGAGACAATTTTGGCTTACGATTAATAATCAGTGACTCATCAAAACGAAAAACGTAACTACTAACTGAAAAGTATGTATTGGAAAGTATCTTATTTATTATCTCAAATAGCAATTGAATGCTGACTCTGGCTTACAAAATTAAAAGAACACCAGCAATATAAAATAATTTCATCTCTACCATCTATAGGCCAAAAGGAAAACTAAAGAACTTTCATTTCCTACACTTTTTTATTGTGACTTTTCGACTTGGGACGGGAGCCGGAGAGCCGGAGGGTTGACTTGGGACGGGAGGTTGGGAATTGGGACGGGTAGGTTGGGGTACCTCAGGTAGGGGGCCGGTTAAACCCTGCGACTTATGGCCAGGTATACCTGGCCAGTTTTGTTGGGAGAAGGGGAACCATGGATACCCAGCACTATATCCCAATTTTGGCATAGACAAATTCAGCTTCCCTGCCGTAACCATTTTATCACAATTAATACCTAATATGTAATACTAATTTTGATTCATTCTTCAAACATCGCGAGCAAGCCAATTGCGTTCCCACAAATGCGGTGCCCGCGGTTAATAGTACGATGTATTCAAGTACACATCTCTGTCGTGACTCGCAAGTCACCTCATAGGGATGTGGCAGGAGGTGTTTAGGCCACCAGCATTTTAGCGCTATTTTGAATGCGAAGACCTAGGGGAAAATTAGTGCTATGATAGCGTATGTATTCAGGATTTGGCTTTCGAGTTTAATTGCAACTATATATCTCCATAAGAATCTACCGGCCACCTCAAGGTTGTGTGATAAGAGTTGATATTTTACATAACTTTGGTTAAGCGCCGTCAAACGGGCATGAAAATATTTAAATTTGAGAGGGAAATAAGGAATGTAATAGGTGCTTTAGCCAGTGGCTAGCTTGTGTTAAAACAGCTTTACACTGCAATTCAACTTACTTGGATTCATGCTAAATTACCTATTTAACGAGTGTTAATGGTTGCTATTACTATATATAATTATTCACGAAAAAGTCGCGTTTTCAATATGTATGATGGTAGCAAAACTTGGTGCCCCTCGATTTCGTGACAGGTATTGGCGAGGAAAGCATGCCAGAGAGCTCCGACGGAGGAGCTCCGGGTTTGTCCATGGGTCATCACGAGTATCCCTCGGCACGTTTACCTACTCTCCAATATTTGAACACCCTCGCTATGTTCAAACTCTTTACTTCCGAATGCCACCAAGTTCCGTTAAGCATATAGCCTATTTCCCTGGTTTTGTGGGTGCGATATAATTTTCGAAAGATGGAAATTTAGGTGAGAAGACTAAAAGGCTTTCGAATCCTGGAAGGCAAATAGTTGGTAGCATGTGGAGCACAATAAGGAAAGCGATTTTTCTTAGGGAAGCAAAAATTGAAGTGTACAAAAGTGCTGTCCTCCCGAATTTATTAAACGGCAGCGAAACCTGGGTATCTACATCTACAAAATACCCTGCAAGCCACCTCGGGGGTGTGTGGCAACGGGAGAGAATTCACCAACATGCATTACACTATAACCTAAATTTAGTTTAACTACGACTAATTATGCATTAGCATATATCGCTAATGGTTGTCACGAGGCGAAGCCTCACAAGCATGCACTACACTACAGATATTATCACAATGGAGAGGGACCGCTAATATATATGTATTTTGCAACAACACAAATGGACAGAGACTCGAAACTTATGTAGAATACATACACGGCGTGGTGCTAGTACTCGGTAACAGATAAGGATTCAAGTATTAGGGAGTACTACTACTACTTAGAGCTACACTACCTATCGACAAACTTAGATAAAAGTCTCATTGGCAGAAGTTATGGTCCCTTATCGTTCGTGGGAAAAATGGTATTTTAAATCTGGCCATTCTGCAGTCTAGTTGCCTAATTTTATTCTTATCATCTGATCTACTGTAGTCTGTCCGATTTCATAAAATATTATCAACGTCAGAGAATAGACCGGTTTGGAACTCATAGTAGATTGAGTCTAAATTTTAATCGACGGTCTGAAAGCGTTTCCCATCCCAGTTGCTGCAAAAGGTCAGTAACACTAACGAGATTATTATAACGGCCTTGAACGTATCTTGCCGATCTTCGCTTCAAGCGTTCTAACCCAGTTTCCAAGCCTACCTCTTGAGGATCCCAAATACTGGCCGCATATTCCAAGTGGGGTCTAACGAGGAAGAAGTAACTGATTTCCCTAACTTTATCGTCGCACTTGCCAAGTACTCTTTTAACAATTCCCAATTGGCTTGACCGGTAATTTTTCGAATATGTTTACTCCGCGAGAGATCATTAGTCAGTTTAAATCCTAGGTATTTAGCCGATTCTACAGTCTCTAATTGGCTGTTGTTTATGCAATAGCTGTTACAAGCAGCGTTTTTTCGTTTCCATACATTCATAACAACGCATTTTTTCAGGTTTTGCGGTTTTGTCCTTTATGATGAGAGCATTACCCTTAATGAGCTTTTGCGACGATTACATTTTGTGTTGAAAGAGCGGTCTTGATAGTGGAAAGGGATCTGTGTTCACTGGTTGGCTGATTAATTTGCATTCCGTTGGTAATAGATGCACTCGCGTATTTCTTGAGATTACGTTGTGCCATTCCTTGCGTTGTCCTTCCTGAGGGCAATATCACAGTTCACCGCTAGGTTTTTCAAATATTTAATAGAAACAGGAATGTTCGGGGTGTATTTCAGTCCGTTCTAGAGCATTTTTGTTTTGTCGTCTCTTAAAGTGTGGATAGAGAGGTTCACTAATATGCTAGCGAAGGAAGAAAAATCATTGCGCCCTTTCGGTTTTTTTAACACTTTCCCGTCATTGATCTGCGTTGACTGATTTTATATTTTCAAGACCGTGTCTCCATTTTTGTTCGCGCCCTCCATTTGCCCTTTGGCGAACGGAATATTCCCCACACATACAGCCATTCTGACCAATGAAGCCATGAATATACATATGGATCCTAAACTCTCCCCCAATGTGTGTTGCCAAACATTCCGCAGGAACCGAAAAGTCAGGACCAAGCAGATTGTAGCGTCGCCACTCTAGAGAAGGTGGTTCTACTAAGGAAAGGCCGTGATTAAAATGGAGATTATTGAAATAAAGGTACCTACCGGCATTGGCCTCCCTATTAACACCGGCCATTTTTGACACACAAAAGCGAACCATAACGAAGGAAAGGCCGTGATTCAAATGGAGATACTGGAAATAAAGGTACCGGAATTGGCCTCCCAATGAAACCGGCCATTTTTGACAGAATTGGAACCATGCCGACTGCAGCGCGACCTATCTTTTGCAGAAAGCTAGGCAACACCTTTGCCCGTACAGTGGAGTCGGAGATTTAGATCCATATGTATATTCATGAATGAAGCCTTCCAGTTAACTCCGTCACTTGGAATTTTCCCACATTCAAAAAGAATGCTGGTACTTTTATTACTGCGACACATTGCCGTTATCTAAAGTATCTTGCAAAAAAGTGGTCATTTTCATAATATATGTAGTTTAAAAAATAAATGTCCAAATTATGAAAAACTCTATTATTATTTCAGGAAGCGAAAATTAAACCTCTATAAAAACAACTGGAAGATAGCGGAATGCTGTCTGTTGAATAGACGAATTAGTGCACGGTCCGTATGCCTCGGAAACTGAGAACAAACTATGCATAAATAATTCGAGTACGATCATTCTCTATTTTACGACCAAATGCGTAATAATCTAGCTCTATGGAAATTAATATAAGTGAGGTCGTAAACCTAACACGGTATCATTCACAAAGTTAGTTATCTATCCATAGTTGGGTTGATGCGTGTTCGAGGGTACAACTTCCCCAATTCTAAGCCTATAAGTGGGATTGTAACACATGCATACCCTGACTCATAAATTCCGTTTATTTTCTTGGCCACCTAAGGTCTCATGATAAGTCACAGCAACAAAAAAAACATTAACAAGTTAGCTGTTACCTGGGATCGTCCAAGGATGCTTAACCCGCTTTTGAACCCGACTTTCATTCCAATGGTCCACCTACCGGCCGGTCTACATTCATGGAGAGCGATGCCCTGAAGTGCATATCATTCGGATTAAATTCATTTGGGATTGGATTGAAAGGGATCGCTCCTCCCTTGACTCGGCCGCCTGTATCAAGTGGGTGCGTTCTTCTCATGCTGCGGGACCGTCGAGATGTTACGTGACTCTGCCGCATGCCTTCAACCGTTATCAGCTCTCCTTATCTCCGTCCAAAAACAGACATTCAAGATCCTTTTTCCACAATCTTTGGATGCAGTAGAGAAGAGGGAGTGGAAGTTATGAATCTTCTCAAAATGTGAATGCCTACCCTGAATGTACTCATACGACGGCGTGCCTTACGGAAATCCTGCAAGCATTGCTGTGGCAATGGAGCCTACTGAAAAAAGGATTATCTTGCATAATCCAAATTATATCAAGTTATCTTCTCTTTCTGACCCAGAGTGTGCAGGTTTTTTCCATCTCAGGCATAGATTATGTTTTTATTCTGCGGAGTCCTGGATTTTTTCGAACAGTAAGGGCTTAGGGCCATGTTGCAGCAGTAACAGCTCTTTAGATCACGATATCTAGTGATACAAACGAAATTTATTATTAAAATTAATAGATGAAATACGCAAAATTACAATTTCCAAATTGCAATTCTGTCAATAGTCTCGTAATTTTGATAGTGAATAGCCGTATAAGATGGGTGCCAGTAGGAGAAAACTTAAACTGTAGACAAAGTATTTTAATTGCAGTAGTCCAGTACCTAACCCATTTTCTCTCTTCATCTTGAGATATTTCCTACCCTACACATCCTATTTCTCCTTATTCCAAGTATTCTTCTTCTTTGTATCGCTGTCTTTGATATCCCTTTTCTTCTTATGGCCTTCTCAGTCCTCCTGTCCCCTCCCAATTTCCTCATACAATCTTACTTCTTACCCTGCGATGCCCATCACCACTTCCGAAGTAAGTATCTGCTCCATTCTTATTCAGAACATCTCTTGAAACTAATATTTCCACTAAAATCTCTGCGAAGATATCATTGCGCTAATAAAAGTCTTTTGATATAAGATACTGTCTCCGGCGTTGCTCTGTGGAACTCCTTCAT
This sequence comes from Pyrrhosoma nymphula, assembly GCA_963573305.1. Lineage (NCBI taxonomy): Eukaryota > Metazoa > Arthropoda > Insecta > Odonata > Coenagrionidae > Pyrrhosoma > Pyrrhosoma nymphula. The sequence goes on from OY754331.1 coordinate 130,357,471, forward strand.
TTTAATAATAAAAAGTAAGGAAACGACCCGGGTTTCCTGAAGATGGCATGAGAATGAAGACCTGAAGATGGCATGAGATGCTGAAACCAGGGTCGTTTCCTAAAAAAATAAAGTGTGGAATAACAATCAAGTGCTTTTTTATAATAAAAAAGTCTTTTGCTTCGTTTTGCTTTTCAATACTTTTTGATATATACTCATAATTTTCGTCTATTTATGAATTCAGTAAGCATTTTAGGGTCAAAAATTTAATGACCGATGTGAGAAACGATTAAAATATTTGTGTAAGTATATGTTTACGCAGTGAAGCTTCCGGCGTAATTAAGGATGCATTTATCTATATGCTTTTCAGTAGAAGGGCGGCTGCTTTCAAGTCACGCGACCTGCCCTCAATTTCTTGTTATGAGTGAGGCCAACAGATATTATGGGTTTCGCAACTTGCACTCACAACAAATAGCACGGATCGCACCATTGATGCTTGCGAGGCGAATGGAATACCTCACGCAATCGGAAGTTCTTGGATCGAGGCGCTTGCTGTTTTGCAATTTTTTCTCTAATGTATGTACCTACGGGCACGGCAGTAACTCTTGCTCTACACAGCAAAGGATTGCACGTAAGTGGCTCGTCCTTGCCATGAAAGCAGTGATTTTTTTCCTCCGTCGTCGGGGAGCTTTCCGGAACTCGATGCTTTTCAGTGGCAAATTTCCTAGATTCGGGCAAAGTAAAATCGTTATGGAGCGGGGGTGGAAGAGTTTTAGAGCTCTGAAGGGAAACGGGTGCGGAAGTGGTACTCATTATTTGAGGAGAGACGGTTTCCAGGTCTTCAATCAAGCACTCATGTGTGGACTGCAGCCTTTTCCACTCTGCGGACAATATTGTCAAGGAAACCATTAATATGCCATCATTTATATTTATTCATCCATTGTGTATTACAAGGTGATTACGATAGCTCCGCGTCTCTGTGTTATTCAAATGAGCAGTACTACTTTAGAAAATATGCTAGGCTAACTACAAGTGTGATGAAATTTGGATCTTAAGAAATACAATCTGAGGGGGTACATATCGCCTAGCACATTCCAATTGGTCGCGTTCAGTGCGTACTTGCGGTGATCGACTGATTACTCACCGTTCACGTACCGGCGAGCAATTATCAGGGTAGTACTATGATTAAGGGTAATAATAATAACAATATTAATTAATGTTCCTGGAATTACATCCCCTATGAACATGGTAAATAGAAATTTATAATAGAACTCACAGTAAATTTTTATCATATTACAAAAAAATAAGGGATCAAGGAGACATTTACAAAGACATTGGTTACAATATAACATTTTGTATGAATTATTGCAATAATAATAAGATCGTCAGGAAAAACAAAGTAGAAATAATAGTGATAACATGGAACTAAAGACAAGAAAATAGATAGCACATAATCCAGAGGCATCAGTATGTAACAATAACGAGGAAAATATCAGTATTACAAAGAAAGAGATTATTTTAAGGAGTTTGAAAAGCTTTGTCCTGAATATGTTCAAAGACGGATAGTCTTTGATATTTTTAGGTGGGTTGTTCCAGATATACGATCCAATAACTGTGACAGATTTCTGATAGGTCGTGGATCGGATTTGGGGTCCATAGAGATAATCGGTATCCATTCTAGTAACGACATTTAGGGATTTTACTTTAATTGGGTAAAAGTTTAGTAAATAATGGGGTTCATTGTTTTTAAAAAGGGTATATACATGAAACAGGCCATCTTGAATTTGCGTCTTGTTTTTAAATCAAGCCAGGAGAGCTTATCGAGGTAAGGAGAGATATGATCCTCCCTCCGCAAGTCGAAGACGTATATTCATCTACATCTACATATTACCCCGCAAGCCGCCTCAATAGGCGTGTGGCGGGGGGTGTTAGGACACCAGCCGTTTAAAGATAAAAAGGAAACGCTCTAATGAAATTACGCCTAGCATTTATTGAAGTCCCTTATTGTTCGGGGGAAAAACGAATTCCCATACCTATCCGTTCGGCAAAATATCTCTCTTAATTTATCGTTTCTGTCGGACCTGGAAATATAGTGGGGTTCTAATATGATGTTCTCCGTGTCGCTCTTAAAGATATCTATTCTCAATTGCTCAAGCAATCTAAGCCTAGCGCGCAGCCTCCGAGTCTCTAGCGGTTCCCAGCCTAATTCGTTTAACATCTGTGTAACGCTGTCAGTACGCCCGTAGCTGTTTTTGACGAATCGCGCAGCTTTCCTTTGTATTTTATTAAGTTCCCGGACTAAGTCTTTCTGCACCGGATCCCATATGCTCGCTGCATATTCAAGGTGTGAACGGACGAGTGCGAAATAGCACCTCTCTTTTACTTTTTCATCGGAAAATCTTCCCACAATACGCTTGACGAATCCTAGCTTCTTCAGAGCTCTGCCACAAATTTTCTTATATGTGCTCCCCACGATAGGTCCGAAGTTATCGTAACTCCTAGATACTTCACTTCATCTGTCGCCTTTATGTTAACACCATCCACAGCATATACTTGGGAATAGTTGGACGACTTCCGAAAGAAATGTACCGCCGTGCATTTGCTCAGATTAAGTTCGAGTCCCCACTCTTGGCTCCACACATGAACGTTGTTTAAATCCGATGATAGAGTTTTAAAGTCAGAGTGATCACTAATTTCACGATAGATGACAGCGTCGTCGGCAAATAGACGTATTTTACTGCTAATTCGAGAGCATAGATCATTTATGTATATAATGAACAAAAGGGGTCCGATCACGCTTCCTCGCGGGACACCTGATGTCACACTTACACAAGAGTTTAGAAGACGCTGGAGCTTGATGTTGAGTTACTCCGTTAAATCATGGAAAACCAAATTGCAGTAGTTGAAATGTGGGAGAATCAGGGAGTAGATGAGCTGTGTCCTCAGATGGATGGATGGACTTTTGTGTATTTTCAGCGGATGGAGGATTGCATTCACCCTATTTACTACATTCATTATGTGTTCTTTCCATGACAAATTATTTGTAATCACAACACCTAAATCTTTTATACTGTTGGTACACAGAACACTAGTATTTTGCACCTTTATCGTAGGCAGCGTTTCAAGGTTAAGTTTGGCAATGATCCGGGAGTTGCCCATGATCATAGCTTTTGTTTTGTTACTATTTAATACAAAATAATTTTCCTAAGCCCACAAACTGATGGCAGAGACGTCATCATTCACCTTATTAATTGTTTCCATGAGGTCACTTGGGTAACAATGACAATAGATTTGCAGATCGTCGGCATACATCATGCACTTACAATTTGAGATACAGTAAGGAAGATTGCGGACATATAGTGAAAACAATAGTGGACCAAAGGCTTACGGACATTTAACTGCTTTTGTTAATCAGAATAGAAAGAACTTTTAGTAATGAACCAGAGAACTTTGCGACAAAAAACTATTTGAAGAAATCGAAAGTTTACTGGTACAACTCGATTGTATTTTTAAGTCATTCAGTCACTCAGTGTTTCAACCCGAAGGTTGCCATCGGTGTGTCACTTGGGAAAGCAAAAAAAAACAGCAGAATTTAAAGGAGTATCAGGCAAAATTAATTCTCTAGGAACTCAGCAGTAAACCGCAGCTAAATATTTCAATGTTGACACGAGCGATAGAAATCCATTTTTTCAGTGTTTCAACCCGAAAGTTGGTTTTGATGTGTGAGAGTAGAGTACTAAGCGATTGGCGTGTGAAATTCGCACACTCAGGGGGTAGGAGGGGGGCCAGTGTTCCTTTCCGTGGGACACCTGCGATTTTCCACGAAGTTCTGATAGTCAGTCGCACCGCGAGGATTTTAGGAGGGGCTGTCTAGAGAGGTTTCACCCGGAAATAAACCGGAGACCCTCCAGCCGGTAGACCAGCTCTCTACCCACTTATATTTTATATAAGTTATATTTTAAATTTTGCCAATTACAAACTACAACTTCCGACGAATTTTTAAAAACCTCGTTCTTTCCGAAATGGAGCGTAGAAAAGACAAACTTCATTAGAAGCCGATCCCTGTGAGATTCCTATCGCCTCTTTGCCAATGCTTTCTCATTCGCGGCAACTGCTTCATAGTGTTGGACATCAGGGAGGCTATTCTGTATGTTCTCGGAATTTCCGAGCCTCGAAAGTGACGAAATTTTTACGTCACAGCCTCTAAAATTTCAAATATGGCCATTCAGAAGTTGAGACGTTGTTGAGAAGTTGTTTTTTGCCGGACGTTCAACACATACTGCTAGAGCCAACGTACTACGGTAGAAGCGATCACAGGAATAAAATAAAGGAAATTGACTGCAGAACCGATAGATTTAAAATGTCATTTTTCCCACGTACAATAAGGGACGAAGTTCTGATAGTCAGTCGCACCGCGAGGATTTTAGGAGGGGCTGTCTAGAGAGGTTTCACCCGGAAATAAACCGGAGACCCTCCAGCCGGTAGACCAGCTCTCTACCCACTTATATTTTATATAAGTTATATTTTAAATTTTGCCAATTACAAACTACAACTTCCGACGAATTTTTAAAAACCTCGTTCTTTCCGAAATGGAGCGTAGAAAAGACAAACTTCATTAGAAGCCGATCCCTGTGAGATTCCTATCGCCTCTTTGCCAATGCTTTCTCATTCGCGGCAACTGCTTCATAGTGTTGGACATCAGGGAGGCTATTCTGTATGTTCTCGGAATTTCCGAGCCTCGAAAGTGACGAAATTTTTACGTCACAGCCTCTAAAATTTCAAATATGGCCATTCAGAAGTTGAGACGTTGTTGAGAAGTTGTTTTTTGCCGGACGTTCAACACATACTGCTAGAGCCAACGTACTACGGTAGAAGCGATCACAGGAATAAAATAAAGGAAATTGACTGCAGAACCGATAGATTTAAAATGTCATTTTTCCCACGTACAATAAGGGATCATAATAGTTGCGATAGATCAATCATATGAAACTCCCACCCTCAATAGGTAGAGTAGAATTTTCACTTGTGCTTAATAACACCACATAATTACTAACTCTTCACACCGATCGATTAGTCCGGCATTATTTTATTTTGTTCTTTGCATGAGGTAGCATCTCGTAGTTTTAATAATTAACAGTATCAGTAATATTGACCACTAGATGTGTCTATAGCATTTTTCTGCATGTTTGTATGTTCTTTTACGTATCACTCTCCCAGTTTCCGGTTGGACTGCGCACTGTTCTCCTGACTACCTTTGGCCTGCGCCTAGAGCCAGGGGGAGCGTGCGAGGTTCGGATTTGTTCTGGGACGAGTGCTGCATGCCTGGTGTGGAATCACCCCGTGCCACACACCCTAGTGGTGGCTTGCACGGTACATCGTAGATGTAGATTTGTCCGGTAGCTGTGACGCCAAATCCACGGATTTGCCGAGGTTCGACCTTGTCGAATCCTTACTGAATAAGGCCCAAGAAGTGAACCTTGACCTCGAGTCACGAACTGGGAGTGCACAACACACGCACCGCGAAGCCGAGATATGAGGATGCTTTTCTGACGTGCACGGTGTAGTGTGTGAACGTGAGTGTCGGTGCTTTGGTGCAGTTCACTAGTTCATACTTAACTTTGTGGTATTCCATTATGTTTGTCGATGTATATCTTTTCTAATAAAAGTGGTATTATTAAAAGATACTCGTCGACAAACACTTTGGTGCAGTCCTTCAGCTGGGACCTTCGTTCCCTTCGCCTTCATCCGACTGCACTTTCGCGGGTCCTTCTGCAGCTCAATCCACTCACGTTGGGGTGATAAGGGATCCTAAAGCCGTGTTTACGCGATGCATTTACCCGCGCGTGTAGAGGCATGAAGACAATCACCATCAAAATTTCACCGTGTAAACATTCAAAATTGCGCAAATGAGTGATTGCGTGGACAGAAAATAGCCCCTGTTCTAATTTGGTGAATGTGTTCACGCATCTGTCCAGCCACGTACTTGCGCGGGTAAATGCATCGTGTAAACACGGCGTAAGCAAAGGTCGCTCTCTCGTCATTGAAAGCCAACGAACTCAGTTCTATCGAACCTTGCCCACTATATCGTACATACATACAACGGAGAGTGCCAAGATACTCATGAAAATAGACGTAAATATTTCTGTCCCGATTTGGATATCACGTCACGAGCTGAGTCCCGAGTGTGATGTCTTTGCCTGTCTTTAAATAAACAGTTGAACAATTGGAACGTACCCCATCCTTCCCGAAGCGGGCATTTCCTCACCCCCCCCCCCCCCTCTGTCGGTACAAGTATTGTGGTGGTTCTTGTGTGGAGAAAGCATTCGCGTGCTTTTTGCAAAAAATATCGTTTATGTGGAAGGAATAGGTAGTCTACTAACCGCCAGCAGCACAAGGATGAAACCAGCTGTAAGGAAGCACTCTATTAATATATTTAAATGGACCATACGCCTTTATGGTAGGGAAACTTGTACAATAACAGCTGTAGAGCATAGAGGGTTGGAAGCATGTAAACTAGTGTTGTGGGAATGATGAATATTAAATGGACGGAGGGAATCTCTTATAAATAATTCCTACAAACAGATGCAGAGAAAAGAGGTTCGATTTAAACTTCGAGGAGAGGAAGGAGGCCAACTTATTGAACACACTTTGCAGTACAACACCCTCTTGAAAACAATAATTGAAGGAGAAAATAATTAGAAGAATGACAGAAGAAGACCAAAGTTGGGATAAATCAGGCAAGTTATGAAGTACGTCAAAGTGAAGGTTTATGAAAGAATGAACGGTTTATCTGATTGGAGAGTGGAAGCAGCAGCAAATCATTATAATTTTTTTTCTTTTTTTTTAGCATGACCGTAGTTTACATTTATTTTTTCAATGCCTTTCACTATTTGGCATTAATAGAAAGATTGCATTGTCTTAAATCACAATGGAATATTAATGTAATTATGAAAAAACCTCATCGATAACAACTTGTTTTCAAGTTGCTTGAAAGAGCGATGGAACTCCCTAAGGCATTATTACTTATATTATTTAATTACTCCATTTATTCTTATTAATATTTATAGCATTTTCATCAAACATTCATATTTAATCCATTGAATAAAAAAGATTTTCCGATGATAATAAAACATCGCGTTGCATCGAAAATGTGAATGGTGGGAGATAATTGCTGATCAGTGATGCGCAACTCTTGTGCTCACTTCCCGAAGCTATTCTGACGTCTGACCTGGAACTAACTTTCATTCAACGAAATTTATCCATCGTCACACGCATATAATTCACCGAATTCGGCTCGAAGATCATGCCTTGATTACCGCGTAAATAATGCAACATCAAGTGCAATATTAGTCACTAGCAATCGTTGGCACAGTGCCATAAATACTGCTCTGGCATCAGAGCTGTTTGACGGCGGATATCGGGAAGCAATAGCCAGTGTTGTTCCCTGTTTTGAGCTCTGATGCGTTCCGGAATGTAAAATTAGACTTGAGTATTATGCCTTGCACTTGGCCTTCAAATGGATTGTGACTATCAGGAAGCGGCTGCTAGCTATCTTTTGGCCATTGACCTCAAAGCGCGATACCATAGACAAAAGCCATCTGTTTATACTGGTACGTCCCAATGCTGGAGGTCATTGTGTTTCGCCGGCGACAAGTTTTCTCGATTGGGAGTGTATTGATGGTCGATGGACTTGTGAAATTAGCGGGCTCTTCGAAAGTTAGGCGATTAGATGGGCTGTTAACCTCCTGGTTTATAAGGAGATAGGAAGAAATATAACTTTCCGTTCCCACATATTTCTCTATAAGTTAGTATTAAGAAACCCTGTTTAGTGTAAAAACAAAATAAAAAAGTGTGAGTACCTTGAAAATGTACTAGTTGCTAAACTTCGGTGGTGCCTATGTTATGACCGGGCCCCCATCCGCGTGGCGGGGAACCCGAGAGCATAGAATTTTACGTGGGTTCTTACCCTTGGTGTTGGGAAGCGAATGATCACACACAAATATTTAAAGTCTTTTACCCAAAGTTTATTTTATTTAAAAGCACAAAATACTCAATTCAATGAACAAATATCAAGTAATGAGTTTGTGCGTCTAGAGTAGCCAAACGTTAACATATTACCAATGTCTCGGGAAGGAGAGGAGCTGCTGGTGATGGCACGGATGGATAGCGAGGCTCTTCGGAAGCACGGGCCATACGGCCCGCGCTTCGACTCCTACTGACGGCTACATTGTGACTGTACCGTCAGTGAATGGTTGCAGAGTAACCAATAGCCGATTAGAGATGTAGTGAGAGACTAGTGAATCACTGTCTGACTGCCTGCCTGACGAGTGTACTCTCCCATAGCGTCTCCACCGTGCCATTATATAGTAAAGGTGAAACTTAGGATGTTTTCGACAAAATGGCAAGGGTGGGAGGGGAAGAAGAAGAAGAGGAAGGTTAGCCGTTCTCAAAAGTGAAAGGTACAGTTCCCGAGGAATAGTTTGACATAGCTGGCTATTTTGAGACGTCACACAACAACACATTTATGCATATTTTGGGAAATGGAATTCTTCCATTTCCGGATCATTACACCTATTAAATCAGGGTGTGGACATTTGTAGCGTGATTTATCTTATTGCTGCGGACATATTCCACGATTTCCTAAATCTCTCGTACACACACACGGATCCCGAGTATATCAATCAGTTGATCGAGGCATTCCCGCGCCATCACCGCTGTCGAAACGGATGGAGCCGTGTTACTCTTTATATGTAGGTATTTCATCACGAGCGTTATTGCTACGTGATGTGACATCGGTCGGCCCGTGAACGAACCGGAACACAAAGCTCTTGCATTCTCCTCAACTAATCCGATGCCAAAAAGACCTCAACTTCGGTGTCACTTGTTAGCGCCAGGGATTACATTCATTGAACCACCAAGACGTTTGAAGGTTGTGTGGCCGAGGGCTAAATTTCACCAAAAAATGCACTTGGGTCATTCCATGTCAGATCAACACACTTAAGATAAGTAGTTAACTTCACCATCTCAGATTTTGATGAAATTGGGCACGCAGGTAGCCTCTATATAGTGTAAAAAAATACCAAATTTCATCAAATTATATCGACCTGTTTTGAAAATTTGGATTTGTGAATTTTACAAAAAACGTCCAAAATCGCATGACCGTCAATATTAAAAATATTACTTGCTCATTTCCTAATCAAGATGGAGAGATGGGAGAGGTGTCATTTGTATCAATGTTTAAGACCTTTCCTATTATATGTAACACACTATGGGTTGTAAGGAATTTTTCTCAGAAATTGTGCAAGCTATGCTACTTGCTGAACAATTCATGAAACCATTTTTAATGACATCTCTAGTTGTTCGCAGGACAATTTACATTTTAAGCTGTCCGTTCGGCTGTTTGAGTCCCGGATCTTATTCTGATGATCGAGCCGACTGAGTATGTCGGGGATCGTTAATTGTTTTTGAGATCATCTGAGAAAGAATTTATCTGAATTATTTACATTTGACCTGCGGTCATATAGCCCTCGTCCTAAAGGTGCTCGACCGACAGAATTCAGGCTTTATCCCTCTCCAAGCCACCCTTTACATAATAGGTTGCAGGTCGCTCATCTTGGTCACTTACCGTCTGCACAGCACGAATCCCAACCTCCACTTGAGTGCCCCCATCTTCGCTCCGGGAAAGGGCAGACGACTTTTATCTCCTCCGCCTCCAGCTGATCCGAAATCCTTAGGAGCTCCGTAACTCTCTTCGCCTTGTCTAGGCCACGCGTCTGTGGAAACGGGAATGTGAATGAAACACAAAGAAACACCCACGCACAATTGAGTATACAACTCTATTTATGACGCAATCGGGCGTAGTTTAAGTTCGATTCAGTGAATTCGTTGAGTTACGGTGAACATAAGAGAAAATGGATCGACCGAGTGACAAATGAAGAAGTCTTAAGAAGAGTGGGAGAAAAGAGATGCCTACTGGAAACCTTAAAAAGGAGACGGGACAACTTAGTAGGCCACATCTTAAGACACGACGGCCTGATGAAGACAATCATCGAGGGAAAAGTGAACGGGAAGAATGGAAAAGGCAGGCCTCGCATGAGATATATGGAGCAAGTTGTGAAGGATGTAAATGAGAGGAGTTACGTCAATATGAAGAGGTTGGCAGATAGAAGAATTGAGTGGAGGGCTGCGTCAAACCAATCCTAGGATTGTTGACCGATTACGGTGAACATGAAGAATCAAGTTATGAGGGGAAGAGAAGGCTTGAAGGGCAAAGTTGTTCCACCCAAGTTGTCCTTGGGGGAACACGGGATTGGTGATTTATGGAGGAGAGATAGCAGAGTAGAAATTAGCTCAGAAGAAGAGGAGCGGACGACAGGAATCAGAAATGAGATCTTGATTATGCTTTCACGTTTGGAGCAATATGATGTATGACTTTAAATATTATGATCTGCAATTAATAACTTATATTCAAATACATCCTTACATATATCAGCCAATAATGATAGTCAGCTGGTATCTTTCTACTGATGTTAAAGATGTGATTGGTCGTTGGAAAGCTAATGAACACAACCCGATTACTAATTAAAGTACTGTGGAGCGGGAAAACTATTTTTTGGGCACCGGGAAAACCCTGTTTCATTTACTCCACGACCCTAACAAATATAAAAAGTCAAAAGATAGATAGATACTGACAAAATTTGTGCAGTTCTTGTTGCAGCACCGGGGAATCAATGAAAATAATCCCTTTGAGACGATCAGTTGTATAAAATAGTACGGGCTACGAGCAAAATGTCATCACAGGTTGTCTGTCAACGATTCTTGAATCTCACATAAACTGCTCAACGAATTCTAAGATGAATCCGTATTTTCCCACTTGGAGGAGTGTTTAGAGCTAGGTACATACAAAGAAATTAATGTGCTACCTCTGACAAACTGGCAGGAGTTTCATTATCAGAACTTATGAGCTTAATAAGATCTGAGATAGGATGAGTTTTATCTTAGCATTCCATGGTAATCCTCATCATTACCTACTTATTACGGAGATATAACATTTTGAGGGATGATAAGGTACAGACAGTGGCGTAATTTGGGGGTGGCAGTTGCCACCCCAGGATTTTGAAGTAAAAATATCAATAATTTTCAAGCAATTGGAAAATACAATTCTACATGCACGGAACTTTCTTGAATCTTCATTAATCAGACCTAATTTAGCCTAAACTTAAAAAAAACTAACAATTTAACGCTAGTGTTCTTTTTCAATTTGCCGGGGGAGTACCCCCATTCCCCCGGTAGACATTGCCACCCCAGTTAATAAGCTGAAACTACGCTCATGGGTACAAAGTTAGGTATGTGGGCACAGTTTATAATTATTTAGTTTGATATTACTTGTTGAACTGTATCTCCTACTATTCCTTACATCCCACTATTCCTTTCCTCAAGTATAATCGTGATCTCTCATCTGGTTCTGCCTCCTAAACTTCTCTGATCGTTCAGTATCTTTGCCCCTCCCTCTCCATAAGTCTGTCGGTGGAAAGGTGACTCTATATCCTACGGACCGTTTTAGCCGTACTCTTCGTGAATCGGTCAAATGAAAGGCTTCCGGTCTAGCTGCTGATGGCTGTCTTACCCCAAGGATGACGCCTTACTTGACTCGACTTGGTCTACCACATGCACTTAAACTCAAAACATTGATTGTATCCAATCTGACGCTGGCTTTGATCAGCCGAAACCCGTTGCCATGGAGTCATTTCATCCAATTCAATGTTCTGTTTTTGTTGTTCACTTACAATGGTCTGCTTTCGTCGCGTCTTCTGTGTCAGTCGAGGAAAACTGGGCTGGGAATCCGGTCCGACCGCCGCGGTGAGCCGATGCGATGGCTGTTCACTGCGGGTACTCGTTCTGTGCGGGCGGTGCTCCGTTCTCCAACGGTGCACGATTGCATCAGATGGGGACCGACTCCGATGAGCGCGATGAGCGAGTTACGTAGTCGAAGCTCTAGTGGCTCTAGTACTCGCTGCGACTTCCTCTCCGTGCCACCGGGGCGCTGACGGCGGGAGGCCAATCTGTCAAGGTCGTTGGCGACGCTGCATGCGATGGAATGAAGAGCGGGAAGGAAAGTGCGCGCTTCGTTTTATATAACTATGAGAGGGCGCTCAATGCCTACTCATTCGACCATGTTTTGTGTTTTTATTAGGAGACGGTTCTAATTGAAATTTAACAGGACAATGAAGAAAATAAGTTGTTGACTAGGATTAAAAGAAGCCCTCCAATGTGACGTGCTAGGTGCATATATCGTGAAGCAGTCATACACCAAACATGCAGAGGTTGGGAATAAAAAATACCAAAAGCAAATCTTACTGTAATTATCATGCTTATCATTGAAACTATGCCGAAAAAACGTGACGTATGTCGAAGGTATAAGTTCCCATTGAAAGCTTACGGAGGTTCCGCCGCGACTGTGTGAGTCAAAACAAATACTAAATTCCACATTTTTGATATTTTGTCAAAAAAATCCTACTTTCGCTGATGAAATGCGTTACCTATAGAGACCCAAAAGTAAAGTAGAAAAAATGCAGATTATTCCACGAATGTATTTTAAATGAGCACTTTTTTCAAGCCATAGGAGCCGACTGCAGCGCCATTTTCTTACGAATTACCGCATTTTGACTTAAATTACGGCAGTAATTCTTCAATAACTAGAAAAATAAGGTGGATGTATTTTATTTTTCTTCAAATTCTCTGGATTATTTCCTTCTTAGAGACATTTTTCCACGAAAATGGCATTTTTTATTTTATGGAAAAAATACTATTTTTCCCCGTGTTTCTATCATTCCCCCATTGAACACCATGTAATTTCAAGTTCAATTATAGAATAAAATAGCGTGGAAAGGTATTATTTTGTTGCTCATATCAGATAGAGGACAACCTTTTCTACAAGTAGACAGAATATGAATAAAATGACATTCAAGTCATTTTACGGTGGAACCACCTTAAGCTGCGATTGTCAATAAAATTAGACCTTAGATATGTTTCACCGGGTAATAGTGGCTTCATATCTGCCGACGTTTCGACGAACGACTTGTTTCTCATCATCAGGACTTCTGAATGCCGTTAGAGTCAAATTTGGCCGTAACCCAACAACCGGGATCAAATGTCTGATCCTGATTGATTCGTTTGTCTAATTGATCGTGAACTGATTTTCTCGTCTTCCCTTACATTTTTAGTGCATACGATGATAGGATTCCAGGCACTACTTAAGGTCTTCAGTTAAATAGTGCCGCTTGATTTATAAACTGCTGTTTCACTGAACTATAACAAATTCGGAATCTTCTTGAAGTTAATGGTTTCAGGCGTAACTTTTATGGAACCGCTTCATAATTGAAAAGAAAAACTTTGTGCGTTCCACATATAAATAGATTTGTTTATTAACGACCTAGGTTTCGTCGCTGAGCGGCGTCATCAGATCCACCTGACGATGTCGCTCAGCGACGAAACCTACTAAAAGTAGGTCGTTAATAACAAATCTACGGAACTCACAAAGTTTTTCTTTTTAATTAATTCGGAATCTTCTGGTGTCACTCCCTTAGCATTTTCCACAGTCTTCGTCGCTGTTGGTTGCTTTAAAAATGCTTTTGACGGCTAGTTTATTTTGCACGCAGAACTGAATCAGCCTCTTTCCCCTAAGATTCCGTTTTCCCAAACCAAACTTCCCTACTGCCTTACCTTCTTGGCCTCCTCCTACAGTAGCATTTTAATCTCCAAGAATAATTCCCTTCCAAATTCCTTATCACTTCTTCTATTATTTCTATTGTATACTAGTAACATCGCCGTGTCCTTAGGTTTTGTTTCTAATCTTACCATGCTTATCCTTTCCCTGAATTGATGATAGCTTTTCACTCGCATACCTCTACTTTTCCTGAGTTTTATACCAACACCTGCGTTTCAGTTCATGGATCAAGAGTGGATGAATCGGTAACTGTTGCTCCAGAGCGAGTCCCCTTCTTCGGGCCATTTCATTTCGCTGATATCTGAATGAATGAAATCAGTGGCGAAGAATACAACATCACACCTCCCTGCACTTTTTATTAAGGTTGATTGCCTTCTCGGGACACAAAAGAGGGTAACTACCCCGTGCCACACACCACTAGGGTGTGTGGCACGGGGTAATTCCACACCAGGCATAAAACACTCGTCCCAGCACAAGTCAGAACCTCGCACGCTCCCCCTGGCTCTAGGCGCAGGCCAAAAGCAGTCAGGAGAACAGTGCGCAGTCCAACCGGAAACTGGGAGAGTGATACGTAAATGAACATACAAACATGCATAACAATGCTATAGACACATCTAGTGGTTAATATTACCAATACTGTTAATTCATGAATGCTACTAGATGCTACTTCATGCAGAGAACAAAATAAAATAATGCCGGAAAAATCGACCGGTGTGAAGTGTTAGTAATGACGTTGTGTTATTAAACACAAGTGAAGATTCTACTCTACCTATTGAGGGTGGGAGTTTCATATGATTGATCTATCGCAACTATTATGATCCCTTATTGTACGTGGGAAAAATGACATTTTAAATCTATCGGTTCGGCAGTCAATTTCCTTTATTTTATTCCTGTGTCTCATAATAAATATAAATATCTCCGCAAAATAAAACTGGCTGGATGCGCTGTTCATGCCAAACATCCAGACCCATTCTTTTCACCTCTATTTTCACATTTTCGAGTCGTCCACAGCTCAGCGAATTTTAATGGAGCTTGTAATCCACATCATCATCAGTAGTCATCAATCCGAAGATTGATTTGCAGCAGCTCTCCATTCCACTCTCCTCTCTGCCATCAGCTTCAGTACTACATAATTACTCTGACGTCCTTAATGATTTGCTTAATTTATTCCATTCTTGGTCTTCCTCTATCATTCTTCGCATTTATTCTCCTCCCAAAACGGTTTTAAGGTGGTTTGAGCGAGATAGTTCCCTAGTCATAATGGAGACCATATTCAAATTTTATTTTTTTATTTCAGAGTCCGTAAGAAGTATGAAATAAATATTGTAATATTAATGGCGCAAAGACATAGTTATATATGACGAAAATTCTCAGTAATTAAATAAATAAAGCTACACAAGTCTCTAACTTGACTCATTTTTTCCCGCCGTACGGCTGAAAACCCTTCAAACCGGCAGATTTTTTTGCGATTCTGTAAAAATTACTGTGGTGAGTAATAGATTATTTTTTGTAAATAGTTGAGAAAACATACAAACTACAAACCGTTAGTTTTTTGACGAAATCTAGGAGCTAAAGGTTCCTAATTTTTTAAACATTCTCCGTCTGGAGCGCACAGCCGTAATCTATCCCATGCAAAACAGCTTGTATTTTCAGGAAAATAGCTCTAAATGTAGTTCGGCAAGGGGTTAATATTTTGATATCATTGGAAAGATGGGAGTTTTTTTCTTTAAAATGAAGCCAAATTCATCAAATTCTTGGTGAAGTGATTTTTCGCTCAAACTACCTTAATTAGTCTGTTGTGTCGCAAAACCAGACCAATAAGTTCATCTCTCCTTCTTCGTGGAGTGTTCCTTATGCTTATTTTATCTCCAGATCTTCGCAGGACCTGTTCATTAGTGATTCTCTCCGTCCATTTAATCTTCATCTTTCTTCGATAACACTGATCTCTCCATTTCTTCCAATCTCCTTTCCTCTGTTGCTATTGTTGTCCTGGCTTCACTGCCGTACAATATCATGCTCCAAATATATTATTTAATAAAGTGCTTCCTAACTCCCAGGCTTGTGTTTACCAGCTGTCAGGATACCCCTCTTCTGGTAGAATGTCTTCTCTGCTTGGACTATTCTGCTAGCAATGTATTTCTACTTTCTTCCATCTCTGGTGATCCTGCTTCCCTGATTACAAAATTCTTCCACTTGCGCAAGTTTTTGCTGCCCAAGTTTAACGGTAAATCGGTCTTCCTAATTTCTTCCACAAACCATAACCTTGGTTTTCTTAGCATTAATCTTCAAGTTGTATTTCTTCAGAGTTTTCTATGCAGTTCAGCATCGTCTTCAGTTTTAATTTCTTCTTAGCAAGAATTGCTATTTCATCAGCAAAGCTTAGGATGCTGATTTCTTCTCCTTGCACTTTTATATTACTGTTTTTATTTTATCCTTAATTTCATTTATGGCTTTTTCAATGTATGTATTTTTTTACATTATTTCTGAGGGTATGTACTCTCGTTTACCCCTCTTTAATCTGTATTATTATCAATACATTTGATTTTACATTTTAATACATATTGTAAATTAACTTTTTATATTCATGAGACTTTATGAAATGGCGATCTAGATTTAAATTGTGCATACATCTGATTTTACGCGGATAGATGCCACATGAGGCCATCGCGTTCTCTTATTTCGTTCGTCGTCTTCTTCTCCTTTCTTTCTCCGACCCTGCACTTCTCCTTTTTCCGAGGTCTTCATTCTTCTTTTGGGACTGCTTCTTCTTTCTTTGGCCCTTGTCTCCTCCTTTCGCCGAGGACTTCTTATGTCTCTTAATTCATTTCTTTTCCCTCTTCTTCCTCTGTCCTTTTTGTTACCACTGTGATCAGTGGTCCTCTTGGGGCGTGATGCAGAGTCTCTTTGAACCTCCCATTTTTCAGGCAGAAGGTTATAAGATCCTTACAGGTTTCGGATCTGACTTCCATTTCTAAACTCAGTTTAGTTCGCCATATTTAAAAGCGGATGCACCTCCCAATGCGATGCCTAAAGGAATCTTCTTCATCACATTCATTGTATTCTCCATCCTGGCTTTTTCCAATCTTCTTAATATATTCTTTGCATTCTCCGTGACCAGATATTACTTGAGCCAGAGCTTTTGTATGCTTAACCTTTAATTTCTTCCTTTTCAGAATGCTTGGGAAGATTTCAAAGGTGTGCCGTCCTTTGGTAGAGTCTTTCCACTCTTCATTCCATTTCAATTCCATAATTTGCCATATTTTCTTTTTGAAGATGCTGATCCTCGGGACATTCTTCGGTGGTGATTTTTATTCCTAAATAAGTTGTTTCATTGGTTGTTTGATATTCTACGCGTGCCTTCTTTTTCATTAATATGTATTTTAGTGGCGGTTCAAGTGTTATTACTGCCAAACCGTCTGAACTTACGGTTGAGTAGCAATGGGTTACCGGAATCAGGCAGGATCTCTGGGCTTCCAGTAGTTTTCTATTTATTCTGCTGAGAGGTACCCTATCCCCCAAAACTTTACTTCCATACATCGCTATGGGTTTTAACACGCCATTGTACACTTGGTGCACTGATTTATTACCGTACATGGAACGGCAGCATCTGCGTACGGCATGGATGATTTTCTTTATCTTCGCTGTCAAGTAGTTGACGTGTGCTTGAAACCTAAGTTTTTCATCGATATAGACTCCTAAATATTTAAAACTGGTTGCCCGTTTTAGTTGTTTTCCATTCATTCTTTTACTCGGATTTCGGCTGAGTTTCCCGCCGAAGACGACGAATTCGCTTTTGCTTGTTGAATTTTTTAGTTTGCACCTATGTGCCCATTTCTCCACCTTTTCCATACAAGCTCTGGCCTTCCCTTCCATCTCTAGACGGGAGTTGGCTCTGATGAGGATAGCCGTGTCATCAGCATACGCAATCAGTTCGCAGTTTTCCGGGAAGAGTGTATGTATAGAAGATCATTAGCGATAACACGCTCATTAGATCATTGTCGTGTTCCTTTTCTAACTTCTACTTCCTCTGCATTTTCGCCACTCTTGATCACTACCCGCTGTTCACGCAGTGATAGTGTAGCAATGCTGTAGTAATCCAAGTAGGGCCAATTATGAAGAAGAGAAATAAAGTTTTTGCTGCCTATGAATGTCTATTTTACCCTTCTGTGCCTTTTTTCTGCGTAAATTGTACTGTATATTGAAGGGCCTCAAATGGCAAGAATCATTTGCCGTCACCCGTCTCATAGGTTTTGATCTTCACATCTACAAAATTAATGTTAGTTCATGACTTCGTCACGGGATAATGTCACATTCCAGTCAGATAACATCTCGTGACGCAATTTTGGAGAGGATACTTGATTTCCGATGAGATTTCAGCCTGTTCATGCTGAGGTCTATCGACATGGAGCTGTTGGTTGAAGTTTGTGTTCAGCTAGCCTGTTATGTCAGTGTCTTTTTTTAACCTTTCTGAATTGAAATACAATTACGTAATGTTTCTAAAAGAAGATCATCCAAAGTATCACTCTATCAACAGTGGGTGAACAATGTTACTAATTTTACGTCAAAAGGTGAGGTGATATTCTTCCAGGCGTGTTGTAAAAAGGTGTCTATAGATTATAGATTGTTCATACAGTAAACTTTTTTCGTAGATTTTCGCAGTTCATTTTAATTTTGGTAAGTTTTTTTTGGATTTCTGCGATTAAACTAAACCTTTTTAGCAACAGTTTCGCCGTGCTATTCTCCCGGCTTCGTCAGGCATTCTAAATCAACAATGAAAAATAAATAAACAAACTCAAGCGGTTATTATGTACAGCATGATTAATTAATACTTAAGTTTAAAAAAAGTCTTTTCCACGTATAAGGAAGTTTGTAGCCATCTTCTCTGTTTAGGTTTTTAGGTATTTTTTCTATTTCAATGGCTTCCCTGATGATCCGTGGATAGTAGCTGATTTCTTTACATAAAACTTTCGCCCTTTTGATGTCAATACTGTGAGCTTCTAAAAGTGTGTGCTCAGCCACGGCAGAGTGATACCAATCTTTCTTCCGAATAGCCCGTTCGTGTTCCTTCAGTCTGCATCCGCAAAATGCAGTCCGCATCTGCAAAATAAAGTTTAGTTTAATCGCAGAAATCCTAAAGAAACTTACCAAAATGTTCATACAGTAACTTTGGATTTTCATAAACCCACTTCCTGAATAGCGCTGACTTGATTATAATTGTTGTTTCGCATCAACGCTGTTAAAAATTTAATTCTCATTATTCCGCTAACAGTTTGTTCTCATTAATGGTAGCACTCCACATGTGCGCTCCCCGAAACGTGCGTGGTTATTCGTAAATATTCACAGCGATCGCTGCGCCCGCGAGCCTGAGACATTTTCATATTTCCATTGTTGTTCTTCATTCCGTGGTTATGCGCCACAAATAAAATAGGTTATGTATCTACTTATATTTTTGCATCATGACTAATCAGCCACAATCATGCTGATATTTTTCAACAATTATTCGAGGAGTTAAAGGTGGTTTGAGCGAGATAGCTCTCTTGGCACAGCAAGCTCAGAGGAAACAATGTTAGGCACTGCATGAAACTTTGAACTCTGTTCCGACAGACAGGATTTATAGATCCTTTGTGTACGATGACCAAGGTTAAAAATGAAAATGCGCTAATAAGTAACTCGCTTGTTGAAATATCATTATCTATTGGGCGCTTTCGATTTGTGGTGATATCGATGGCTGTTCGTGGCTATCCTCCCCGTGGAGATCCAAACAAATGCAGGGCAACATGCGCAAGTGTGTACTGCCATCTTCTACGGCTTATATGAACGCGAGACGAACTACGCATGCGTGTGAACACCTGCTTTGAGCTGTTTCATTTCATTTGGTCACCGGGCGATCGCCAACTGCTGCTATCAGTAGCCGGCTATCGTCATACTAAATAGAAAACACCCTGAGTGTTATATTTCGCTTGCCGTGAGCAAGTTACCTTTTTGTGTTTGATTACAACATTCTGTTGTAAGAATTGCATCTTTTTCAAATCTTATAAAGGCTAACGATATTTTTGCTTTCCTATTATGGAATGAACAGGTATATGCGTGATTGAACTTCATGGAAAGGTGACACCTAAACTTGGATCAATCAATCATGGATGGAGCTATTTGCGGAATTTGCGAAAAATGATCATTTTTTTAAACAAAATTAGAATGCACATGCTTGTCACCTTCTATATCCGAGGACGCTATCTCGATACTTTTCATGGGAAGATTTTCAGATGAAAAAGTAAAAGAGAGGAGCTATTTCGCACTCGTCCGGCCACACCTTGAATATGCAGCGATCATATGGGATCCGGCGCAGAAAGACTTAATTCGGGAACTTAATAAAGTACAAAGGAAAGCTTGCGCAATTCGTCAAAAACAGCTACGGGCGTATAGACAGCGTTACACAGATGTTAAACGAATTAGGCTGGGAGCCGCTAGAGACTCGGAGGCTGCGCGCTAGGCTTAGATTGCTTGAACAATTGATAATAGATATCTTTCAGAGCGACACGGAGAACATCATATTAGAACCCCACTATATTTCCAGGTCCGACAGAAACGATAAATTAAGAGAGATATTTTGCCGAACGGATAGGTATGGTAATTCGTTTTTCCCCCGAACAATAAGGGACTTCAATAAATGCAAGGCGTAATTTCACTAGAGCGTTTCCTTTTTTATATGTAAACGGCTGGTGTCCTAACACCCCCCGCCACACGCCTATTGAGGCGGCTTGCGGGGTAGTATGTAGATGTAGATGTTTTTCCTCTGCATCAGTTTAGATATTCTTGATGACTATCAAATAGCATCATGTTTAAGCTTTCTGTTCTTTTCTAGTGGTGATTAGTGAAAACATGTGTAGGTAAATTTATATGTTTAGTGTTTTTTTGTGGATTTAAAACCAGTGTGCTAATGTTAATATAACTTTCGTGATAAAACAATAGGGAATATGTGCTCACCGCCACTCTTTATCCGCTGTGAAAGGCATAACTTAGACACCTGTAGACACTTTTTTATTTAACGAGGAAGTTAAACGATTGAACCTTTGGCCAAAATCAGCAACAAAAAAATAATTTTCCGTCGGTATTTCTTGTACCATTTTATAAAAGTGACATAAACTGGAGTAAGTTTAAGGAAAAGCTTTATCCGGAACCTAAAATACTTTCTTCGCACCAAAGCTTTATAATTATAATTTGTATTGAAAACATTTTCATTTCTGTGGAGGCATGAGTTTGTCATGCCCTTTACTACCTTTCAAATTTCAATTCAGGAGTTTGCTTTGCCTAAATATTCTTAGAATTGAACTATCGCCAGATATGGCGATCTAGGGGGTGGTGGCAGTACAAAGGACACTACGAATTATGAAAACAAATTGCAAATAGAATACCTAGGTAATTTATTTGAAATAAAACCAAATTAGAGCCACGGCCACGGAGCAACGGGTATAAGAGAGGTTAAAACAGCAACGGGTGACGGGAAAGAAGGGAAACCAGGCTTACGCGACCCAAAGCTGAAGAGGCGGACCAGGAGTGGCGTAGAGGTGACGGCGATACAACCTCCCGACACGGGGGAGACCCAGGAACAAGCCTCGCCTTCTTGGGCCCTCGACTAAAGATCTTCAGTTAAATAGTGCCGCTTGATTTATAAACTGCCGTTTCACTAAACTATAATAAATTCGGAATTCTCTTGAAGTTAATGGTTTCAGGCGTAACTTTAAAGGAACCGCTTCACAATTGAAAAGAAAAACTTTGTGAGTTCCACATATAAATAGATTTGTTTATTAACGACCTAGGTTTCGTCGCTGAGCGACGTCATCAGATCCACCTGACGATGTCGCTCAGCGATGAAACCTAGGTCGTTAATAAACATATCTATTTATGTGGAACTCACAAAGTTTTTCTTTTCAATTAATTTGGAATCTTCTGGTGTCACTCCCTTGGCATTTTCCACCTAACCCATTAGATGTTGTAATGGGCTCCGGCGGAACCGTTGACTTTCAACGGCGGGGCCCAGGCTTCGTCGGCCTCTACCACTCCACGGAACAAAGGGTCATCATTTGCCCTTGCTTTGGAGTGGTCGCCGCCTCCGTACGCGGCTTCGTATTGCCGCCGCCAAATGCCTCCCTAGTACACGGCTCATCCTCCCACGCTGCGCCTCGCGAAGAAGTCCTCCGAATGCCTCCCTGGTACACGGCTCAGAATGAAAAAGTGCCTTACACTTTCAAACATTTATAATAACCATGGGTGGATAGAATACTTATTTATGGTTATGCGCTTTTCATCTGGTGGGAACTTAGTAAAAATGATGGTATTGTTATTTTAGGGTTATTGTTTAACGCGTAAGTTTGAGTTTTTTTATCTAGAAAAAGTGAGCTTTTGAATTCCGTTTTTTTTTAAAGATTGGTCTGACGCATTCCTGCAGAGTATAATATATTGTCTTGTGCAGCCAAAAACTTCCGTTTGAACATTTATTGTGTTTGCTAGCTGTATATCAATAGGTAGTAATTAGGAAATAGATTTTATCACGATCAAACGAAATGCTGACCAATAGAGAGTAATTGCATTTGTACTTTTAGATTTAACTCGTCACATTGTTGGCAAGCCTGCCTTTTGTTGGGGACTTTCGTCGTGTGGAATATAATGAAAAATAAATCCGTGATTAATTCAGGTCAAAAGTAGGTGAAAACGAAAGCTGCCGGTGCCGCGATAACGCTTATTTTCCATATCAGAGAATATCGACTCGTGTGAGTCTGTGAGCCCGGAACAAATTATACTCTCTCCGTATCGGATATCGGGAGCCGTTGACCTCGGCTTTGGCGTCTCTCGTTCGGACGATAATCGCTCGAGGAAGTCTTTCGCACTTTTGCCTCGAAGGCGAGAAAGAAAGAAGGTTCCTTCATCCCGGAAGGACCATCTGTGAGAGGCGTGCTCGCGGCAGAACACGGGACCACGACCGAAAATGTGTGAGCGCGCGGTGTCGCTCTTCAATTGTCCCACCGCCCGCCGCGGCGGCCTCCCGAGGCGCGTCGTCGTCAGCACGAGGGCCGTTTCCCATAGCCGCTCACGGCACAGTCGGAGGGCTCGGAAGGAGGACTCTTTTTGCCGCCGCTCCGTCCGTGCCGTGAGCGGCGAAAGTCGGTAACTGGAGCGACGGCGGTCTGTAGGGCGGCGGGCGGAAGTTGCGTGTTCCGATGGGGTTGTGCACGTCGGGTGAATGAGGGGGCGAGGAGGGGGAGAGAGATGGAGGCGGGAGAATGTGGGTTGGGGGAGAAGAGGCGATCCCCTCCACACCCATTCCACCGCCCCCAGGGAATAGGGTTCGAATCCCCTGCCCCCACTGTGCTCTGAATCCCTAGCGACCCCTTCTCGCTTCCATTGGCCCCTCCCACCTTGATTCCCCATTGGCCGCGGGTTCACCTGCCGTGACGAAATCACGGCTCACCTCCCCCCTTCCCCCACCCGCCTCGTATAGGGTGGTTGAGAAGAGGGGAGGTAATTCGAGGGGAGGGGGGAAAACCCCTAACCCCCTTCTCCCACCCCACACATAACTCAAAACTCCTGGTTCCGAGTCCGCAAAGGAATAAGTGAAGCCACCTCGTCCCATTCCACTCGGGAGCAAGAAAACATGCCCAACCCCGCTCGCCCCGAATTCTTTCGTTTAAGGGGGGCGGCGCGAGGGGGTTGTTTCCACGGTGGAAAGGGGGGTAGGGGTGCAGGCCATCCCCCTATGGTGCCCGTCTACGATAGCGCTCCCTCAGAGGAGGGGTGGAGAGGATATGCAACCCCCTATTCTCCCCTTCCACCGCGAGACAGCCATCCCGAACAAACTCTATGGGTCCTCCGCATTTTTTATGCCTCTCCCCCCTCACCCCCTCCAAATATATTCCCCATCCCTCAGGTATCTAAATGGCACGATTGGACCGTGGTTCTCTTTTCCTCCCCGCACACAAACACTCCAGGAGTTAAGACCGGAGTGAAAGCTACCGTAGTAGGTGCACTCACATCGCCACCGCTCGGGTTAATTCAACAGTACCCGTCACCTCCTCCGATTCCTTACCTCCCCCTCGCCCGCCCGCCCGCCCCTCCACCCCCCGGGGGCGTTTCACCGAGGCATCCACCGCATCTCCCACCCCCCCGCCCCCTTCCGCCTCAATTGCGAGTCAAATCGTTCAACCCTCCGCCCTTCTTGGGACGACAGGAGGCGAGGTGGCATCCGTGCCTCACGTGGCGGAGAGCGTGGCCTCTCAAGGGTCGAGGTGACCCGCCCCCAACAACCGCCCCCACTCGCCGTCCCCCACTCGCCGTCCCCCACCCTCGGTCCGAATGTCCGTCGGCTGTGGAGGCAGCGGGGCAAGGGAGGAGGAGGAAGCTTGGGTGCCCCGTCCCACGAGACCCCTCACCCCCTGCCCCACCTACCCCCGGCACTGATTTGCATGGCTCCGCGATCCCCTTCGGAGTCTCCGCTGGACGGCCAGTCGCTCTTCTTAAGACGGTGCGGTGCCCACGACGGGCCTTCGCTGCTCGACTCGAGACGGAGCCACTGACACGCGAGAGTTCTCGATCGACTCTCTCGCGGCCGAAGACATCACTCGCGGCGGCGGTGGCCAGCTCAGGCCACGTGCGATCGTCCTCGCGATATCGAAAGGGAAAGTTTGGGGATCACGCGTGCACGAATAATTTCTGGGCGGAGTATTTTTCCACGAGGAGTGTGCGAAGGTGTCTTTAGAATCGTTTTCGTCGTGCTGTGACATGCGGGGGGAGTGAATATTTGTGGCGGTTTATCCTGCTTAGGGTTGTTTGTTTCTGTGTGTTCGGAGGTTGTTGACTATTATTACAAAAATATTAGTGCCGTAGTGACTTTGACAACCCACGCTCGTAGGTCACAAAGGAGAGAGACCACTTCAAATCAAACTCGGATCTCTGGTCCAAGGATTGAGTTCAGCAGTGTGTTCAACTCGGGAGAGAAAGAGAGCCCTCCCGACTATTGTGTGTGAAACTTTTTCCGTGAGTCTTTTAGACCAGAGTGTTTCCTCCTCGGCTCACCGGAGGACCGCCCGCCATTCGATTCCTCCCAACTTCCGGATCTCGGGAGTATAATGCATCCGAAGGCGTCGAGGAGAGTAGCGGGCTAGCCGAGTCATGGACAGGCCCGGGGGCAAGAAGACCTCCAAGAGCAGCAATGGGGGTGGAGGGGCCGCTGGCGCTGCCGCCGGCGGTGCCGGTGGAGGCGGCGGCGGTGGGGCCGGGGGCACCGGTGGGAGCGGAGACGACCCCAAGGCCCCCGGCAAGGATGAGGGCAAGGAGGGAGGCGCCGCGGAGGACCAGCCGGCGGCTGCGAAGCCCAGCAGCGCCGGTGCCAACTTGGGCGCCAACCTGCGCGAGATGGCCAACCGCATCCTCAACTTCTCGCTCAAGTCGGACTGGCCTCCGGTGGAGGGCGCCCTCAAGAACATGGACCGTCTCGTGGCACAGGGGGCGACCGCCGAGGACGGTGGACATCCGCAGCCGCTCATGGGCCTCATGGACCCGGTACGAACACATGGACCCCCAACACTCAAATATATATTGGCGAACCAAAGAATATATGATTACCTTAGCGGGCTCAATAGTGCTATGGGTGACGTTCTTCTGTCCACCTGTTCGGATATCTTCTTGGGTGAATCGAGTGAGAGCTCTTTCCTTGGATAGATTCCCAATAATGGCTCTCTTACTCAAGTTCATTTGTTGGGTAGCTCGGTCCGATGCAAATAAAGGAATATGGAGAATAATTCAAAGTCAATATAGGCCGTGTAGTCGAGAAAGTAGTGTTTTTTCAATTATGTCCCGTTCCTTACTTCGGTGGAAAAGTTTTTTTATTTCCTTAAAGGACACAATTACGATATGGTTGTTTAGAAGTATTATCAACGTGTCTATTGCACCCGTCGTTCACCTGAGTTTTTCAATTCCGTGTTTCTATTTTCTCCACGATTTTGCCTTTGAAGAAATCACTCAACTATTATACTGTGAATGACCCCATACTTGGATCGTTTTAGGTAGAAACAACCCTCGAGAGAGAAACAAAGATACGCTTTAGAAAGAGTATGATCATCGCTGAACTAACGTGTACCTTGGGCGTTAAGCAGATGAGAGAGAATCCGGTGGTGAATGGACAATAAATATGTATTCCCCGAGGAATCTGTGTGTAATTCAGCGATCATTTCATTTTTCCTCTTGCTTTATAGTTAGGCAGCATTTATTTGTTATTGTCTTAACAGAAGTATTTAGTGTGCTTTCTAGACTTTTCTGACTGTCATGCATTTTCTCATTGAATTTTTTCAGACCTATTCTATTCACTCCTATGAGGTGATTTCTAGAAGGCTAAATGCTTTTTAATGCGGACGCCTGGTGTCAAACTTAGCTTTTGGTTTTATAGGAATCCGGGGCTGGTGGGCTTCTGGAGATGACTATAATAAGGCACACGCGTCGTTTGTAAAACACTGGAGTGCACTTTCTGTCGGGCGTTTTATTATCCTCTTACGGAAGAATCGCCACTGATCTCGCTGCATGCTATTAAGTCTTCAATTAATGTTTGTGTCGTAACGGTTTTAAGCGAGGAACAGTATTGAGTGCAGGAGCATTTGGGACCCTGTGCAGAAACATTTGATTCGAAAAATAAATAACATACTAAGGAAAACTGTGCGCTTTGTTAAAAACTGCTGCGAGCGAACAAAGAGTGTTTCACTGCTTTTAGAGGGATTAGGTTTAGAATCACTGGAGGCGCTAGAGACTGCACGCTAGACTTAGATTGCTTGAGAAATTCAGAACAGGTGTCTTTCAGTGTGATGCAGAGAATCACCGCAGTAGGTACATCCATAGGTCCGACAGGAAAGATAAAATAAGAGAAATACGTTACCGAACAAGTAGGTACTAAACTTCGTTCTTTCCACGCACAATAAGTGACCATACTAAAAACTGAGATCTACTGAAAACGCTCCCAAAAATACACTTCACCTTTTTACCTCCCTATAATATTCTCCTTCACAACTTTACGCGGCTGGTGTCCTAACTCCCTCTGCCACACGTCCATGCGACGGCTCGCAGGATAGTACGTAGCTGTAGAGTGTTCTTGTGTTTTTTTGTGTTTCTTTTTCCGCTCCTCATTTCACGTTAGCAGAGTGCACTTTGTTGGCACTGGTTGAGAAAACTAGGAGTTGTGAGATTCGTAAGATAGCAGAATTGAGGTTTATGGTATTCCTCCTGTTAAGAGCGTTATCGCACCGTTTAACCTGTGAGACGTAAATGCTAAGACAAAACCCTCAGTATCGCTGCCCAAGGCGGGATCCATTCCCGATGACAGTTGCGATGCATTTGCGGCGCCGTGCACTACCGACTTCTGCGGTCTATTTATTGGATTGAAAACTTGAGTGGAGTCTCGTTCATGTAATAAATGCGTCATTTTTTATTGATATTACGTAGATAAATCCACAGCAAATAATTTTGTAATTGATTTAGGAAGAATTAAGAGTTTCATTTGACTTCCCTTAGCATTACTAAAAAATACCGCCAACGTACGAAGAAATGGACCACCTACGTTGACTGGCTGGTTATTCGGAGAGGCGACGGAAAACGGAGGTCATTGCGCCCTTAAGGCCGTTTTACACGATGAAAGATTTTGTACAAACGAATGTACGTGAGATTGTACGTTTGTCTCAACGAAATTAGAACAGGTTCTATTTCCCGTGCAGGCATTGAGACATTCGCACAAGCGTTCATACAATTTGCCGCTTTACACGATACATTTTTCCCCATGCAAGAGTTCACGGAAGAGTTTGTACAAACAAATGTACCGTGTAAAACGAGGTAGTTTGAGCGAAAAATCCCTTCTCCTAAAATTTGATGAATTTGGCCTCATTTTAAAGAAAAACTTTCATATTTCCAATGATATCGAAATATCAACCCCTTGCCGAACTACTTTTCGAGCTATTTGCCTACAAATATAAGCTGTTTTACATGCGATAGATTATGGCTGTGCACTCCTGAAGGAGAATATTAAACAAATTAGGAACTTCTAGCCCCTAGATGTCGTCAAAAAACTAACGGTGTGTAGATTGCATGTTTTCTCAACTATTTATAAAAAATAATCTATTACTCACCGCAGTAAATTTTACAGAATCGCAAAACAACCTGCTATTGTGAAGGGTTTTCAGCCATACAGCGGGAAAAAATGAGCCAAGTTAGAGACTTATGTAGCCTTATTTATTTAATTACTGAGAATTTTGGTCTTATATATAACTATATCCTTGCGCCATTAATATTACAATATTATTTCATACTTCTTACAGACGCTGGAAATATAAAATAAAATTTTTATATGGTCTCTATTATGACTAGGGAACTATCTCGCTCAAACCACCTCAAGGGTAGGTGGGTTTGCACGGGGTGGTTTATTTGGGAAATGAAGAAAGGATAGAAGGAAACTCGGCGCCGGCATTATCCTGCTGTAAGCGAAAGGCGCAAAGGAGTACATAAATTGCGGTCTCAACTGGAGGACACTTGAAGTGCTATCCAAACAGCACCCAAATAGGGATTTAATTGAAAACTCTCCGCCACCTCTGGCATTCGAATCCGGGTTTTCTGAATGGAAAGCCAAACATTGATTGGGCAGGTCACTTTAGTGACAGGTATTTTGGCGTAGGTTTTCAATTTCTCGTATTGTTTTTTCATTAAATCAATTTGCATCAAATATGATCAAGGGTCCGATTCATTTTCTGGGGAAATATTTTCTCGGACAAATCGCGCTGTGAACCCTCAGGCTCGTCGACGAGGAGACGAGTCCAAGCATCCGGAGGGTTTTATCCCGGACGAATATTCGGTAAAATCTCCGTTACAAACTATATATTTTCTTTTCAATGACTTTTTTCCTGGTCTAAACAGTGTATTTTGGCTTTTAATAGGGTACAGTGTAATACATGTTGGTGACTACTCACTCCATGCCACATACCCTTGAAGTGGCTTTCAGGGTATTTTGTGGATGTAGAACAGCTTATAAGCGCTTGTTTAGAGTTCAATGTGACCTGCCGTGACTCTCTCTCACCTTCGATTGATTTTTAAAAAAGTTTCCACTTTTTCGAAGCAGTGACATAGATTGACTTAGCCTTGCGTTGTCTACGAAAGGATTTTTTTTCAAAATTGAGTAGTCATTCCATTTGTGGGCGCAACAATGTAATTGAAATAGCTTAATCGAGATCGAGGACATTTTTAATGTTAATTGCAACTAATTATCCAGGTATTGACAGAAGTATTATTTTCATGGAAATCGGAGGTGTCGCGCGTAGGCTCGTATTTGAAATAGTTTAACTTGAGTAGTAGCATATAGGAGGAGTTGTCATAGAACACTGGCGGCGTTAGCCTCATCCATACGAAGCGTTCGACAGTGACGTGACCGATAAAATGGGTTCACTGGTGCGGTTCAGGTTCTTTCAGCATGGCACCCAAAGGATTCCTCTTGAAATTCGCCGTTACTGCCGGGGATGAAACCCAGGCCCCCGGAATAAGAAGCCAGTACACCACACCTATCCGAAACCTAAGTAGTTTCCTTATTAGCCATTCCCTAACATTTAGGCCTCGGAGATAATTGATGCAGCAGTTATTGTTTCCTTGCGTTCATTAGTTCCTTTTTCATTTTTCATAAAATTATGGCTTTCCATTTGTAAAAGTAACATATCTTTTTGAAATGTTATCAGCCTAGCGCCCTGTTAGAAAGCAGTTCATAATGCAAGTATTCACATGATTATTTCTTTAAATTTGCTGTGGGTAGTGCCTCTTGGTTTTAATGAGTTTTCCAAGGTATTCTATGGTGATGTATGACTTTACTCTCTTAGTATTTATTCGTGTTGTTGCCTTAACTAGAGTTTTCCTAGACTCTTGAAGTTGTAGTCAAGAGTTAACTGCTTCATTTGCATTATCGTGTGGAATCGGAGTTAGCGATCAGGATCCTTGGTTGTTAAATAAATCTAGCGGATTTCCTTTCAAAATGTCATAAATTTCAGCCGCATAAATTCATACCAAAGTGCAATGTGTGCATGGGTGATTTGTTTTGAAATGTTCATAATTTAGATTTTAAATTACGCGAGAGTAATAAATAAGCAGTTACGCTGTCGACATGCACAATGGAGAGAGATGGTATCAGGAAGAATTCTCCTAAATGTGGAGTGAAATATTCATGACTGACTTGCGCGTTTTTTCCATCGCCGAATGCGTATCGCTAAGTCGAGTTGGAGCTTGTCACTACTCCACTGCCCGCCACGTTTTGCATAGGTACATCGTAGTTCGGGGAACTAGATGCATGATGTCAGACAAGCTTTCCATTTCTCCTCTCCGTAACTTTGCTCAATATTTAAGGTGGCTGGAGCGATTTTTGTTCATGTACAGATTTGCGGGAAACTTTGCATACGTGTCCTTAATAGTAATATCTATCGATAAAAGTGAAAAAAACTGCATGCTACGTATTTGGTTTCCTGGCAATTCAGTGATATTTTTAACAAGTACTGTAATGTCACACGGCATATATTTTGAAACAATTCGGTTACTTATGTACAGATTTTCTCCTAAATGCGAAATAATAAGTTTCATATTATTATAATAGCTGCTAACAAATATCAAGATATCATGCCGAGTAAGAAATGAGTATTTAGATATGATTTTATCGTAAATTTCGAATTTCGCGCCGAAAATCCTAGTCAAAACAGTGCTTTAATTAAGGCGAAAATTTGAAATATAACTCTTGCATCATATACATTGCTGCATGTATGGTGATTTCCAACGTATAAACAGGTGTACTTGGGCGAAATGTGGTCCAAGAATATTTTTTTCAACTTAATTGAAAAGTTATTAGAATTTGTCTTTAACGACTCACGATTACTGCTCCAGCCCCCTTAAAATGCATCCAAAGATCGGAAGCCAATGCTTTATTCCAACTCAGTACATTCTCCGAATGTTCAGGGGAATGTCGGTGAGTGTCCAATACTTCTCTGAAGTTCCAAAGACCTCGAGGAATGTGGAACTATTTAATTTGAGTCGCTCTCAACGCGATTATTTCCAAACTGCCCTCTCCCAATCACCCTTTTCCCCCGCTTTGTCAACATTAACTCCTTTCGCACCAGCAATAAGCCTGATTTCCATTTCATTGGAAGAATTTATTTCACGTTAGTTAACGCTTACTCAATTTTATGGAATCTTCCAAATCGAAAATTTTTGGCAAGATATTATCCGGTGACAACTGTTGACTTTTATACTTTCGGATATTTTATTATTATAAAAAAGATTTTAATACAAAGGAAATTGAACCGTTTCTCGCGCCCACAGAGTCCCAAAATAGATCTCTGCCCAAGGTTATTCTTGGCGTATTTGCGGTCGTTATAACAGCGTTCTCCCTCGCGACTCCATTGGGATACCGTGGTCAATTTTCGTGCTAGGCGCCTCGTATTATTTCAGAAAAAGCAATGCAATGAGAAGAATTGGATTTACACCCTAAGTTCACTGCGGCTAATGCATGCATGGCACCAAGTATGCCGTCCGATGTTGGTGCGTCGGTACTCTTGGTCGCGGTTATAATCCAAATGGTTTCAGGAATTTAACGCATTTAACCCTGCCGTTCCAGCTTACGTACCCCAGGATGACGGTACGTCTAAACTGCAATGTCTATGAGCAAGGACGCTTGACGGAGGACATGACCAACCTCTCCTTAGAGAGTAGACATTTATTGCGGACGCCCAAAGCTCCTATATTTGATTACCCTCCAGAAGTACTACTCCGTTGCCCTCGTTATTGTAGCCGCTGTGGCCCTAGTGACGGAAATGACCTTAATAGCTCCCTTAACGCTACCTAAAAATAAACCGTTTTAAATAGTCAATTTGATGAAATTCGGTGTTTACCGTCAATTTTTACTCTCAAACAAGTTTGTCAATAAATTCGACAGTGTCGGGCGATATATGGTGGAACAGCATTTTAGTACTTAAATAAAACTACAGTAATTGTACTGTCCACTTAAATTTTAATGTAAATAATACACAACACGTGTTTCAACGTTCCTTAGGGCATAATCATCAGGTCTGCCCTGACCTGATGAGCAGACCTGATGATGACGCCCTAAGGAACGTTGAAACACGTGTTGTGTATTATTTACATTAACATTTAAGTGGACAGTACAATTACTGTAGTTTTATTTAAGTTTGTCAATGCCATTTATTTACACTTTTTTATTGACGTGAATAGGCCCCTCGGTAGCAATTACTTTTAAGCCTAGTATGTACTTTTTGAAAGGATTCATTCCTTAACTGAACCTTTTAAATGTGCCTCTGCATGTTGTTATATATTTCCCTCATCGCTTTCGGTAAAGATTGCCTATTTATCTCATGCGTCTGTTGATTTGACCTTTGCCTCACATGCAGTTTGCTAGTTGTAGTTATTTTCCGCAGTTCTTTAGTTTGTCTTGATCCATCAGTTATGGGTGTGATTTTTAGTTTTATCTATTTTTCCCATAGAACTAAGATATTTTATGACTCAACGCTCGTTCGTTCAATTGTTGGTAGCCTTCAACCGCTTGCCGCAGAATATTTGTTTCTTAGAAGTTAGTATGGCATCTCTTAGTTATATTTTTATCTTTATTTGCTGTATAATGGAGATAATTTGCCCCAGTTTTCGAGTCTTACCAAAGAAAAGGACGTAAAAATTCACGTGCCGACATTTCAGAATAAAATGTATTAGTATCACTAGTTAAAAATTATTTGATCAACATTGTTACATAAGTTTTTGCTAAATCATCTTGATAAATTTTACTAACTTATTTTCGTAGTGACGCAAAGCATCTCTTGCAGCGGGTAACTTTGCATTGAGTTCTCATTCCCTATTGTTACTTAGCGGGTAATGTGAGGTAATAAAAAGGTAGCCATTGAAGCCACCAAAATTTATTTTTGTAAGACTCCTGGTTTAGTTTATAATCTTCAGATGGCGGTGCGATTCTAATTATATACAGTTGCTTTCCATCTCCAATCATGCAGAGCAACATGAAATTGGCCGAGTGACAGCAATAGATATCTTTCAGCAGCATATAAGTAATAGACACGTGATAGACTTTTAATAATCTGCTTTTTTAATTTTCCCAGTTAATCGTTTGACAATTTATCAAAGAGGCTAATTTAGAACGAAGGGAAAAATGGTCTAAGTGAAAATTCTCTAATTTGGTCAATCATAAACATAAAACTCAAATGATTTTATTTTCAAAGTGTTTTATAATATCTTATTCTCCATGCTAGAAGAGATGTTACTGTTTAAATAGAAAAACTTATATAAATATCTAAACGATCTAAACAATGTCAAATAGTGCAATTCAGCAATTTTTTGCTAAATAGGATAGTGGTAGAAGTTTAAAAATCACTTCAAACTGTAGTATTCAAACATGGTGGAGATGAAGTAATTCTTAAAATTTTCCAGAAATGCTGCATTTTAATGAAAAATATAAAAAGATGCAAACTTCGTATAAAAATAGAGGCAATATCTCAAAATTCTCATTTTTCGTTATAAAATTGTCTGCAAAGTAATGATCTGTAGTAATCCTATACAGAGATCGTGGGCAATATTTTTTATGTAGAATTTTATGAATTTTTTAAGTTTGTTGACCAAGTTGGTACTGATAGCTGACCATCTGGGATCCATGAATAGCCGTCACTTAGCATATACTTAACTTATAAAAACAAAATTACTGATTATTCAATACTATTTATAGGTATAACTCAAGCATATTTATCAGTGATTTCTACCTGCTCACCTGGCCCTCCTGGAATGATTTGAGACAGAAAGGGCCCTATAGAGTATTCTACCCCTTCGAAGGAGATCACATTCTTTTGTTTGCAATTCATGCAGACCAACCGAAGACATTAAAAAGTTTTTTTTTTAATTTGATGCAAAGTATCCTCTCCATGTGTGAATTACTTCCACCATAGGTTTTCCGCCTGCTTCAACGTATTTCATGCGCAGTTCTCGACTCAGCTGTAGACTTTTTGGGAATGTCGTATGTGAAGCGTCGAAACTGGCCAGGGTATTAAAATAAAACCCTTTTTGAAAATAAAAAAATAATACATTTGAAAACCGACCATCGTTTTGGTCTTCCTGATGTGCTGGAACTGTAGCTAATCTACCCTTTTTAAAAGCTATATTCTGCGATACCGTAGCTAATTAGCTTCTGGAAAATCTTTTCTATTAAAAACATAAACAGGTATTTTCTGTATAATGGTAAAACAATGTGCATCTTATACATCCCATCGCTTACGCTTTGTTCTCTCTCGATTTACTGCATTAGATATCTACTGATAGAGTCGTCAACTGTTATATGGAATTGGAGAGCGCAATGTTTGAAATATATTAGCTTAGTCTAGTTTTTAGTTACTTTCTAAGTTCGTGGTCTAGAATAAGCTATGTCTTTACAAATAACCTTTCTGTCCTTTAGAAGCTATTACTAGGAGGTCATCAACAGCTTTAGTGCGGACTCTTGGAAGAGATGTGGGAATAGTTTTTTGTTTTGAGGTTTGGCGTCATGAATTGTTTTTGGCAACTCTAGATTCTACTGTTGTATGTTTGAATTTGCTGCTCGCACTTGATAATTAAGCTACCCTTGTACTGGACATAGTTCTTGTTTTTAAGATCGCATGTGATGTCATACATATTCTCCCTGTCCGTATATACCTACTGTCAATTATATTAGGCTTCTATGGTAACATTTTTTATGCCTTTTCATTCATCTCTACGCAGCCAAAATAGTCTTGGAACCATTCACGAGTATATTCTAGTTTAATTTGTCTTGTGAGGTATTGCACCAAAAATATTAACTTTTTTATGTTTAAGTCTTGGGTGGAGTGCGTATTTACGTTTTTATTAACATTTGGTTTTCGCTGCAAGATAATAATAGTGATGTGAGGAGTTTAGTTTTCAATTAAAATTGACGAAGAATCCCGATTGGAGGTAAAATGGTACTGGATTGGTTAGCCAACACTTCATTATTAGAGAGCTTGTTATTACATCCAAGGATCCGTTTTTCTGGGCAAAAAGTTCCGCGTATTTAGATTAGAAAACGTGTTGGGAATATATGACTTGGATTGCTTGTATGCTGCAGTGTGAATTTGGATAATGGGGAGACCCTGTCCCAGGATTTATTTTTAACAGTTATTGATCATTGCGCAAGTGGTATATATTTTTAATTCTCAGCCGCAGGACTGGGTATTTATGACTCGGGCAGTGCGATGACGTTGTCGAATGTCGCTGGCGGAAAAGGGTCAGAGAAATGGGCACACATACATACGACAAGTGATAAAAAGGCTCCCTCAAGCGTGTCCAGGGTGGAGTTCGCTGAGCGCCAAGGTCGCTTGGAATGGCCGATTCGAAGGGTTAAGATAATGCGGCCAGTGTTTCACTTTCGCCTAAGGTCATACCGTATGGTAGGTAATTACATTTTAGGAATGTAATGGTACATTAGCCATTCGATTTGAGACATTTTGCTTCTGTTATTAATTACTCAAAAAATGGGTCAATTTCATTTCATTGATAAAAAAATTGACCTTTCCTATACATTCAAAGAATGAATTTGCACTTGCTTCTAGAGCTGGAAGTAATGGCTGGAAATATCTAATACATGTGTTAATGCATATTGACAGTTCTTCAGGGCCTTCTTTTTTCTAATAAAGATGCTGTCACAAGTCGAAAGCGGAATAAAAAAAGAGGATTTTTGGTTCCGTTGACGGTATAATATTATAGTTATAAACATGCTTGCACTCACTCTAGTCCTTTTTGTTTGGAATTCCACATTATTGTTTGGGGAGAGTGTCCGAGTTCCGATAAATATACTTATGCAAGTAGAAAAATCAGAGCATTGTCACCATAATTTAGCCTCCTGCCAAATTCAAGCAGTTTTCGCTGATCGTTGCGATATAATGTTTTCGAGTTTATTATCAATTTTTTCAGCGAAGTGTCTAAGCGTGAGAATTCGGTTAAAATGAATTGCCATTTGAATTTTGAAAATGTTCTGATTACAATTTCGATTAGTTGCAATTTCCAGCATCCATGACTCATGAGTCACGGTACCCCTAACTTTTGTAATAATATGTAACTATCTCCTATTAATTTGAAGTGCCTTAACTAACTACAGTTGCGAAGAGTATCGTTTGGAGGAAAACAGAGTGCTGGATTATTTGGTAAAAAGTAATTATATGGGTAGTTGTTTCTAAGGGATACGGTTGAGGTGAATTATGTCAATTAGATCGGGTGAAACGGTTTATAAGAGTAGTATAATATAAGAAATAGGATGAATTGGATGAGTGGAACTCTGCGTTGGAATCAGCTTGCTCTTAAAATAATTTAATCTTCCTTCATTGTGTCATAGTTTTATCTATCACTAGCGGGAAGTACCCGTTGAAATTCAACGGGTGTGAAAAACATTGAACGTATTTTATAAGAAAACCACAAAGCCTGAAGCCAGTTAGCGTAGTAATTTGAGGAGTTCGTAACCTATATTGTATGTTGTGTTCGTTGTAGTAGATACGATGACCGTTTTCCAGGTGCACGTGGACATGAGTGACTGTTGATACTCTTCCATGCATGGGAAACCCAAAAATGGGCCACGCAGACTCATTACTACTTAAATAGCACCCAGGTTGATAGATGGTCACCTCGTCCCTCCAGTTCTCTTGAGCCGTCTTCTGACTAAATAACAGCTTGATGGCTTCCCTTGCGTACAAAAATATATTTGCATCCAATGACTCAGTTGAGTTGCGCGATTCAACATCGAGTACCTGGTTACCGAACGTTGCTCGATGTTTATTTGGTGTACTAAGAACTTGTATGCTCCTCTTTTGCTACTTATTGTCAATTTTAATTATATTAGGCATTCACATAGTGCGATTAAAGGTTTTGATAAAACAAACTTTATAAAGCATAGCGGATATTTATTTTTTTAAATATATTAGTGATTGAAGGAATTAGGTAGCATAAAGCAAACTCAAAAACACCACCAACACAAACATATTCTTTTAACGAAATTCTGAAATCATCAATAAATTCAATATCTATATTGTTTTCATTATTTATAATATTCATTGACAGATTATTGTTATTATTAGATTCAAAATTATTCAAAATTTCTTTCCATACAACATTTCAAATTGTTGCAAGGCTGATCCATCTTCAAAAGTTGTACGAGCTGCTTCCAAAAATTTGAGCCATTCAGGATTGCGCGTCATAATGATAAAAATGTCTAATGATCCAAGTTGACGGACAAAGGCCATAGCTTCTTCAAAATGTTCAGTGGAAAAACGTGTAGATCCAGGAAACGAAGAAGGCAAAATAATCCTTTCACCAACAACAGCATTCTTTTATTCAGTCAATTCACTCTCAAAAATTGAATCGCTCTTGTACAGTTTTCTGCAAGTATTTTTTTAAAATTTGCTTTAATCCATTGGATACAGTCATGTTCCACTCTTATGTAAGTATCAACCAGATATTGCTGAAGAAGCCGACCACAGAAATGCAAAGAATTGAACTTCAAAAGACGGAGATCAGGATTTCTTAGGTTGATGTCTGAAGGAAAATATTTGGCAAATTTAGGTATAAATGCTAATCGGTACTGAGCTAGTTGAAATCTAGTCAAATTTTGATGACTAGTATCACTCACTCAGTGATTCAACCCGAAGGTTGGTTTGGATAGTTGAGGGTAGAGCTCACCCCAGACTAAGCCACAGGCGTGTGAATTTCACACATTCAGGGTAGGGGGGCCAGTTCCTTTCCCTGAACCACCTCGAATTCCGAGGATTTTTTGTTCGGGGGTGTCCAAAGGCTTCACTCGGATATGATCCCGGGACCCTTCGATCAGTAGCCAAGCGCTCTACCCACTAGGCCACCACGCTCCCCCATGTGGTATAAGGTATTGTTAAAGGAGTATTAATAGAGAGAATCCAAAATTGCAAAATTTGGGTAAAATAGTGGATAAGTAAAGGGCCCAACACGACTGTAATATTGTTCATGGTAAATAAAGATTTCCCACGTTTACGAATAATCAACTCTTTATCTGGAAAGCTTTGGTCAGCGTTGAGGGTAACAATGGCACAACATTCAATTCAGGTTCGTATGTAGCTTTAATGGCTTTCGTGATCTAGAAAAAGATTAGCTTCAAGCAATTTCTTTAATACGTTGATTTTTATTCCCCACTTCTCCTTTCCCACGTCATGCCTCGAGTTGATATGCGTAAAATAGCTGAAAACATGAGAAAATGTTGGGATAAGCAATGCCTCTTACATTAGTATTCACGATTTTAACTATCGACAAACATCACTTTGCGTATTAATATCTGGTTGCTTCTTTTGCCGTGGATAACGTTTGGCGGCGCCGAAAATATAAAAGTTGTATGGCCAGTTGAATATTAATTTGTGCCATTGATTTTCACACGAGGTGATGAAGATGTGTCCGTAAGTGAGAACGGTGGGGAAATTTTCTCAATGGGTATCCTAGGGAAACGAAGAAGGTCCATTGTCAGAAGTGGATGACCACTCGCGTCTCATTCAAGCGTTTTCGCCTCTTATAACAGCGTGAGATTACATGACGTCGGCCAAGTGCACCTCGCTCCAAATAAATGATCCCTGAAAGAATCCGTGCAGCTAATTCGGGATCGTTATTCCATCCCTTCGGTGACTGCCCACTTCTCCGTAGTTTTTTTCTTGGAGAGCAGGTTACTTTTTACCCTGAGCATGGCCGCCTGCTTGATTTGCAAGTGTACTTTTTTGTAATTATATCGCGGCCTCCTTTTTTTGCGGTCCAAATTGTAGACGCGTCCCTTTTCCCCGCACTTTTGAAGTTTTCTCTGG
The DNA here is from genome assembly GCA_963573305.1 of Pyrrhosoma nymphula. Lineage (NCBI taxonomy): Eukaryota > Metazoa > Arthropoda > Insecta > Odonata > Coenagrionidae > Pyrrhosoma > Pyrrhosoma nymphula. The sequence continues at coordinate 130,396,081 of OY754331.1, forward strand.
GTTATCGACCGAGAAATGCTTTGGGGGGAGGGGTGAGAGGAGGGTGGCAACTCCCTTAATGGAGTGTGTGGTCAAGGCGATCAGCTGTGTTCTGGTGTGCGTGGCTCGGGCCATTGATAAGTCGCTCGGAGGAAACGGTGTCTTCGGTGATCAGTGAATTTTTTCATGCGCTCACAATTTTCCTCAACAACAAATCAAGCCTCTTTGTGTTCCCAACGTCGATAGCTCCATTTATGTGCAGGAACAACTGATGCACGGCAGGGTCTTACGTGACATTAATGTATTCATACATTTTTTTCCCGGAAGCTATTTCTGTCGCGTGAACACCTAAAAAGGATCCTCGGAGTTGGAAAAGGGTCATTTTTAGCTTTCGTTCTCATAATGTTTGTCGATGAATATCTGTTACTAATACCACTTTTATTTAAATTTATTTTATTTTATTAAATTTATGGTATCTACGTGGGGCAGACAGGTAGAAGCTTCTGTGTCAGGAGAAAAAAACATTTAAGTGCTTATAAAAACATCAATGAGGGTAAAAGTAATTTTACTAAACACTTAATATGTTGCAGCCACAGGAGTGATTTTACAATGAACATCCTAAAATTATGCAACGATCGCCACGAATTAGATTCAAGAGAGCAGTTGGAAATTTTAAAAATGTTGAATAACCACGACAACACCCTCATTTAACGAATACCTTTACCCTTCCTTTTCCCCTATTCTGGCCTCCGTTTCAAACTTCTTCTCCCCTTCCGTTACGTAACTACGGAACCAATAGGATAAACATATCTCAATTAATGCCTGATGATGGTGATTATTCACTGAAACCCGGGTCGCTTAATTTAAATAAAAGTGGTATTAGTAACAGATATTCATAGGCAAACATTATAATGGAATACCACAAAGTTAATTATGAACTAGTGAATTTCGTCCTCATAGCCAAATCTTTGGCGCATCGATGCCCCCAGTTAATCAATCATGCGATCAGTCGAACATTTGTAATTTTTTAGGTCGTAGTGACTTTAGCTTTAAAGATAAAGGGTGGTTGGATTGAGAGGTTAGGTAACTTTCGAAAAGAAATCGGTGAAAAGAATCGCATTGGTTGTGGCGGGCGAGTATGCCAGGTTTTACTTTGTATTGAGAGGAACGTTTTTCAGGAAAGGAGGCTAGGATGTTTAATAGCGCTATTCCACATTTTTTCCACTGTTAGGTACAGTAAATTAGAACTTATTTGGTTCATCCTCTTGTTGTAATAAGATCCAATGTCTAGCTTAGGTCTTAGAAATACAACCTAAATCCAAATGAGAAAAAAATTTGCTGAAGCATCTATTCCAATGATACGAAATCACTATTATACGAAATTATTGATTTGAAATATTCCAATTTTTTGACTGCCCATTGAATCATTTTCTTTGCACAATGGCAAAACTCTTGAGGACAATCACTCTAGCGTAGCTAAAACATCAGCTTAAAGTCGAAGAGCCGTGTTTTAAATTAGTGGAATTTATTTTTATAAATTTTTCTTATCGTTTCTGTGCGCCGAGAAACATATTATCCAGATGATTTTTAGCCAATAGCTAATCATCTCCAGCCCTAAATTTTTTTATATAAATTTGTGTACAATAAACATAAGTACCTGCATATCAGCATAGGAAAGGTGCTTACTTTTGTTAGGAAGAGCGAATTTTTGAAGATGTTTCATTTGATGCTGAAAATACCATTTTCTTTATATAAATTCACAAGCCATTGCAACGGGAATTCATAGCACCTGCTCTACTGGGTAAACTTCACCTGCTTTGAGAAAATTATCTTGATTCTTACTTTAAAATTATATTTGTTTCTCATTACCAGTAGCATTTATGAATCCTATTTTCTTAATAAAAAAGAGAGGCTAAGGAGGAGATCCCGAATACGCTTTTATTTACAGACGCAACTTGTTTTTCTCTCCTTCAATGAGAAAGGCTAAAGCAGAATGAAATACCCTCGTATACTTATTAAATAATATTTTTGACCCACCAGTATAATAATATGAAACATATATCTCGCAGTTCAGTGGCGGAAAGCAATGAAATGTATACATTGACTGTATTATTCCGTAATTTACGCACACTTATAATTTTATTTAACATAGGTATGACTCAGTAATATTTATTTATGTACTACCCCTTGATGAATCCAATTTTAGCTCATGCGTGAGCGTTCTCGGTAAAAACATGAATATGGATTCTAAAAATGTTCACTTGATGAAACGGTTGTGTATCGATTAGGATATCATACAACGGGTCAGAGTACGGGGGATGTTTTATTTTGAGATGTGAAGGCCGCGCATGCCTTTTATGTTTGGCCGCCAGTCACTCTTAGGGTAGTCTGAGCGAAAAATCACTTCACCTAGAATAGGATGAATTTGGCTTCATAATATAGAAAAAGTTCTCATCTTTCCAATGATATCAAAATATCAACCCCTTGCCGAACTACCTTTCGAGCAATTTGCCTAAAAATATAGACTGTTTTACATGGGATAGATTATGGCTGTGCGCTCCGGAGGGAGAATGTTGAAGGAAATAGCAGTTTTTTAATACCTAGATTTCGTTAAAAAACTAACAGTGTGTAGATTGCATGTTTTCTCAACTATTTATTAAAAAATAATCTATTACTCACCGCAGAAATATTTACAGAATAGCCAAAAAAAGACTTGCTGTTTAGAAGGGTTTTCGGCCGTACGGCGGGAAAAAATGAGTCAAGTTAGACACTTATGTAGATACATTTATTTAAATTCTGAGAATAGCTGTCATATATAACTATATTTTTGCACCATTAGTTTTGCAATATTTATTTCGTACTTCTTACAGGCGCTGAAATAAAAAATATAAAATTCTAATATGGTCACCATTATGACTAGGGAACTATCTCGCTCAAACCACCTTAAGGTAGTTTGAGCGAAAAATCACTTCAACTAGAAAGTGATGAATTTGGCCTCATGTTAAAGAAACAACTCTCATCTTTCCAATAATATCAAAATATCAACCCCTTGCCGAACTACTTTTCGAGCAATTTGTCTAAAAATGTAAGATGTTTAAATGGGATAGATTATTGCAGAGGGAGAATATTAAAAAAATTAGGAACTTCTAGCACCTAGATTTCATCAAAAAACTAACGGTGTGTAGATTGCATGTTTTCTCAATTATTTATAAAATATAATCTATTACTCACCACAGTATTTCTTACTGAATCGCAAAAAAAACCTGCTGTTTTGAAGGGGTTTCAGCCGTACGGCGGGAAAAAATGAGTCAAGTTAGAGACTTATGCAGCTTTATTTATTTAATTACTTAGAATTTTAATCATATATAATTATATATTTGCGCCATTAATATTACAATATTTATTTCACTTTTCTAACAGACGCTGAAGTCAAAAAATAAAATTCTAATATGGTCACCATTATGACTAGGGAACCAAACTAGGGAACTAGGGATCTCGCTCAAACCACCTTAAGAGCTTGCGAAGTTCATTCCGCATTTCAAAATTTTAAAAAGCCAGTATTCTTTACAATTATCCCTGTACGTCCATCCTCAAGGGTTCACTTCGCACCGTGGCTATTCACTCCACTGAACCCTTGTCGCGGTATGCCTCCCGGGTGATTCCAACAATAATAATTTCCGCCTCGCGGAATGAGTGGTTGCAATTATGGAATTAGTGACCCAAGGGGGGTGGGGGGGGGAGAGAGTAGCGCGGATATTCCCACCTTCGTCTTCCACTGGCAGTTCCCACGCCTCGCGCACCTCCGAGTAAATTGCACTCTCGCCTCTCTACTCGTCTCGCTCGAAATAAAAAACAGGCATGTGCTCCTCCTCCCACCCGACCAACAAATGTGTGTGATTGGCGGCGCGGCAAGGATGGCAAGGGTTGATGGGGGAAGGGGGTTGCCGTTGGCTGTGCGATGCGCATTCTCACCCTTGTACCGAGCGAAGGTGGCGTGCTTCTTATTAAGCGGAAGACGTGCGAACGAGAGCGAGAGAAAGAAAGAAAGACAGACGGAGAGAGAGAGAAGGGTTTCCTCGTTCTTGGGACGAGAATGCGCCGTTTCTCTCCCTCCCCATCTCCCCCATCCCCTTCCCTCCTTACCCCTTCTTCCCCCTTATCCCCACACCGGAAAGCGCGAATGAAAAATCGAGTTGAATTGAAATACGACATTTACACGAATTTTGTCCCGCCTCCCCCACACCATATCTTTTTTTTCTCCCATCAGCGTAATTTTTAATCCTTTGAAATTTTAGTTTTTTTTTTACCTTGCGGAATAATTACTTCGTTTGACCGTTTCTCCTTTCGTTTAGAACGGAAATACGGTTGTAATTTTTTATTTTGTTGCTTCAGTTTTTCCTACTTTCAAGCGTATCCCAGGGTCACAGATTAGCAACAAACCAGTCTCTGCTACTGGAGCTGTAATTTACAAGTGAAAACTAACATGGTAAAACGGAAAAAAGAGGAAGGCAGATTAGATAATTCGAGGATAGATGAATAATGGAGAAGAATTTTTGCTAGGCGAGAAGGATATTGAGGGATGTGACTCCCTCAATGTTACTGGGAGGGAATTTAGCATACCGTTGTTGGGGGATAATTGAAAGGGGGAAGAAATTACAGTTTTTAAACTCACGAAGTGTACAGTAATCATCAATTGCTGGAGATAGGAATAGTGGAGAGTTTCTTGGCTATTCAACTGAGTCAATAGGAATGACTGTTTGCTAATCCATACCAAATGAACTAAACCTTCCATCATAATGTTGATTCCGCGATACTGAATACAAAATCATTATTTGAATTTATATGAGATATAAGATTTCTCTCATATTCTTAGTGTTGATAAAGAATTCAGTTTTTCGCAGAAAGCCCATGTGAAATATGAAAACATTTTCTTTGCTACTACAGAAATGACTATGTTGGTGAATACTATTCCTAGATATCCCGTAGTTCCGTAATGTATTTTTATTTCCTAGTTCATTTTTTCTAAATATTTGTTATGCTGTATTAAAGATATAACAATCCTAATTTATCTTTGTTATCCCGATTAAATTTTATGATTTTATTGTGGTTTACTAGCGTTTCATGCTAAATGTTTTGATTGATGAGCGTAAATTATTTGCGTAGACTCCTCTTGTAGGTCTCATGTACTCCCACAATTGTAGCTTCAATTTCCCTGATCTCATTTGTTACTAAGGTGGATTAACTATGATCCCTCCAGCTTTGATTCCGTCCGCTTTGAATCCCTCGGACTTGTCTTGTCCGTTGCCAAGGCTGCAATCCCACTTGAGTCAAGTCCAAGGGTCTGACACTAACATTACTCCAATGGTTATACATTTCACCCAGAGCACTCTAGCGGTTAGGCGCTAACTATATCAGCGTAACAGCGCGACAGGTATACTCTTTAATTGAATATCTGGCAGATTTAAGTGGGAAATCACCTATTTATTTCTAAGGGGAAACTTAAAAAGGTAATTGTATAACCAATTCTGCATCCTGAAAAATTCTGGAACCAGATTGCAGCGCAATAATGCCGTCCAGTCCTTCTTTTGGCGTTTTCGCAGTGTACTTTCTCAGCCATCTTCGTTGTTTACTTACGGTTGCGATGGCGATATCACGTGTGGTCCCTGGCGTATGTTAAATGGACGTTGATAAACGTCTTACAACAAAATGAATAATGACTGCATTTTTTCACAAAAAATTAAAGGTTTATGGCAAAAGCATACAATATTTATCTTTTTCACGCATACATATTTTCCCATTTGCGCCTGAAACAATTGGCGCTAGTAGTAATCCATACGAGATATCGCAATTCCATCAGACCCTTGGTCAAGTCAAGTCAAATTTGTTTATTGCCATGTCGTCGTCAATAGATATATGGCAACAAAAATGTGACAGTGCAACATACTGAACAACATGGTCCGTGTTTTAGGCTTACTGCCTCTTCAGGGTTTGGGGAAGTTCAATTTGGAAAAGGCATGATCGTTGCCGATATTGCGGCGGGGATGGCCATGGCAATGGTGGGGGTGGGCATTCGCCAGAAGGCGGAGGAAAAATCCGCAGGACATCCGCCATTCAGCCGCCTGGAACTGGGGGTATGCCAGTAACAATAAACTGGGGAGAGGCCAACAAAACAAATAAGAATAACAGCAGATAATAAGTTAATATTTAAGAAGATACGAACAAATAAATATCAAGATGATTCCTCTTCAAGGTCTATCAGAACAAATAGCAAGAGTTTTCAAAAACACAGATTTAAAAATAGCACATAGGAATCATAAAAAAAACAACACAAACTCAGTTATTTGAAATTGAAACCTGATACTCTTAAAGAACTGTAAAGTAACGCTGTTTATTCAATGCCATGTTATGATTGTAGCAATATGTATGTAGGCCGAACCAAAATTCCTATATCTCAAAAATAAAATATCCCAGCAAAACAATTCATGCAAACCCGAATCCCTATATTTGAAAAATAGAATTTCCCAGCAAAAGAATTCACCCAAATCCAAAATTCGATGGATTCAAAGAAAACCACATATTTTATTTCCAACTCACAAAAATAATAGATTTAGAACCTAACTTATCTAAAAGATTATTTAAGAAAATGGCGTACATCACAAAAAACAATACATCCTGCAATGAAAAAACAGACCGACAAATTAAGTAAAATTTATTATCAATACGTGTCATAATTTTATTTTGATTTTTGAAAGCACGTAAATTTACAAAAATTGACAAGCAAACAATAAATAGCTACGAAGGTATCATCGTTCTGAAGGAACTCTCTCTTAGATAACTTGAAAAATCATATGTATAATATACCTTTTAACATAACTATGCACCAAAATTGAAAACTATAAACAATTGATGTACAATACGCCCAATAATTTTTATTGTTGCCCTGAAGAAGCATATGTATAAACATGCGAAACGTCGGCAATGGGAATAATACATTTACAAATTAATAGACCTCTATATCCTGAAAGAAGAAAATAAATAAATAAATAAATAAACGGGTATTAAGCTATATAGAAACTTTGTGTTCACTGGGTTCACGCATTCGTTAGGGGCATTATACAAGGGTAAATAGAGCAGAATGCCCCTAGAGGAAGACCGATGGACGGATACATAGGCCGACTAAAACAGTTTGTGAAACAGAAGAGCAACAAGAACATAAAATAGTTAGCAGGAGACGGGATAGAATATATACAGGATATAAAATGTCTCATTGGTAGAAATTTTCACAGGTGGGATGTGCACTGGAGGGTTCAATAGTATGTGAATTATCTTTTCCCTCGCTTCCCTTTTATACCATTCTGTTTTGTCTCTTCTTTACTCTCTCTTCCTCTTCCCCCTACCCCCCTACCTCCTCCCCTTCCTTCCCCCTTCACCTCCCGTGCCGTGACGTACCATTCGGCATCGCGTGCGAGAAGTCACGGCCGAGGGCGCCACTGCATTGCCTCCCTCTCGTCTCGCGCGCTCTGAGGGAAGAGGGTCGGGACAACACCCCTGAAACATCCCCTCCCCCCCTCCCCCCACGGGGGATGATGTTCGCTACCAATTGGTGTGGGAGGTGAGAGACAGAGAGGAAGGAAGGAAACACAGCACCCCCCCCATAATGTACACACAACTTGCTCTGCCAAGTTGGAAACATGAAACTCACCCCCAGGATGTCTGCGTGTACTCTGTACCCGCAGAGCGCAGCTCCTATTTAACCCCACTTTCCACATTGCCCAGCAGTTCCTTGACGGGAAGTAGTTCCTCGTATCGTTTTTTTTTTTATCGAGTGATTTACTTGGTAGATACCCCCGGATATCCTCCATTCGTGAATGGCCTAGAATTTGCGAGAAGTTATTTGTTTATTTATTTTTACCTTGTAGACTAAAAGGAGTTTATAAATCATCGGATACGGTTCGTTTTTTTATTTTTTTTCTCGGAAGCTCCTTATTCTGAGTTGGCACATCATTGTTTGCGGTATTAATGGGTGTAATTATTCTTTTGATGTTTGAAAGCTTTTGGGAGGCTCCAATGTCTCTTGCCATCGAATCCATTAAGGGCGTGTTGGGAGATCCGCCTATTTGAAAGAAGGTGTTCCAATGGAAGGCGATGGTCGGGTGTTGAACTTTGAACTCCACGCTCCAACCGTGGCTCGACGGCTAAACTCATCGCAGAACCATGCTCTATGGGGAAAAATGTCGATTCTACTGAATCCAGCCCTATTTCAACTCAAGGAGTCACCAATTTACTAGTTATTGCATTGATCATCTTTCTTGAGTTGTGCCACTGGGATAAGAGAAACGTTTTAATGCTTTGCTATTTAACATTTTTTTTTCAAACGTAACTGTAGTCTGCATACCTTGCATTAGCCCAAAACTATTTTAAGTTTACTGAAGATATAAGATTCGTTAAGGGCGATAGAAGATGGAGATAAACGCTGGTGCTCCAAAGATGATTGTCTATTTTTTAGGAACTGCTTTGCCTGGCGTTATATTATTTTAAACATTTTTGCACGAGTTCCGGAAAGGAAAGCCTAGTGTCCAATTTAGCGGTATAGTAATTGCTGAAATTTTTCTCTTAAAACTTTTATTTATTTGACACGGATTTTGATTTATTTTTATCCACAAACTACTCAACTCCTCATCTCTCCTATAGTGTGTCCCTCGTTCCCGTCCTTCTCCAAAACCCAAACTGGTCGTCACCTATGTCGTTTTTTATTCGTTAGTCTTGCCTCTAGTCTCCTATTATTAACTCTGCGAGCTAGTTGCGATATTAAACTTATGTTTAGCTTCACATGTTTTATTCGGTATAGGAATTACCATAACTTTTAGTACAAGAATCTTACATGAATTATTGTTCTTCGATTTAGGAATTACTATTATAGTCATAAAATACTGAAGCCAAACTCCATCGTGATAAATCCAAAGAATAAGTGCAGAAGATGTTCTCCTCAAGTTCTCCCCCATACTGTTAAGAAAGCGGATATGTTATCTATTCCTACCGCTTTAATCCTTTTCACAGTGTCTCAATACTTTCGATTTCGCTGTCTAGGATACATGGTCCAATGCCATCGCTGTCAATGTTGTCCTCCCTTTTTATGTTCAACGTACATGGTGTAATTTCCTTACCATTAAGCTCTTCAACATATATTCCTTCCACCTCTTCTGGGTCTATTTTTGTTCTGTAACCAACTTTAGTCTTGTTTGCGATCACTGGTTGGTGGATATCCTTCCTTTGCAATTTCCTTCTTCTTGGCATTCGTGTACAGTGCGCGTGATTTTCCCTCTTTTTGAAATTTCTCCGAGGAGTATCTGTTCTCTTCACCATGCCTTCCTTCCTTTCTTTGTTTCTCTTCTAAGCCTGTTGTTAAGTTCCTGGTGCATCCTCTTGCCTAGACTAGTGGTGACGCTCATTGATTTTTTCCTCTCTTGCATCTCCATTATCATCTCTCTCGTGATTTAAATCCTTTCTAATTTTAGTTTTTGCAGTCACTACACCTACCTTCGCTTCCGCAGTTCCTTTATTCTCATATTTCAACATTCATTACTGATTCACTGATGTCACTCCATCCATGGTCATCACCCAGGATTTTATTTGTCCACTTGTGATACTTATCATTTATCACCCCAGTTAATGCTTTTGTATTCCGCCTTCTTGCCCTTTTCTCCTCCTTATCTTTTTGAATTTCACGAAAACTTTCATGTCTTATATACTGTGATCTGAGTATGCGTCAGCTCCTGCATAGGTATGCGAGTTTTTATCTCTATTCCTGTATCTGTAAGGAACTATTATATTATCTATCTAAAAACCTGTATTTCCAGGTTTCTTCCCTTTGTACATACGTCTAGGATGATGTCTGAACCATGTATTTGTTATCAATTATTAACTTCTCCTACAAAACATCACAGCTTTCTCGCCGCGGTCATTTCTCCTTCCTAACCCATAATACCCTGCATATCGTCCATATCTCCCTTCGCCCACCACCGCGTTCCAATTCCTCATTACTACCAAGTGCTTATTCTCAGGTACGCTACTTAATATTTCTTCCAGCTGATCTTCTACAGCATCTAAATTTTTCTCTTTCGGATTAGAGGTAGACTCCTGGATTATGACTAAATTAGTTGAATCTGCCTTTTGCTCAACGAGTATTATCCTGACACTCACCTGCTCTTTATGCCACTATGCTGTCATAATCAAGTTGTGTGGTAATGTGACTCAAACCTCAAGAGGGTTGACAAATTATTTTGTGGTGAGAATCTCAGTTCGTTACGTTTTCAAATCCTCATTTAAGAGAAGTTATCGGGAGTTGTTTGGCTGTATTATTCCTTAAACTTCTATTTTACCTATTCCTTCTAATTCATTGTGGTTAACAATTTTTAGAACCCGCATTTATTTATCAAATATTCTTAGAACGCAATATTAATTATCTCAAAATTATTTTAGCGATACTTGCGTTATTTCAACTAATCTTGAAAAACTGTTAAGATTATTTTCGTCTTGGTAAATGGAATATAAATTTTAATGGCGTATTCTACTTGCTGATTGGTAGGTTTTTGGACCGTCCTTACCATAATACCTCAATTTCTGGGACATATTCTCACTTTCCCTATTATAAATGGCTCGCCATCAAGTCACTCTTAAATTTTTCATACCCTACGCCTTTCCTTAAGTCGTCCAAAACTCCTATCCTCTTCCACGCTTCCTCAATGTTTTCCCCTCTATCACAATTTTCATCTTGTCACCATTCAAAACGTCCCCTGTCTTTTCTATGGTATCCAATGCTACGACACATACTTTCTTTCTTCTCCCACCATTCCTAATACATCCTCGTTTGTCTTTTTCACCACCTAGCTTACCCTCTTCATTCTTCTCCAAACCCACATCTTAATATCCTCCAGTCTAAACGCATCCCCTCTCCACAATGACCAAGTTTCCGACCCTCGCAGCGCCACGCTCTACATCAGAGATAGTACTAATCTTTTCTTTGCGTCTCTCCTCAGAGCATCCCTTATCGATTCCGTTCTCTAAGAAAATACTTTCTAGGGTACGGCAATTATAAATCTGATGCCTCTGGGACAAAAGCCACTATCCTCCACAATACTGCCTAGATGCGGAAACTGTACAACCTCCTCAATTTTATGCCCTTCCACCCTTATATTCAGCCCTGCCTTTTTACTTCTAGAAAATCTTATTACTCACGTCTTGTTAGGACTTATCTTCATTCTATAACTTTCGTATTTTACCTATAACGCTTTTATCAATGATTTTAACCCCTTGGCAGGCCCTGGAAATTTATTGTTCTAAGAGCTCTGGAGAATTTAGTTCCGAGGTAATCGCAATAAACACTATCGTTAATTCTCAGTTGGATCTATGGTTGGAAACTAGGTTCTTAGAATATTTTAGCGTTCAAGGGTACATAGCAGTAGTTATCTCCCTTTAATGAATAGCACATCCAAAGGGCATTCTTGAAATACGAACGATTAGTCCCCATTGAAGTATTTGGGAGTTGATCTTCGTTCTGATCGATCGATCGATCGATCTGATCGATCGATATTCCCCCATGAATCATAGTTAAGTCGAAAAATTGCCAGAGAAATTTTTATGGAAAAACACCGGTTGTATAATCATTCAGAAACATCGCAAAAGACTTGATTAGATTCTCACTTTCATTCCTTTTTGCATCCAGGAATTATAAGTTTTTATCAGTTATGTTAAAAAATAGCATTAGGATATTCTCGATATGTTTCAATACAAATCAGCCCTGAGGACATTCGTGAACCGTGAAACAGGAGTATATGGATGGAACCATATAAAACAGTGTTCTACATTCTCCTGAAGACGTGATATCGAAATCATGGCTCCAGCCATTTGAAATATTAATCGGAAAAGTTGATAATTTTTGACTGGATTTCCCTTTAATGTTCGACATTAAAATCAGGATGGTATATGTATGAACTCAAGAGATGTATTAAGTTTAAATGGATGTAAGGCATTGCTTTCGTGATATATGTTAAAAACGTCAGTTATCAGGAAACCGCGTGAGTAAGATTTTCAGCTTAGGAGTATCGTCAGCAGAAGGAAGCTTAAATTCAGCTAGTCGTATGACTTATCCTGAGAATGAGCCGAGGATATATTGTTGATTGAGGAGGGAAGATATTTCGGTGATATTTTACGATTGGCATTGATTGCATTATCTCATTGTGTGAAGTTATTACTCATCGCAATTTCCTCATATCGTGAAATGATTTCAATTCTTGTAGTATGTCTTTTAATTGAAAAAATTAGGATTAAAGACAAGCTTAAAAAAGCCTCAAGTTTAAGGCATTAGTTAATGATATTGAGTTAATATTTAAAGCACTTCGTAGTACTTCAGTTTAACGTGCTCCGACAGCTAAGATCACTTTGCACTTACTGTTTACAGCTTGCAGAGAGGGGCAATATCTCTTGGACGAATTGTAGGCTCCCCCTCTAAATTCGTGCCGATCCCAACGGTGTTTAACTTCATTGAGAGAGCGGCAATCATATTTTTCATCGAGGCATGCCGTTGCCCATCATTTAAAGTATATAATGCAAGCCATTGTTTATCAACACCATCGTGTTAAAGTGAAAGTTACAGGTGCTGTTGGAAATATAATTATTTATCTGGCATTAGGAACTCAAAATGAACCTTGCTGTTAAAACGAGAGTGAGGTTATTCGAATAATGCTTGGATTAATTACCAGCTCAGTTCATCTGTACGATATAAGTTGTATAATGCAGTGTGGATTAAAATTTAGGATATTTTTTGGCGTAAAATGAGGTGTATCTCTGTTCTGGAGTTATTTTAAACAAATCATTTTTACTTTAATACGCCTTTTTAGACTAAATAATAAATTAGATTAAAGAGGCTGGTCATAAAACGGTCAGTATCTGTGATGATAAACAATCACTGAATCCGTTCTTTTTAAAATGGTTTATTAGAACACCTAGCAAAGTTCGTCAAACCTTTTAGAAGAAACATTTTATCGTAATTTAATCAAAATACTTTATTATGCGAATGAAATACCATTTAGACTTAAATATTTCAGAATAGGTGAAGATAAAATTTTCCTTAGAGAACTTTGGTGATGCAACTATATTTTTTCTTGACTCATTAGGTAATCTTATGCGTTTTGATATCTTCTCAGCTAATATGGAAATACCCCCTACTCTGCATTTAACTGTAGCCTGATAGCAATGAAGTGCATAGTTTCCCATAGAAACGCTTATTGGCAGCTGAAAGTGACTAAACTGGAATTAATATTAACTAATGAAATGTAACTAAACTAATGTTCACTCTCAAAATGTACGTTTTTACTTGGCCACGAAAGTGATCCATTATTTTTCTGCTCAACTTGATTGATTCCTTTAATGTATTCTGCGCGCAACATAGTGTAATGGTTTATGCGGAAAAAACGCCGAAACAAGAGAGTCGAACCCGGGTCGTTGCTTTGAAAGACCACTAATTCCCCGGACATTAATTTCGATCCAATAGATTGAGTTTCCATGCCGTGGACCCTGTCTAGATGTCCTGCGTCGGCAGGGCTCACCGGTTCTGGGGATTGGGTTGGTTTGTGGCCAAAGTCCTGGCTTCCCGTTCCATAGGGCCCGTGTTCGAATCCCAGCAGAGGCGGAGGTTTCTCAGTTGAATCCCTTGTGATCCCTTCTCGGGCGCTGTGTGTGTTTTGTTGTGTCAATTATTTTAATATAGTTTTCTTAATTAGATTTATTCCGATCTTTCATCTCAGTCTCTCTCTCAACAATTCCCCTTCTTGTCACCTAAATATGTACGTCCCTGGTTGTCACCATGGCAAGTTTATGACATAAATCTAAATACATACAACATCCTCCCCTTTTACATTTTTTTACTAAACAATAAATAAAACTATCCAACACAAATAAAACAAACCAAACACAAATACAACTATGTGGAGAGTCATAGGCGTATCCAGAAGCGTCTTAAGAGGGGGGTCACCATCGGAGGGTCTTAAGGGGTATGGAATACCCCCCATGTAAAACGGGAGGTCCGGGAATTTTGAAAAAAATACACCTTAAAATGACGTTTTGAAGGTGTTCTATTATACTATGGAAGGTAATCTATAGGTGTACTATTAGCATATGTTAAACACATCATTTTTACGTTTTTTTATCAATTGGGGGGGGGGGGGGTTTACAACCCCCAAAATTCCCCCCCTGGATACGCCTATGGATGATTGTACTTGGATGAATAAGCAAAGAGAAACGTCGTTTGCTTTTTAAATCATTTAGAAATCCCACAAACGTCACAGGGGCAAGGGAATACTTATTTTGTTCGCTTGCTCTACACTTGTTCGTCGGGATTCCTGGTGAGGACCGCTTTGAATTACGATAGTCGTGTGAATACATGTAGGGTTGCTACCATCATTCTTACGTTATAAGTGTGAAAGAGACAAAAGGTTATCATTAGGCTAACATTAGGCTATCAGTTAAGTCCCTATTCGCACCCCAGGTAGACCACTATTTGTATCTCTTTGTATTTTAACACTCCCCTCTATCTATATGTGCCATCTATATGTGCCTATCACATGTGCCATGTTTGTAAGAAACTATCCCCATTTTTTCCCTGTTAACTCTAGCTTCCATAATCACCCCCATTGAGTTGTAACCCCCCGGTTACAACCCCCAAAACCCCCCCCCTAGAACTACCTAATTACAAAATTATGTGGAGAGTATTTCAAGACCTAGAATTGCAAAAGATCCTGTCGCCTGACCTGTGCGGCATGTAGGCGAGGTAGAAGCGGAAGGAAAGGGGGATGAAGGAAAGGGACGGAGGGGAAGTGAGAGATGCAACGAGATTTAGTGAGACAGGGGAACAAAACTACTTCGCGAAAAAGCCACGAGGCACACACACGCAAGGCTAAAGTGGTTAAAATCACCAATCGCTATGACTTTACGTGAGATGAGATGAAATGGGATGGCAGTTATTGGCGATTCATCCCACTTTAAAAAAAAATAATATTTATTAAGCCATTGAATCAACATTACAAGCACACCTTTACATTTAAAATAAAAAAAAGAATAAATTAGGAATCCATTTTAGGCATTGCCTGTACTTGGGATACCTCAAAACAATTTACATTGCTAACAATTTAAAAATAATAAATAAACTGAGATCATAAACGTAATATAAATATATAGATAAAAAATATAACAATTTTTGTTTAATATCAAACTGTCGTGCATACAGTGTATAGTGAGTGCTAACCATACTATGAACAAAAAAAACGCATCTTGATTTTCTACATCAAAGAACCATCTTTTTACTCTGTTAAAAAATGATGTTATACTAACTATACCTCTTATATTATCTGACAATCTAAGAAATAATTTTAGCCAATAAATGAGCGTGTGAACCTAGAAAAAAAATAGTCTTGGGCAAAATATACATTGTTGTAGATCTTAGATAGTATGCATTGGCTTTTGGTTGTACCTTAGGTTTATTACCAATTCATTACTCTGTAAACATAAATATGACGTAAAGGGAGTAACTGTAAATCCACAAATATTGGGAAGGGTGGTTCAAACTGACATTTTCTAGCAGTCAGTCTCACTATTGCCTGTTGGAGAATGAGCCTAGGATTGAGCGAATTCACTTCTCGAAACACTTGTGCTGCAAGCAAATAGAAGGGTTAGGATTGACCGGGTGGGACATATAATTGTGGACACCTTGGCTCCTTATGTTATGAGCAAGCTAATTTCCCCGCCGGGTTTCTCTCCATCCTCCCCACTATTCCTCCTATCCATTTATCCTAATGGAAAAAGTGGCCATAAACGTTGGTCGCCTCCGTAAATGACTAATTAACTGAGTTATACATCAAGACGGTGGAATTCGCCATGAAAAAATCATTTGACTTGACCGGGATTCGGACCCAGATCTCTGAATTAAGATGGCTTGGTGGTGAAACTGGCTAACACACCTGACCAGCAAATGGGAGATCCGGGTTCGAATCCCGGTCAAGTCAAATGAGTTTTTTCTTGGCAAATTTCACCGTCTTTGGTGTACAACTACGCATCCGTGCGCGTTACTGCGTATCATATCATTTGTGCAATCGAAATGATTGGATAATTAACTGAGGTCTTCGGTTCTATTCAGATCCTCGAAATGGGTTTGCGATGGGGTTCGTTTGCAGGTAGCCCGCATCCTTCGTGGGTGAAATTTAAGGTGGTTTGAGGGAGATAGTTCCCTAGTCATATTGGAGACCATATCAAAAATTTTTTTTTCAGCGTCTGTAAGATGTATGAAATAAATATTGTAATATTATTGGCGCAAAGATATAGTTATTAATGACCAAAATAATCAGTAATTAAATAAATAAAGCTACATAAGTCTCTAACTTGACTCATTTTTTTCCGCCGTACGGCTGAAAACCCTCCAAAACAGCAGGTTTTTTTGCAATTCTGTAAATATTACTGTAGTGACTAATAGCATATTTTTTGTAAAAGTTGACAAAACATGCAATCTACATACCGTTATTTTTTTAACGAAATTTAGGAGCCAGAAGTTCCTATTTTTTCAATATTCTCCCTCTGTAGCGCACAACCCTAATCTATCCCATGTAAAACAGCTTATATTTGTAGGCAAATAGCTCGAAAAGCAGTTCGGCAAGGGGTTGATATTTTGATATCATTGGGAAGATGAAAGTTTTTTCTTTTATATGAGGACAAATTCATCAAAATCTAGGTGAAGTGATTTTTCGCTCAAACTACCTTAACTGCAAGCCCATGTCTGCTATCCGTTGAAAGTAGACTAATGTGGACTTCGAATTTCTCTTATCGGTTCTCTGCGTGTCCTTGATCTAATTATTCGCTCAATTATCCTTAATGTTGCAATTCATCTCGGTCATCATGACACTCCTATAATGTTTCTATGCTCTCCACAAACTCAATCGGTATAGTTCCGAATTGAAATACGTATTAATATTGAGTCTCTGTTGTTTGGTACGCTATATCTTGTGTGGAGCTCTAATTTGCGCGGATAATATGGGGCACGTCGCTTTCTAGCTTTCTTTTAAGGGTCTCGACGCTAGGAACTATTAGTATGAGACTGAGCCATACCATTGGGTGGACGAATGAAGGGCAAAGAATCACGCGATCTCACTTACGAAAACGCGGACAGTCGCCTCCTCTGCTTCAGGGTGCCAAGCTGAAGCTCCGAAAGAGGTCTTGAACGATTCTCCCCCTATTAAGTATTTTGTAGAATAGCGCAGAATAAAATGACCGTCGCCTTCGCGTATTATGTCAGTTCTCATCATGACGAACTTCATTTTTCAGAGCTAATGGGTCTCATGATATATTTTCGGAAAATCATTGAACGAAGCATAAATTTTCAGTTGAAATAATCCCGCATTCAATTTTAATTTGCTTCATGTTGGCACGGGCTAACAAAAATACTTACGAGGCAGAATCGGTTTTTGGTCTTCCTTACTGCTGAAGTTGGTGTTTTAGGTACTCCAATGATCAAGGAAGTAACTCACGGTCTAACCAAAGGACTTAATCCTTAACATAGGTAAACTGAGCAAAGCATTAATGCCCTAATCGGGTCATAGACTTACTACTTTCTTGCTTCTAGGCTAGAATATTTTCGCCCTGGTTACCACTATCGTCGTTTTAACACAATCTTTCGAGCTAATGCACTTGACTATTTTATCTCGTCCTCTTGTTGTTGTATCTTATTGTATCTAATAAGTGTGACTAGGAAATTTTTATTTACATTGGAAATCCTGTACAAAATAATTATTCAGTCAACGGGTAGGGAAAAAGTATAGCCTGTTATTCTGTGTCTAACTCATCATCCACTTCCTTGTCAGTTTTTTTTACTGCTTATATACCTCCTTCTTTACTACTAGGTCTAAAGCCATACTTACACTCTGTTTTTAATGCTTATCCACCTTGCTTAGTAATGCAGGCGAATATATCAAAGGAGATTGCGTGATTCGAATGCTGTTGTAATGGTTTGGAGTTAAAATTTTTGCCGAAAGATCGATGCACCTAATTTATTTTATTGACCTGCAGTGACTCGCGGTTTTTGAATGAGAAGCGGATGAGTGTCATTTCACTGTTAAATATGAGTGAAGTGTTCCTTTATCTTAATTTACATCTTTCCATTACCGAGTGAATCACATTTGTTTCCTCCTGGCGAGAGGTGAGTCAGCGGCCGTGGGGTTTAGTGGGGGTGTTGCGCTTCGCTTGCAAGAGCCGGCCTTCCCTCGAATCGAATGCCGCTCTCTCTCTCTCTCGAGAGAGAGAGAGATTGGTCGGATAAAGGCAGCCGCGCCCACGTGGCTTTTTTCAGGCGAAGCCCCGCCGCGCCGCCGGTGGTGACGGCCGGGTGATGTCATCGCTGGAAATCACTACACTCCGAGACGAAAATCGGCCAACTCTCGCACTCAAAGTTTTGTTTTCCATTTCCTATGAGATACTGATTGGTGTTTTTGAACTTCAGCAAATCGGCCAGCTCTCATGCTTAGTATTTATTTTACAATTTGCTATGAGATCGCTTAGGCAACACTTGGTGGCACCCAGTATCGGTGAATTAGAGGTCACAAAGGGTATATCAAGCGTTGACGAGGGGGGGGGGGAAGGTATTGAAGAATTCCCAGAGGGACCTTTGGAGTGACACTTTTACCCTTTGTCCCACCAATATTGTATGCTTTCCTCTCCACGGGGATACATGTCGGCCCAGGTGGCGACGGGGTAGCATCCTCTCCTGCCAATCCGCGGGTCGCGTGTTCGAGTCCCGCCTGAGTGGATTTTTCTCTTCATCCAGGACATGAATGTTTGTGTAATGCAACGTATAGGGTTAACTGTAAGAGAGGGCTGCATAGCCATAATTTCGCCATAAAAATAAAGCGATCAAATAAAATAAAATAATAAATTCAAGCAAGTGCTACCAAGTTACGCTACACCTATAATGATCGGTCATTTGAACTTCAATTGGCTCTAGTCATTGTTGGATATAGTTTTGATCGCGTTGACTATGCGATTCTGAACCCGTATTTATCCCTTGTGGCTTCACTTTTAGACCTCGGGAGGGAAAGCACAAATGATAGGTGTAATGCCTGTTGCTCACGGTAAAATTTTCCATACAAGAGTTTTATAAAAAATTTGATTGAAAGTTTTATGAATCGTACGTAAAACGTACTTGCTTGCTCACGGTAAAACTATTCATAAAACCGCAATGTCCTTCCATCTATGAGACGCTTTGCGAACACGTGAAGTGATAAATGCACTCTCTTTTGGATAACTGTTAGCTTAAACACTATATGTATTGTTTATTTACTTACTTTCTGATCACACTCAACGGTGCTATGGCTCTAACACATTATTCTAACAAGAAGGATATTGCCTCAACGTTCCATAAACTTCCAGCCATGTTTGTTTACGTTTTCCTTGTTTGGCTTCCCATGGATACGAGATTATTATCAACGCGATGAGCGGAACTGGACGGAACGTCTCATTGGTTGTTGCATAAAATGGTTTTATGGAAATAGAACCTGTCCTATTCCGTAAAACGTTTTATGAAACTAGGTTTTATAAAACGGTTTTATCGTTAGCAAGCACATTTTTATAAAATTAGTCGATTTTATAAAACGTTTTACCGAAAATTTTACCGTGAGCAACAGGCATTAGGCAATAGAAACCTCCTTTTTCGCTCTCAATGTAATCCAGTTGAAATTAGTCACACCTTTTTATGTTTTCATCATTCAGAGCATTTCATCACAAGTGTCGTTTGACCATTCCAGGATACAGAATCGTATTTGCCGGAACTGAAAGTAAATTTATCTTCCAGGGTCATTTCTGAGATCCTGGACTACCTTCGGATTGAAAAAGAATACCTAACCAGTAGTGAAAAACTTTACCAAATTTACCATACATTTTCTAAGGAAGAAAAAGCTTTCCATGAAAAATTCTAAGAAATATTTCTAAATTGCGTTTCTACAGGTTTATCAAACAGTATTTATCATTGTGTTAAGTTAAAAAACGTTATTATATTTAGCAAAGGGATAAAAAATAATTTATGAAACAGAATTTTTATATTTATGGTAATAATTAAGCGATTTTGGTCCTGTATTTAAAAAGATTTCTTTTTATCTTCAGCGCTTTATATTGATGCTGGCGTTGGGTTTTTAGATCCAAGAACCAACTATTTATCCTGGATTATCAGTTATTATATTGAGATGAAAATACTATGAAGGGCCTATTCGTCGTTGAAATTATTTCCCGTCAGATTTCTTCAATATTCATAGTGCATCTGAGCCTGTGCTTTGTAGACCCCTTTCAGTCCTTGGGTCCTTCCGCTTTGAGCTGCGACGACCCTTCTTCTGCGCCGTTTTTATCTCAACACTTATCAATATTTTTTATTGGCCTTGTGGCAAAGTAATGTTATTGTTGGTTTTTCTCATATTGTGCAGCAGGGCATATTTCTCCTAATGATTCATTGCCCCTTATGCTAATACATAGTTATTTAGGAATTATTTGAGATGATCGCTCCAGCTTTTACCGTTTTGCTTTCCTTTAATTTTTTAGAAGCAATGTATGAATACAGGTAAACCAACTACGCACAAAATTATAAGCATTAACTAAAAAAATGAATTCAAAAGACCTATGCTCCTAGTCAACACAAATATATACCATATTTACTTCTTGGAGGGGGACTGTCCACTTAATGTATCTAGATTATATTGGCATATTCATTCAGGATAGCTAGTGTTTTCTTCCTTCCAGAAATGTGAATTTCATGTGTTTTCATAGTTGCCCCTCGTATTATTTTTCCAACTCCTCTGCATTCTTTCATTTTCATTTTATTTATATTACCTACCCTTTTACAATGATGTTAACAAAAATATGTGCTCCGAAATAATTTAGGATGTATGGGCTGAAGGGTGTATGTATTCTATTTTTTCTAAGATATTTATTTTATGAATTAGACAAACGAATATCTTCGTTATAACTATGATACAAATAGCGAAATTCTCAGAACTTTGCTTTCTTCAAATACGTAGATTTTGATAGCTGCAAGATAGATTACCGGATTTGAATTAGTTCCTACGAGACAACGAAAGCACAACACATTATTTCGCTAAGGAGACGTTACTTATTGTAAAATGCTTATAAGTTAAATTTTGAGCCTTTATAACTCGGTAACATTTGGAAACTCATAAGAATTACACAACAAACATTTCGTGGAGACAATGACCAAGACCCTATTTGGCTGGTTCAGGGTTTTGAACTTTTTTAATGGTCATAATTATTTTCTTTACTTCTTTTTACGCATTATATTTGTAAGGTTTTCTTTTAATCAAGTGAAGTACATCATTTTTCAGGCGTAATTTTTACGGTCATGGCGAATTTGAGAAGTGCGATCGGGAGCATCAAAATAAAACCCTTAGAAATAACAGCGATAACTGAGTCTGTGAGGGTCGCGGCTTTGAGTGACCACTAAACCTTTCCCTGAATTGACTTTGACTTATGACCTTCCGAGCTGCATCGGATTTCTGGGCGTAGGCAGGCGTCGCCGTCGTGCTAGCGTTGCGCAATTCAGTAAAGTACCGCTCGCTCGCTATCATAGAAGTACAGCCAGTCCATGGTACTCTGAGATAGAGTTACAATTAAAAACTGGGATTGAGAATGGAAATGAGAGAGATATCGTATTGCATAGAGCGGTATTTTCTCCTTGCTCCCGTGTAGCGATGTTATGAAAGGTCTTGCTTGATATCAGCAATGGAGGAATTGCTATAAACTATTTTAACATCTGTTTATATCGTAAACCTCATCATGGCTTCTCGATACCATTTGGAGGGATCTGTAAGCCACGTTGATCGGTTAATTATTGCAAGCTCTTATGTTTAAATAATAAAGCCTCTGAGTCTGTTACATGACTCGCCATTCAGCTGACGTCTTCATATATGAACCATCGGTACTCTCTAACAACAATAAACAATAGACCAAAAACCATTAAACAAACAAACAAATACACAAGCTTAAATAATTTATATAAAACAATATAAACTATCATACATTGCTGTAAAACAAATACAAATCACGCTACGTTATAGAAATTTAAGCTATATCTAACAATTTTTAGAAACCTTAAATACATTTATTAATATTCAATTTTCATTCTTTACGTCAATATTTTCTTATTCTGTAACTCGAAGCTCCGAAGCTTTCGGGCGGAAAGAGCTTAAATAAAGTCCTAGCTCCCATTGGTATTCTGCATTGGAAAGCTCCAGAGCCTATCTGAAAAAAAGAAGCCTCACATTGCAAAGTCAGCATCCCAAGGTGCCGAAAGGAGCTAGAGAAGGCTCTGGAGCTTATTTGGCTCTCCATGGTATTCTATAACGGTTCCGAAGCTGTTTTAGAAGCCCAGCCTGCCTCAGATGGCAGCTTCGGGATGCGCCTTCCTCGAGACCGCGCTGGTAGTTTTCTTTAGTGGAATCTATGCGCATTCCCGCAGTGTTTTGCTGCTTTTTCGTGAAGTGTGTAGGTTGCTGCGAGTCAGCTGATATTACTTTCACATTATTTGTAGTTTTTTCGTGAGGGGATGACGTTGTCTACCGCGTCGGAAGGATCAAGATACCAAAAGCATTGATTTTTAACCTGTTTTAACCAATAAATCCCATCCCTGTTCACATAATGGTAAACGAATTTTGCTCTCGGTATTGCTGCCTTAGTTGTCTTTCGGAGATCAATTCGTAAACATGAATCGATAAGAACGTGTTTTGCATGTATACTAGGTTATTTCACTGAACTTCCTTGTCATGCATACTTTTGAGAATTGTTATTAAATTAATAAAACCGTAGGCAATGGTCAAGCCGATCAGAGAACTTCCTTTGACATAAAAAATATGTTTTGATGTTTGCGCGTATGTTCTCACTGTGAAGTAGTTGACCAGCAAGTATATGATCGTAAATTCCATATTATCAAGAATTTGATTGTTGCTAAGCAAGTTATTAATGTGTGATCGAGTACAATTACTGCGCTTACCTACTTATACTATTCTTCCAACTGCAGTTCGAGGTATTAATCTTGAAATTGACAGCCGTTTCGTGGAGAGAAGGAAATTAAATGATAGAATGTACAAAAATCTTCTATGGATATTAAAACGATGCTATGTGTACATTTATATATTTTTAAGTGATTTCATGCACTCGTAGCATAATTGATCATTTTCACGTAACTGGAATTAAATGTTGTAAATAAATTACTAAGCGGCTAGTACGTTTTATAAGTGAAGCGTGAACGTTTTTAATATAGATTCTTCGAGTGCAAGCAGCCTAACTTAGAACCTTACGTATTCGCCTTCGAGTAGAGTTCTATATATAGAACTTTGATGTGGAAATTAGCTCGAGAATTGAAGGCAACGTTACCAATCTTCCAAGAAATTCTAATTATCCTGAGGCACCATCAACAATGGAGCATCAACCGTAAATTTCTATTCCTCTTTATCATTGATGTGACTGAACTTTCTTGCAACTAGCGGCGCTAGAGCAACAAGTTCTTATTTACCAATACTTTCATTTACTTATACTCCTCACGATAATTAAAAAGAATACAAAAAAAATAGTCGCAAAAATAGTAGTGTTCCAAAAGAATAGAATAGAATTTTTATTTCAATATATTATTACAAAAACAGTAATTGGGTAACCCCTAAGGAAACCTGTATTGGGGCTAATATCATGTTATCCATTCCAAAATACTAACAAAATATACATAAGTAGAATTGTACACAAACAAATATTTATAGAATCCTGTGAAAATTATGAAAATAATAGGGGAATTGACACACCGATAAAACACCGATAACAGTGGTTATGAGTTAGATAGATACATACATGATTAGCTGTTGTAGAACATTAACAAAAACAATAACAAAATTATTTCAAAAGCTTTCATTTATTTACAATTTATTCAGTATTTATTACATGAATATTACAAAAAAAGACCTCTATATTTTTTATGAGAAGTAGCCAGGATTTTATTTCATGAAGAAACTTTCGGATGTTTTTTTCTTCCTTGATGTATGCATCCAAAGAGATCAATTTCTTTGTGCAATTATGATTTTTCTTGGAATCCTTCTCGAATTTCTCACCAGGCTAAAGACTCCAAGCTGGCCGACATTGGATGTCAGATTCGGGCTTTTCCTTCAATGAGTTAAGTTTCTCAGTTGCCCATAAAAAGATGTGCGAGTCGGTCATCCGAACGTTAGACAGCACGTAGCTTGTAACTCGGTGGGAAACTCGAGAAGAATCTCTGCATGAACTTCTATGGAAAAGTACCATATGACTTCATTAATGATGGCGTTTAGTGGACCCGTTCCGAGAATAAAACAATAATTACTGTTAAATGTGTTTTTTTTAACAATTTTTGTAAGCATAGTTATGTTAAATCTGTAAATGAAATATTTCTATTCTTTCTGGTCGTCTACATGCAAAGTAGAAAATGCATTCTTTTGAAAAGTGTAATGAAATAAAGACATATTAGGTGGACCTTTGGTATTCGCTTTTCACATCTACATCTTTTTACTATCGCCACAAGGACGTGTGGCAGGGGGTGCTAGCTCTCAATCCATATAAAGGAAGGCAAAAGCAAATAGAGGAGGAAAGGGATGTGGTGAATTTCGGTTGATTTAATCTCTAGTCTGCAGTTGTAGTAATCATGAATGGTGCGCAGAAATAAACCTTTTTTTGGAACCCCTTTGTTTTTCTGGAAATCTTTGTGAGTTTGCTACTTTTGTCTGTCTGAGAGATGCATTGTGGGGATAGAATAATAACATTTCTCGGCATGAAACTCATGAGATATAAATTTTTCTAGTGAATGTAGCTTAGCGTTGTAGCGCTATCGGGAGAAGGAGCAGATTTTCTCGCCGATAACACTCTTGAAAACACAAACTCTTTCCAAGCTCGGGTGAGAAAAATGAGAAAAACGAACGAAGAACAAGTATTATCAATCATAAACTTAACTTATCAATATATTTTACAAATCACAAAATAGAACCAAACCAATTACAATAATTTACCCATAGGTCGAGTGCCAGGCGACCGTAATGAAAATTTCCAGTCGGAAAATAGTTTAAGTTTAAAAAGTACGAGAGGTTGAACTTCTCTCTTAAGTACAAAAGTGACTAAGTCAGCAGGCTCACACAACGGTGTTACCCGGTCGGCGTCTCGGAAGCAATAGAGGGCGAGCTTAGACACGAGTCAGCTGAGGAGGGGGTCTGTCGACAAGGACGAAGGTGGAATGGGTAAGGTCAGGAGGTTGGCGATTGGTAGCCTTGGAGGGGAGGAAATAATGGGATGGGTGATAGATAGGGTGGCAGTTTTTAATTGGAGCGCCAGGAACTGTTTTCTGGCGTCGGCCGCAGAATACAGGATCACAGCCTTTGTGCCTTGGTCAGGATGACCGCATTTTTGGTATCCTTCCTCACTTTACTGGCTATAAAAGCGGGGCAGGACCTGGTGAGGGAATGGTGCGGCGAATGGTGCGGTGAATGGTGCGGCGAATGGTGCGGCGAAAGGTGTGGCAGAAGTCGTGGCAGAAGTCGCTGGCAGTAGTCGCTGCATTTTGTAGTCGTAGGCATTTTGGCCGTCGTTGGCGCACATGTCGTTAGCGCGCATGTCGTTTCCTTCGGCTAAGTCCGGAGGATAAACAGTCCGCAGAGGGGAAACTGTCCAAAGAGGGGAATTGCCCAAAAAAGGGGGGGAAAATGCCACAATACCTAGGTAAAGAAATTTCTCATGCTGTTTTCCCTACGACATATAATACAAAAACTCTCTTTCTTCGAAATCCTTCTCTTAACATTTGTCGTCATGTCATTAATATAATGTTACGTCGTGTCATTCATCATTGTCATGCGACATGCGCGCTAAGTCCTTCGGCTAAGTCCGGAGGATAAACAGTCCGCAGAGGGGAAACTGTCCAAAGAGGGGAATTGACCAAAAAAAACAGGGGGGAAAATGCCACATCCACTGGGGGAAATCAGGCACAGAATTGACTCCCGGATGAGGAATGATGATTGAATCAATGACATCTTTTTTCTTGCTAGAGGGACACTTTCACAGAATTCACAATGCCAGTTTATGGCTTAAGAGGCAATTTACTGAACAATATTGCCAAGAAACTGAGCACACACACCCACAGACAAGAACCTCCTCTCCTTTCTGGACCACAAAGGTGGAACAGCTGATAATTCAGTGTAGAAGGATAATCACTAATAAACATGTTGAAGTTAATAACCCAGTTTAGTAACATTTCAGATTCATACAATCTTTCAGTATGACACTGGTTCACACAGCCATAGCCAACCATAGAGGGAGAGACACTCCTCGAAAGTTGCCAAAGTACAGGAAACATGAGAGCAGTATACCACAGCTGTGATTCCAGGCGACAGGTGAAGATTGCAGATAAACACATTAAACAATAGATTTTAAGTATTCAACAGCCTTCAAACAAATGATGAAAGTATATTCTGACTGTCACAAACATGGACCAGTAGAATGATATGATAGCATCTTTGATATCAATTATCATAAATAATTTGGATGTCAAGCTGGCAACATCCAACAAATGATAAATAAATCTAAGTAACAAAAAACCAACACCCAGTAGACGAAACATCTGACTCGTCAGGTGTAATGAATTAACTAGAAAGAGAATATTGCATAAAACAAAGCAAATATTCTTGAAGGCAGGATTATACAATTGTTCAATGAAAGTAGACTTGTATTCATTGAAAGTAATAGTATGCAATTGTGTGACATCAGTTAAATATACTTTAGAAAATTATAATAATTATACATATATACCAATATTATTTTATATTCAAAGTTCACCCTAGTATTAATAATATCAATGATCATTTAAGTATAACAATATCTTTTAGTATTCCAAGTTCACCCTAGTATTAATAATATTAATGATAATTCAAGTATAACAATATCATTCTGTGTTCCAAGTTCACCCTAGTATTAACAATATTAATGATTATATCAAATTTGTGAGTGGATCCCCCATATTCATGAACCTTAAAAACTAATTACTTAAAGTCCTTCGGCTAAGTCCGGAGGATAAACAGTCCGCAGAGGGGAAACAGTCCAAAGAGGGGAATTGACCAAAAAAAACGGGGGGGAAAATGCCACAGCGTGTAACCTTCGAGTCAATGGCGGCTCCCAAACTAGTTCTTCCATCAGCTTTGTTACTCTCTATGTTCGCTTCTAGCAGTTTATAATGAAGTGTGCGGCTTCCGTTTGTATTTCGTGAGATAAATCATTCTGTGCAGCGTCCCAAATTTCCGCGATCTATTCGAAATCGGACAAGAGAGAATGAGATTTCTTTTTTTTTACATATTCTCCCGAGGATCTATTAATCATTTTCCTCACAAATCCTAAATCTATTTAATGCAGCCCGTTTGGAATAACATCCATCATAATTTATATTTTAGCGTGATGGAAGTGAAGCAAGCATTTTGTTTTATAGATCTCATTGTTTTTGACTTCCAACAACAGGATAATTAAACTTTGGCGAAGGCTCTAAAACGAATCCCGGTAAGGAAGAACCACCTAGAATTTGTTTATAATCTTACCCGATTGACTTATTATTTATCATGAACAGTAAATTTAATATTTCATTATTTTTGATAGTTTTCATTTACCAAAATATTGTTTTAAGAAATGTCTAAAGCGTCATTTGTAAGTTTAAGAGTTTTTCTTATTTTTTATCTACGGTGTTAATGTTACCTTCTGTGCAATTGATAATTCTTAATATTTTTAATTGGACTATCTGAACTTTTTATGTATTTCTTTAAATGTTTTTTATGATTAAAAAAATTAGATTATAATTTTATTTCTCTTATTTTATGATCTATGGTGAATACTGTGCATATCATTTCGAAATGTTTTCTTGTAAGAGGGTTTTTAGTCCGTAAGTAAAATATTATTATTATTTCATTAAATGGACTCAGTATACTTTTATGGATTACTTTATGATAGTAAATTTTAAGCCGAAGATGGTTAACGGTGATTGAAAACATCAATTTCAGAATTGGTGACAGCATATTTTCTTCTCCATATGCCTTCTAGAATATAATAATTCAGCTGTATATGAGCAATTACAGGATAGATCTTTGAATTTAAGGTGGTGTATTAGAAACTTGAACGAATCATAACGTTGTTTTTTAGCTTAGTTAGCGTCGAACACATATTTTTAAGGTTTACTGACTTGGATGAAAAAGACCTGTGTAAATTATTTCCTTTCTTTGGGGTTGCGAAGTTAGTTTTCGTTTTATCAGGCCCTGGTAAATCATATCTAAACATGAGTTTGATGAATGACAGTGGTTTCCCTTAATTTTACATAATTTTGCTAAAACTTTTGATGCCTCTCATTACTGGATTTACATATCAACCCAAAACTTCAGGGTAAAATAGTTTAAATGGAATTTATGGAAGCAAACTCACTGAAGTGATGTAGTTAAACAGACCTCATCGTTCCGGTGTACCGTGGATAAACTAATTCATTTTCAGGAGACTACGAGAAATATCATTTGTGCCATTCAGCTTTTTTCCGTATGCTTATCAGAATATAGTGTCCGTGATTTGTTTGCGTAGTGAAATAAGTTTTAAATTGTGTTCTAGAATCAAAGAAAAGTTCGCTGCCCCTCCAATTCTATTGGATCTCTTCGTAATATTTTGCGAACTATTACTTATTTGGTTCGATTTCTTGTGCTATGTTTAACAACCTTGTGCCCGTGGTTGAATTTTTTCCTGGAAGTTCTGTTTCCCATTACGTAGGCCATTAAGGAGGTTCCACCGCGACTGCGTGAGTCAAAATAAATACTTAATTCTACATTTTTTATGTTCTGTCCAAAAAATCCTGCTTTCACTGATGAAATGCGTTACCTTTTGAAACCCAAAAGCAAGGTACAAAATTTGCGTATTATTCCACGAATGTATTGTAAATGAGCACTTTTTTCCAGCCGTAGGAGACAACTGCAGCGCCATTTCCTACGAATTACAGCATTTTGACTTCAATTACGGCATTAATTCATCAATAACTAGAAAAATAAGGGGGTAAATTGCCTGTAATTTTGTTTTTATTCAATTTCTCTGATTTTTTCCTTCATATAAATAGTTTTCCGCAAAAATGGCATTTATATTTTGTGGAAAATACTATTTTTCCCCGTGTTTCTCTCATTCCCCCATTGAAAACAATGTAATTTCAAGTTCAATTATAGAATAAAATAGCGTAGAAAGGTATTATTTTGTGTTTCATATCCAATAGAGGACAAAATTTTCTACAAGTAGACAGAATATGAATAAAATGACATTTAAGTCATTTCACGATGGTACCACCTTAATCCGAGTGGCTTCCTTCGTAAATCATAAGACACCATGCATGGTTGGAATCCCTAGAGCTAACAAAGCAGCGATAAGGATTCCTTCTTTTTTTGGGGCAGTGAATCTGACGACCAAGTTTCCTTCCTTTGTCAGAGAGAGAGAGCTGGGTAAGAAGGAAGGAGAGTGGTTATGTTGGATGGAGGGAATGACCCCATGATGGATTTGGGTCTCTGCTCAGAAGGCCAATTTAGGGAATCACCCTAATGGGCGCCAATTTCGATTTGACAGCGGAATACACCTCTATATTCTGTGCCCGCAGGCTCGTGCGTGAGGGACATTTTGGTGATCCAACGCTGACTAAATCAGTTCTGTCTGAGGTATGAAATTGCCGGTGGTGTCTGGGGAATGCGGTAAGCCAGTGGAGCGTACGCGAATTCTTCAAAATGCTTTCGGCTGTTTCCCTTTGTCCAATGCCCCACTTGAAATCGCTACGGTCTTGGCTCGTGAATGGACAAACCCCTCTTTGTAACTGTCTTCTCAAGGGACGGAAAAATTGCAAGCCCATCCTTCTAGCTTTGTGTGCAGCCGTATAAATCACGCCGGGGAATTTTTATTTTCCCGTTTAAAAAAGTCCGTAGGTGGTGAGGTTCGTGTTTAGAAAGAATTACCGAATGCTCTTCAAATCCAACTAAAATTCGGAGCGTTAGTGGGATTGTTCAAGGGGCCTTATATATTTTGATCTGTTGATTACAGTGGCGTGGATGTGATAAGCGGGTGGGCTAAGACAAGGCGGATTTGGAGTGATGTCTGCGCGGTTTTGTTACCAACGAATACATGAGTGGATAATGTCTCTTCCAATTGCCCTTATTTCTGGAGAGGTGTCGCGAATGAGCATTTAAGTTGCACCAAAATTTCCTTTTGAGCTTTATTAATCACTGACTTTGATTAACGTTCTTTAAGCTGGGATTAAGATTTGAAAATTTTATATCTTAGGCCTTGCGATGTGCTCTCCATTCATCATTATGACTCTGATTATATTTCTTGGACTACCGCGGTAGTTATAACTCCATAGAAGCATATTGAATATCACTTTTCAAATGCGTTTTTATTCCAAGGAATTTTATACCATTCCTCAATTCCAATTTTTTTAGTTTTGTAAAAGAGAAGAGTTCCTGAGTTACACAGAGCAACTTATTCTGCATCAAGGCTTGATCACTTAATAATATAACTAAGAACAAAATTAAAATGTTGGACTTAGCCATTCCGGAAATTTCAGCTATCGGAGTACGTTTGTATAACCGATTGAAGATTTAGAAAAAAAATAATCCAAGCTTTTTGTGCACACTCCTAATCTATTTTTTCTAAAAATACCCCAGGCCCGTTTGACTCAAATGTGGACCGCGTTATTTATTTTGAATCGTATACGCAACCGTTGAACCAGCTATCGGTAATTAAGTCGAGGGTCATCGTTGCATGTTCTTATGACGATGTGTAAGGGTATAGTAGGCATTACGTGCTGATATCACGATGTCAATGTTTATAGTGGTTGCGGAGGATGGAACACCGCATGAACGTGCTGGTCCGCCTTTAAATCACGATAGTGTGACCGCGGCGGGGGACCCGGAAGTTTCAAATGACACTCGGGATTAGGTCGAATATTTTTATTTCGCACTAGTATAGGGTGCCCGTTAAAATTCAACGGGAAGATGAAAAAAATATAACTGTGTCATAAGGCTAAAGGCTAAGTCATTAATGCTAGTGGTGTACATATCTTTTGAATGCCAAATATTTGGTTGCCAAGGAAATATGATATTGTTCATTTCAGAGAAAAAGTGAGATTTTTCGGCCAAAAACATGACTTGCACACGAATACGAAACGTCTTTGAAAATCGATTGGAAGAATTAGAATTTTCATTTATCCATCCAATAAAAAAATTCCAGCCCTCTATCTTGAGTGAAAGTACATTTAAAAAGCAAAAAATAAAACCACTGCACCGAACCCAATGATTAGTATGGACCACCAGAGGGGGACCTTAGGGGACCCTTAGTACTTTTTAATTTAACCTATATTACCCACAGATATATTTCCGATCTACATGCCAAATTTCAGCTCAATCGGTCCAGTAGTTTTTGCGTGATTGAGTAACAAACATACAAACGTTCACATTTATAATATTAGTAGGATTAGTAAGATTATTTTTTTCCTTATTGTATTAAATGCTTTACCGTAAAAAATAATCACTGTTCTTACGGAAAAGCTCAGGTATTGCTATCTATTCAGTTGATACAATATTAGGGAGCAGGAAATCATAATTTTAGCTTAAATTTTATAAACTATTCCGTTTTTTTCTGAATGGTGTCTTTTTTATAATTTTTTTATTCCAGTCACGTTATTGGTCTTCTGTGCTCATCCAAAAATCGTGGATTCGAATCCCATAACGAATCGTTGTGAGGTTCTCCGATCACGTTGGTGTCACTTGCGCTTGAACGGGGGCATTTGCAATTGCTCCTCGAATCGACCTTGGGGTCCGAGAGGGCTTGCTTTGCTCTTTATCGTGGGGGCACACGTACGCTGAGAAATTAAAATAATAAATTTTCCCTCCGTTTAGATCCAACATCTCAAAAGGGAAGCAGGTCTGGGTCGACTGTGCACCGAGCCGGCTTTCGCCGTGAACTGGTTTATTCTCCCCCTCCGAAGCCGCAGGGCACTATTCTCTCCCCACTCTCCGTACTCCGTGCCCCCCCGCCGCCGTTCACCCCCGAGACTCCCCCATACCCTCGTACCCTTCCCCACTAAAAGGGTTCCCCTCCCTCAAATCCTGCCCCACCCCACTGCTTCCACATCCGTGCCGCATATTGCCCGCGTTCACGCCATCAGCGGCCCCAAACACACACACCCCTTAGTCTTGACCGTCGACTGACCCCAATACGAGGGCAGTTATATATATATTTTTTTCGCCTCCGCCCCCCAGACTGACCGTTCTCCTCCTCGTCGACTGGAGAGTGAGGACTTAATACTTTTCGCTCCGGGCTACGGGCTCTGGGAGCAGGCGAGTTGCCGAGAGACGAAACATCCCACTCCCCCCAAGACCTTTTTTTCTCCCCTCATCTGACCTATCTTTTTGAGAATGTCTTAGGTTGCTCATTAAAATAATTGTGCCGCAAAACGTGGTCGTGATTAAAGCGCTTTTGGATTTTCCAGATATTGGTCAGGAGGGTTTGCAATCTTTTGTGGTCTCTCTCAAGTTATTTAAGGTGCTTTGAAGACTGTGAGGGCAATAGGCTATTATTGGACGTCACATTATAAATTCAAGATTGTTTAGCAAACAACTGAACTCGCTTCGCTTTCTCTTTAGTAAAAGGATGAAGAGGAAAATATTTGGTGAAATGTTTTTGCCAAGAAATTCTTGCAATTGCCTGAAGAGACCAAGTCTGGGTCAGGGGTTCGAATATCGCCTCGAGAATGGATGTTGTGTTTGTCTTACTTTGCTATATTTCCTCAGCAGTAGAGTACGTGAAAGTTAAAGTCTTCCGCCAGAAAAATGCTGCTTCACTCTTTACCTGTGGTAGTTATGCCTGTTGTAGTTATCCATGAATCTCGCAGCTCCCCAATACATGTCAAGGCGCATACTAATGTATTGTTATCAAACTTAAATGCTTGTCGTATGGGTTAAGATGTGAAATATTTTGTTGCTTCCTTTGGCGAACGTTTTCTATTTGTTTTCATCGACACTTGATGAAGCGAGGAAATTGCTGAAAGATTACGTCTCGTGATCGTGTTTACGTTCAGTGGTCGAAGCGCTTGGCCTCCCACCCAGAGGGACTGGGTTTTTTAAATCTCAGCATTGGTGGAGATTTTTCGGTAAAAATCTCGCTCCCTACTTGGGTACCGAAATCATTTCAAGTGCAGTAATCCGTCCGTTGGTTGTGACGTTAACCTCGGCGCCTTTTGTTTAGGGTAGGCTAATTCCGACGTATGCTGTCTCTCTATCCTTCCTCCATTACCCAAGTAATCCATCCATTATATAAAATAGGATTTTATTCTTTCCCGGCAAATGATACTCGTAAACGTTTTCCTGGAATTCCACCGGTTTAAATTTGTAATCAGCTCTCGACGTTTCAACGGAAAACCCGTCCATCGTCATCAGGGTGTGTATGTGTCCTTGAGTATAAACAACATTAGCCTTATTCGGTTACAACAATCAGGTGACTCCTGATTGGCCGGGAGGATCTTCAAAATTGCGATGGAAAGCAGGAGTTCTATCGTACTTAATTTTCTTTAAGGTAGTTTGAGCGAAAAATCAATTCACCTAGATTTTGATGAATTTATTCTCATTTAAAAGAAAAAACTCTCATCTTTCCAATGATATCAAAATATGAACCCCTTGCCAAACTACTTTTCGAGCTATTTGCCTAATAATATAAGCTGTTTTACATGGGATAGATTATGGCTGAGCGCTCCAGAGGGAGAATATTTAATAAATTAGGAACTTCTAGAACCTAGATTTCGTCAAAAAACTAACCGTCGGTAGATTGCACGTTTTCTCAACTATTTATAAAACTTAATCCATTACTCACCACAGTCATCTTTACAGAATCGCAAAAAAACCCTGCTGTTTTGAAGGGTTTTCAGCCGTACGGCGGGAAAAAATGAGTCAAGTTAGAGACTTATGTAGCTTTATTTATTTAATTACTAATTATTTTGGTCATACATAACTATATCTTTGCGCCATTAATATTACAATATTTATTTCATACTTCTTACAGACGCTGAAATAAAAAAATAAAATTATAATATGGTCTCTATTATGACTAGGGAACTATCTCGCTCAAACCACCTTAAAATCGGGTTTCACGAATTGCTAAGATTAAAACCTGTGTCTCGGTTGAAATGGTTCCTTTCCCAGAAGATTGTTTTGTTTACCCGGTAGAATTCCCGAGAAAAATATTACAAGCATCCATTATCTCCCTACCAAACTATTCTTAAATGACGCAAATGACCTCAGTTGTCGGTCGACAAGCGATAAAACCAACCAACCAATTCCTGCGGAACATAATAATAATTGTGTAGTTTTAATAATCCCAGCGTGAACAATGGAATATCAAGAAAACGATATTGAAAACGCGTTATTAAGGCGTATGTATATTAGGATCCATAATGTTTTGTACACTCAAAGAGTGCTAGCATTCAAAATGTAACCATTCTCATAGAGTTCACCCACTGTTGGTACTACTGTACTTGCTACAAAAAATTCAGGCTAGCAAACCCTCAAGTTGACTGCTCGTTTGTTGGTTTAGGCACAGAATAGGAATATTTTCAGTTCGTTGTATCTCTTTGCAATTTTGTCGCTGAAATTCACAATATTCTATTTATTTTGGATTAAAAAATTAGCTATCTGAAAATGAAAATGTTTTTGAATTAAGATTTCCAAAAAGTAACTGTCGTGAGATAAGAGGTATCCGTGGGTGGAGGGGGGATATGAAAACAGGGGGGGGGGGTGAGGAGCATATATACCCACCCCACCCTCCTTCAAAAACAGCCTTGTCCGTTACTTATGTTCCCCACCCCCGTTTTTATAATGTCATTTTGTGCTGAAACCATGAAACTTGTAAAATATATTGAGTGTGGAAAATTACAATTGTTTTTTGTTTGATATGGATGTCAAGTATTTCCTCAAAGTTCAGCCTGATACGCTTTTATATGTCTAGTTAATGAGAGCTGCAAGTTGACTTAGCCTTTTCGTTTGATTGATGTTAACTGAGAGTGCGGGGTTTTGTATATCACATCAAAATTTCGGTTAGTTATCGTGAACGTCGTCTTTATGAGAGCGAATGAACGTCGGTTATAATACCGAGAAAATATTTTTAAACTGGGCCATAAGTGTTTTAAGTGAACTCAAGTAAATACACTTTGTTTAAAATCTTTCAAAGAGTATGCTTTCAATGTGTTTGTTTAGAATATACCATTTCGAAATATTACATACGTGGTGGTAGTTGGTAGTTTTGTATAGGCCGACCATCGTCTTCGGGTTAAACTGCTCCATATACGAGACGTGGTGGGAATTAACGTAGGAACGGGTCAAGAGGTGGTACAGGAAGGCTGGCCGCCATCGTAATTCCTGAGGAAATTGATGACATGGTAATAATAAAGTATTCAATACCCCCCAGACTCTCAAAAAATAGCAATTCTCCCCCCTCCCCCAAACAATGACCTTAATCCGCTCCTGCCGGGATTACATGAGAATTATGAGGGAGGAGGGGATGACAGACATACGGCGTCGCTGTAAGACTGATCTTAAAGAAAGATGCGGTCCATGCCTTGATGTCTCATAAGAAAGTGCACTGTCTCTTTGCTCTCCTTCCGGCTACTAATTATTGACTGCAATACCCCGGAATGAAATCCAGCTATTGCCGAGAAACGTACCGAGGTCTCTGGTCGGGGAACTCATCTCACGTATCAATATATAGTTAGAAGTTACTTCTGTTCGTTCTAATGGATAAGGTTTTATCTGTTTTTCAACACTTCTTAATGTAATATGAAAATAGACGCACAAACAATGTTGCGTTTCTGGTGAAATAATAATTATTCTGTGCATTTTTTTATTTTATTTTAGACGAATATTTTATAAGAAGAGAAAGCAATAGATTATGATAAACATTTAAGGAAAGGTCTTAATAAATTTAGATATAATGAAGAGCTAATTTAACCAGGCGTGAGACGAAAGTGTTAGTGTGTGTGAAAGTGAAAGTGATCTCGTATAGAAAACTCCTATCGATTGTGCAAGCATGGTTTCCTTGTTGAAGCATAGAGGCGCTGCTGTAGCCTAATTCTCAAAGGGACCTTTCTGTTTCTTTGGATTTGCAGTTTCAAATAATTTAATAGATATCGTTTAAGTTCCACAAACCTATACCCAACCCCCCCCCCCCCAAATTCAAGCTTTTAAACAAAAAAATTCAAATCCTATAGATAGTTTATTCATCCCAACACGGAGGATGTGTATATGGCCACCGTTCGGTCAGGACCATGCCTCCAGCGCGCGCCCCCTGCCGCTCTCTTGTTTATTTTCACCCCCCTTGAATAAAGCATTGCCCCTAGTACCCACGTTTTTATAAATAGAAACATCTTTTATTAAACCTGATGATATATCAGGCCTGAAATCGTGGAAATGATGGATATCTATGTTGAAAACACCAACTATTATATTTTCCACAAACTTTGTGGAAAGTTTGTGGAAATTACAAATAGGTTTTTTCAACATGGACAACTTTTATTGTTATGGGAACAATTTTAAAATAAAAAAAATTCAATTAAAAAGAATGCAGATACAAATAATAAATATCACTCAGTTTGTGGCGAGTCAAAAATATAGTGTTCTGGACACTGAGGGAAATAAATAATCAGTCATGCTCCTTTTGAACTGTGAGACGTTCCTGGATAATTTCATGTAATTTGTCAGGGAGTTGCACAATTTACAAGAGGAGATATAGAATGTTTTTTTCGCATTTAGTTGTGCGGTATTTGGGGATATGAAATGTTTTGGTAATGTGGGTTGATCTCTAATTCGTTTTGGCATTAAATATAAAAATTTCATATAAATATGATGGAGTTTTCGAGTTGATTACTTAAATTAATTATATGGTCTTCTGAACCGTTCTCATCTGCTACAGTTTTAGCCAATTTAACTTTATATTGTGTGGATGTGTTTTATTTAAGGAGTTACACTTTGGAAACCACTGGTCTATATCCTTAGCTCATTTTCATAATATTCTTTTCCTAACCAGCCTACTCACCTATCCTAAAATGCGCAAGTGACCTCAAATGTTGATGTTCTCTGCCAGCAGCTACTTCTAGGAGTACTATTTCATGATGTGTGGAATTAAAATTTACGACTGCAATTTCCTCCGATGGAGGTCTGTGCACGGCTTTGATGCACAGAGCTCAGACTCGCCTGACTTTGAATCCTTCCGTGAACAAGTCTCTCAAAAGTTTGCTAGATTTATTTTGCCCCATCTTCTAAAATGTAGAAACCCCTTAGCTCTCTTTGCTTGAAAATTTTCTCGGGTCTACTACATGTGGTCTAACAAATTTCGTGGTTTCCGGTCTGTTGACCCGTTAATTCTTAAATTATGGGATTTATTTGAAAATAAACGAGCGAATTTGTTGAAGATTATTCCCATTATGGGAAGCTGCTCCGGTTTACTTAAGTATAAGTCCCAAAAGTACATTTAGAGTCTTTACATTCTTTCTCTATGATTAACACTAGGAGGACGGGAGTTTCGCACTACCTAGAAGGACGGCTAGGGGTCATTTGACCCCTAGAATGTTTTTTGGAATAAAAACCCTTTTTTTCATTTTATATTCAATTTTATTGTACAAAGTGTTTAATTAACACATTAAAAACATTTTTAAATAATGTTACAACTCTCAAACATTTATAACAACGAAAAAAAAAATCGTGAATTAAATCATATTGAGTAGTTATAATAATTACTTTGGATAGCAGCGAGTCGACAGGACAAATTTTTTTATTCCTTACTCAGATTAATTTACAGACTTATTATTTATTTTCACTGCATAATTATTTTTGGAAACTGATGTTTACGTTTTTGCGTTGAAAGTGAATATTTTTATAGCTTATGAATTTTCTTTCATTTTATGTTTTTTTTAAACTAGAAATATTTTTTATCGTTAACTTTTTACTCACAAATCTTACACGCTCGCTAAAATTGTGCATCTGGAAGTTAAAAAAATACTTTATTTCGTCTGCAATGCTGCGATTGCTAAGATTTTCCTTTGCCTTGACTGACGAGAAAGTAGATTCATTCAGCTTTCACATGCTTCCTGATTAAAAAAAAATAATAGGCTCCTATTTTTTTTTTTTAATCCACCTGCTTAAGATACTCTTTTCATATGAATAAAAAACTAGAATGGCCAATTTAAATTTGATTAACGTATCATTGAAGTTGACTTTTTTGTGGCATTTTGCATTCAGTTTAGTTTCCCGGAAGCAAGAAAATGCCGAAGTTGCGTCTTTTCTTCTGAAGTTAGCTTATCACGGCCGACTGATTGCTCAATAAGAAGATAGGCATGCAGATAAAGTATGGATTTTTAAATATTGGTACAATATTCCCCTGGAAGTGCGAGGAGATTTGGCTGCCATTGTGAGAAAGAACCCCTAACTAAGCCATCGCGATAAAGCAAAGTAGTCACGAAAGTCTTTCGAAATAAAATATGAACAAAATAAAAATATTTTATTGGATTTCACGACGAGAATTTATGGGAAAAGTGAATAATTGTTTAACCCGTAAGGTACTGGGAAAATCGATCGTATATGATTCAGGTCTCGGTGGTTTTCCGAATTGCCCGCAGTCTAATTTATATGTATTTATAATTTTGAGATAAGATTTAGAATGATATTTACTGCAACTAGTATATTATACCAAGTTTCAAGACAGATGTTCCACCGTAAATACTCCAGAATTGAAAATGTGAATAAAATAATCGGCTGCATCTATTTTAAAATATTCCACTCCTTTTTATTATTATTATTATTAGCGTATTCTTGAGTGGGGGTGGAAGTTTTTTAGAGCTCTGTGGGGATACGGGTGTGGAAGTGGTACTCATTATTTGAGGAGAGATGGTTTCCAGGTCTTCAATCAAGCACTCATGTGTGGACTGCAGTCTTTTCCACTCTGCGGGCAATATTGTCAAGGAAACCATTAATATGTCATAATTTATTATTATTATTAGCGCATTCTCCCAATAATGGAAGACGTTAAGCAAACAACTCAACCAAGATTTCTTCGGGTTCTTCTTGTTGCTCCAATAGGCTTTCATTCTTTCCGAGTGGGCTTGTTTTCGTTCTTCCGACCACTTCGGTCTATATTGTTTCTCCTTTGGTTGATCTGATTTAACTTCCCATTTGTTTACTTTGTGTGTGAAGGTGTCTCTTTCTAAAATGTCTGTTGCACATATGTTCGCGTTTTTGAGGTCCTTTCGATGCTCTTCTAGCCAAGGTGTTGAATTCTTAAGTGAGGTTACATAATCTAGAATCTTTTTTGTCAATCGATTTTCTGGTAGTCTACTGAGATGATGAGTTCTCCACGCCTTTTTATGACAGTGAGAGCCAAGTTTTGTGGGAGTTGGAGAAGTTGTACTAAATTAATATTTTATGAATAAAAATATGTACCTACCATATAAGTATCCAATAAGTACTCATGTGTTTTATTTTAACAAATCTGGTAGGAAAAACTACCTTAAAAGGACATCGTTATTTTTTGGCCTTTTATTATTTTTATGTTTAATAATATTTTTAAAATTTACATATGAATAAACATTCGAGGGAGCTAATGGTTTTTGATGCTTCTTAACTCTTCTACAGAGTTCTGAGGTATATTTTTTTTTGCGTTTATGAGAGAATTTGTCTCTAGATACTTATTTGCATCTTCAAATGCAAATATCATTTCGCAAATGCTGAAAAAGATGAAAGTTGAAGTTGTTCTCCGTAGCACTTTTTGACAGGTTAGGCGTAGAACTTGCTTCTAATCGGTCAGGTTATGTTTGAATGTGTTATTATTGCAGGTTGATCCTCAAATTCGAGGAAGAAATTGCTGGGCTTGTTCAGTGAGGCGCACAGAAGACTATCAATCCAACTTCTTGGTTTTCAACAAGCTATTAAAAAATTAAAAAAAATCACAAATTCTTTAAATATATAATAATAGACTTTGACCCCAATGCCTATACCTCAATTTTAAATTTTGTTTTAAACCCAAACTCCTGTTTTGTGCCAGAATCCCATCACCTTCATCATATTTCCCCAGTGATGATTTATTAGTTGGGGCTAATGTTATTGACATTAATTATTTTGTTTTTTCCCCTAGGCGACTGGGATGACACCCCTCATGCACGCCGTCAAGGAGAATCGCTTGGGACTTCTCGACAGGTTGATCGAACACGGATCGGAAGTCAGCGCCAGAAACAATGTAAGTACTCTCCATGTTTTCTTTATCTTTGGGAAGAATGCAGCCACTTGCGAACATTCACCGCGAAATTTCATGGCTCGACAGCCGAAGTTTAATCATGCTTTTTTTCTAAATATTTATTGAAATGACAATTCCCTTGCAATACGGTTAAAATGATATTATTGAATACTACCTTGCGAGATAAGCGAGTCCAATGGCTGAAGTTTTTCAAATAAAATTCAGTCCTTGTACATTTATTTTTGACTTTAGTACCGTAATTGACTTTTTTCCTTAAGTAATCCTTTGTCGTGGACGTCTACATAATTATTAATATGCTACCTTTCCAATTTTCTTGCAATATTCAGGACGTAGGAGTGTCCTTTACTTTTTTCAGTAAAGTAAATTAATCTGAGAAAACATCAAGAAAACAGGAAAATTTATGTCCAGCGGTTAATGAGTTTCCCTCTTTTCGCAGCTTCACATGTTTTGATAGAAATTCATAATGATGGACTTAATAAGGTTGCTCTTAACAGTATTATGAGGATCAAGGCAATCAAATATTTGAGCATGATAATGGAATTGCGTCCTTGCGATGACGTAGAAGCTTATGGGGGCGCCCAGAGGCACGCAACCAGCAGTTCCTGTAAGTAAAAATGCACTGCATTATGTTCAGGATACAAACGCTGCTCCAAAAGGTAGCTGTTATTTAACTGCTGTGCTGAGCTGTTATGAAACTGGCTGTGGTGTGATGATGACGTGAGTGAGCGGAGAGCCACAGGAACTCTATGAATCGAGCCAACATTGACATTAACCCGAGGTTGAACCGTTTTCTGTAGGTTGCGTATTTTTTTCTCGTTCCGCATGAGCTGAAAGTAACATCTAGCGTGAACTAGAACAGTTGGCCGATTTCATCTCGGCGTTCCAACGCGTCAAAGCAGCTAGAACTAGGCCGTCAATGTGCATGATAAAATTCCAATTGATGAAGGTTCCTAAATAAAATTATGAAGAGGAAAGTCTCGCTTTCCTGGGAATGGTGTTCCCCTATATTTTTGACCTACAAGTTCACCGTATCGAACTTTAGTTAATGTCTTATCTTGTTATGCGGAAACAGTTCATGCATGACGTGATCGCGAGGAGCTTTGTCATTCTATCGATTTTTTTACTAGGGTCACAATGAGGCTTCCGTGTTTCATATATATTTGACCACTCTTATATTGATATCGGTGGAAATTATCGCTTGATCTTACATTTTCCGGGGGCTGCGAGTGACGGGAATTTAGGCGCGGATTTGGAGAAAGGAACCGAAGAAAATTTCCATTCTGTTGAGAAAAAATGCGGAAATATATATACTCTCCCGATAAAATATTTTTGTATTTATTTTTATGCGGGTCATTGTGCTTGTATTTTTCACTTTCTTATCGCAAAACCGTGTTCGAAAAGCGCTTTCATCTGATTACTCCGAAATATATGCCAAATCAATGTTCGATTTTTGGTGACAGAGGGAAACATCGAGACGTTTTATAGTGCACTGAACCACTCGTTTGTTTCGGGGTCGAAAACCCGGAAGTGACTCAGTGAACTCAGGTGT
This sequence comes from Pyrrhosoma nymphula, assembly GCA_963573305.1. Lineage (NCBI taxonomy): Eukaryota > Metazoa > Arthropoda > Insecta > Odonata > Coenagrionidae > Pyrrhosoma > Pyrrhosoma nymphula. The sequence continues at coordinate 130,438,034 of OY754331.1, forward strand.
CGTCCAGTTTTAATTATCTGTGATTTTTTAACCGTTTATATGTTATTTATCTATCGCAAAATTAAATTGACTATAGTTTAGAACTTTTTTTTAGATTTAGTATCCCTTGGTCATTATTCACGAACTGAGTGTATGACTAAACTTGTTTCTAAATTTGTTTATTATTTGTTTTCTTTGATATTTCCGTTTTTTCCTGAGAATATTAGAGAAAGTGTGCTTCATGACAGGGAATGCTTTTCTTAGCAATATGCTTCTCATTCGGCGTATTTTGTCATAATATCTTTGGAATCAAATCAGCACAAAGACATGAGATTCAGGTGGGGACACAGAGGTGACTGACCAGGGAAGGAATAATGAGATCGCCTATGACTAGCTATGATTCCGATGGATTGATTTAATAAGCGATGATGACAGTGATGCCTGACATGTGATTTTTTTATTTCAAGATATGACAAACCCCATTTTCCATGGACCCATTGTGTTCTTGATTTTTTTTCATGAAAAATATTGCCACTTCTTGCTGTTAAAACCTTTGAGGTATATTTGAGTTGTTCAAATTAGATGACTTGATAGGCATTGCATCCTCTAATTCTGAGAAATTAATAAGAACCATGTGAACAATTTCAATTCAATTAATTATTTGGAAATTAGTTATTGCAGCGCTTGATAATTTTTAATGACTATATAAGTAACACAAATGTTTGAGTTTTTATCTTATCTCGCTATGTCGATATTTTATTTCCAGTGCTCTGAGATATGGTGTTTGTTGTTTTAGGACATTCATCTGCTTGAGACTAGCGACACAATGCATCACAATAAGTTATATCAGAAGTACAAGGATCAGCCATATACTTTTCGATAGTAATGTTTAGCCGAAATATTTAGGATGTATGAAAATTATTCTTGTGCTCACTAGGTTTGTAACATATGAGGTTGGTTTGACGTAACATTTATATCATTATTTTTCCCGAAAATGCAAAATCTCACTTTGGAGAATACATTCGACAGTCTCTGGCGTTATATGGTGGAACAGCATTTTAGTACTGAAATAATACTGCAGTAATTGTACTGTCCACTTAAATTTTAATGGAAATATTACACTACACGTGTTTCGACGTTTCTTAGGGTGTCATCATTAGGGTTACACTAGACTACATCAGGTAATACTACTTGGAGAATAGATTTTAGTCTAAAAAATTGTGCTTTGACGGAGTCATTTCTCCATATCATGAAACTATCAGTTAATGCCGTAATTAAAAGTGATAACTGCATCAGATCTCAGGGAATCCTCAGTAAATTGTGTCGATATATTGCAGCACATTTAATACTTGTAATTCTTCGGAATCTGTCTCGTTTAACTACGGAGTTTTTAACTTCAGATGGCTTTATCAAACGCCGTTTCTATCAGATGTAATTGCTTGCCTTTTTTTCCTCGAGAACTCAGAAAATAACCTTCTCATGGCGAAAGTAATGGTGACTGGCTTACTATATCAAGTTGCGTAATCGATCACGTGATATTTTCTCCCGTCTTTGTTTCCCCTTCCGTATTTTTATCTGACCCAGTGAACTTCCGCAGCGGTGAAAAAGAGAGACGGAAGGAATGAAATTCATGAGAAAAATAGGAGTCAAGCCAACGAAACGAGATCGCTCGCCCGGTGAGATAACAGCTATGTGTTTTCCCTCTTAATATTTCGGAAGGGCAGTCAGTATAAGGAAGCGTGTTCACACCAATCCAGAAAGACTTGGGAAATGACCCCTCTGTGGGCTGTGTTGGCACAATGACGCATACGTTTCCACGAAACTCTTTAAGCAATTTTATTGATGGTATTAACCTCTGTATCAATGTCGAGATATAAAAGAAAGAGCAATCGCTGTTATGCTCTACAAAGCTTTTTTCAGGGATTCAAAGATGACTTTTTAGTCCAGTAGTCATATAGCACTTGTTCATACACGCTTTTACTTTGAAGCCGTTGGAATTAAGGTTAATGCCACTATTGTCATCCATGAGTTTGAGTGTTGGTGGTAATAAACATTGTAGTACAGTACGCAGAGTCATATTTTCGCCAAAATCCAGATAAAATTCCTAACTCTCTGAAAATTGGCATGTAAGTAGTTTAGGGCGTATATAAATGGGAAAAAAATTGTTTCGTGGAATTCAATTATCAGAACTAAAAACATTTTGCATTCTAACCCAAAAATTCAGTTTTTTTTTCAATTTTATCGTAATTTATGGGCGCTCGTCACAAACGGTTCTAACAGAGTGAAAGAGCACGCAATTCCGCATAAAAAAGCGTATTTGCAGTTTTTTTCAAGAATTTCCCGATTAAAAAAAATTGAGAACATTTCTCCCATGTAAAAAATATGGAAGGAGACCAAGAAATTGGCTTCAAACAATTAGAAAGTATGTAAAATATATTAATACCATTGTTTAATGAAATTCATCCATGAAAATCTAGTGAACTCTTGTTTCATAAACAATTTTATTGAGGAAACAGTTCCCCAGATTATAACTACAGCATCGAAGGAAGGGGTTTAAACTTTTGAGAATAAATAAACGGTTGATTATTTAAACATATTTAATACTTTTCTATGCTACAAAAATTCATCGTCTTCCTTAAGTTCATTTTGGGTTACTGGAGCATCGGTTTCATCATCGGACTCATCGCTCTCACTTGCTATTTCTTTATTGAAATTGGTGCACGAATTTGTTAGGCATGAGGCACACAATGAAGTGCAGAATAATCCGTTCTTCATCATTCGTAGGGCAGTACAACCATGGCTCACGTTCATTGTACAGATTCAAATAACATATACTTACTTTGCTGATGAATGTTGTCATTCTCCAAAACTGAAAAATCTTCACCAATGCTTCACTTTTACTAGTTAAATTTGAAAACTCCGAGATGCCGGTATGTAAACACACGTCGAGTATCAACAATAAACAACCGGCTTCTGTCGTCTCCCGCAGCGCGGTTGTCGTCTCGTGCAGCACGGTGCCTGAAGAAATTCTCGCCTCATGCAGTCGAGAAGGGGACTTTAGTTGGGATGAGTTCTTTTGTCCTTATAACACAAGCATATGCTTACTTTATGGAACATTGAGGAACTTGTCCCCTTGCGTTTTCACGCATAACATGTACCCGAGTCCTGTAGTTCGATAACATTCTAATTTTATCTCAAAAATTGAAGAATTCGTATCTTTGCGCATTTTTGAAATCACAACAAATTTGTCTTGCTCTAGCGGAATTTGAGAAACAGAATCGTCAAGACGAGGTCTCGAGGATCCATTTCCTTATCTTTATTTTTCGGTAACTTCCGTATTGACCTGTTTATTCTCTCATGTTTGAGAAACATGGAGCGTACCCATGACCTCATAAAATGCCAAGAAAGTAAAAGAAACTCCATTTTTGTTCAGTCGAACTGACAAAAGTTTTAATCATCGCAATCTAATAACGATGGTATCTGGAAGCTATATGCACAATTATTCATGATATCATCCAGGAATTTGGAAAATATACTGTATTTTAGTAGCTCAACTGAAGTTTCCAGTAAAACTACCCTGAAAACATGTGAAACACATATTCAATGTTACCAAATTTGTAATTCTTCATGAATATAAAAGTCTAGCGCTTCATGAACATCACGCACTTTGGTTTTTGAAAATCCAATGATTTTTTTGCAGAGTTATGACGGATTCCGTGGGCCGGCACGATGGGAATTCATGTGTTTTTCAATGGCGCAACACCTAGGAGCCCCGCGCGTCATGAATATACCCGATGCGATTTCCTGACGAAATAACGTACTTTTGTGAAAAATGCATTTTCACCTTTTTTGTCGAGAATTTTACGCTATTTTCCCTTGCCGAATCCAATTTTGAAAATATTTCACACTCTTCGAGAAGAATGGGGAAAACCACATTTTTCTGCTTAAATTAAAAAATATTTTGGGTTATGATAACCGAATACCGCGAAACAATTTTTTTTCTAAATTGTATACGCCTTAAACTATATATACATACCAATTTTCAGGAAGTTATGTATTTTGTCATTGGTTAAAATCTCCATTGACTGGACTATTGTTGAAGCTGTCTTTTCTGATGAGTGAAGCGAGTACCTCTAATTTCTGTTAAAGCCAATTTGAGGCAATGTAAACTCATAACGTGTGGATTTTTATCCCTGTTTCCAAGTTCCCTAAGATGCATCTAAAAGCTTCAATTTCATTTGTCGTTGAAAAATATTTTCATTCAACAGAAGGGTGCAATGTCCTAACTCCGTAATTATTTTACTCTTCTTTCTAGTTTTCTTTAACTCTGAGATACACGCGCAATTTATTGGGTAATGAGTTAACCCAAGAGTCGTCCTTTTTATATTTATTCCAGCTTCTTTTTCTTTTTTTATCTAATTATGAGAGGAAAGTAAAGTATTGATGACGTTGGCATTCTCAACTTTTATCCATGTCCTTGACAGCTTTGTTTGATATCAGTGGAATATTCTTTTATTTTAGCACTGTAACAAGGTGATGTGTTTTATAAGATAAAATGAAAAATTATGTAGTTGCATTCTTATTTTTCTTTATTTCCCCTTGATGGAGGGAGACATGAATGTCCCCTCTTTTTACCCCACTCAGGGTAAGGGGAAAGCATGCAAGAGATATAAAAGTAAAGAAAAATATTTATTATAAAGTCCTTCTCTGGTAACATTAGTCATTTATTGTACTGTAAAATTGATAGGTGATAAGCTTATTGCTCATCTCACTTCTCATAAGTTCTCATAGTTCTTTAAATATTTTTTCGTAGTTATAACCTAAAGGATATTAATAAGATTAACCTAAAGGAACCCTGAATTACTTTTTCCCATCATTAATTAAACATTCGAAGAGTAAGACTAAAACTTGATTTTAATGAGACAATTGTCGCAAAATTTAATCCGTAATTTATTTTGCTCATGTAAGCATCTTCACAGTATATTCATGTTTGTGTTGATACGAATTTTCCCAGATGTAATAAATTGCTATCTGTCCATAAACATTTCACATCCATATTCAGTGGAAGTATGAGAAACCACTGGATTCATTTATTTTGCTGTAAAATGCTCTACTACGGAATCCCAAAAAGAAGTGGCGATCGTATTGAACTCAATCCGCCAGAATATGGTTTTCGGACGAGGATAGATATAATAAAGATTTCTCGGGGAAACGTGGGCAATGTTGTTAACGCGTGAGCTGCGAAATATATTCATCGTGCCCGCTAGTTCCACGGAGCTTATCCCCCTTGCAATCGAAGGCAAGTGACGATTGTAGGTGGGTGGAAGGCTGTGCTCTTTCCACGTCGTCTCACTTCTAAACTTCCATGGATTTGTTTCCCTTTAGCAAATCCGCACAGAGAGAGAGGTGTGCTTTCGCCAAGGGATCGAGGCAGGCGAAGAAGGAGAGTGTGGTGTGCCGATGTAGGTGAAGGTCGGGAGACCCGAGAGAGCGTGCCAAATACTCTCCTCCGTTGCCTTAGTCGGCCGACCGCCCGAGACCGCGTTGCTCTTTTCGGGAAAACTCTCGGAGCGAGCGACCCCCCCTTGCCCCTCCCGCTCCTTGCCAGGTCGGGGGCAAGGAATGGGAGGGAGAAATGAGAAGGGAAAGGAAGAAAGAGGAAAAAGGAAAAAAAACCAACAGGTAGTGAGTGCCCTCAGATCTACCGTAGGTGTGTATTTCGTGAAGCGTCTACTTTTAATTCGGGAATGTGAATTTTTTTTCTGCTACAGAAATTTTCTGATGCGTCCAGTGGAAGACATTTTGGGCTTCTTAAAAATCAGAACTCGATACTCATTCATCCGGTGACATATTTTCATTGGCGTTAACTTTTTTGTTTAAAGGAGGTTCCGCCGCGACTATGTGAGTCAAAACAAATACTTAATTCCACATTTTTTATATTTTGTCCAAACAATCCTGCTTTCGCTGATGAAATGCGTTACCTACAGAAAACCAAAAGTAAGGTAGAAAAAATGCAGATCATTCCACGAATGTATTTTAAATTAGCACTTTTTTCCAGCCATAGAAGCCAACTGCAGCGCCATTTCCTACGAATTACCGCATTTTGACTTCAATTACGGCATCAATTCCCAAATAACAAGAAAAATAATGTGGTAAGATGCCTATATTTTATTTTTATTCAATTTCTCTGTGTTATTTCCTTCTTGTAAATAGTTTTCCGCAAAAATGGCATTTATATTTTATGGAAAGATACAATTTTTTCTCGTGTTTCTCTCATTCCCCCATTGAACACAATGTAATTTCAAGTTTAATTATTGATTAAAATATTGTGGAAAGGTATTATTTTGTTGTTCATATCAGATAGAGTACAAGTTTTTTTTACAAGTAGACAGAATATGAATAAAATGACATTTAAGACATTTTACGGTGGAACCACCTTAAGAGATATTTATTTCATATGTGTATGTTCCATGGGACCTATTATGTAACTCATAACTCCGGAGTTACGGAGTGTATGGAATCATAATGTCCACCATAGCTCCTTTGGCTATAACAGAACAGAAAATAACTCCAATCGGAGTTATGAATTGTAGTTATCTCAGAGGTTTGATTACGCTAACCTTACACCCACCCTTATAATTCCAATTTTTAACTCCAATTGGAGTTATTATCAGTTCTGTAAAAGCCATAGGAGCTATGGCGGCCATTATATCTCCTTACCCTCCGTAACTGCGGAGTTATGAGTTATATAATTTTCCCCCATGACCACCGAAAACAGCACTTCTTGGCATTTGTATCGGGGTATACAACAATCAACAACGGACGAGCACACAACCATTCACTGGGAGGTGAAAAACCACCCAGACGGGACTCGAATCCTTAGGGTTAGCAGGTGAGGACTTTATCACACCGCCACCGAGGCCAGCAGATATTGAATTGCCTCTTCCCTGAAATGCACAACTTTTCAATATTTCACTATTCAAATCTCTAAAATGTTTTTGACACTAGTGAATTCATCTGGCTTTGTGGTTTTATCCCTTGAAACGAATTTAACGCTTTCAAATGAACTTACTTCGCACTCGTCGTGTAATTATGCCGATACAATACATTAATTTCACGCTGGCAGCGACGCGTTATTGATTTATACTTGGTGGCTGTCTTGTTTTCTGTATTGATATTATAAGGTATAAAATTCTCCAATGGCCGTAATAAATTGGCACCACTCGTCAAAAATACTCCACAATTGCTGTGTTGGTTTGCGGGAAAAATATTGGGGGGAAAAATATTTTTTTCCCGCAATCCAACACAGCAATTGTGGAGTATTTTTGATGAGTGGTGCCAATTTATTACGGCCATTGGAGAATTTTATACCTTATAACTTTAAGAGGCCGTAGAGCTCACGTTCCCTAGTTTCTGTATTGATGTCGTCAACTCCAAGATTGCTAATTTTCCAATAAATGCGATTGCACAAATGATGTGATACGCAGTCACGTGCACGGGTGCAAAGATATACACCAAAGAGGGCGAAGTTCGCCATTAAAAAAACATTTGACTTAACAAGGATCCGAACCCGGATCTCCCAATTGCCGGTCAGCTGTTTTTACGAGTTACGCCACCAAGTAATCTTAATTTTAGGACGAATTTCAGCGGGGTGGTTTATACGAACAAGTTTTTCTCGTTCCCAGTCTATGTTGGAGCACAGGAGACGTGGTCTTGCATGATATGCCACAGTCGCGGAGAGTAAACTCAACATTTTAGAAATTCTTGACGCTTGGAATTCGTCCTGAATTAAGATGGGTTGGCGGTGTAACTGGCTAACACACTTGACCGGCAATTGGGAATCCGGGTTCGAACCCAGGTCAAGTCTAAAGATATTTTCATGACAAATTTCATCGTCTTTGGTGTACATCCACGATTGCTGTTAATGTAACCTTTCAAACTTCGTATTTCGAATACCGCATGACTCGTCTTAAAATATACAGGGTGATTACAAAAGAATGTGTCGGTTTCATATATCTCTATTTTTCAAATGGTACGAGCTACAGAGCTGCGCAAACTCTTAAAATGACCGATAGATTCTCTAGTTTTGTTGAAAAAAAATAACATTACAAATGTTCAATATGTCCTCCTTGAGTAACCTGAACAATATCAAGTCGGTATTCAAATTCCTCCCACACTTTGTGAAGCATGTCAGCAGTCACTGTCTTCACAGCCAAAGATATGCGTGCTTTCAATTCCTCGAGCTGTTAGTAGGCATTGATTAAGATTGGCTTTTTCCTCTACTGGAAGCAGATTCCAATGATTTTATGTTTCAGCAAGACGGGGCTCTTCTCCCCCATTGGAACCTCTCAGTTCGTGCTCATCTTAATGAGACCTACCCACAAAGATGGATAGGTCGATTTGCAAGGCAAGACCTCGCCCTTCATCTGTGGCCTCCGAGGTCACCTGATCTCACACCATGTGATTTTCTTGTGGCGATATGTCAAAGGTCAAGTCTTTGTGCCGTCATTGATATTGATATTTTTCGGGTTACTCAAGGAGGATATATTGAACATTTTTAATGTTATTTTTTACATCAAAACTAGAGAATGTACCGGTCATTTTAAGAGGTCGCGCAGATCTGTAGCTCATACAATTTGAAAAATACAGACCATTGAAACCGACGAATTATTTTGTAATTACCCTGTATTATACTTTCCAAGTCATTAAGTAAATATTTGATGCACTCAATTCTGTTGCATGAACACACTTGCGATGTCTTTGTATGATTATAACGTCCCCTTTGTGAACCCCCCCCCCCCATTCGTACCACTTCAAAAGGCGTGTCAAGTTGAAAGCAAAGGAGAAGAATACGGAGTAGAGTCCTCCTGGGGCGAGATCAGTCACTTCTTGAGATCTTGAAACCTCGCACTCGTCCTTAACGCTTGCTCACCGCTGGAGCGGCGCTCTCGCTTCCACGATTGAACGTTGGCGCAAGCGAAGTGGGGATGGACGATCGAAGAGTGAGCGGCTCTTTGAGCTCGTAAGAGCCGAGAGTGTGGAGCGAGCGGGAAGAGTCCACCCTCGAGGATGGAGTGGTTTTCAAATGCAAAGGGGGTGTGGGAGGTTAGTTGCACGCCCGTGGGGAGGATGGGAGCCAAGGGCCCTTGTTGAGTGGTCATTTCCCCTCGCAACAGAGTGGCACTTGTCTCTCTCTCTCATTGTTAATGCCCCTCATCCTCGCCGGCTAATGAGGTTTCTCGGAAATATACGTGGCTAGTTATGTCTCGGTACTCGGTGGTTGACGACTGACGTGAGAGTCTCTACGCAATGCACCAAAGATTTGTGAAATACTTGCGGTATATTATGTTCGACGTTGAATATGCATCGGAGGGGGCTGTTGAATGCCTAGACGGTAAGAGACTTTTTTAAAGCCGAAAAATCGAGGAAACTTTTTAAAATTATGCCGGAATAAATTCTATTTATTGGTGTCGCAAATAAGCTATTTGATTTCTCCATAGAATTAAAGGAAGTTGATTTTTTAATAATTTAGAGAATTATTTTTTTATCGGTCACCACCAGTAGCTCTTGAGCTCCAGGAATTCTTAAAATTTCGCTTTCATATTTTCTATTAGTTCTCTAAAACACTTACCCAACAGTGGTTACTAAATATCTATACGTGAGGTTAGACCTCATATAATGTTGGTGGTGGACATGCGTTTCATTCCACTGACTGTCTGACATTTTAAGCGAATTAAGTTCAATCAATTCTTTTTCTAAAATAACCAAGCAAATATGATAGTGTAAGTATGGAAGTTTCTAGAGAAACAGTTAATGATAAGTTGATCAAACTATGCAAGTATTTAAATTGTTAAGTTATCCATGGACTACGTTTTTTCATTCGTGTCGTATAACCCGAAATAATGGCGTAAAGGCATTATCGTAAAGAGTGATATCAGTTTCATACATCACTTCGCCGAAGATTATCAACTCGCAACGCGTCCTTATGAGTGGTGACATTGATCTTAACATGTGAAAAAACCAATTACAGACGGATGGTATGAGCCTGGCTTTTCCACATAATGAAGTTGATGATAAGGCACAAGAAAAAACAAAGTGCTGAACAGCTTTTCGGGTTTGCCGTTAAATTTTGTTAAAAAAAGAAAGAAAAGCTTTATACCACATTTGAAATGGGGTGCCACAGCATGTTCTACCACATTGGTACGTATTTGTAAGTACCAATAAATATGTGTATAAATGCTTAACCTCCTACCTCTGGATATATATTTAACACACAGAAAAAAATACCCTCCCGCACTGAAGGAATTCATTTCCATTTGATGATTTTCAACCTTAAATTTTAAGCTTCAGATGCTTTCGGGGAATCCTGCGTGAATATTTTTAATAAAATGACAATTTTTTTTTCAGTTTCTAGAAGCGTGGTTAAGTAGCAATTCAAGTCAACAATTTACGCAGTAATTTCCAAAAACACATTATAATGATTAATATTGTTTGAAAGAAAGAGTCGGTGATCCAAAATTGTCATTCATAACGTAGCATTTGATATGAACGTACTCGTGAACACATTCTAAATTTTATATTAGCATTAATACGTGACCTGCTTGAAATCCAATCTAAATGACCCGATGAAAATAATAAATTTTCTTTTCTTTAAAATAATATTTATACATGACAGGCTTATAATGAGTTGTCTGCTGCAAAATCCTTCAATTCAATAATTCCCATCGCCCTATTAGACGTTGCCCAATGCACCTCAAAACTTCACGCGACTTATTTGAAACTCTAAGGAATATTTAATTCGTTTCATATACACGGAGTAAATAAGTCGATAACACTAGTTGAATTTCTCAAAATAAAAATTGTTGGCCAAATATCTATATCATTTCAGTTTTTTGTGAAAATCTGTATGGTAGATACGTAAATAATACAAAATTGATCCTTATGAAGCGGGGTGCGCCATAAGATCACATGTAAAAAAACCTTAAATACCTCAAAAACTACATCGAAAACCCCCAAATTCTTCCGAGGAATTTTAGACCATTAATAAAGGAACAAATGCTGCAATTATGAGGAAAATCTAATGAATTCAAATTTTTGAACCAGCCACCTTAAGTATATGCTTATTATGGCATGGATACCAATGACTTTCAAATCGTATCGAGCTTTAGCCTGGTGCCACATTAAAAAAGTTCGAGCGAGATAGTTCCCATTCATAATAGAGAGACCATATTTGAATTTTATTTTTTCATTTCAGCGTCTGTAAAAAGCACATATAAAGTAAATATTGTGAAATTAATGGAGAAAAAAAATATTTATATGACAAAAATTTCAGTACAATACTAATAGTATCTCAAATTAAATAAATATAACCACATAAGTCTCTAATATGACTAATTTTTTCTCGCCGTACGGCTAAAAAAACCTTAAAAACAGTAGGTTTTTTTGATTCTGAACTGTAAAAGTACTGCGGTGAGTAATTGATTAATTTTTATAAATAGTTGAGAAAACATACAAACTACACACCATAAATGTTTTAACGAAATTTAGGTGTTCTAAATTCATAATTTTTTCAATATTCAACCTCTAGAGCGCACGGACGTAACCTCTTCCATGTGAAACAGCTTATATTTTTATAGGCAAATCGCTCTAAAATTAGTTCGGCAAGGGGTTTATATTTTGATATCATTGGAAAGATGGGAGTTTGTTCCTTAAAATGACGTCAAATTCATCAAATTCTTGGTGAATTGATGTATCGCTTCAACTACCTTAAGTCACCGAACCGCGACGCTTCTCCCCCCAACCCGGCACCGTCAGAGAAAAAACAATCTCGGTCCACCCTACGGAGCGTCGTCAAACCGGTCTGCACCCTTTCTCGCCTTTGCCTTCTACTCGATCCGCGTGTCAGTTGAGAGCACGGGGCTGTTACAACCGCTCCTTCACGTGACCTTCCTCACCCTCCCCCCCGCACCCACCCCCTCCCCGCGCAATTCTCGGCTTGCGCCCTCGTGGCGCTTGACCGAAGGCCAAGTGCAGCCCCAAAGAACCTGCAAATCCTTCTCCCATAGGGGTCTCCACCTCCCTCCCCCCCCTCTGCCCTCTCCCCTCTACACCACCCTCCTCCGTCCAAAGCGACCGCCTTTCCTTATCTAAGTAGGTCCCATCCGAATCAGATTGGGGGAGGGGGGGAGAAAAAGGGGTTGCCCCACTACCCCTTCGATATGCTAATGAGGCTGCGTGCGCACCTTCTGTTTCTCGTGCGACTTAAGACCCCCTTCCAATCCACCCCCCCGTCCGTCCTCCCCACCCCCACCTTGTTCCGCGTAGAGCCTCCGCTTCCTCGTTCCCCCCTTCCCCTCCTCCCCCTTCCCGCCTTTCCCCTGCTGGGAGGGAGGGGGGAGAGGTATTTGAGTGGCCGTCTTACCTATTTCTTAACGAGAGAGAATGGCAGAGTGGCATAAAACTCGATCTACGGCGTATTCCCACCGTTTTGACGCCAAGAAATATTCTACTCTTTTGATCAACACAACTCTGTGGAATACGGGGCTAAGTAGAGCATGCAACGAAAATTCGACGGTTGAAAATCAGGGTATTTGATGTTACAACAGTTTTTAAGTTGATACGATTAAGAGTTAAAAGTAATTTACCACAAATAAAAGTAAAAACAAGACTTTATTACGATATAGGTTTCGATGTTGAACACATTATATTCGGGTCCGGACCTGAAGATGATGTGTAAAAACATTGAATCCTAAGTCGTAATAAAATCTTTTTTTGAAAACTTTTATCTGTGGGATATTGTTTTTAACTCTTCAACCGTATCATGTCGAAATTCCGCGCCATATTGACTGAATATTCAGAGTTTTTAAGCTGCTTAAGCTACGTTAGATTTTGTAACAAAGAGAAGAGATTGCCCAATCATTTAGCCATTGTTGATTTATAAAACGTTTAGCAAAAAATAATTAAATTTATAATGCTGTTGAATTCTAATAATGCATTTAAAATCGATGAAAATTTGCAATATATTTTAGTAATTTTCTCGAATTTGGATTAGTACACTGTCGCATACTAACTGGCACCAATCTGGTTACCAGCCTCATAAAGTCAACTGTACTCCAGTACAAAGGTACTCCAGCTTGAGTATGATTCTGATGCATTATTGCAGCAATCTTTTTTTTTGCGACGGTTCCGTCTAGATATATATTTTCCCATTAGCTACGATGGCTAAAAAAATTAAGTTATACCCAGCTAGATAAACCCTGAAATAGATATTGAGCTATTTAAAATCATTATTTTATTCTGAAATTGGTGAAATGAAAAATTCAGTGCTTTTCATGACAGTATATTTAAAAATGCTTTCATCCATATTTTTTTGCCAAACCTATTTGATTAAATACTACGTTATTGCCTCAGAACACAATTTTACCGCATGCTTGTATTTGGCTTATATATTGGTTTGTTGGAAGGATTTTCTTATTTTACTACTGTTAATTTCAGCATTTTCCGATTCACAAAAAGTTAATGGCCTTTGGATGAAAAGCCTTGGTTTGTCTTTCATTTATTTCTAGTGGCTGCTGGGATATTTGCGGATTTTGTTTCTAAAATAAAAAAATTTTGGTTTCTTGAGATATGGACGCGCCATGTATTGGTTTGTTCATTTCTTGTTGTCGTAAATAGATTGATTTGTTGGAAGGATTTTCTTATTTTACTACTGTTAATTTCAGCATTTTCCGATTCACAAAAAGTTAATGGCCTTCGGATGAAAAGCCTTGGTTTGCCTTTCATTTATTTTTAGTTGCTGCTGGGATCTTTGCGGATTTTGTTTATAAAATCAAATATTTTGGTTTCTTGAGACATGGACGTGCTATGTATTGGTTTGTTCATTTATCGTTGTCGTAAATAGATTGATTAGTATATCACCAAAATACTCTCCACCAGGACTAGGTTTGAATTGTGTCCGGGATTGACTAGCTGTCAATAATTGCTTTTTTCTCTACTCCATATCTAAAAAAAACTTATTCCGTGGGAGAAATCTTAGAGTTTTTGGGAGACTACAACCCTGATTATTCTCTTGGTATGTGAAACACCATGAAGATCGATCTGGCTAGATGGTGGCGGAGCAATTATTTTGGATTCTGGAAAGATTGAATGAACGTAAGAAAGTGATTTTGTGAAAATTGTTCCATTGTTCTTTCTTCTAAACGTCTCTTTCATTATGAAAATATTTAAGGTGGTTTTACCGCTACTGTGTGGGTAAAAACTAATACCAAATTCCAACTTTTTGTCATTACAATTTAGAAACCATATTTTCACTAATGTCATGCCCTACCGATTGATAACAAAAATAAGTTACAATATATGCAGATTATTCCACGAATATATTCTAAATAGACACTTATTTCCAGCCATTGGAGCCAACTGCGGCGCCATTTCTATAGAATGATCGTATTTGACTTCACTTATCGCAGTGATTAGCTACTAATAACTGAAAAAATACGTCAAATGGTATTTATTCTCGACCTCTTTTTATGTATGGTGCAAATGTCATGAGTTTAGGTCAAATAATATATATATATATTTTAAACTTTTGCCGACGTTTCGGACCTTTATTGACCCATCTTCAGGTCTATAAACAAATGATACATGATGTTGAAAATGTTTTACAATACTTTTTTGATTACATAATGGTTTAACACTCATTTCATTTCGAAGAAGCCAAAATTTTTCAAAAAGATTATTCAGAGAAATGTACCATATATCCAGAAATAAAAACAGGTTGCAATATAAGGTCAGACATTACTTATCTAAGCAAAATTTATCATAAATTAATAAATGGCATATAACTTTTCAACAAAGAAATGGATCCAAGCAACCAAATTAAAATTGTAAATAATAACAGCACCAAACTTTAAAGGTAACAATCTTGAATATGTCTATGTATTTTTATATTTAATGACTGTAAATTAACCATTTTGTAATAAAAAATGAATTGTAAAACATTTTAAACATCATGTATCATTTGTTTATAGCCCTGAAGATGGATAAATAAAAATCCGAAACGTCGGAAAAAGTTAAAAAAAAATATATATATATATATAATTTGACCTTAACTCATGACATTTGCACCATATATGAAAAATAGGGTAGTAAGATGCATTGAAAAACACCGACGTCAATGCAATCAACTACGCCATCCACGAACAGATTTCGGGCGAGTCTGTCACCTACATGAATGCGGACGAGATTTTTAATCATCCAATTGAGTTTTTAAATTCGTTGGATCTCTCTGGTGTATCACCGCACAAATTGTCACTCAATCTCGGCGCACCAATAATTCTTTTGCGCAACATTAATGCACCACGATTGTGCGATGGAACCAGGCTCACTGTCAAACCACTGATACCAAACGTCATCGAAGCGACAATTCTGAATGGCAAGTTAAAAGAAGAAGATGTGCTTATTCCACGTATTCCCATCATTCCCACCGACATGCCATTTGATTTCAAACGACTACAGTTCCCCGTTTGCCTTGCATTTTCAATGACAATCAACAATGCACAAGGTCAATCGCTTCAAGTATGTGGATTAATTCTGGAAAATCCATGCTTTTTACACGGTCAATTATATGTTGCATGCTCACGAGTGGGACAGCCGAAACATTTATTGGTGTTTGCAGAGGGCGGTAAGACTAAAAATATTGAATATCCGAAAGCACTCGAATAAAATTTTCAACTCTATTTTATTACACAAAATATCATTTTCTTTCATTAAGTTGAACATATAAATGTGTCTGCTTTGTATATGTGTGCCTACTTACTTTGTAGGTGTGTGCAACGCATACCGGGCACAGATAGTTTAAATAATAAAGGTAACGTGTTTTCGCTCCACGATGAGAAAGTTGTCCTATCGTACTTTTTGAATACTTGTCTTTCTTAAGGATGAAATATTTTTGGCACTATCTAAATGAATATACCGATGGCTATATCTCATAATTTCCCTTTAGAAATTTCTGAAAGGAAACTCCCTCCTACACGTCGTCAGCGATTCCGTCGTCGTATCCTGAATAACTGTTTTTCATTGCCATTTGGAGTATGTGTGGTTCGTTATGGTGAAGATCTGATGAGCTAAAAACATTCTTTTATAGTTAACTCTCATGCCGTGATAATAACTGATGAAATTAAACTGCTTAAATTTCTTCTATTCGTAGGAGCAAAGCACCCAAGAGTTATAATAAGTATTAGTTAAAACTACTTGAATGCCTCAAGATAAGACCACACACTTATGTGTCTAAAATTCTTAAAGTTAATCTTCCTCCCGTGAAATTTTGGTTAGTTTCAAGTTTTCTATTCTTATTACTGGATAAAAAGTAGATACGTTTATGCAAAATATACTCCTTGATCCTTCACTGAACCGTTCAGTCTTGGTAGAAAATGTTTAAATATCATTATGACCAAAATATAGCCCGAAAATCTTCTAGGCGCATAATAATGGAATAAATAGAATTCGGCAGCCTCTTAAACAAATGTATGTTTATAACAAGGTATATTGATTTTTATATAGGGATTATTATTGATTTTTATTGTTAGTGTTTATAGCCATTATCTGCTTGAAACTTTAGTCCAGGTGTAGACATTCCCTGTTGTGGAAATTTATTCCGCGTCTTGAAGTTCACTAGTTTTGCATTGACTAAAATATCGTCAGTAATTATTTTCATAATGTAATTTCCGTTTTTAATTGAGAGGAAGAATTAGCTTGGCTTCAGTGCACGATGAAACTTGTCAATGAGAATTTTGCCTCGAAATTTTTCCCATTGTAGAACATTGTGATGAAAACCTGAAAGTGAAGACAAAAGGAAAATCGTCTTATTTCCTGGAGTTCCAAGATTTTAGCTGGTTAATTTAGTTAAAGATTCTTTGTAAATGGACTACGTTGTACTTCGGTGTTGTATATGTCATGAAGGTATTTGATGGATGGCGAATTCATAACTCTATACATCTAATATTTCCTCTATCTCCTCCTATATGCCCACTATACGCCTCGAAAGAGCGTGTTGGGTTCCTTGATCTTTAGGTCACCTGCGGATAGTTTACAAATATTTTTACTCTCACCTCGTGTAAATAGGAAGAGATGCAAAGTTTTCGGTGGGGGAGCGAATCAATAAAAAAAGTTTTACTTCCGTGAGATGGATCGAACGAAAGGACGCCTGTTGCTTCTTCTTCTTCTGCAGCCCGTAAGTATAATCGACGCGGAAGGCTCGAAATAGCCGCCTTTGGTGTCAGAATTAGCATGAGCGGGTCTGGCTGCCGTATGTTTTATTCGGACTTTGGACCCTATCTCTCCCTCCTTATCCGTCACGGAATGATTTGTGGGCCATTTCTCGAAGGTAGTGGTTGCGTATTGTGACGAAAGAGGAAGGAGTAATAAAAAAATGTACCCAGTGCTTTCCAGAATATATTTGCAGTGCTTTTATTTTCGTATATATTTTCTGAGGATTTCAGAAGACAGATCATAAAGGTAGAGATGAACGTAGTCATAGGGATGAGGGAATATGAACAATTTAAAACTGTAACAATGAGTGGAAATATCAATGAGGAAAACTTTCCCCGGGCCGGCCGGGAATGGAATCAGGGACTATAGCGAGACGGACATAAGCGTAGACCAGTTTCTAACTATAATACTAAATTTGAAGTAGTTTTTGGTATTTTCGAGTATAAATACCTGAAATAAATTCCTTATATTGAACCTCTTTGAATGGCAAAGACTGGGGTGATAAATTTTAATATTTTTTCACCATCTTTGTTTCTGTTTAGCTTTAGAAAGATTCTGCTCAAACTGAGAATATATATTCAGTGAGAAAAGCTGAAACCTGCAGTGCAGCAAAGAATAATGAATGCAGTAACACCATTGGGTAGGAAGAGAGAATTAATTAAGAGCAATAAAAGTTTCTCCGTTAAAAGATAAAGCAGAACAAACGTACTGGTTCTTAATTTTTTTTTGCAAGAACATTTACTTTATGTAATTAACCCAGCTCCGATTCGGACTTTTTGCGAGTATTTTACTTTTTAAATAATTTAAAAATTCCTTTAATTTAACGCGATGTTGCTATTGCAAGAAACATAAGGAATATTAGTATATTTCCAGGAACGATTTTTGTATTGATATCGAGAGATTTATTTTAGTTTTATTCTTATGTCCGATTTGAAGGAATCTGTCAAGTATTTCTCATATCTTCTTTTAAATTTCACTCTTTAGTGAATGAGGACTAACTTTTAAACCATAAAAATGGCTTTTATAAATATACATTGATGTCATAGTGAGATAATGATTTACCCATATGTTTAAATATTTACAACGAATCCCGGCAGTATTAATTATGAAATTATAGTAATGTTTACATTTTGGCATTTTTCGCACTCTTCTTTTAAGGATACCGTAACTGAATTTTAAGAATTTCAAGTGAGCTCGCAACTTACAGATGATAAATTTGAGATAGGTTCAGATAGGAGGAGGTTTGAGATAGGGTTGGCAGGTGTTCAGAAGGACGGGTGCTGCTTCACCCGGGAGGGAGGTTTTTAGAATATCAGATCCGAAATCCTTGGCATTATAATGTTAGCATTAATGCAAAAAACAGCAATTTTTTTAACATTCTTCATTGCATTCCATGTTTATCATGTATTAATTATATATTGTATAGAATACATGAGATCTGAGGGGAATGGGGCTGGGATTGATAACTGGTGGGTAGGAACTTCCTGATCATAACAATGAACCTCTTATGCATTTTTTATCGTGCGAGAATGGTACAAATTTATCACGCCTTTGTGTCGTTAATGTAAAAAAGTTCTTACTCTTACAAACCCCTCCGTAATTTTACTAATTATGAGGTAATTTAAGGAATTATTCTCATTTTTCGTCTTTTATAAACCTTTAAGAAACAGTTAACCTTCCGCGAATGATTTATTATGACCTTAATTACGTGTCGCAAAGAGAATAATGGCTGCATGCGAGTCGATGGGAATCTACAAAAAAAAGCCTTTGAACGGTGCGCGAGGCGCAGCGGGTGTTTCGGGGGCTCTGTCCGGCAGGTATCTCTGCAGGTCGAGAGGTGGAGCACCACCAGTGAACGTGGTGTTCGAGGGCATGGTGTGGAGAATTTTGGCGAGAAGGGTTTCTATTTACGGTTTCGAATCAAGGGTTGCTTAAGTGAATTGTTGTTTTTTTTGGGGAGGGAGCAGATAAAAATTCTTGCTGGCGATTTCTTGCGGAGATGATGGATGATACTGGAAGGGAATGCGGTTTAAAAGAGTGGAAGAATTAGCGATAGGCACGAAAGTTCTGAGAGCGGTTCCTTTTTGGGAGCCCCAGTCCGCCTCTATCTCTCATTACGCAACATTCGAAAGGGCTAAAGTGCTACCCGAGGGTGGAACTGACTCTCTATGAGAACTCGGTGGGAATAACAGCATGACCGTCGCAGATTGCTTCATTCCGGGTACAGCCGTGGGGTATTCAATTTTTATATCATCACCCCTCGTCTCAAGGAATATCTAGATTTTGAAGATATATCGAATTGGTATAATTATTACTTTGTTGAGTTTGTTCTTGACCACTTTTAATTAATTGTATGTATTTTTTGGAGGGTTGGTCAATGTTTAAAAAATATGTCAATTTACTTTTACCAACGTCTCGCTATTTGCGTCATCAGGGCTTTATCAACACAGTGTAATGAAACAGTTTGCTATATGTTATAACTTTACGTTTACAAAGTATTGAAATTGTTTTACCTCAGAAGTATAATAAATCTAAAGAAGAACCATAAACAAATATATACAACCCAAGATCTACAAAAATGTATATTTTCCCCTAGCCAAATTTGGCCCTGTTCAAAAGCTCATTTATCTATGTAGGACCAAAATTATTTCCTAGATTGTCAGATAATATAAGAGGTTCAAATAGTTTAACATCTTTTTTGAAAAGAGTAAAAAAATGGTTACTTAATGTAGAAAATCCAGATGTATTTTTTTAATAGTACGGCTAATACTCACTATATTTGGTATGCACAAGAGGCTGAGATCAAACAACAAATTGTTATATTTTCATCCATTTATTTATGTTTCGTATCTGGTCTCAGTTTACTTACTTTTTCAATTATTCGTATTGTAATTTGTCTTGAGGAATACCAATGCAGGAAATGCCTAAAAGGGATTCCTAATTTATCCTATTTATTTGAAATGTAAAATATGCTTGTAATGTTGATTCCACGGATAAATAAAAATATATATTTTTATAGAAATATAAATACGTTTATACTCAAACTTTGTTTAGTACCTTAAAGCGAAAATAGAGCATTGAGAATAGGTATATTTCTTGTTATTGATAATGGCTATGGTAACTATCATCGCCATCAAGTTACCATCGCCATTATCCATAACAATAAATAGATTTTCAATGCTTTCATTTTCACATTAAGCCCTGACGATACTAAAATTAAATATCGAAACGTTGGTGAAAGGAAATTGACATATTTTTTAAACATTAACCAACCCTCCATAAAGTACATACAATTATATTTATTACATATGTCGGGTAGTATCAATAGTTTACTTTTTATCAAACATTATCATAAAATTTTTCCACAGTTATTTCGCCTTAATTGCTCCTTCAACACGTAATTTAAAAGCATGCAATTATAAAATGTATAGTTGTCGTTTTCCGCCCGTTTTGAATCCACGAGGGGAGAGAATTTCCTTCCTATCGTCAACCTACCATGTGGACCACTCACGCCGCTGTTATTTTCTTTACATTGTACCAAATTTTTTGTTATTTCGGAAATTATTTTTGGCTGATATTGCATCACTTCATAATAATTACGAGTGCCAAACCATTCAATATGGTTAATGATTTGCATTGGCTTTTATGAACTTAATAGTAATCACCCTTAGATATACATCAAGTTGGATTTAATTCGCCGTGAAAAAATCATTCGACTTGACCTATCCGCAACTGTGGCATATCATGCAAGACCACGTATCCTGAGCTATAATGTAGACTGGGGACAAGAGATCAACTTGTTCGTATAAATCCCCACCGAAATTAACTTTGTATAAAGTTGGCTTGGTAGTATTACTAACTAATACACATGACCAGCAGTTTGGAGACCAGGGTTCAAATACTAGTCAAGGCAAATGATTTTTTCATGGCGAATGTTAACCCTCTTTGGTGTATATATCTTTGCACCCGTGCGCATGACTGCATTCCACATCATTTGAGTAATCGCAATAATCGAAATATAATCCCTAGATTTGGACTCAGAATCGTTTTTCTCTTCATCGATATGTTTTTGGAAATTTAATTCCCAACTTTGACCTGAAGCGGCTGCTAATTCTTTTGCTCGATTAGTATTCATGTTTAGAGAATATATTAAGATTTAACAGCCAGTACCTATACTGAGACCAAGAAATTTATGTTACGTTAAAATTTTCTGAACAGCTATTTATGATTTCGCGGAGTATATAAAATACTGTAAAGCTGAAGGTATTGCCTATGTTAGCACCTAGATGTACCGAGGCTCGTTTCCTATATATCAAGTTGGTCGATAAATTCTCCCTTGGAAAGTTTATAAATATCTCATTACATTGCTAAATTACTTAAAACGTTAATCACAGAAAAGTCTAAACTATATTTTGATTATATCAAATTCGATTATTTTTAAATGGCGTTTTTAATAGAAAATTAGTTTTTTATTGATTATAAGACCACTCCAAACAATCTGGCAGATGGAAATGCTGTGCTTCATAAGATGTTACAAATCTAGAATACATTTTCGTTGAACATTTGTGGTTCTCAGTTTTGAGACGATTATAAGCATCGCTTTTCGTTGAGAGTGTACGGGGTGTATATAGTGATTTATTTTGAGCCAGAGATTTAATTTAGCCTTGTCTTACTAATGCGTTTGTGGATGCTAGATTTTTTTAGATTGGTGTTTGCAAAGTAACGCTTCTGGAACCAGTAATAAATTGTAATATTTTCACATCGATGTGAAAAAACATATATATTAACGCGTTAAATTCAAGTGCTACCTTAACGCATTTGATGCTTGAACAGCTAAAAAGGAGTAAAGCAGAGGGTGCAGTGAGCTAGGACTGGGAGAAACATGCTAACGTTTACAAATGCTCGTAACTTCCTGGAATAAAGTAATTTAATTTTACTTTTAAGTATTCAAGAACGGGAAATAAAAAGGCTTCCTTTAAAGATAAGAGATCAATGATGTAACTTACCGCGTAATTTAAAATTTAAATTCTTTACGGAAATATCACGCTTTTATCTCGGCTGCACGCAGTCTTTTTTTGGAGACGGAAATTACGGCAGGGACTTAACGTGTCGAATGGTTTTTTTCATGCCAACATTATGCCAAATTCTTGTTGAAGTATAATGAAGTTGATGGCTTCTCTTGGTTTGCTGGACGGGAAGGCTTATCAAAAAATTGTAAAGCTATATGTTGGACTTGTTTCATCAGGTCAACGGAAAGTAACTATGTTTGATTCCCAACATGTTATCAGATAGTTAGGGATGTGGTGTCGTGTCAAAAGTATGGTTTCGAAATATATTTATCGATGACATATATTTATAAAAACAAAAATCTCGATATTAGTGAGTATCGAATTAAAAAATAATAATAATTAGAAACAATCAAATAAAATCTACATTATTGCCTTGAAATTAGTTTACATAGAATGTTTTTCTGAAGAATAAAAAAATAACGGGGTAATTTCATGCCAAAAAACGAGACCATGCCCCGACCATCTTCGATTTCCACACAAATATGTACAAATGTTTCCTCTTCGTGTATTAGTACGTGTGCGAAATCATTTTCCCAAATATCGAGCATACCGAGAGTAACAGCTCTTTGTTCATTTTTAGATTTTTACAATTAAGCCCTTAGGTTTAGGGCTATCTTATCTTGATCGAATTGAGATAGAAATCTCCGAAAAAGCTTGTTTTTATTATTGAAAGTTGACAAATGCAGCAAATTAAAATTTATAAAAAGTTTTTGAAAATTTTTAAACTTTTGAACCCGATTTACAAAAATACGTATCCCCCTCGATTTCGCTAATTTTTTGTTTATGGATCAAAGGGCTATGTGTCCGCTACCAATTGGTGAAACTTTCGTTAATTAATTTACTCAACTTGGTTGGATAAGTATAAAGCTAACTCATCATCCCTTCCTCCAGCAGTTCCCATCTTATTTCTTTGTTTCCCGTGGACCAAATTATTATGGTGGCTCCAGAAGTCATATTCTGGAACTGTTAGTTCAATGAACGATCGCCCGGTAAAGGAAATGGTGGGAAAAAACGAGTATCTCAATGCAATATTCGCGCAAGACTTCGAGAAAGTATGGCGCTTAAATAAAGGCCACAACTGTCTCGAAATTGAACATGAATTGATTATTCGTCAATTCTGGTTATCCGATTGGTCTTCCCCCTCCATTAGCATGGACAATCGAAGCTCTACTGTATTCTATATCACTGTATGAGTACTCATTAGACTAAATTATCGAAAGAACAGTATCGAGTACGAAAGTACTTAGCATCGAAATTAATAAATCGATAATAGTAAATTATCGAGTATTTTTCCGTCTCCCTACAGGTAGCGTATCTTATCAACCTCTGTATTCTAGGGGTAATTCTTAGGGAGAAATGGAGAGATATGTAGATACGCTTTCTTATTTCATTACCTCACCTGGCACAATTGTTCGAGTTATTGTCTGGATAATTTTTTCAGATTATCCTAATCATTTTCTTTCTCATTGCAAATCTTGAAATCATGCTCTAGTACAAATAAATGGAGAATGACCGTATTTAATCGATAGTGTCTGATTTTCTTCTGATAAACCTTTTTGCCCTCACACTAGGGATGTGCGGTATATAAAAATAGATATCGATGTATCGGAATCCGATATTTTTAAAATATACCAATCAGGCGATAGGTATATCGTCAAAAAATATACCGGTATATCGGTGCCATTTATATAAGGTACAATTATGAAAATATTTTTCCTCGTAGTTGCAATCTACTACAACCTACTTACCTACTATCTTTCTCTAAACTTATTTAGTTCTCAGATCACTATAAAGTAAAGTAGAATCGTGTAAACTATTAAGGATATTGAGAAAACTGGCAATAAATAGGTAATTTACATTTTTTATTTTAATACATATTTATTAGAGAATATTTCCGAGGAAATATTGTTCAACATTTTTGTTCGATTCATTGTAGTTTCTAGCCCAATAATATGCGGAATAAATGCACAACTGGTATATTCTAAGCATGCTTTTATCAGATAAGTACAATTTTTAAAGGTATTTTTTTATACAGAAAGATCATACTAGGATAATTACCAAATGCTATTTTCTTGAATCTCAGTTAGGGTATAGTTTTCTATGCGCGATGGCTTCTATAAAAAAAACACAAAAATAGACTAAGGAATAAGCCTAAAACAACTTCATCATCGTATTATAATAGATTATGAATATATTAGATGTTATCAAGGTAAAGACATACAGTGCACAGGTCTCAACAAAGTATTTAGAATTTAAATATGTCATGCATTGATTCAATATTTCCAGGAGGCTTAACACAGTCTCAGCTTGGCTGATGATTTAGTGAAAAGGCAAATGTAATTAATCTCAAATGGAAATCATGAAAACCAATATTTTTTCTAATTGATCCAAAAAAACGCCAGCTGGTTAATGTGACCACCAGTCAATCTGCTCCGATAATCAGATGCAACATTGTTGACCAATGAGACGGTGCGCTCAGATGGTACTGATGATCCCAGAACAACCATTTATTTAAGGGTCACTCCGGCTAAAGCAGGGAAATCCGTGCTACTGTTCTGCCAAAACTTCAGAGGGTTCATTGTTCTGAGTGATAACGCCTGGCTGAGATATAATTGCAGCTCATTCGGTATCGAATGTGACGTGCTATAATCGCTCTCGTCCTATTACCCGAGCTAGTTCATAATGATTGGCCGAAATGGATGTAGAGGCTTCGTCATCATTTATAACCGAGTTTTCATGAAGACCCTGTGGAAGTGATGATAAATGACCAAAGTGATGAAGGTCAGCGTTTCCTTCAATACTTATGCCAGCTATGGCGTTAGATACAACTGAAGAAATAGAAAAATGTATATTTTATATAACTATTCTGTGAATACATTTGCCTCGAATGAATGCTAAGGAAATATAATTCCGGTATGTGATATATGATTTATAATCAAGGATAAATCTAAGTGAGATGAAGATACGTATACAGCTCGTGAAAGGTTTCAATATGGCTCCAGCAAGATGAATAATATCGCGCCGCGTCGCGATACAGAATCTCGATTTGAAATTTTTCATTGTGTTCATTGCTTGCGTTTACACGTGGGCTATTAACATCCCAAGCGTTGTATTGGCAGGAATTAGTTCGGGGAAAATCAACATTTTGAGATTGAAGCGAAAGGCTATCTTTTTTTTTAGTGAAAAGTGATTAATTTAGTAGAGCAAGAGTAACGTTTAGAAAGAAAGACGATATCAAATAATACATATATAATATATTAAAATTGAATAGGATGAACAATTTATACTCGCATGTAATCACATTAATCACATTTGAAGTTATTGTTGCATTACGACAATACAATAAACCGCATCACTTTCGATAAGACACGTGGTGACAATGGTGGGAGATTGAAAGGATAGCCATAGCAACCTCCATGGCTGCAGTCTCTTCAAATATTCCATCGGTTTGGCGTTACATTTCATAAGTGTGTTCTATAAATTCATTTTGGATGAAATACAAGTTAGGGTACGTATCTGCTTTCATTGAAAATGCGTTGCGTGCGGAATACCGCGGATAGGTTTAATGGATGGTATAAAACAGAGGTCATCATCCTAGGTACAATTAGTACACGCAGGGAAAAACAGTGCGTAACATTTTTTCCATGACTGTGATAGTTTTGTAAAATTATTAGATTTGGGAACATTAATTTTGTTCCACCAAATTCGGATTGAATTCTGCAAAGAAAATTTACATCCGGTTCCAAGCAAGGCCGTCTCATGGCCTATTTTTAAGGCACAGCGCTTTGCATTATACGTAGTAGCAGCACCGAATAGGAGATAAACTTCATTAAGAGAATTCAAAACCAAGGTAAAAAGAGTTCATCATACTCATAAAAAAATCGTAGTAAAACGGTAAAAACCATGAAATTTTACTTCCCATTTTCCTTAGGTATAGAGAATTTTTAACTACCCCACTCTCTAAGATAATTCCCTAACTTAATTACTGAACATTGGTATGAATATTTTCATTTTTGAGCAGTATATCGGGTACCGGTATTTTAAAAATAACACCGAATATACCGGTATATCGACTTAAAACAATATACCGGTATATATCGGTATATCGGAAAAAATATGCCGGATATACCGGTATATCGATACATACCGCACATCCCGACCTCACACCCTCTGCTTTTGAACGATTCATCTTATTGCTAGTTAAGTGGGAAAAAAATTATTATATGTAAAAAAATAATTTTTTGATAAACCACGCTTATATTCAAGTGCACTAAATAGTAAAATATAATTTTTTCATCACCGTCCTAATAAAAATTGAGCGCTTGTGGAATAGATATTGGTTTATATGACAACGGTTTAATGTTGATTACGAAAAAATGCACCCACGCTTTTATCTCCCAAGTGATGAAAAAATTATTTTTAACCTTTAAGCACACTTGAATATAAGCGTGGTTTATTGAAAAGTATTTTTTAAATGTATTTTTAATAACTACTTTTTAGTCTTAAACGAATCTTGTAATCGTCTTTGTAATCTATTGTAATGCACATACTGATTAACTAATTGATATATCTGATTATTAATTCATGCATTATCATAAAAAATACGTTTGTGTCCAATGTATACTCAATTTGCACTTTTTAGTCTTTATATTAATTGTGCAACGGTTCTTTGAAATTTAAACTATTAGCATTTCTTCTCGCTATAACTGCTAACTTGTACTGGCGCCATCTGTTGTCAAAAGAATTTTTCCGTATAAAATTTAAACCATTTAATTTTAGCAGATTTAAGATTAGTAGATTAACAATTAGTGAATTTAATGAGTTCATGTTTTGCCATGTAGAGTAAGTACTACGTGTGACAAATTTCAGCTCGATTTAACATTGGGAAGTGGTGCAAATATCATGAGTTCAAGTCAAATAATATATGTATTTTTTTAAACTTTTGCCGACGTTTCGGATGTTTATTCATCCATCTTCTGGGCTATAAACAATGATGTATGATGTTAAATGATTGACAGTTCTATTTTGGTTACATAATGGTAAATTAACAGACATTAAATATAAAAATACATAGACATTCAAGATAGTTACCTTTAAAGTTTGGTGCTGTTTTTATTTATTTACAATTTTAATTTGGTTGCTAGGATCCAAAATTTCTTTGTTGAAAAGTTGTGTCATTTATTAAGTTATGATAAATTTTGCTTAGACAAGTAATGTCCGTTCTTTTATTGCAACTTTTTTTATTTATGGATATATGGTACATTTCTTTGAATAATCTTTTCGATAAATTTGGTTCTGAATCTAATATTTTGGCTTCTTCGAAAACTTAAACCAAACTTTAAGGGTAACTATCTAATTGAGGGTAATATATGTATTTTTATATTTATTGACTGTCAATTTACCATTATGTAATCAAAACAGAATTGTCAAACATTTAACATCATGCATCATTGTTTATAGCCCTAAAGATGGATTAATAAAAATCCGAAACGTCGGCAAAAGTTTAATTAAAAAAAATATTATTTGACTTAAACTCATGACATTTGCACCATATTGGGAAGTGGGTTAGATTTCGATAACAAGATTCCATCCAGAAAAAACAACAAACATACAGGGTAAGTTAGAATAAGCGTGGTAAAAAAGTGTTTGAATTGAGAGAAGGGAAAACTAAAGCAGAGGACATGTTCGCGAGAGAAAGGACGTCGCCGGATGATGTCAACGTGCTGCTCTCTAACAGGGCACGTTCGTTTGTGTCATCTACGTTCCTTCCGGTGACTATCTTTGACAACTCTGACTGATGAATCATTTGAATGTGCTCACAGTTGGAGAATGAGTCCGGCTGGCTTCTTTTCGTTTTCCTGTCCGTTTCTTTGACATCTTTTTATTCGTATTTTGCATTCATATGATCAACAGCATTTTTGTGGTTAATGGAATATTTGAACAATCTTCGAATTCACCCGCAGTTTAATTGCTCACTGTTGACTGTAGTTTTTGAATCGTACCAAGTCTCCAGAAATGTTGATGTTTCGTTCAAAACCCTACTCCAACCCTTCTTCCTTCCTTCCCTCGGTATTTACCACTTAAAACTCTCTATTGAACCGTATCGTTGATTATAATTCGGTTTTCCATTAGCTTACTCCGTCAACATTACTAACCTACCCCTCAAAAATGATCTATCATGCTGCCCCGTTTGACACATGTTTGCCAAATGAAATAAGCGTCTTTTTAATAAATCATGTGCTCTTCCTTACAAGAACTTAAGTGCATCAAGACTTGTGCTGAAGTGTTTATTTAGTATCATACAGCTATGAGAGTAAATATTGTGTTAAAGATCTCAAAAGAGCTTTATTTTCCTCACGTAGAATAGGCACGGTTCTTATGATGACACTTGGAAAGCAGGATGAACGACGTTGCCGAGTGCTTGGGTTTAAAACCTGATTGCTCTTTGTAAAAGCTGGCCTAAACTTTATTTTGGAGGATTTGCCCGTACATTTTAATTTTAAAGGGTTATTTGTTAAATATCGAATTAACTGAGTTGAAGTTGATCGACTCAATTGTCCGCGGATACGATATCTTATCGTCATGATTTCACTTATGCCTCATATTTTGTTTTTGCCTCCAGTGGCTAAATTTTTACAATCGAGCGATACTTAGCGAAATTGAGATCAAAATGTAAGCCAATTTGAAAATATGTTGATGTCTTGGAAACTGTGCCGCAGCCGGGTTGCGAAATGCATAGCTTGGATACTCATCCACGTAATAGTACTCCACTGATGTTGCTTTTGCACAATTTATTATGTCAGTCATTTTCTAGAATAATCATTTAGGCAATTTAGCAATTAAAAGTTACAGCATTTTTCCAAAAATTGGAGAAATCTTCCTTTAAGGTGGTTCCACTGTCAAATGACTTAAATGCCATTTTATTCATATTCTGTCTACTTGTAGAAACATTTGTTCTCTATCTGATATGAACAACAAAATAATACCTTTCCACGATATTTTATTCTATAATTGAACTTGAAATTACATGGTGTTCAATGGGGGAATGAGAGAAACCCCGGGAAAAATGGTATTTTTCCATAAAATACCAATGCCATTTTCGTGTAAAACTGTCTCTAAGAAGGAAATAATCCGGAGAAATTGAATAAAAATAAAATAAAGGCATCTTACCACCTTATTATTCTAGTAATTGAAGAATTAATGCCGTAAGTGAAGTCAAAATGCGGTAATTCGTAGGAAATGGCGCTGCAGTCGGCTCCTATGGCTGGAAAAAAGTGCTCATTTACAATACATTCGTGGAATAATCTGCATTTTTTCCACTTTACTTTCGGTTTTCTGTAGGTAACGCATTTCATTAGTGAAAGCAGGATTTTTTGGACAAGATTAAAAAAATGTGGAATTTATTAATTGTTTTGACTCACACAGTCGAGGCGAAACAACCTTAAAAACTACCTTTTAAGATTTTAGATGAAGTTTCGTCCAAATTTTACTTGTCATGCACCTCTATTTTTTTGGACTTGATTTTTAGTTAGTTATAATATTATTTGTATAAAAATAATTGTTGAAACGCTCTACGAAAACATTCCGTTTCCATGAATATTTTGTAAATTTTTTTGGGTAAATATTTACTACGGAGGGAGTTTAAATCTCGTTGCCAAGCAGAAATGGAATGGTACGTTTGCTCGCAGTGGGCGATAAAATTATTTAGAGTACTCCAGGGGTCGTGTTGATGCTCATTCTAAATTGGTTCGGGGGCCATTACTGTGGGATAGAGGGTGCATTACAGCGCCAGTTTTCGGAGGAAAACATCGTGTGGACTGAATACTATTTTGAGGTTTCTTCCATCTAGTTTGGCGATGATTTCGGAGAAATTGGGAACATTTCCGTTGACCATCTTAGGGCATCGCCCCGGGGCCGTTGCCCTCCTTTGAGGCACGCCTCTTCTCGCAGATGCCATGAGACTGGAAGCCAGATTAGGAACATTTCAACTTATTTCTTATCTTCAGGGAGACTACACCAATTTCGCTACGCATCAAACTAAGAATCTGAGGTTTGAAGTGAAAAACTTATGTTCATAATGAATGTTAACGTTAACGGAACTGGTGATAAAAGCAATGAATGTTATCGTGGGATATGTAACCTATTCAAATAGAATTAACTGCTAAGATTTTTAAGTTACTGATCTCCTCAAGAACCATCGGCTGGTGTACATACCTATATACTTCAAAGAGGATACACTTATTTGGCTATGTCTGTTTAATTCATAAAATTGAATAAAATAATAGATGCATTTTAATTGATGAAACAAAAAAAAAGTTTCTGTTATTCACTTTAACGGCTATGGAGCCTTAAATATATTAAATACATCGTTATTATTGCGTTCAATGGATAATGACTCTCATTTAGTGTGGCGGTGGTTTTCCTGTTTCCACAACAAAGTTCTTTCGAAAATAAATTTCCAACTCTCAAAAATAATAGATTTAGAACCTAACCGATCTAAAAGATTATAATTTAAAGAATTTGTGCACATCACAAAAAAACAAAACATGCTGCAACAAAAAACAGACATCGCTAAGTTAAGTAAAATTTATGACAATTTGATATTTTATAGCATAGAGTAAGTAAATATAGAGTGGCAACGAGATAGGGAGATTCGGATATAATTTTTTAAATGATATTTTGGCCGAGAGATGGAAGAGGTGTATCGAAATAGCAGTATAAGCTGAAACAATCGAGCTTGGCTTCAACTTGGGCACACGGACACTTAATTCAGTGTCGCTTCATTGAAATAAGGTTCTACTGATACGGTCGGTATCAATGTGTTTAGTAATCGATTTAGTAAACGTATGTCAAGCCCGTCAAGCCGTAGCCTCCGAGCGAAGGCTACGGCTCCCTCTGTGCAAATATTTGCTATTTAATTTCAGAACAGATATAATCGTGAATGTGAGACTAGGAAATATGAATTCAATGTTGTTTTTAATTTGAACTTGTAAAAAAAACAAAAATATTCTGAGGATATTTGGAAGCCACAGGGTTATTATCTCATTTTATTTATTGTAAATTATTCACTGAATCGTAAATGAATTATAAAGAACGTCTTCTTTCTCTATATTGTTTCATTATAAAGAAGATAAGGATGATTTGATAAGTTGTAGTTTTTATGGAAAGCTCTATTCACATATAGCGCAGATATTAATAAATCGGCAATCATCAGCACTGCTTTTATGTATCATTTAATTCTATACTTATCAACTACAACGAGTAAGAACATAAGACTTAGTAAATAGCCCGGGGATATAGGTGTAGGAGCTTGACAGTAGCCACATGTGCGAAGCTTGACGTCAGGGAGAGTAAAGTACCTATACAAGAGAGGTGGGACAAAGGGTTCCTCCAGAGGTCCCTGCGGATGTCCTTCAGTACATCTGTCCACCGATTAACGCTTGATTCTTCCTCCACGGTCGTAGAGAAGAGGTCCCTAAATGACCTTAGTCTCCTTGTTGCCAGGTACCATCATATTTCGCTATACTTATACGTTGTGTTCATCTCATAGAGCAGGGGTCGAAAAACTTGGAGATGGAAGAGCCAAAAACAGTGGAAAAATATTTCAAATGCCGTACGTATATTTTAAATTAATTTTATATTTTGCATTAAGTTATCGTAGCGTGTAATAATTATCATGAATTCATCAAATAAAGAAAATAATAATTATATGAATAAAATCATTTGAAAATTCAATTATGTTAAATATGATAGTTTCATCTTCAAATTTACTTCATAGCCATATGTTGGCAACCAAAAGGGCTGCATATGGCTCGCTCGCCGCAGTTTGTCGAAACCCGTCATCGACCATATCTAAATCTTTGAACTCGAACTATATTGCCCTTAGCACATTTTTCTGATACTTTTAAACGTAATTATTACTCAGAAGTGAGAGGACGAACGATTTGAAGCTTGCTGAAGTAGTTAACTTACGCGCTATTAGTAAGCTAATTTTACGTTAGGTCTCATATAGCCTCATAGAGTCGCCTCAGCTTAAAGAACATTTAGTAAATGCCATTATATCGAGCAAATTTCTCTATAGCCACTCATAGTCTAAGACATTGCGAGAAAAGGAAATAAATAGGTTAACACCTTAAAACTATAATGATCATCGTGTTCTGTTAGTAGAATTAAATAAACGTATTCTGCCTTCCGGGGCTTCTAATATTGAGATGAGTAGTTCAACAATCTTTCCAGCCCTATCCGCTGATTTTGTTTCTCCTTATTACATTACCAGGTGTGACCAGCTCGCACATTACAACATCACAAATATGCTTCACTTCCAACACGACGCGCCGACTTGGACCTCGGAAAAATTGGTTGTTGCAATCCTTTTCTTATCGCTGAATGCTATTCGATGACGAAATTAAAATGGCAACCCGGTGTGACTGGGAGCCTTCATTTTATGTCCGAGGAATCATTCTCTTTCTATATTGCACCTAATCTTGATGCTTTTTGCATCGCTGTGTCTCAGCTAAGTTCTTCCTGCATTAATTTTGTGAAGCGTGTGAATCGAATTTACTTCCAGTGACGGATGATCTTTAAACAGTGCATTATGGTTTTCAAGACATAATTTTTCCGTAGAATGTGCGTTTTCCTCCCTGTTTAATAGTGAATTATCTTCACATGAGACCTTTCAATCATTATTGGAATAGTTCAGTCAGTGCAAATTAAGATGCCATTATCACTTTAAGTACCATTATCACAGGGAAAACACAAAGAGTGTCTTTCTAGGTGAGAAAGATTTTTCCTGTGTAACAATGATATTCATTCCTCTCAACACTTTTAATGCATTATTGTTCTATGAGAAATTCTTCCAAAAGTTCTCAAAAATTGATATCCAGTTTTTAACATTTCGTTGCCACTCTATATATACTTACTCTTTGGTTATAGTTTCAACTAGACTTAATTTAGTTTTAATTTTTGAAAGTACCTAAATTTACTATGATTAACAAAAAAACAATAAATTGCAACGAAGGTATCATCAGACCATTAATTCAGAAGGAACTCTATTCTGAGAACTTGAAAAATCATATGTTTATACATAATACTTTTTAACATAACTATGTACCAAAATTGCAAACCATATTCCATTGTTGTACAATGTGCCCAATAATTTCCATTGTAGCATAAGCATGTATAAAAAAAAAGTGAAACGTCGGTAAATAGATTAAATAATTTACAAATTAATAGACTTATAACTCCTGAAAGAAGAAAAAAATACGTTAAGTTCTTTATTCATGTAAGTGTATTTGAAGCGTTGCCCACAGATACTTGGAATCATCCTTCATTTTAAGTGACGTAATCGTAAAATTCATCGATGAGTGATCGTTCATCGTAAAATCATGACTTAATGAAGCGAAGAAGGTTTTCAAGAAACGCTTCTTTGAAGCAAATGGAACCTACGTATCAAATCGACTTATCCTCTGCCAACGTGCCTATGACGCTTATTTTGGGAGTGGCTTTTAAGACAACATGGAGTATTTCCCCCCCGGTCGAGTATGGAGGTTTTTTGTACGCTTATCGAGGATAATATTGGATGCCTTCTTTCCTCGGGAATAAGGAGCAAAAATTACCGCAGAACATACATTATGGAAAGGAACAAACTTTGCGGGTTTCACTGTAGGTTTTTTTTATTCACGGCCCGGGCTTCAGCATTTTTATACACCATCTACTCTTTTAGTTATGTAGTCAACAGTTTTTGTACTTTATCAACTCCTGAAGATGACATAAACTGTTGAATCCCAGGTCATGAATAAAAAAACTTACCGTGAATTTCGCAAATTGTCTTCCTTTCCATCATGGAGAAATTTCACATAGTTGCCCCTGACAATGTTCGATTTGTTAGAACATTGTTTGAGAGGTTTCTCTGTTACATTCCATTGAATTTTTATTTATCCTGAAACTTAGAAAGTTAACTAATATTGTAATTCAGGACTTGAAGGTAATATAGTATTGATTTAAGCGATTACAAAATTGAATATCAACAGATGAAAACACTCACTTTTCATCCCGCATTTCTTCATTTTCTGTTGGTGGAATGACGCTTGCTTGCTCTTGATTGAAATTTAAGGATTCCTCGCCTTATAAAGCAAGCGGATTTGTTTTCCACTACAATTTTTATACGTATTATCCTGGATTTTACATTAATTTCTTTTGCTTAAAATGAATTCAAATGTCGCCACTAACATTGGTATGCATATAAGTTTGATTACCTACCTCAGATAGTTTGTTGTAGGGTTTCCGTCTTGAATAAAAGGTAAGGAGAATTTAGTTTTAGAATAAAATGTTAACATGCAATTATAGTTTATTCGCAGTGCTTTTTCTGTTTACATACATTTTTGTTTTCTGTTACTATGGTATTGTTCGAAAATGAGACCTACCATAATGAGTGATTGTTCCTTGTGGTCGTTACCAAAGCTGTAGAGATGGCCCTGACACTTAGAAATAATTTCACGCCATGAATGAATTATAACCTCAAATCATTACATATTTGCTAAGTAGTGACAATTGCATCAAAGAGTTTACACTCGTACTGACAGTGGGGAAGCTCAGGTTCGCTCTATATTTCATTCGGATGAAGGATGAGTAGCAGTCGGAAAGGTTGAAATGTGTTCGATGACCTTGAGATCTTTCTCTTTTTTTTCAAATCCTCAATATAGAAAAAGGAGTGAGTAATTTCAAATTAATTTTGAAAATTTTATTGAAAAATTTCTCCTTGCACATTGCGCTAAGGTTTTTAAGGGCGATTTTAATCACCGCAGTCATGTTTGTTTGATTTCGATCATGAACATCCGGTTATTTTTGTCTCACATTCGGGCTCTTCGGATATATGGCGTCACGATATTCCATTCAACCCTGCCAGAGACGGCTTTCGTTCGTTTTTCAAGTATCGACCGATTCGAATCAATGTCAAATGATCTCTACCTCCCCCCCCCCTCTGCGTCTTACCCCCCTCCCACTCCACCCCCCCTCCGTCTCCCTCTCATCTGCCATCCTTCCGCACTTGGCCTTCAGCCCAGAATAGAGTCGCGAGGAAGTGAGGGTCTATTACCCTGGCCGTTGTTACGCTCTCCACCCCCTAAAACCTTGCCCTCTCATCATGACGACGAGTCAGTGACTGCGGCTTGCTCCCCGCGCATAATAGCCCGTGCGTTGCTTTGCTCGCTGCCCGAGCTTTCCTGACGACGCATGAGATGGGGTTGCAATTGACCGCATTTGTCTCTCAAATCTACATCTACATACTACCCCGCAAGCCACCTCAATAGGCGTGTGGCGGGGGTGTTAGGACACCAGCCGTTTATATATAGAAAGGAAACTAATGAAATTACACCGAGCATTTATTGAAGTCCCTTATTGTTCGGGGGAAAAACGAATTCCCATACGTATCCGTTCGGCAAAATATCTCTCTTAATTTATCGTTTCTGTCGGACCTGGAAATATAGTGGGGTTCTAATATGATGTTCTCCGTGTCGCTCTGAAAGATATCTTTTCTCAAAAGATATCTTTTCTCAATTGCTCAAGAAATCTAAGCCTAGCG
Source organism: Pyrrhosoma nymphula (assembly GCA_963573305.1). Classification (NCBI taxonomy): domain Eukaryota; kingdom Metazoa; phylum Arthropoda; class Insecta; order Odonata; family Coenagrionidae; genus Pyrrhosoma; species Pyrrhosoma nymphula. The sequence goes on from OY754331.1 coordinate 130,473,926, forward strand.
CGCAGCCTCCGAGTCTCTAGCGGCTCCCAGCCTAATTCGTTTAACATCTGTGTAACGCTGTCTGTACGCCCGTAGCAGTTTTTGACGAATCGCGCAGCTTTCCTTTGTATTTTATTAAGTTCCCGGATTATGTCTTTCTGCACCGGATCCCCTATGCTCGCTGCATATTCAAGGTGTGGCCGGACGAGTGCGAAATAGCACCTCTTTTTTTCTTTTTCATGTGGATGTGGATGCTAAGCGACTATATATTTTGAAGTTGGACTGTTAGTCATATAATGGGTCTTATTCACTTATGCTTTATATTATTTTTTCTCTTAGGCCAGGTACAGGGATTAGGCTACCGCCTTAGTCGTTTAGTAGCTCTTAATCACTTTTACTCAATATTGTTTACTTTCTCTGAGGCCAGTTACAGGAATTAAGCTGCCGCCTTTTGTTAAGAAGGCTTAATTTTGCAAGTCATCGCGGTCAACGCCTTAAAGGCGACGAGTAAAATTAATCTGTAACTTTCATTATATCGGTATTATTCCAGCAATTATTATTTATTTTTCTCTTCTCAATCGCCACCAGGTATAATTTCGCACAGAGAGTGAGAAAAAATTTATGATATTTCATCGTTTGAGAATACTTTTACTGAATGACGTTGATGCCATAAAATACATTATGACGTAAACTTTAAATAGCTTTGAATACCTTCTTAAAGAAATGTAATTATCTAAATTGTTCATTAAATCCCAGTGTGACAAAGCTTCAGGATCAAGGTTTCATCTTTTTCTATGCTTTGAATCCCGAAAATTAATTATAACATCAAATGCAAAAAGGCCTCTCGAGGAGTAGCTTAGCATGATCGGGAAGAATTGATGGCTAGGAAAAGATAAGGAATGAATATGCCCGGGAATTAGAGTAGATGCAGAATAGTGAAAGGAAGGATTTTTTGTAGTTTTCCACTTGAAAACAAAGTGAAAAACTGCAAAGAATTCTTTCTTTCGCCATGAATAAGTTCCACTACATATGCCCAGAGACAACATCATTCAGATTTAGAATAGATCGAAATGCAATTTCAGAAAAATATTACTTTTGAATTGATTAATTTTTCAGTTGTTACATTTTATCGATTTCTTGTTTTCACGGAACCGCTGATATATTATAATTTATATCATTATTGCCTTACGAAGTCGTCAGAAAAGTCAGTAAAAGCAGCGCATTGAAAAATACTGTTAAGTCGTCACCCGGATCAAGAAATGATAAAACATGTTTCTTGTTGCATTCTATTAGAACTTGGGGATAAAAAGAGTGGAAGACATCAAGGGAAAATATGTCCTGCGATATTTTATGAAGTTTCCGACGAGTGGCCAAGTCTTATTAAAAAAACGTTCCCTTAAATCAAATGAGGCTTTTAATCTTCTTTTTTGTTTTATCAAACGCACTTCATTTGCGCTTAACCAAGCTGTTGTTGTAAAATGAATGGTTCTTCCAAGTTTTTTAGGTTTACTGTTCGTTACTAATTATATTTTCTTTTGAAAGCAGCTAACTCATGAGCTGCTGTTCTCCATGTTCTAGTTGAATGGAGGCCTTCATCTTCCTCAGCTTTTTCCATTTTCATATAGGGTCTCTGTTTTGTACAAGTCTCCTCCACTCCTTTCTCTCCTAGTATTCTTCCACCGAAAGACCTTTGCTGCGTGAGCCCTTGTTTTAGGCCCCCCTCGGCATTTATATATTCAGTATCACTTAATCCATGTAATCGTAAGGTCATTTCACTACGTGTCCATATATTATTGATCATAGCTCTTTCTCTCAATCTTTCATTCCTGATCTAGGGTGGGATCATGGTTTCTTATTTTGCATTGTCGTTACCTAAACCGAAAACAGCTCTAGTAGAGCAATGCTCACAGTTTTGTCCTTAGAACACCCTCCATCAAAAAAACTAGTGATAAAGAAAGTAATCTATATTGTACGTCCACACTACTATATCGATTACTTTCTTTATTGATATGAAGTTCCACCACATATCGCCTGACACCGTTGATTTTAAAACTGGTGATTTGGTACACCTGATAAAATTTTAAGTATTACGATCACGCTTTCGCGTTCATAAGCACAATTGAAAATTGACGATAACGCGAGCGCACGCGTTATGGTGAACCGTGATCGCGCCCCTGATCCCGGCTACTTTTTTCGATTATCCATAATACCAACCTCATCTCAGCCTCTTTCATGTCTCATTCTAGAGACTATTTCATGAGCCAGGTTTCCCAGTCATAAAACTACCCAAGTCTTACTAAAGTTTTACAGACTTTTCCCATGACTCGTTCACTCACTCATCTGACGCACTGAACTCCTGAATCCTGTTTCCAATACCTCCAGATTGTCTGTTTACGGTGCTATTTTTTTGTCCAGTCTGCCATCTGCCTTACTTACCTACCAAACGAGCCAAGGAGTTTTTAAACTCTGTTTAATTCATAAACTTGAATCTTCAATCCTCCTGCCATGCCTTCTCCACCAAACCATTGATATTCACACTTATCTCTTCTGATTTCTACATCTCCATTTTTTAATACACCTCTCCACCTTTCCAGCTCTCATTCTATTTCCTTACTCTCACTTACTGCAACGGCGTCATCTGCGGAAAGTGAATGGACATTGGAGAGGCATCCTTAACATTCTCAGTCAGAACATCCATGACCACATTGAAGAGGTGCGGACCAAGAGCAGACCCTTGTTGTAGTCCAACATATCCTGGAAAACTATCAGTGACTCCCACACTGGTTCGGACTTGTATGTTTGTTTGCCCCTTTGTGCACATCTTGTGTAAGTCTAACATATTTCTCAACCGTACCTTTCCCCCTCAAACTCCTTCACTTCTTATGTTGGCACTTATTTTAAGGCTTCTCTAGAAGAAAACTCCGTGAAATTCCTTCTGTTTTTAATAGGTAATTCTCTGCCATTTGCCTATATGAGAACACTGCATTCACTTGAACTTTTCCTGACACGAAACTGGATTGCTGTGGGTCAATTTGAGTTTCAGACCGTATTCTACTTTCCATAATGTATTCCCAAACTCTCCTTGTGTGTAAAATAAGTTTCATACCACCATAGTTGTTATCATCTGGAACTTTCCCTTTATCTTTTTATGAATTTGTATCAAAATGCTTTTCCTCCAATCGGATATGTGAATGGAGGCCTAAATATTTTTAACTGGCTAACTCAGAGCTTCGAATATACTACTACTTGAGCTAACTCAAGTAGTAGTATATTCGAAGAATTTTGCGGCGTTTGGCATGTCTGATGTCTGCTTTCGGAAGTTCCTTAGCGTGGTGTCTCTTTACGACGACAGTTTCTCCAGCCATCCTGCTAGCGTCTTCAGGTCAGAAGACGCAACCAGGATGGCTGGGGAAACTGTGTTCGTAAAAAGACACTACGGAAAAACACCCGAAAGCAGACATCAGACAGTAGTAGAAGTATTTCGATTTAACGGCTACGGTCATTTCAAACATATTGTATTCCACTTGCAGATAGGGACAACAGCACTCGGACGAATAGGAGGATCACTGATTGAGGTTGCAATACTTCAAGGAATTATGGATTAATTTACAGAGGGCTAGGTGTTAAAGTGGGTCTAATCCATTTTTTATTAACAATTGTATGAGATGGCTAGAGTCGTATATTTTTAGTGCAAGAGAGAACCAAGTACAAGTTTGAATATTTATCTCTGCACGGAAGAAGTTCTGAAGAGTCCTGAGAACAGCTGATTGGATCCATGCCAATCATGGATCATGCCAATCATGCCAATTGGAGCCAATCATGAATCATGAGTAATAAATTACTTTCAGTGAATCACATCGTTGAGAGTACATTCTCTATTTATTGATATTTTTATTTCTATTTATTAATTTTTCTTTCCTGAATTTTTTATGGACATTTTTCTCGAATGGAGTGAAATGAATGATTGCATCTTGGAAAATCCAAAATTTTACATGCCTTTCCGGTAGAAAATTATTAATAAGATGTCAAATGTTAAAAATGATTGCTGTGGGTTGTTTATTTATGGCATTAGGAAGGTCGTTTAATGTAATGAAAAAATATTTTTTTAAATAATATTAACATCCCTGACATAAGTGGTATCGTGAATGAGATAGTTCTCTCAAATGGCTGGTATCTGTCAAAACTATGTGTTTTCATGTATTGTTTTGGTCAATATTTTTAAAAGGCAACGTATGAAGCCACATATATACTGTGGAAATGGATTGTAAACAATTTCATGCATATTAATTGCGCTATTTACTGCACTGTAGTACTTCCTAAACTTATTCTAAAATTGGTACAATGCACGATTAATTCAAGTAATGACTCACATTTTGCATGTATTAAATATTTTGGGGGAATTAATGCAATTAATGCACCTGAAATGCGTGAAAGATTGATGTGGCGCTGAAGTCTGCTTTCACTGCTCCCTCGGGCTGAGAAAATCTTCCAGTAAACGTTCATTTGACGAATGATCTGCATATTTATTGCCTTGCTTTAACTTTTCAATGGCTTGGCATTTATATCAGTGAAGGCAGTATATTCAGAAATATGTGGTTTTCTCACGGGTTTTGATGTATCCAAAGTCGATGGTAGAGCTCCTGAAATTATACTTGAATACACCAGCGCATTCGTTTTCAAAATACATCTGAAGTATGGATCCGTTGGTAATCTCATACCGCAGGAAGCTCTGCTGAGTTTTGGCCGCCTAGCTTTATCGCGTGCCACAAATAATTCCACAGTCAGCGTTTCTTTCTTTTCCTGCGTGCCACTTGCAACTCCATTAATATGGCCGAAATTTTGCGTCAATATGAGACAGTTAGTTCTTGAATTAAGTCTTAAATTAGTTGCGAGAATAATTTCAATAAACCTCTTGAGCAACGGTATTTTTGCTCACTAATCTCAATCTGGAATTTTATGTTAGCGTAAAATAAAATTATTTCTTCTCAGCTTTTATGCTTGGTCTTCACCGTTCCACAATAAATTACCTCTCCTTAAAATCTGCTAGTCGCTTAATATATTTGTACGTGCTAGAGAAGTATAGGCTCGTTTAGTGGATTTAATACTGTTACAGGTAACAGCACAACATTTGGGAAACTTCAATTCCTGAAAAAAAATAGTGACGCAAAAAGTTTGTTTTATCGGTGCAAGCAGATCCCTATCTTAACGGTGAGTGAAATTAACGTGTGTGAGTGGTAAACCCCCAGTTCCCTTACGATTTTTTTCCCACGGAGAACGCAACGTGAAGTTTTGTGGCCATCTCCTCAAAAATCTTCTTTTATATTCGAACAACCTCCTTTCGTTCAATGGCCTTGTATTTTAGTCCTAAGCCTACTGTGGATTGCAGTGGACTAGCGTATAAATACGCAACTTTGCGATCGAGCAGATCTATTTCATCCCATCATCCGGAAGCAAGTTAAGAAATAAATCAGGAAATTTCAAAGGTGAGAAAATATTGCTCCATGCGAACATCAAATTTCCTGTCTCCTCAGAAAAAACATATTTTCCGTAAAACTGAAACCCCCTAGTTCAATTCTAACAAAACGTTAGATATAGGTACAATACATACAACATTTGTTCAGGTGATGCTTGAGTGTCTTATGCTTAATGAGTTCTTTATTAGAGTGGTTTAACTGCTAATAACCCCCGTCACTCAAGACAATGAATTTGAATTTCAGCAGGGAGGGTGATAATTTCATTTCCCAGAGATTCGTGTTTACATAGATGGCTTTACTCTGCGGATTCCCAGTGCACTAAAGGGATAAAAAAGAGCAGAGTGGTAGGGAAGTCTAGAACTCCTTCTGGAGCCATTAATTACTTAGCTCCTTTGTCCTCGGAGGAGCTGAAAAGAGCCAGAAATAGGACAAGGAAGGGGGGGCGGCAAGGGGTGGGGCAGTGGACAGTTAGGTGGACACAATCGGGGGTGTCGCCCAAGTGACGCTGTTCATGCTCGTTCGGATCTCCAACCACGCCGACTCTTCTCCATGAGAACGAAACTTTGCGCCACTCTGCACTGTTGCCGGATTATTTCGGTGGCCGTTCATAGTTTCAAATTTTTGCCGCGTCCCCGTTCGTCGCTTCCGTCGTCTCCTCGTATCCTTCTTCCTCCTCCTCCCGCCTCCCCCTCCCCCCCCCCATCCCGAACATCCTCCTCCTCCCTCTCAATACGAATAAACTCTTGGTCACGTGATGGCTCCGTACCTTACACCGCCCCCTTTCGGCCGAGGGGGAAGACACCCCCATTGAACCCCCAAATGCGCCACCGCCCCCCCCCCCCTTTGTTCTGAAAAGCGCGGAATGCTCTTCCTCCGCTTCTCTTTCTCTCTTTCTTATTCCCCTCCTTCTCCTCTGCCTCGTGTCTCTTCCCAACCCTCTCCTGTCTTTTCCTCCGAACCCTTTGCCGCCATTTCTCGTAATTTACAAAGATCGCCCTCTTCATTGATGGTCCTATCCACACCGGAATAAAGTTGCACAATATTCTTCCTCGCCCTTGCTCATGAAATAGTTCCTTGTTGGAACCATTTTAAGGTAGTTTGAGCGATAAATAAATTCACATAGTTTGATGAATTGGACGTCATTTTAAAGAAAAAACTCCCATCTTTCCAATGATATCAAAATATTAAACCCTTACCGAACTAATTTTCGAGCAATTTGCCTGAAAACATAAGCTGTTGTACATGGGATAGATTACGGCTGTGCGCACCAGAGGGAGAATATTGAAAGAAATTAGGAATTTATAGCTATTAGATTTCGTCAAAAAACTAGCGGTGTGTAGCTTGTATGTTTTCTCGACTATTTATATGAATTAATCAATTACTTACCGCAGTATTTTTACAGAATCACAAAAAAGTGTCATGTTAGAGACTTATGTGGTTATATTTATTTTATTACTGAGAATTTTTGTTGAAAAAATCTACATTTTTACTCCATTAATTTCACAATATTTACTTCATGTGTACTTCTGACTGACGCTCAAAAAAAAAATAAAGTTCGAATCTCGAAATCTCAAAATGGTCTCGATTATATCTAGGGAACTATCTCGCTCAAACTACCTTAATTGAAACTTAAAATATTTCTCTTAAATAATATTTTATAGTGCACATGTGTTCATTGATTAATGCAAAGAATTGAGATAAATGTATTTATCCTGATTTATGAATACTATAAAACTCATTTTGTAAACTTATACGGGATTTTTTTGATAGTTTTGCATATTTTGTGTAGCCAATGCCAAACGCACTCACGTAAATGGTCCGGTAGGTGAATTAATATTATCTATCATGATATAATAGAATTTCGACGCTGTTCACGATGCGCTCCTGCGTTTCCATATTGCTTTTGCCCCTCGGACTCTCTTATTATTATGAAATTATGAGTATAAAAACTATTCATGTTTGTGATATATGTATGTATTTTAAATTGACAAATGTTTAGGCGTTGAATGAATCGACCTGAGTATACCATTTTATAAATAAATAAATAATAAATAAATATTAAAAAGTTTACTGTCGTAGACCCTTATTGGTCTTTCAGAAACTCTAGTACATTAATTATTATTTACACAAAACATAATTGAAAAAATATAATAAGGCTTATAAGACAGTGTTTACACAAAAATATACATATTAATAATAAATTTGCACACAAAAATACAAGAAAGGGTTTTCACAAAAAAAATAAAATTGATCAGTGTTACAACAATCATTTCCATTTTAACTTTCTCTCTCAACATCTTTTCGTGATTATGGATTGAAATAATTTCCTTTTAAATCAGGGTACAGAATTACGTTTTTATATCTGTTGGGAGAGTATTCCAATTTCTTGCTACAGTAGCGATGTAAGATTTATGGCAAATTTCAGTTTTGTGCTGTGGGATCTGTAGGTCTAAATGATGGGATCTTTTTAACCGGTTTTGGATGTTTTTTTTTAAATTAAAGAGTTGAACAAGTATGGAGGACAGGTTGACTTGACAATTTTGAAGGCGGAGAGAATAGATAAATAAAGCCGTCTTTCTCTAACTTTAAACCATTTTAGAGTCTTGTATGAATCAGTAACATGATCCCACCGTTTCAGATCACATACAATTCTCACAGTAGCATTCATAGTAATCTGGAGCTTATTATTTGTTTCTTCGTTGATATTGCTTAGTACACCGCAACAGTAATCCAAATGTGGGAAAATAATCGCATTTACGATTGTTTTTCGTAAGTTTGTAGGCAACTGGTTTTTGGATTTGTACAATTGGTGAAAGTTTTATAGCTTTTACTCCTAATATTTAGGCAGTGTGCATTCCAATTTAAGTTCCTGTCCATTATTACCCCTAGAATTTTTACGTGTTCTTCATAGGGGACAGCTTTATTTTTGACTGTGATTGCTGGGATGTGGTGAAAATTTATCTTAGGTGTAAGGTTCCTACTGCCGATAATAATAGCCTTAGTTTTATTTTAATTTAGTTTTAGGCCATAAATGGTGGTGTGTCATGACTATTGGAAGAGTAGGTTCCTTTCTCATAGTTGATATCCTTCAGACTCCTTGATTCATTAGGGTGAACGACGATTCCTGAAATGGATGAAAAAATTGTCTTTTGATGAGGTCTTCGATGTATATTTGTTGTGTGTTACCTACCAACTTTGTTTCTGAAAGTAGTTGAGTTAATAAAAAATATGCTAGGGTAATGTAATTAGCACTTAATTTATTAAAATGTAGTTTCATTTTGGCATATTTCATTACTTACTTGGAGGTTTTACGTAGCCCGACGTTTAAAGGTTAAATCACGCAAGCCATCGAATAAAGCTAGGCGTTTCAAGCTAATACTCCTCCCGTTCCTTTTCGGATGACTAGTAATGTTAATTTTATTTACATTTCAAAGTCGTAAAATTTCACATGCTTTGAAAGTTTCTTCCTTCATTGGCTCTTTTTCAGATGGCAGGCGAAAAATATTGAGGTTTACTTTAGCTATGAGTCATGCAACGCCAGGCCGTACTCCTCCTGCGAGGGTTATTCGTTATATTTCCAGTACCTACGTCATGACATCCATGAATTACTGTATTGTAATTTAATTTTAAGCAATTATTTCCAATTTTCTAGTTCCAATATTGATTTAACCTTCAGGTTAATAACTTTCTATCAGTACTTACTTCTGATTTCTTTCTTATTCTTGGCCTCTGGCTTTTATTCTTATCGTTTCAATGCACTTTCGTCGTAGCACACTTTTTACCGGTCCATTTGAATCTTTTGGATCATCTCGTTTTGAAAAGTTATCCTTCATTATTACTCCGATGTATTGATTTCTAGTGAAGGCTCCTTCAAAGTCTAGTGCTACTTGGTATATTCAAGGAGATGTCTATTCTAATTGAATAGGTTATTCGGAATATTGACTCTATTGGTCATAAGTACCGTGCGGATTGTTACTTATTGCGTAGGTATAGATATTTTCTCTTCCGTAATAATTTTTCATCTTGTCTGTCAGTGTAGCTAAATTTGAGTAGTAGCAGTGTAGCTTCGTGTACAATTACTTAATGACTCAGATGTTGTTGGTTACATTCTCTCTCTGGATTTGAATTTTTGCAGTAGTGATAATTTACGTTTTGAGCACTTTACTGTAAAACCTTGTATTGATTTCATTTCAGTCGCTTTATTTGAAGGGAACATTTTTTTTCTGCTGTCAAAATTTATTTGAAAATTCATCAATATTTTTGTGAAATTTTGAAAATTGAAGTTGAGATACACACACAATCAAAAATATTTATTTCATCGAAGGTTATTAAAGTGTTTAACTTATGAACAAAGCGTATTCTTTATGTAGTGGAAGAAAGAATTGATCAGTTTCAATGTAAATTATGTGCGAAAATATTTATGTGGCTTTGCTGACCTGTGTACTACTTGATGAATCCGCCATAATTTTGAGCCCACGTTACAAGATACTGTTGTGATCTCAACGGGTATAATTAGAAAGCCATTCGTCGTAGTCGAAACGGGATAATAATCCCTTGCTCTCCTTCCGGGGTTTTGAGAATACGAGTTGCCTGTACATTCATGAGTACCTCTCAAGTCATTTAGATGATCGCCACGGCATTTAAAATCTGAATTTTAATTGCGGGCATTAAGGGAAAGGCTTAAGGGAGGGTATCATTCGTACCCTGCGAGTTACATATGTAGCCTTGCTGCTTAGCATGCCGCCAAGCGCTTTAAATTTTGCTAATTAGCTTCTCTCTCTCACTCCCCGAGCTGTGCGTTTTGACTCCACTTTGCCGTTCGTGCGAGGAATTAGCAGAGGCGGCGTCAGACGCCGAAGGGTTCCCGGGCGCCGATAAATACGGCGCCTTCCCAGCGAGACGCCCTCGCGTCTTCTGTCACTTCCTGCGTGCGGATTCATTCTCCCTGCAGAAATCACCCTTTCTCTTTAGCACTATTGTTGCGACACCCCGATGGGATGAACGCAGTTGTGGTACTTGATTATTTTTCCGTGAAACGCGAGTGTATATTAACAATATGCAAAAAAATCTAAAAAAAAACTTGCTTCTATTCTAGTGTATAATAAGTAAAGTAAACAAGTAAATAATATTTTTTTATCACTCAGGGCACGTATTTATCTCCGCGCGGAAGGCGCGATGTTCTTAACCGTCCCGGAGAGCGGTACTCTCCACAACCGGAGACGGATGAGCGTGGGGCTAACTGAGGAGTAGTAGTGTTGTTTGCGTGAAAAGAGGAAGCTTATAATTAGCATGCAAGGTAGTGAGAAAATAACGACTAAAACAACAAATAAAAATGGAAATGTTCAGCAATTTAGAAGGTGATTTAGTGGATTTAAGAGGTTTTGTTTGTATATTTTATTATATTTTGTTTTATTATTTTTTAACTTCTTTCTTATTTATTCTCTCTTATCTTATTATTTATTTTTGGAACGTATATATATTTTTTTAATACGTTCACCACTTTACACCATTGAATAAATGGAAATACATGACTGAAAGCGGTGCTGTAGTCATGAGATGGAATAATCGGATTTTTATGTTGAGTGTGTGACTTAAATTTAAAAAGACAGATATACTCATAGGTGAGTTTTTTGTTTAGGCAGTGTATATGTCGTGGCAGGAGTTTCACCATAATCCCATACGGCGGTGAGGAGGGGGTTTATTGCTACCGGTAGTCTTTCTTTAATAATTATTTACACGTTTCCTGATGAATTCTATTACAGTTCGAAACATTCTGAGCTTTTTCTTACGTGTTGTTCTTTTTCATCGCTCTGTGGATGTTAATTAATATAAAAAGCCCACGGTTTTATTTTTCGAGCAATGAAAATTTTATTTTTTACTTTTTAATACACTTGAATGTAGCGTGGTTTTATTAAAGTATTTTTTTCATGTGTATTATTATTTTGTACTTTTTAGTTTTTATAATAATTGTGCAACGGTTCTTAAAAATTTAAATTATTAGCATTTCTTCTCACTATTAGTGCTAACTTCTACTATCGTCATCTATTGACAAAAAAACCTTTTCCATATAAAATGTAAACCATCTAATTTTAGTAGATTAACTTGGCAATTAGTAAAATTAAGGACTGATTAATGTATTTACATCGACATTAAGTAAGTGTACCAAATCTCAGCTCGATTGAACATTAGGAAGTGGGTTAGACTTCTAAATACAAGATTCCATCCAGACAAACAGCAAACAAACAGGGCAAGTTGAAGTTAGCGCGGTAAAAATGAGTACTCATCGACTAATACATCTGATTTATTCTAGTTAATCCCTCAATATTGAATATTATCTATAGAATAACCTCGCGATGATTACGAGATGCAATCGATAACTGTGGTACCGACGGGGGAGGGTCCCGGGTTCAAATCCGGGTGAATCCTCTCTGGACACCCCTCTCCGAAAAGCCTCGCGGTGCGACTGTCTGATTGTCAGAGCCATGAATATACATATGGATCTAAATCTTCGGCACCACTGTACGGGCAAAGGTGTTGCCTAGCTTTCCACAAAAGATAGGTCGCGCTGCAGTCGGCATGGTTCCGCTTCTGTGTGTCAAAAATGGCCGGTGTTAATAGGGAGGCCAATTCCATGCCCTTTATTACCAGTATCTCCATACTAACCACGGTATTTCCTTATTAGAACCACCTTCTCTAGAGTGGCGGCGCTACAGTCTGCTTGGTCCTTATTTTTCGGTGCATGCGGAATGTTTGGCAACACCCACTGGAGCCAAGTTTAGGATCCATATGTATATTCATGGTCAGAGCTTTGTGGAAAATGGCAGGTGGCCCAGGGAAAGGAATTGGCCCCCATACCCTGAATGTGTGAATTTCACACGCCAATGGCTTAGTACGGGATGAACTCTACTCTCGCCCATCAAAACCAAACTTCGGGTTGAAACACTGTAAAAATGGATAACTGTCACTTGTGTCAACACTGAAAAACTTAGCTGCTGTTTATTGCAGAGTTACTATAGAATTTAATTTACCTGATACTACTTCCAATCCTGCTGTTTTTTTGAATTTGTGTGACCATGCGCTTATTAAGTTAACCATTACCTTTGTTTTTGAGATAGACGTTTTCCGGCCTCGGTGGCGATCTGGCTGCGTCCTCGTCTGATATAAACCGAAGGTCGCGTGTTATAATCTCGTGTGGGTGAATTTCAATCTAAGAGCCTTATTCAGTAAGGACTCGACGCGGTCGGACATCGGAAAATCCGTGGATTTGACGTCGCAGCCCCCGACAAATCTCAACTACTGAATGGCTACTGTTTGTAATTTTATAGGCTAAGACGTCAAAATGTCGTCACTTTCGAGGTTCGGAAATTCATAGTATGTATGTACATACAGAATAGCTCCCAAGGCCATTGTTGTGTGCAATACATTAAATACATGAGTTAAATTGGTCCTAATTGTGAAATATGTGACCAGTAAAGAATTTACCGAATGTTATAAAGCTTGCTAGCACTTATTTTTATGGAGTGTTCTGAATGGCGTAGTTTATTATCATGCGTCATTGGTTAGTACCTTAGTTCTAGAGCAATTGCATTTCATTAAAAATTACTACTGGACGCATTCAAAGTTTTTTGAGGTAATTACGCTATCTATATCTTTACCAGGATTTTTCCTTTGTTGGAAACTCAGTTTTTTGAAGTGACAACTTCTTTTGGCCCGTTGGACACTTTTGGCATGGGGTAAAAAGAGCAAGCTCGCGTCACGTACCGTACCGCACTTTTTGCTTCGGCGACGTAGTTCCAATACCGTCTTCAGACAGCAGCACCGCTGTCCTAACAGTGCGTATAACTGACACCAGATGGTAGGACAAGCGGTAAGCGGGTAAAAATACACCGTTTAAATCACGTGCCATATTTCCCTTTTCGTATTCTTTACCGAATCTTGAAACTCAAAGGTTATTAGTTACTTAAGTTATCATAAGCCAATAGTTTTCTCCGAGAATTCTGTAGTAATAGTAATGAAATAAGTCAAATTATTCATGAGAATAATGAAAATAACATGCGAGAAAATGTTGGAAATGGTGATTGAAGATGTAACCAATGATGATGAGAATTGTTAATTAGAATAATTAGAATAAAAATATAATTAACATAAGTGATAAAAATGAGTGTTATATATTATTTAGACGCATGTAAAATACCTATTTTTCAGATAAATACCTATTTTGTCAACAAAAAATAAAATTTACGTAAATGGAATATTCATTTTTAAAAATTATTGTACCTTATTCTCCTTTTTTATTCTGATTTATTAGGGAATATAAATCGGTCATAGAAGTTTTCACTTCCAGCGTGTGGTCCTAAGGACACCCAATTATTTTTAAAGGAGATGAAACTAGTGGCAGACGTAATATATAATCTGATAATCTGTTGCATGCGTGACATAACGGATGCTTTCAGGTTGAATAAGCATTGTGTATTTATTTCGAATGGTTAGTGTTAGAGCCGCAAACGTTGTTTTTTAAATCGTGAGCTGATCGGAATGATTGAGGTGGCATTTTTAGAAACCAAGTTGCCGTTGACTTATTGGACTTGCTTGCACATTAAGAGCAGCATTTGACGTCGTGCTTTGCTCCTGTTTATCTTGGCACTCGTAACCATTCCTTTAAGATCCGTTGGAATCAATGGTGGGAAGGCACCAGTACTTCATCTCTCTTCATGAAATATCGAACGACCGCAGAATTCAGGCTAACGTTGATTTATCCCAGCCACTTGATCAAGGATAATCCTCAAAAAGTTAACAGAGAGACTCGTTTTTCTTTTTGTTCTTTGCGGGCAAACTATTTAGATCATCATTATAGATTTAAGGAATATTAAGCGTGCTGCTGAATTGTTGCCAAAATATTCCGCAGCGATTTCCTTGATCGCTGGATTACCCGAATTCCATCTTCGGATTAGGTCGTTACCTACTGGTCGGATATTCTCTCCGTTAAGGATCTATTTCTGCGTATCCAAGCTAGGTTTTCTAACAGATTCATGTTGAGGAACATGACTTGGAAGCAAAATTTTGATAGCTAGTTTACACTTAAAACATTGTGAATGAATCGAGGATAAATTACACGTTGTGATGATATATGTCCGTGGAAACTTCATTCCTAACTGTGGAATATACATGAAAGTCTCTATTACACATTTTTAAGAAATAATAATTAGTGACAATTGAATGGATGCTTACACAGGTCTGGTGAGAGAGATGTAAGAGCTAAAACCAGGGGCGGCGTGGGTGCTCAGGGGCCCACGGAACAAGCAAATTATATATATAACTACTCCACTATATAACTACTCCACGGAACAAGCAAATTATATATATACTATATACTCCACTATAAAACAGCTGCACGTCCAGAAGGGCCCGGTTTTTGTGACCCCCCATCCTCCCATCTCTGTAAATATTGGTGCGTTAAGAACACGTTTCAGGGCAATAGGTTTCCTATAAATATATAAACGACTCATAAAATTTCGATGCGATATAAACGTCTTGTTTTTTTTACGTGAAAATCTCTCCTTGTCCTTCGGGCCCCGGGGCCCAGGCGGGAATCGTCGCCTCCCCGCCCGGGCCACGCCACCCCTGGCTAAAACTGCTATGCATGTGAGAGAGAGTGAAGAGATTTATTCAATGCCCTGGGTACATACCCCTAAAAGAAACAAATACGTAAAGTACATGACATTTTGAATAGTTATTAAAGAAAAACAAAATTGAAAACGTAATACTAAATTTCCATAGAAACTGAAATTAATTACATGCTCAAAAATAGCTGAAAAAATTAAAGTAAAAAATAGACGGTTTGATTACTGCTCTAACAGATAATTATAATATTTCTACTTGAAGATTCCACAGTCCAATCCAGTTCCAAGCAGCAAAAGTATATTTACATGACATTGTTAATTTATAATAAGTAAAAACAACACTGAAAACGTAATATAATATTTATTATAAATAACAGACATAATTCCATACTTATGAAATAACTGTGACATTAAAGTGAAAATAAATAATTTGATTACTGCTGTAGCAAGTATAAAAAAGTGTAGCTGTAACAGGTAACTTTTGTACTTCAAGGCGAACCATGTGACTCTTCTCTATCTCGGAATATAAGTATATACCTCTCACTGGCATTTTATATGTGCAAGTTAATTTATACATCGGTTTCGTGAACATATCTGCAAGCAATGAATAAATAATAATAAACATTTTAATGTCTTTTTTTTGCTGCAGAGAATCTCGTCTTAGTTTACAGTTGTTATTTGCGAAATCATGGACTTAGGAGTCGAGGAGAGTTGAAGGACGTTACTTCAGAGTGCACCCGGAACGAAGCGCGTTATTCGGCCGGAGAGAGAGTAGCGGTGGTTAAAAAGATTAAACTCCCGTCTTACGATTCCCATATCTGGCATTATGGAACGTGGCTGTTATTGAGCGGTCACCCAAAATTGGACTGTTTTCTCTCGCCGGGGTCTCAGGGTCAGTTACCGTTTCGGAAGGCAGGCAGGAAGACCTTCCTTCTCTCTACCTCCTAGCAACCTCCACTCCCCCCTCCCCTTATCCTCCCCCCCCCCTCCATCCCCCACATTCTGGCCCAAAATTGTGCGTCACGGGAGGAGTGAATCGGCCCGTGGGAAAACGATAAAACGTACACCCCCCCTTCTCCATTTGAATGGGCCGGCCCCCACTGCAGTTACTTGTTCACTCCCTAACCCCATTCTCTCTTCCTTGCGTACGGATTCGCTGTTTGGGTTATTTGTTTTTCGATTGAACAAGAATTGAACAAGTCCCTAAGGTAGGGAACTTGACTGCAGAACGGACAGATTTAAAATGTCATTTTTTCGGCGAGCGATAAGAGACCATAACAGCTGCCAATAAGACCTTTAACTAGGTGTGTTGATATGTAATGTAATCTCTTAGTAGTGCATCCTAATGCTTGTATCATGATCTGATACCTAGTACTTACAGCACGCCTTGCATGCTTTCAGCAAAACTCTTGAATTGAAACTCCTTCCGTTTATGTAGTTGCAAAATACATAAATACTAACGGTCCCTTTAACATTGGTAACATGTCTATAGTGTAGTGCATACTTGTGAGGCTTCGCCTCCTGGCAATCATTGGCGATTTATGCTAATGAATCAATAGTCGTAGTTACACTAACTTTAGGGTTTAAGTGTAATTCATGTTGGTGGCTACTCACCCCCTGCCACACACCCTTGAGGTGGCTTGCCGGGTATTTTGTAGATGTTTATAGATGTAGTTTCCTATCCCCTCTAGGGATTGGAAAAATAAATCCAGAATCGATTTTCGATTAATCGACTTTCGATTTTGGTTTTTAAAATCGATTTTCTAACAATTCGATTTTTTCCCCAAAATAATCGAAAAATCGAAATCGATATTTATACATAGTAAAGTAATTGTCTGCTGAAATACGGATGTGCTGTTGTAACAAAATGCAAAATATGGTTTAATGGAAGCACTAGGGATAAGAACCGAATACAGTTAAATTTATTAATACAATATATTATTTTAAAGATAATAAGATAAACAGTAAAGTAATAATCCAAAACAGATACTTATAAACACATAGGTAATATATCAAGCAAATTACATACAGTTTAGTAGCAATAAGAATTGTATATTGAAAAGTCGGCATACCACAAAATGAAAAACAGAATTTTATTTATTTCTTGTTTGCAAAGCCGTGGAACCAGTGTTCCTCAGGGATGGACCTTAAGAAAACTAACATATTTAAATGTTCTCCGGATAATCGATTTTGCACCTGAGTTGCAATTAACCCGGCGCGGCGTGAGAAAATAGTCACTCACACGGCACGGTAGAAGAAACTAGATATATAAAATCCTGCTGGCTGGTTTGTATAATACGTGGGGATATTCTCCCTCAATCTCCTTCCAAGCTTGTAGTGGATTAGAGTTGGACTTGCGGTCGACTGGAGGGCGGTTTACGAACTGGCGCAGCTCGATTGGCAAAATTCAAACGCTAGCTTTAGCTAGCAAGCTAAAAATCGAAAATCGATTGGCTAGAATCGATTTTGATCGGTTTTTCAAAACAAAAAGTCGACTTCGATTAAATCGAGGGGATTAGGGATTGGAAAATCGATTTTCGATTAAAATCGAAATCGATTTTCCAATCCCTAATCCCCTCTCCCTTCCGCTTTCAACACGGATGTTTGGTGTGTACCAGCAGTGTAATGTCCTGGGTGATTGTTGGGTGTTCCTACGGCTACGTTTCTGTCTCGCGCCGTCTTTACAAGGATATCATTTTCGTCTGCTTGACTAGTCAGCATGGTCAAACCCTTCCATGTAATAAACCAAAGGTCGCGTATTACAGGTTGGCTATAAAAAATGCATCTGTAGTGATACTCACCCTAACGGAGTCCAAGATCAAGGTACCGTCGATTGGTTTACGAAAAAAACTCAATTTTTACCTATTCCTACGGCACATAAAAAATCCATCGTTGGAGTATTTGGGAAACTCGTTCACTTCCCTTTGAGCGCCCGCGGCTCCCTCAATGGTTTAAATACCCAGGAAATCTCCGAGTTTGAGTTGAGATGTCCTGAGACTCATGCCGAGGACCTTAAAGGTTAGACGTCAAACTTTAGGTCAAACGTTAGACGTCAAACAAACGTTAGACGTTAAACATTTATTAGATTGTCACGTTGGGAACTTAAAAAAAAGAATTTGGACGCCTTAATCAAATTTTAATAATTTTTGAGCAATAATTTGAATAATATTTTGTTGCACAGATGGAAAGACATTGAGTTAGCTTATTAGTTAGGCAATGCGCTGGTTGCATTTAATTTTGCGTAACACTTTCACCGTCACGTACAATAAATGTTTCCGCACCTTTTTTTAAAGTACACAATATTGCACATTAATGCATTTCTGTGAGTTTTTTGTGACATTTTTATTGCGCGGTGTGGAAAACGACTGGTCTATAACAATTGCCTGTCAATAGTTTCTGCAAGCTGCCTTTTTTTCCTCAAGAGGTCGTAATTTGAATGCCCACACTTTTTGATCAACTTAATGACTCACTCCTTCCACTTACATCGCATGAGGTACACCAACCAGCTAAAAATCAATATTGGAACTTGTGATTAGTTGTGACTCCATCCGTAGAAACGTTGGTGTTCTCAAACTGGTTCAAATCATTCAAAATATTTGTGTTTTTGTACTTTAACCTTCCAGTCACCTACGAAAGAATTTTTATTTCGCATTTCTTTATATCCCACTGCTTAACATTACCACTCTTTCTTTTATCTCTGCCTCTATAGTACCCATGCCTATGCCAACAAGTTTATTGTTAAAAAGTAGACCTTGATTGCACAAAAGGGTTATCATACTATTATATAAAAGGACAGCCCGTTTTTCGTTTGGAACCACTGATCGCGATAACTACGGAACCTATCTTTACGAAATTTTAACTATGTACATCATCTCAATGGCCCACGGAAGGTCTACCTATAATAAAATCTACCAATTTTCTATTAAAATGTTATTAAAAATGTTCTTTGAATGGTTATTGACCACTTTAATAACACATTGGTTAATTTATGGAGGTTTGGTCATGTCTTTTTTAAGAAACTCAACTTCCTTTTCCGCCGACGTTTCGCCTTTTTATCAATGAGGCTTCTTCAGGGCTACAGCACAATGCAAGAAATACAGTTAATAATAATTATAATACTACAAAGATAAAAAGTTTTCAATCATTAATATAGTACCTCAAAGGATTAACTTTCTTACTGCGACAATGGTAACAAAAAAACAAACTCTTCCTCTTAGTAAAAAATTAACATAAAAAACAAAACCAAAATGGAAAACCAAGCTAAAACGTTTTTAAAAAAATATAATAAGTGAAAATAAAAATATTTAAAATGAATAGTATAAAGCATGAAATTAACAATTACATATATCGTAACTTCAAATTTCGAATGTTTATTACATATTTTACGAATGTAAAAAACATATTCACATTGAAACTCTGGAGAACACTACATAATACATAGTAAAAAAAAACTTTATCTATAGGAGATAAAATTATGTATCTCCGTTCTAGGGTTACAAACTGAAGGAGTTTTTATGTTGAGTTTTTTAAAAAAGACATGACCAAATCTCTATAAAATAACCAATGTATAAAAAATTTGTTGATACGTGAAGCCCCGTCGCAGTGTAGTTTGAGAATCACCCACTAGATGGCGAGAGCCATTCCACAAGAGAGTTGGCGAGTTCAGGCTTTATATAGAGCTCAAGGCTTAGCAATAATGAGATCTACCGATTTTCCATTAAAATGTTATTTAAAATATGATTAATGATACGTGAATCCCCGTCAACGATATGGGAATCCCCGTCGCAGTGTAGTATGAGAATCACCCACTAAATGACGAGCAGCATTCCACGAGAGAGTTGACGAGTTCACGCATTATATAGAGCTCATTAACTCGCCTACAATATCACCGCAAGAGTTTCTTGAAAGTCTCTGTCCATCTAGATTACCAACACACAGATTTAAATTCAAAATTGGTTGTACAATTGTGCTGTCACGCAATATTCAGCCACCAAAACTCTATAATGGTACCAAGTTACAAATTACAGCTCTGCGCGCTGTTGCCAGATACACCGCTTTTCCGATTTTTTCCTGCCTTTTTGACAATGGATCCGCTTAAGACCAACGCAGTTCCGGTTTTATTTTAATCTGCTCGAACTAATTAACCGAACATGTATCGTTTGCAAGTACGCGTGGTGTGGTACAGTAATGATTGACATCGACGTTTGAAAAAGCTTGGTATTTGATTTGCACCTCCCCCCCCCCCCCGGGGATAAAAAATCAGCAAGCCTAGTTGAAACTCATGAAATCGCGTTTTTCAAGCACTGGAACCGCATTTTCTATTTTCCCATCTGGCAACACTGGCTCTGCATGACATTATCATTGAAGCTATAATTCTCACTGGACCATTGACTGGGGAAATCGCATTTATTCCTAGAATCCCAATGATACCTACTGATCTACCATTTCAATACAAACGTTTACAATTTCCAATATGAGTTTTATTGCTATTACAATTGAAAAATCGCAAGGCCAAACATAGATAAAAATACGTTGGACAAGATCTTCGTACGGAATGTTTCTCCCATGGCCAATTGTACGTAGGGTTTTCTAGAATTGGAAATCCATTACAATCAAATCATTTTTATAACAACGGGAAACAAAGCTCGAAACATAACTTATTCAGAAGTCCTATAAATTTATTTTTTCTCTTGCAATACTTTTCTAAAATACTAAAGATTGATAACCAAAATATAATCGTACATCAAGTATTATTTCAAATCCTCGAAGTTTTTTATTAATGAGAGTGGGCGATGCCGCGACGGAGGACGATATTCCATAATATAAAGGTAAGAGAAAGAAATAATTTGGGTGGTTTCGCCTTGACTTCCACAATAATGCTATAAAATGTTTAAACTTTCACCTGAGAAGACTAAATCAACAGTTTCTTCCTTCATCATGTGACCAGATCCCTCATTTCACAGCCATATTGTGACATTGCCCTCATACGTTATAGGAGACTTCGGAAATGATTCCACCAAAACGAGTGAAAAATAATTAGAAATAATTCTTTTTGGGTGGCACATCTTGGACTCCATTTTCCTTAAGCTACTAACGATAAATTTTCGTTAAGTGAAAGGATATCTAACATAAGAACAGAAAAGTAATGATACTTCCTGTATGAACAAAAATACTGCATAGTTTCTTATTTTTTATTCCTACCGTTGAGAATCAACGGATATTTCTGCTAGTCTTACATAAAGGCTTATTGGCATTCGAAAATTCTTGGCCTTGGAATCGCTGGAAGCACTTTATGAAGAGAATTTGAAGTAGTGATGGAAAATACGACTTTTTAAATAGAGGTGCCTCTTGAATCACAACTCATCCCGAAATGCCTCGCGCTCAAAGTTACTTCATTGAGTTCTTTTCCAGTTCAAGAGGAGCTTGAAAAGGTAGAATATTCTTTTAGAGTGGCAGCAGTTTCACTGCGCGAGAAGAGCGGTAAGAGTATGAAGAACACTCATAATTCGATTTGGCAAAATGTTCAATCGCCAAAATTCATTGTATTTTGTCTCACTCCGCCGTCAAAGGTTTTACAGTTAGCTATACCATCTAAAAAAGAAACATTGATTCATATTCAATCTTACATTAGCCTCATCTCAAGGTCTCAATTTCGGTTTCCTTTCCTTGATTTTGTCTACATCCATCATACCATTAAACCGGTAGACGAAAATTCCGACTTCCATTTTCGAGCGCTCTTTACGATGATTGAGCAGTGTGCCATGAAGACAGCTGCTATCAGTGTGCTCCAAGAGTCTTAGGGCCATATCCAGAAACCTCGCTATAGCATTATCTTCGCTGTACACGTCATCCACGGCTGCTTTAGCGGAGACCAAGGAGGTTGAAATGAAATGGAGGAGGCATGACCGTGAACGCTCATGGGCGAAAGTGAAGCAAGAATAGGGGTGCTTGGGAAGGATTTTGTGCCGACTCAGTGTTGCCAAACCAGTCACAAAACATCGCTTTGTCTGTGGTTTTTAACTTCGATTTGACGAAAATCGAACGCGACCGCCGGACACGTAAGCCAGAGGAAGGTCTAAACTGTGCCGACTGCAATGGCGGAATTGGCTTCAAGAATCAAGTGGTATGACGCCTCAATTTCTTTACTAACCTCCTTGGCGGGGACGGCGCGCTGCAGCATGACCTAAACGCGTGCTGCAAGAAGTAGCGAACCCCAGACCATGGTACTAAGTACCATGCACCAAGCAATGCGGAGAGTTTCCGTTGCGAGATTTCTGGATCAAACCGTGTAGCGGAGATTCTGTTTATACGTTCAGCGAGGTTTATACGGCTCTTAGCATCGCTCAAACATGCTCGGAAGACTCACGTGCTACTTGGAGTCGCGAGCGGGTAAGGCTACCCACCACTTGAGTCTCTCATGGCTCACGGCTCAATCCTGCTGAGTAGAACTTTTAACCCCGAATCGCTCATAAAAATGTCCGTCACTATTTTATAGTTGTGTCCGGTGTTCGATGTTCCCGGTGTATGTATGTACCTCACTCTTCATTACGGAATAACATCTTAAGTCGAGTGCCACCGTGATTTCCCTCAACCCCCTCCCTTGTCAATTGTCTCTCACCCTGGCCACGCTGTACAGCTTCCCTTTCTCCGTGATAACAAAACTTTCTTTCCTTTATTTTCCATCCTGGCATTGTTATTCATAAAAGGCAATTTCCGTTGTTTTAGAATTTATCTGTTGTCTTTAATTGTACATTGTTGTGCTCTTCTCTTAGCTTATTATTAGTTCTTCCGACGATCTTGTATTCTAAGATCGTAGTTCTTCCTATACCTACCTATACGTACCTGCTCTATACCTATCTATCTACCTATTGATTAACCATGTTCAGAATTATGCTCAGCCTCTTAATTTAGAGTGCATTATGTGCATAGCAGAGTGCGTATGAATCTAAAGCATGGCCATTTTGTTGTTCACCTACTGTTATTGCATTAATGGGAGTAATAAAATGACAGGAGACTCTAAGGTCTCAATCACACCCCAATGTAGCTGACATAATTATTATTAAATGAAGAAAGCGATTATGATCACATCCAACACTTGCTACCGACGTGTTATTCGCTATTCAAAATCGAATATCAGTATCCCAGGACTACGGACATGTAGCAATATTTGGTTTCTACCTATTTCGGAAAAACGACGCTATTTTGATTGAATTTGGAATAGTATAGTGTTTTATTCTGCTGCAATAGAAATTTTACAGCTAATTGGCCGAGCGATTAGTTGGTGGGTACTGCCCAAAGCTTCTCGGAAACGTATTTCATACGAACTTTAATTGAGGGTGGTAGAGTTCGGGTCTGACGTGGTAATATGACCTCAACCGTCGGTGAACCCAATAAACGCCAGAAATAAGTCAACAAGTTCTATTTATCCAATCTGATGTCTTTTTTCAGACCAATTTTGGCTATATTTTCTTTATCTTACTAATGGGTGGTTGGGGTAGAAAGCCAACCCCGGACTTCAGCTAATTATATTTTATCTTGCGTTTAACTTAAACTAATTATCCCCTATAATCTTTGTTTTCTTATCTGCCACTAATCCCGCTCCAACTATTCTTGTAAGCAACTAATGGAGAGCAAAATTAAAAGTTAAGTGCTGTCGTTAATTATTCTTTTCGCAATAATCTTGGGAATCCATGTATTCTTCCCACTGAATAAGAACAGGTTGCTGGTCCAAAGGAGGATCCGAACGATATATTTTACGATAAAAGACGTAAGAAAACCCATGGAAAATAATATCACACTGTAGAGCAGGTTAATATTTAAAGACTTCTAGCAGATCAGTGTAATTTGTAATTTCTAATGTACGACTTTGGTTGAGCTAGGAAACCGTCTCTACAGATGAGCGGTAGACCCGGAAAATACACATTGTGCCTAAGTCATTGCTCAAAGTTCACGAAACGTAGTAAAGATTAATTAATGCCGTTTTTAATGTTTTAAATATAATTTCACAAATTTAATGAAGGCATTGCCTGGGTTTTATCACTTAGTAACGGGTGTTGATAAATAAGGGTTTTTGGGCTGGATTGTTGTCCTTGTTCTGATGAGACATGTTTTGATTCTGAGAGAATTTTGAAGAATTATAAGGTTAATATGTGGTCTTTAAATTGATTGGGTTTGTCTTATTTTATCCTTTTTGTCCTGAGGATTTTGGTGATAATTTTTCTAAAGTGACCTGGTGCTCTGGGTAATAAAAAAAGCCGAAGCCCCTCTTCCCATCCCCCTTTGCTCTACCATCGAGGCTCTAAGCTGGCTAGGGACATTTTAGGCATTTGGTGTTATAACGTGCGAAAGTTGATTTCAAGTCAATTGGCTGGAAATGCTGCGTGTATACTAACAGGAAAGGAAAAAAGATAACTTAATAGAACTGGATGTATCAAATGCAGGTAAAATAAAAACAGAACTTGAGTAAATTTTTTATTTTCAAAAATTCCAACTGCTACCGTCATCGTGAATGAATATGAAGTGTGTAGTGTAGATCTTATTTTTAAAAAATTGAAATAACCGAAAGAAGATGGCATTAACTCATTGGTATTCTTATGCTTGCATCCCTTTGAACACGAAGATATTCCATTAAATTTAGTAGTCAAATTTTAAATCCCTTGGATTTCCCGCAGTGGTGACCTCAGGCATATCCGTTGCTCATTCTCCCCCCCACCCCCTTTGTGGTCACTGCTCGCCACTCTTTATGTCCTCCCCCCTCCCTTCTTCCTCCTATTTCAACCCCCCACCCCCTAAATTGAACTTTCCCTCCCCGCTCTCCCTCCCTCTCTTCTTTTCACTCCATTTTCACTCACCCCCGTTGCTTCAATCTCGTTCAATTCTTCTTATCCTCCCATTCCCCTCCATATAAGATAGAAAATACTTATTAGTGACCCTCATTTTTAACATTTTCAAGGATGAAACCCCCAATCACCTGACAGAAATGTTTAATGTCAGGTCTGAATTTACTGTGAAAACATCACGTACAAACCAAAATTTTTTACGCTATCCCATTCCCCGAACTAATATTTATCAACAGTCGTTCTTAATAACTGCCTCCAAGTTTTGGAAATCTCTGCCCGTGAACTTAAAACTTAAAGAGTTCCATTGATTCATTTAAAAACGCTTTGTACATGACTACTAATGCAGAATGATTTTAATTTTGTTAATATAATTGCCAAGTGACAGCCTATCAAATGCATATCTGTACCTTTATCTATTCTCATAATCATTAATTTTGTGTCTAAATCTTTTGTAACCATATATTTTGTATCCACATATTGGTATAAATTTATTTTTATTCATCTATATGTAACTTTATATCTGTATCCTTATTATTTTGTATTTATTTATTAGTATTCTTAAGCAATCATATTGGTATCAATTTATTTGTATACATATATTATATGTAACTTTATATTTGTATCCTTATTATTTTGAATCTACATGTCAGTATTCTTAAGGAATCATGTTGTACTCCACCATTTGCTGTGCCAAATTCAGTTTGCTGTAGCATTTGCTCCAATAGTGATCCCCAGAGTATAATAAATATATATTCTATTCTATTCCCCTCCCCCCTGTCGTCTCCCTTCCTTGTCCCCCTCCCACTACACCTTTGTCGCTCATGCAACCTCTTTACTGCCGGCTCCACAAATCCAAATGGCTTTCCTGGAGTAGGTAGTACCTACACCTATTTTCGCTGTAATTGCGTTCTTATTTGTCACTCGTAGCGATAAACTCTCAAGTTACCAAGGTTTTTGACAGTGACATTTAAGAAGGTTCGGTGGTTTTACTCAACTTAAGAGAATTCGATGAAACTTGCTGGAAACATTAATTTAGTTGTTTTAAAGCTACCTGATTTTTTTCCGAATTATTTGCCGCAGATTTCTTAAGATATTTGAACGAGAACTAGAAGTGGGCATTAAAATACACGGGTTGTTATGGGAACGCAAGGCTTTATTCATCAGAAAGAACCTTTTCTAATAATCGATGTATAATAATTTATATCACCTAGAGAAAAATGTATATGTAACAGATTTTTACTCCGAGCGCTTGAATAAAAATCCCTCGCGCGCGTTGCAGATCGTGTGAAATTAAATAATTCTGAAAATTTGCAGGTGGCTTTACAACAATATTATTAATACTTTCAGGAGGTTTCATTGAATTCTCTTAAGTTGCGTAAACCACCGAATATCCTTAATGAGAATCGTACTATTAAATAAAAAACTTTTGTCCGCTATTCGCTATTCTTCAAATAATATCAAATGACATGACTACGTATCATATCCATAAAGGTATAGCAATCATTGCTTCCATTGTCATTTTCTCATAGTGATGCTGGCTACAGATTCAATGCTGAGTAATTTTTGGGGGTAATTTTTTTCATTTGTTTACATGCCGACGAACAGATGCTGATGAGAATATTCTAAAATACAGAAGCGATGGAAATGTACGCTATGTTGCCACTGGTCCAGGAATGGAGAAAAACTTTCTATAACGATTTAAAAATTTCAAATTTCTGTAAACTTTATGGGGATCCATACCTCCTGAAATTATTTTTCGTTCGCTTTATGATACTGCTACTAAGGCACTCAAATGAGAAATGCAAATAAACGCATAAAAGATATGTCAACAGTAGGATTTCCCTGGCCATGCAAGGATTTCAAAGGAAGCGTAGCCTCATGGTAAACAACCACCTATCAATTGACACGAGAAAAATATTTGTAAATACCTTCTTGTGGAGCGTCTTCACGTATGGTTGTGAAGCATGGATATGAGAATGACGATATAAAGGTAGGTTCCAGGCAGGGTCGATATATTCGTATCTTCAATAGAGGCAACGAATCGAGATATCTATCGACCTTGGGTTCCAGGTTGCTGAAAGTTGGCTATGGAGGAGAATTACAAAAACATGTTGGTTCCCGGGGAAAAAAATTGAAAAAGCTTTGGGAGAAGTAGGGGAAAGAATAATGTTTCTCCAAACAATTAAATCCAGGAAAATTAAACTCGTTGTTCATCTAGTAAGACATAACTAGTTCGTTAAAAATCCTAGTGGAAGGAAACTTTTTGGGAGAAGAAGAGACGAGAGGACGACCTAGAATATCCTTAATTTGCAGTGTGATTCTAATCACGAACTGTAACTCCTATGGGGAGGTGGAAACAACAGCTTCCGAAAGAGATAAATGGCAACAGCGACAAGACTTGATCTTTAGAGAAACGACGACGATATGACACTGCATAGGTTTTAAAGCTTTTAAACATTCTTTTGTCATTTTTATAGTTGCCAATATTATTTTTATTGACCACATTATGAGTGTTACTTCGTTGACACGTCCGAGATCACGATTCGCCAGTTGGATTTTGGACGCCCGCGCCAGCCGATGTTACCAAATGAAGTGCTCATGCCGCGATGTTTCGACAGTTCCCACCCCAGCGGAATGAGAGAGAGGGCCTAGACTAGCCTCGCGTAACTTTCAATTTTTCACGGAATGTTTGCGCATCTATTTCACGGGAGAGGAGATGAGTGTCCACCGGGTAATATTCCGAGGAAGAGTAGTAGTGCCTTTAGAATTGGATTTTTCGGGGGAAATGACTACTCTTTCCGGGAATGTATAGAGTAGTGGGGAGATGGCTTTCGCGATGGGACGGCCGCTCATTTATTTCCCGGAATGAAGAGCAGCTCGCGGAGATCGTTATCATTGCTTTTGGGGGGTTGGTGGGGGAATAAGGGGGGGGGGTAATTCTCTCCTTTGATGGGGCTGGGGGTGGGGGAGGATGGGCGCAGAGGGGGAAGGGGGGTGGAGCGGGGATCGAGGAAGGAGCAAGGGTTGGGTGATTGCCACCGGGAGAGAATGAACGAAAAAAAACAGCTCAGCGAACTGATTGGCTGGTAATAAAGTTTTATTTGAGCCGTTGAGAATGGAAGTGGTGTGTAAGTCAGTTTTTTTTAAAAACCATATCGTAGTAAGGTGCGCAGGATCATTCCCCTACCTGTATCCTGTTTTGTGGGCAAGTGATGTGAATCTAGCTTCAGTCCTTATTCACTAAAAAACAGCACTTAGGGTTTACCTCATATTTTATTTAATTTTTTAACCTTATTTTCCAAAGAGTGGTATTTTTTATTCAAACTGATCTTGCTCTCAACGGCACATTTTTCTTCAAAAACATCACTGGTTATATTCATATTACTGATAATTATTAATATTTTATACGCTTACTTGTACCTTCTACATTGATGGGCTATCGAAGTAAGAACGTCAGTTTCTAAGAGGTCGGGATACGTGATTGACATAGTGTTGCAGATTTTTGACTTCTTAAGGTGGTTCCACCGTAAAATGACTTAAATGTCATTTTATTCATATTCTGTCTACTTGTAGAAAACTTTGTCCTCTATCTGATATGAACAACAAAATAATACCTTTCCACGCTATTTTATTCTATAACTGAACTTGAAATTACATGGTGTTCAAAGGGGAATGAGAGAAACACGAGGAAAAATAGTATTTTTCCATAAAATACAAATACCATTTTCGTGGAAAACTGTCTCTAAGAAGGAAATAATCGAGAAAAATTGAATAAAAATAAAATGCAGGCATCTTACCACCTTGTTTTTCTAGTTATTTGGGAATTAATGCCGTAATTGAAGACAAAATGCGGTAATTCATAGGAAATGACGCTGCAGTCGGCTCCAATGGCTGGAAAAAAGTGCTCATTTAAAATACATTCGTGGAATAATCTGCATTTTTTCTAATTTACTTTTGGGTTTCTGTAGGTAATGCATTTCATCAGCGAAAGCAGGATTTTTTGGAAAAAATATAAAAAATGTGGAATTTAGTATTTGTTTTGACTCACACAGTCGCGGCGGAACCTCCTTAATGATACCAATGCGTGTTACGTCAGCCATTAGTCAACTAACCTCCGTCTAAATCAGTTAAAATGTCGGAATTATGACGTGCTCACCGTTAAGCCCGGCCGTGATAAGAGAGGAAGACGCGGCTGTCAAATTCTCACATCATGGGTAAGGGAACCAATCAGTCCATTCCATATGCGCCAACAGTCCTAGGCTTCTTAGTGCGGTCTTAGGCTTCGCAGAAGTCCCGACGCTCTCCACACACTCGCCGACAGTTTAATTAATCGCCTTGGCAACCTCGCTGCCAATCTTCGCGGTGTAAATTTTTAAGCTCTTCTTTCAAATTGTTGAGATTTGGTCAATTTTAATTCTTTTATTTCACTACCAACGTTTTTAGCAATTTTCATGATTTTTTCTAAATTAATATTTGGTGTAATCTGATGTGTTTTCTTGCTGCCAAGAAAGTGTTCATATTTACCCGGTAAGTTGGAATGATTGATATCATGTTAGTGTAATTAAAATTTCACAGGTTTGTTGATATTTGTTAAATTAGTGTACCCGATAAAAAAATGTACAGTGTAGTGAACCCAAGTTTTTATAACAATTGTTATTTTTCTGTTTATACCTGTTTATGTTGTTAATTTTCTTTTATGGTTTTCAATTAGCCCTGAGGATGGCAATAAATTTGCCGAAATGTTGGCAGTGAAATAAAGGAATTTTAATTGACCAAAACTCAAAAAATTAAAATAAGAAATTATTTATACGTGGTTAATAAATACATTAATTTTCTAGTGACCTTAGTCTTGCGTGTATCCTCTGAGTTTAAGCTACAAGCAGAGTAATCCTTCCATTGTCTGTGTCATACACGCTGTTCGCTCGTAGTAGTCTTTGACAAAACTTGTGCTGATTTCATTTGCCCTTTGTTTTTTTTTCGGGCTTGGAAACCAAGAATTAAACGTTGTTAAGATCTTATGGAACTGTCTCTCAGAATGTTTAAATCAGAGATGAATTCCACAAATTGTTGTCGAACACGGTTGAGGTTCTTACAAAATGCAAGAAATCACGAGCAGTTATTATGATTACGAATCTTATAAACATAATTTTAACGCATCTCATGAAGGTTCCAAATCATGAACTTAATACAATTAAGAATATATAATTCCTCAGGGATAAACATTCTAGTGAATATTATCTCTAGGTAACCGTGGCGACGCGTCGGGACCGACCGTCGCGACCATCCAGGAATTTGCTTTAAAGTGAGATCATGCCGTAGGTTGTCTAATAATTGACCTCGTATGCTATTCGTATCTTTTCTTTATATATATAAAAGTCAAT
This sequence comes from Pyrrhosoma nymphula, assembly GCA_963573305.1. NCBI lineage: Eukaryota > Metazoa > Arthropoda > Insecta > Odonata > Coenagrionidae > Pyrrhosoma > Pyrrhosoma nymphula. Next base: position 130,504,219 of record OY754331.1, read on the forward strand.
GTATGTATGTATGTATGTATGTTCCACATCTCCTTCTAAACCACAGGAACGATTTTGATGAAATTTGGAACACGAGTTTGTCACTGATAGACAACAAACACTGTAGGGTTCAATTAACCGAATCCCTATTTTTTCAGGGTTAAGGGTGTGATCCTTACTAATATGTATAAAAATGTAATGGTCCCTGTCTGTCTGTTGCTCCATCACGCAAAAACTACTGGACCGATTGAGCTAAAATTTGGTATGCAGATTGAAGACATATCTGGTTGTAACATATGCTATATCAAAAAGCCCTCAGGGCCCCCAAAGGCCCCCTGAAGGTCCCCCCTGGTGGTCAATGGCAAGCATTGGGTTCGGTGCAGTGGTTTAATATTTTACTTTTTAAAAGTACTTTCACTCAAGATATAGGGCTGTAATTTTTTTATCGGATGGCTGAATAAATATAATTTCTAATTTTATCAATCGATTTTCTTCTACGCTCTGTATTTTCTGCTATTCATGTTTTCAGTTGAAAAATATCACATTTTTATCTGAAATCAACAATAACATATTTCCTTGACAACCATAGATTTGATTTTCAAAGGATATACACGCCTCTTAACTATTAAATATCACGTTTTCCTACAGGCACATGATAGCATGTAGAAAGCAAATCTGAATAAAGAGGGCCCAGAGTCCCAAGGACCCCATGATAGATTGATTCGGGAGGTAATCGATACGATTCAATAAGTATTTACAACAAGTATACTCTTCAACGTCTGTTCTCTACGTGGCTCTCATAGGAGACCTGCATGTATATGAGAGAGCACTTATGTAGTAAACGTTACACAAAGGAATTAATAGGATACACACTTAATTAAATGTGCAAGAATATTTACGTGCAGCAAATATCAATGGTAATAATGCCTCTGTTGCTACAACAAACACGGCGTTGTTTATTATCGTTTAATACTCAGATGTATTAAACGTAGTGAAACCGTCTGCCTCCCATTACGATTTCGAACAGTTTTTAGACCAATTCCCACATCATTAACGTCACGAGTTATTTATATGTTTAAAAGTGTTTAAGTGCAGTTAACTTAGGTACATTCCCTCAATCATCGAGTTGCCTATTCTAGACTCTCACTTGCCGCTGTGTTTTCGTTCCTTGGACTTAAAAATATATCCATCAACATGCCTAATAGAAAAGAGTAACCTTTCGAAAAAATCTTCTATTGCAAAATGAATGTCTTATTTGCGAGAAAATGAGCCCTTGAAATAAAAACAACAAAGGTTAGACTTGGATGGTCAAAGGCATGCCCACCATCGATCTCATGAGAATCTCCCCGTGGTGTTTCTCGGGTTACGCTTATATCCGCACAAATTTCATCCTCACCCAACGTACGGACGGGTAACCAGCTATAAACCTGGTTCAAATACAGACCCATCTGTTTCAAACCTTCAATCTGTTTTAAGATGGCGGGAATTATAATATAATTAATAAATCTCAAGTAAATTAATAACTCAACGCACATATCAACGTTGAATAGTGTAACTGAAATAATTCATTGAATGCAAATATATGTATTGTACACAAGGGAAGCGATCAAGCTGTTATTCACTCACAAGACTGCTCAAGAGAACTGTAGGGACGAGGTGACCATCTATCAACCTTTGCTATTTAAGTAGTAATGAGTCTGAATGGCCGATTTTTGGGTTTCCTTTGCATAAAAGTGGACCAATAGTCACTCATCTCTCCGTGCACCTGGAAAACGGTCAGCGTGTCCACTACAACAAACACAACATACAAGATAGGTTACGAACTCCTCGAATGTCCACGCATACAGTTTTTCTTCAGGGTTTGCAGTTTTCTTATAAAATAAGTTTAAAGTTTTTCACACCCGTTGAATTTCAACGGGTATCTTCCGCTCGTCCTCAATAAATTAAAAGAAGAGATTATTTATACTTGGCTAATAAATACATGAATAATAAAATTTTTAAGATTGGCTTGGAGAAGTCAATCTTACAGTTTGGTGGTCGCGGGTCGCAACTCATCCACTGACTCATGATACCAGGTGTACAGTTTCATGCTTTATGTTGTGGTTGCTATAGAAATGCCTTTGAGCGACATAACCCTTACATTACAATCCTTAAATCCATTTTTCACAATTGTATACTCTCTGGAAATTATTGCTTCTCCTCTCTCTTTGTGATTGCCACATTCCCCCTTTTCTCTTAATGCTTATGTATTTACTTTCTATTTTTACATTCTATTTATATCTTCCTCCTGATTTTGGTCCAGTGAGTTAAGATGTGAGTGGAGCGATTCAAGTCTTCTGGTGGAAAATTGCTATTGCTCCTTTTGGCCTCTATAAAGTGTGAATCTAAATATCGCAATCCCTTGAAATGCTCTTCGTTATTTTTTTCCTATTATTTTTATTATTTTCCATTATTATCTTCATCCGTCATAGCATTTAAATTACATTTTAATAATATAAATCATAGGAAACACGAAGAGCAAGAGAAAACATGCTTGGTCCATGGTAGGAAATAAATCTGACATAAACACAATTACTTCAGTCTTCGCTTCATGGAAGTTGCATATTATCGATAGCTAAAAGCACAATCATTTTATGTCCATAATCTTGCCCAAATGAGGTATTCGCATTAAAGTAGGCATAAAATAAAGAAAATTAGCTTAAAAGTGATATTTTTGTCGAATACAATATTATCATATGCATACATTTATGGGACTATTGAGTATTTAGGGGTTTCTGGCAAGTTTTCCCCAATTTCGAAATCACCTTTTTGCGTTTTCAGAAATCTTAAAAAATGGACATACAATGAACTTTTTTCATAGATTTTCGCAGTTCATTTTAATTTTGGTAAGTTTCTTTTGGATTTCTGCGATAAAACTAAACTTTTTTAGCTACAGTTTCTCCGTGCTATTCTGCCGGCTTCGTCAGGCATTCTAAATCAACAATGAAAAATAAATAAACAAACTTAAGCGGTTATTATGTACAGCATGATTAATTAATACTTAAGTTTTTCATAAGTCTTTTCCACGTTTAAGGAAGTTTGTAGCCATCTTCTCTGTTTAGGTTGTTAGTTCTTTTTTATAGGTTTTTATTACACAGTTTTGACATCAAAAGGGCGAAAGTTTTATGTAAAGAAATTAGCTACTATCCACGGATCATCAGGGAAGCCATTGAAATAGAAAAAAGACCTAACAACCTAAACAGAGAAGATGGCTACAAACTTCCTAATACGTGGAAAAGACTTTGAAAAACTAAAGTATTAATTAATCATGCTGTGCATAATAACCGCTTAAGTTTGTTTATTTATTTTTCATTGTTGATTTAGAATGCCTGACGAAGCCGGCAGAATAGCACGGCGAAACTGTTGCTACAAAAGTTTAGTTTAATCGCAGATCTCCAAAAGAAACTTACCAAAATGGACGTACAATGATTGTGATTTTAGTCATCGATGTATCCATATTATTAAAATGCACAACTTAATAAAAAGGTATATTGACAAAGGCAAAATAGTCCGGATACTCAATGACCCAACTCTCCTTTTCCAAATGGAAGTGAAAAAAAGTTCTGTTTCAAAGTCTATGATAGCGCTTGGTGCAAATGAACCCCCTTCCCTCTAGATTTCACGATCTGCCAAAATTACATAAATAAGGAATTCATGCAAGGCCAGTCATTTCAAGCATTTCTTCTCCTGCTTAATCTCTTGTCTAATAAATTTAATATCATCTTTAAAATAAATACATGAAATTTAAACCGAAGTACGGTATAAAAAATTCCATTGAGCTTGCCAGGCTTACGCTTAAGGTAGAGATATTTCGTGTTAACGCTCGGTTAGTTTCCTTAGATGTTAATGATTTGTTTGCGTGTGTTCCCAAAATGGAAGCCCTAATTTCGGCGAGGGATACCTACGTTAATTCGTTCCCAAATTACTAAAAACATTTGACCAAAATTTCTTCAATTATGAAAATGGCAATTGAACAAAATTATTTTATTTTTAATAAACAGTTTTATTGTCAAACAGAAAGTCTTAGCCATGGGTTCCCCCTATTCACACTTTTAGCCGACCTTTCTTTTAATTTATTTTAAGTAAAGTTATTCAACTATAACTGCCTGCTGATCAATGGTGGGATATTAGTTTACATATGTCGATGATATTCTTTGTTTTTGGGTATGAACCAATCGCCACCAAGACTCTTTCCTAATTCTTCTGAACACGCTGCACCTTGATATAACTTTTTATTTGGAATTAGTACAACATCACCTCATTAACTTCCTAGACTTAATATTTTATTAGTTCACAAAAAGCACGTTTTGAAGATATATGGAAAACACACGTTCACGGGTCCTATCATCCCGAGTGATACCGTCCACCATTTAACCCCATAAATACTCACACCATCCACTCCATGTTACATCGTCTTCAACTAATTCCGCTCAGCCCAGAAAATTTCAACATGGAGTTGGAAACCATAAAGGCCATTGCTGCTGGTAATTGATACGCACCTAGCCTTATCGATCGCTTGTTATTGTAAAATAAGAGAAAATAACCTCAATAGAAATTAATTCCCTTAAAATAGACTAACCACCCGACTCCAAATGGAGCTCCCTGCCATATCTGGGTATTATTACACATAAATATTGAACATTGCTTGCCAAGTTCCCAGAGAGCAGGCCTCTTAAATCCTCTTGCCCCTCGCTAAGCTCCTATTCAACAGCAAACACCCACAAGGAAGAATGGATAAGCCAGGGATATACCAATTAAAATGCAAGGATTGCAACCTAATGCACATTGAGCAGACCAGTATAAACATTGAGAAACGAACGCAGGAACAGTGTAGATGTTTTAGAAGTTCTAGGATTACCTTCCTATTACCAAAAAATTTAAATATGTACCAGAAATATTACATATTGTTTTTAAGGGATTGAAGATTGACGCGCTGAAACACATGGAAGAGATTAGAACTTCTTTGAATGGTATATTGACCACTTTAATAATAAATTGATTAATTTATGAAGGTTAAGTCATGTCTTTTTTTAAGAAACTCAACTTCCTTTTTCCGCCAACGTTTCGCCTTTTTATTAAGACTTCTTCGGGGCTACAGTACTATGCAAGGAATACAGTTGGTAATAATTATAACACTACAAAGATAAAAAAGTTTTCAATCATAAATTTAGTACCTCAAAAGGTTAACTTTCTTCCTGCGACAATGGTAACAAAAAAACAAACTCTTCCTCTTAGTAACAAAATCAACATAAAAAACAAAGCCAAAATGGAGAACTAAGCTAAAAAGTTGTTTAAAAAATATAATAAGTGAAAATAAAAATATTTAAAATGAATAGTATAAAGCATGAAATTAACAATTAAATTTATCGTAACTTCAAATTTCGCGTTTGTTTTGTTTGAAGAGTTTGTTTTTGTGTTACCATTGTCGCAGTAAGAAAGTTAATCCTTTGAGGTACTAAATTTATTAAAGAAAACTTTTTTATCTTTTTAATATTATAATTGTTGTTAACTGTATTCCTTGCAATGTATTGTATCCCTGAAGAAGCCTCATTAATAAAAAGGCGAAACGTCGGCGGAAAAAGGAAGTTGAGTTTCTTAAAAAAGACATCACCAAACCTCCATGAATTAACACATTTAGAGATTAGAACTTCAGTGGACACGCAAATTGAGCTTGCACAGCTCAATTTGCGTGAAAAAATTACGAAAATTTACGGCAAAATCTTTCTCCTCCTATGCCCATCACTTTCGGCACGAGAGACCGTTAAAAAACAACATAGTAACCTCCCCTCATCACCCCCCCTGCAACCCTCCACAATTGCCTCAAAGTCACCAAACTCCCGACGTTCCTTCTGTCACTCACTGTTTCTCCAAGGCACACTCCGTCAAAAACGCTTTTTCCTCCCACTCCGTCCACTGCTCCCTCCGTACACACCCACTGCTCCCTCCTTCCACACCGCACCACAGCCAGTCACCTCCATTCCCCTCCCACAATTGGCCACTTTCCTTGCTATGTAAACTCTACCTCCCACCCCCATGGATAGTCTTGTGCATATATATATTTGTACCCTTCTGCCCTACCACCTTTGCACCTGACGACGCTGTATCACGGCGAGTACGAATAAAAGCGCTGTGGAGAAGTGTGCTGGGCATTTTAATAGTAATGAAGTTTGACATAGTCTTCGATTTGAAGCGTTTTTTCTTTCATCCCCTTATAGTTGATCGCAAAAATTTTAAATATTCATCGAGGTACTTGGAAATTAAGAGATATTTGGAAAGAAATCCACAAAAATAGATAGGTGATATGATTGGTTGAATAATATTGCTGTCTTAAGTCGACACTCAAACATTGTTTTATATCTATCTACAGATTTAATATATTAGATACTTGCAAATCCTTTGTTTCCCTGTGATTAAATTTTGATGCTTAATAATATGTAATGGATTACAAACTTGTGAATTTCAAAAGGTGATAAAAGTTGCAGTTTCTATTTTCAAATAAACTTATGAGTATGAAACCAAGTGCTATTTCTCTATTAATTTGCTTAAAAGTTATGATAACACTGAAACTACTAAAATAACGACCGAATCTTGCATTTCGGTAAAACATTTGGAATATTAGCTTATTAATAACCTATGAAAGCATCGGAATATGCACTAGTTATTTTAATATTTATATTGTTATTTATATAATGTCTTATAGGATTAAGACATGGCGATCCGGAGTAAAAACAATGTTACGTAAGATATCTTTCATTCATGTAAGTCATGCTTTTCAGCTGTTTCTTCCGCGAGTCATTTGACGCTAGATCTTAGAAATCAAGATCCACATTCGTTTTGCATGTCAGAATTTCATTTGAATCGTTTAAAAAGAATTCAGTTTAGTCAAAGCATGACAATTTCGCGGCAAAACTCTTAACAGGAGAATTGCCGTTTGCATACGGAGATCCAAACCCAGTTGGCGCAGGTTGGGTTTGCATGAGTTGTTCTATTTATTTTGGAGTAACTGAATATTAAAATGGATTTATTCAAAACATATTGTTATGCTGTTATATGTTATACTAATAATTCCCATGTTTGCACTTTCTGTACGTAATAATTTAAACAGTAATGTGTGAATGTAAATTCCCTTCTGCATGCTATTAATTTTTATGCGGGTATTAAATGAATAGTTGTGGATATTGAAGAGAATATTCCATCAGTTTTATGAGTTTTCATTATTCATTTACAAAAAGTCCTCTTGCATCCGAGAAATAGAAATAGAAATATTTTCAGTATTCAAAATGAAACATAAAAAGTTGGGGTTAAAAAATTGAACCTTGGACGTCACTTTTTCAAACGTTATTATATCGTCGTCGTCTCTAGATATTTCAGATCTGTCTTGATAAGCAGTTGCTGCTGTCTAATGACTTAAATCATTGAGGTCATAGAAAAATAATTTGGGAATTATTAACACGTATCAATATTGTGTTAATTATAATTTTTGTTTAAGTTTCTGCAACTCTACAACAATGAAACAATAGCTAATCTGATGTGTGTTTAAATTCCTTTGAGATAGGAAGTTACGGTAGAAATACTTTTCACAACATTTTTCCTTTCCAATGCCCCGTATAATTTATGAAGGGTTTGTTGACACTGTAATCCACATGGCACTGTCAGCGTTCAGTGCTTTTCTAATCTGGAAATTTTTCTTAGTACTTTAATTTATCCTAGTAGTTTTTTCTTGAATATTTTATTTTTTTAATTATTTTTACTTTCTCTCGGTTTGCCATAAATTATTTCAACAAGAGCGTGGCATTGCCGATCTCTAATAACATATAACTGCAAATGGATTGTCCACTCTATTTCTATAGTTTTAAACGGCTCTTATTTCTATTGAAAAATTATATGAATCTTTGCATAAAAAAATGTTGTAGTGAGTTTCTTGATATTGTGGGTCTTTAAATATTTATATGAGATTGTAGAATTGAACGTCATGAATGCATGACGTTCAATTGCAATGCATGACATGAGAGAATGCATGTAGAATTGAACGTCATGTTAGTAAGTGAGGTGGTAGAGTGGAAAAGGTTCCTGAATTTTCGATATGTACCGATTTATCTCAAGGTGGTTTGAGCGAGATAGTTCCCTAGTCATAATGGAGACCATATTCAAATTTAATTTTTTTGATTTCAGCGTTTGTAAGAAGTACGAAATAAATATTGTGATATTATTATGGCGCAAATATATAGTTATATATGACCAAAAATCTCAGTAGTTAAATAAATAAAGCAACATAAAGTCTCTAACTTGACTCATTTTTTCCCGCCTTACGACTGAAAACCCTTCAAAACAGCAGGTTTTTTTTGCGATTCTGTAAAAATTACTTCGGTGAGTAATAGATTATTTTTTAATAAATAGTTGAGAAAACGTCCAATCTACACAACGTTGGTTTTTGACCAAATCTAGGTGCTAGAATATACTATTTTTTTAATATTCTCCCTCTGGAGTGCACAGCCAGAATCTATCCCATGTAAAACAGCTTGTATTTGTAGGCAAATTGCTCGGAAAGTAGTTCGGCAAGGGGTTGATATTTTGATATCATTGGAAAGAAGAGAGTTTTTTCTTTAAATAGAGGCCAAATTCATAAAATTCTAGGTGAAGCGATTTTTCGCTCACACTACCTTAACTTAGACAACCGCGACAACCGGAGTTGATTCATAGAACCGTCTCAGTCGATTCAGAGAAGGAATGCTCGATCACTAAGAAGGAATGATTTCCTCTGTTTGAGATTTTAACGTTGTTTCTCATCAGCTCCTTCTTCCCTATATAATTTCCAGCGTCTCATGTATGAGCGAATTTTTAAAATATTATTTTTTGCAAAGTATTGCAAAAACAGAGCGATGGATTATGGAGTAAGACTTTTAGCGTCTCAAAATAAGTGATGCAGGAATTGACGAAGGGATCTTGATCACAATTTATCTCGCTACATTTCATCGTATTTATCGTTAGCCTCTCCGTCAAATTTGAAAAATACGTCCTCCTCTTACAGCAATACAAATCTTTCCTGATTTTTGAAGGATTTAAGCTTTTCCCGGCGAATTATATTCGTAATGGTTTCTCGGGTTTGACACCGGGTAAGGATTTTTAAATTGATCAACGTTTCGATGGTTGACTCAGCCATCGTCATCAGGATAATGAGTCAAGCGAGGATGCTGGCGGTTATATATAGCGGTAGATGCCCCATTCTGGTGGGGGCCGTTACGAAAATCTTTGAATTTCGTCAATTACCTGGCTCCAAGTCTTACTTAAGTTGAAGCCGTTGTCTCTATTGATGTTCTACCTGTATCAATATGCCTTGTTCAATGGAGCATCTGCGGCTATCCTCCAGCATCCTCACGCGACTCATTATCCTGATCATGAATATACATATGGATTCTAAACATGCCCCCAGTGCAGGGGCACCAGCGACTCTAGGGGTATGGAATACCCTCCGGAAATGGGGATTCGTGGGTCTCGTGGTTCGTGAGGGGGGGGGCAATTACCCCTACCCCTTGGGGCCGCCAATGCTCCAAGGGGGTGGGTGTTGCCAAACATTCCGCATGCACCGAAAAATCAGGACCAAGGTGATTGTAGAGCCGCCACTCTAGAGAAGATGGTTCTAGTAAGGAAAGGCCGTGATTCAAATGGAGATACTCGAAATAAAGGTACTGGAATTGGCCTCCCCATTAACACCGGCCATTTTTGACACACACAAGCGGAACCAGGCCGATTGCAGCGCGACCTATCTTTTGTGGAAAGCTAGGCAACACTGTTACCCGTACAGTGGTGCCGAAGATTTAGATCCATATGTATACTCATGATCCTGATGACGATGGCTGAGTCAACCATCGAAACGTTGATGAATTTCAATAACCTTATCCGGTTTCCTGCTTTTCTTTACTATCTCACCTCACAGTGACAGGGATGTACCCCCCCCCCCCCTCTGTCTCCTTTCCCCGCCCCTGGTAAACCTACTCAATGCTCTCCTGCAATCTGCAATTATTTTCTCTCCGACGTCGGGATTTTTATACTACTTCCTCTCCAAAAGGGTCGATGACTTAGTTCGGTTACCTTGACCACGCGATAGCCAGCCAATAATCCCCCCCCCATCTTCCGCTCACTCATTACTCCCGGCTTTATGCCCCTCCTCCTCCTCTCCCTTGATCCCCCATAGAGAGAGACGGACGAATATATAGGTAATATATGCATCTAATCGGAGACACGTTTTTTTTCCGCCGTCTCCCACTTTGTCATTAGGATCGGTGGGGAAGGAAAACGAAAGCGGTCGTGCATCTCACGTAAACATATAAATAGCTCGTTTTAGCCGGAATGGGACGGAATGTATCGGATGAAGAAAGTGGAACACTTCCGTGCAGGGGGCACGCGAAACGTGGCTAATTGGCCGATGGTGATAAGGACGGCCGTTCCGTGGTGACCCCCCCTCCTTTCCCCTTCGATTCCTGCCGCCATGGTGTGACACATCCATTTATTTTATGGCGAGAGCGAATCGGTTTCATTGCAGTGACCCACTGCGATGACCGCTCCTTCATCAGGCCATTGGCTCTATGGGAAACGGCCTGCCACGGTGGAGACACCGGTTCCCAATCAGTCACCTAAGTTAAGGTGGTTTGAGCTAGATAGATCCCTAGTCATAGTGGAGACCATATTCAAATTTTATTCTTTGATTTCAGCGTCTGTAAGAAGTACGAAATAAATATTGTAATATTAATGGTGCAAAAGTATAGTTATATATGCCCAAAAATCTCAGTAATTAAATAAATAAAGCTGCATAGGTCTCTAACTTGACTCATTTTTCCCGCTGAACGGTTGAAAACCCTTCAAAACAGAAGGTTTTTTTGCGATTCTGTAAAAGTTACTGTGGTGAGCAATAGATTATTTTTTATAAATAGTTGAGGAAATATGGAATCTATACACCATTAGTTTTTTGACGGAATCTAGGTGTTATACATTCCTATTTTTTTCAATATTCTCCCTCTGGAGCGCACAGCTATAATGTATCCCATGTAAAACAGGCTTACATCTAAAGGCAAATTGCACGAAAAGTAGTTCGGCAAGGGGTTGATATATTGATATCATTGGAAAGATGTGAGTTTTTTCTTTAAAATGAGGAAAAATTCATCAAATTCCAGGTGAAGTGATTTTTCTCTCAAACTACCTTAAGCATCGTTGGGCTCGGCTTAAACAATTTGACGCTACGTATTGTGGAACGAAGAAAATTTTTACTAAAAGTCCAATGTGCTGAAAAATTGATTTTTGCCACGATTACAATGTACCCAATACCTCGAAAGTATTATCTTTCCATGAGCTGCCCATGTGCTGAAGCGAAATAAAAATTCAGTGCCGATTCATTTTAAAGACATTAGAGATACCCAGCAATAGTATCTTAGAAAAAAATTTCATAACAATTAAATTAATAAAAGCCCTACATTTCGTAACAATTTTGAAAAAAAATTGAAAATCAAAAATATTTTTAATATAGTTTTGCCCTGAGTTAGAACTAATTGAGAATCGTCATTTTTCGATAGATAACATCCTCAGCCGAAACAAATTCTAAACTTGAGCCCGCCAGCTTTGTAGGGCTGATCCTCCGATTCGTCCGAGTGCTGTTGTCTCTTTCTGCACGTGGCAGATATGTCACGCTATTAGTACAGTACGCAGAGTCTTATTTTCACCAAAATACGGATAAAATTCCTAACTCTCTGAAAATTGGCATGTAAGTAGTTTAGGGCGTATAGAATTGGGAAAAAATTATTTCGCGGAATTCGGGTATCAGAACTAAAAACATTTTGCATTTTAACCTAAATTCAGTTTTTTTTTAATTTTCTCGAAAAGTATGGGCGCTATTCACAAACGGTTCTAACAGAGTGAAAAAGCACGCAATTCCGCATAAAAACCTATATTTGGAGTTTTTTTCAAGAATTTCCCGATTTAAAAAAATTGAGAAAATTTGTCCCATGAAAAAATACGGAGGGGGACCAAGAAATTGGAATTAAACAATTAGAAAGTATGTAAAACATATTAAAAACATTGTTTAATGAAATTCATCCATGAAAATCCACTGAACTTTTGTTTCTTAAACAAAATTATTGAGGAAACAGTTCCCCAGATTATAACTAAAGCATCGATGGAAGGGGTTAGAACTTTTGAGAATAAATAAACTGTTATTTATACATATTTAATACTTTTCTACACTACAAAAATTCATTGTCTTCATCAAGTTCATTTTGGGTTACTGGAGCATCGGTACCATCATCAGACTCATCGCTCTCACTGGCTATTTCTTTATTGAAATTGGTGCACGAATTTCTTAAGCATGAGGCACATACATAATGAAGTGCAGAATAATCTGTTCTTCTTCATTTGTAGGATAGTACAATCATGGCTCACGTTCATTGTACAGGTTCAAATAACATGTACTTACTTTACTGATGAATGTTCTCAATCTCCAAATCTAAAAATCTTTACCAATGCTTCACTTTTACTAGTTGAATTTGAAAACTCCGAAATGCCGGTATGTAAACACGTCGAGTAAGAACAATAAATAATCGGCTTCTGTCGTCTCCCGCAGCGTGGCGCTCGCGCAGCGCGGTGGTTGAAGAAATTCTCGCCTCATGCAGTCGAGAAGGGGACTTGTGTTGGGATGAGTTCTTTTGTCCCTACAACACAAGCATATGCTCGTCATATTGGGGAACTCTTCCTCTTGCGCTTCCTCGCATAACATATTATCCCAAGTCTTGTTGTTTGATAACATCCTAATTCTATCTCAAAAATGGAAGAATTCGTATCTTTGCGCATTTTTGAAATCCCAACAAGTTTGCCTATCTCTAGCGAAATTTGAGAAACAGAATCGTCAAGACAAGGTCTTGAGGATCCATTTCCTTATCTTTATTTTTCGATAACTTTCGTAATGACCTGTTTATTCTCTCATGTTTGAGAAACATGGCGCGTACCCGTGACCTCATAAAATTCGAAGAAAGTAAAAGAAACTCCATCTTTGTCCGGTTGAACTGACAAAAGTTTTAACCATCGCAATCCAAAAAGTATGGTACCTGGAAGCTATAGGCACAATGATTCATGATATCATCCGGTAATTTGGAAAATATACTGTATTTTAGTAGCTCAACTAAATTTTCCAGTAAAACTACCCTGAAAACAAGTGAAACACATACTCAATGTTACCAAATTTGGAACTATTTCAGGAATATGAAAGCCTAGGGCTTCATAAACATCACGCACTTTGGTTTTTTTAAATAAAATTATTTTTCGCCGAGTTATGACGGATTCCGCGGTCCGGCTCGATGGGAATTCATGTACTTTGCGCGAAACCTAGGAGCCCCGCGCGTCATGAATATACTCAATGCCATTTCCTGACGAAATAACGTACTTAGGTGAAAAATGCATTCTTACCTTTTTTCGAGAATGGAACACTATTTCCCTTTGTCGAATCCAATTTTGAAAATATTACATACTCTTCGAGAAAAATGGGAAATACTACATTTTTCTGTTTAAATGCAAACATATATTGGGTTCTGATAACCGAATTCCGCTAAACAATTGTTTTCTAAATTGTATACGCCCTAAACTATATACATGTCAATTTTCAGCAAGTTATGTATTTTGTCCGGGTTAAATTCTCCATTGACTGGACTATATTATAGCACACCAAAGAGAGTGAAAAATTCGCCATGAAAAAATCAATTGACTTGACTAGGATTCGAACCCGGATCTCCCAATTTCCGGTCAGGTGTGTTAGCCAGTTGCACCACCAAGCCATATTAATTCAAGGTGAACTTCAGCCAGGGTTTATACAATTCGTTCGAATTTCAACTGTGACAACATAGAAGACAATAAAACTTAACCTATGTTTGGATGCAATATGTATAAATAATTCCACAATATACCATTAACAAACGAGTGCTATGTTGTGGTTTTATGTTTACATATTGTATTCAAATATAGGTTAAGTTTTATTTTGTCTTATATGTATTTTGTTCTCTCTGTAAGTTTTCAAGCCTTGAAGATGGTTTAAAAATAAACTGAAACATTGGCAAAGAGTTGAATTTAAATTGATTTGACCAAAAATCTAAAAAAATATTTTAATAGAAAAAAGTCTCAGAAGACATTTATGCTGTTCAGAGTAGACATTTATTTTTCCTGTTGTCAGTTTCAAACAATGTATACGCCACCACTCGGAGGAAAACTAGACTGATTAATCTAATTTGGCCTGATGATTGATCACACGCTATTAATTATTTTAGAACCACGAAGAAATTGTCGTTTTTGTCACAGCAAGTCCTATTAGTAATTTGTAACCCTTTGCAATATTGAAGACCAAATAAATCTTAAGATCAGAAAAATAAGGAATCTTAAAAATACCAATGGTCTCATTGTGTCTGTTAGTTTGGTTTTTGATTGCATGCCTTTTATTTTGATGTTTATTGTGCCTTATTGCTATTTAGAGCCTAATTTTGTTTTTTTTTCTCGCGGTTATTTTTACGCTAAAACTATATCACTGTCCTGTAACACGTCACCATTTACTGCAGTCCTGTTATTGCCCTATTATACTATCAAAGATTTAATCATTCGCCGAATTTAGACACTCCTCACCAATTATTTTCATTTCTACGTCTTCCGTTCCCATGTCTCACTGGCCATTAGTTCGCGCATTAAAAAGCATTGGCGTGATTGTGGACGACCCTCCTTTGTTAATCTTGCCCATCTCTGCCCATCCGGACAAAAAAAAACAGTTGCCCTTTGTTTCATCCAGTCAACTGCATCTATGCTAATGTGGTCCACACATTCCACATTTATTTTTTTGAAACTTCTTCTTTTGGAAAGTCGTTTTCCCTCTTCTCTTACTCTTTGCTTATGATTATGCTTCAACATACTACCGTGAGAACTACCATAAGGGCTTATGGCATGGGGTGTTTACTGCACCAGCCTGGAAGAAGGAAGGATCTGCTCGGAAAAGTCATCGGGTAAGGGAAGGGTCAGAAAGTGAATTTTGTGTTGATGGATTTGCTGCTTGCTCTGTTTTTACTGTAGCCATTTTTGTTCTTATCTGTTCAATGGCGCATTTCTCATATTTTATCGTTTCTGCCTGTTCTTTGTCGGGGGTTAACTTATATCCTTTGTTACATCTTGAAACTCGCGTGATTCGAGTTTTTCTAGTAACCTTAGTCTTGCGTGTAACCTCAGAGTTGATAGCTGCACTAAGAGTAATCCTTCCATTGTCTGTGTCATGCATCTACATCTACAAAATACCCTGCAAGCCACCTCAGGGGTGTGTGGCAGGGGGGATTACACGCTGTTCGCTCGCAGTAGTCTTTAACAAAGCTTGTGCGGATTTCCTTTGCTGTTTATTTATTTTTCGGGCTTGAAATCGTTTGGTGTAAGGTCCCTAATATTCGCGGCGCGCTTGTAATGTGGCGTAACTAGTATAAAGATACGTCCTTTTCACTTTTTCACTACAGGAGATCCTATTTTCATTCGCAGAATTAAAGCTAGCCTTTTCAATTCTGAGCAGCAAATGTTAAGAGTGAGTTCATTTTAGAAGTAATGACGATGTCCAGATATTTTACTTCATCCGCTGCGCTTAATATCTACTCTTCCCATTTTATAGATGTGGCATCGATGGGCTTTATTTCGTATGAAGCCAACTACACTGCAGTTTCTAAGAATCTGTTGGGAGCTTCCTCTCAAGAAACCAAGAATTAAACGTTGTTAAGATCTTATGGAACTGTCTCTCAGAATGTTTAAATCAGAGATGATTTCCACAAATTGTTTATCGAACACGGTTGAGGTTCTTACAAAATGCAAGAAATTACGAGCACTCATTATGATTACGAATGTTATACACATAATTTTAACGCATATCATGACGGTTCAAAAACCATGAACTTAATACAATTATGGATATATAAATCCTCAGGGGTAAACATTCTAGTGAATATTATCTCTAGTTAACCGTGGCGACGCGTCGGGACCGACGCGTCGCCACGGTCACACTATTTGGTCCACTATTATAACCTGTGAAGTCACAGACGAAAGTAAGAATAACTACAGAGGTTGCGCGAGGTTGCAGCTAATTATTATTTGCAAAGACTCTCGGATATAATGTTGTTCACTGGGCGAAAAATGATCGCAGAATGTCGCGGCGTTTTTTATTTAAGGCTTGCGAAAATACTTGTTTTTATTCCTCTTTGACTTATAGTGGAACTCATCATTTCTGGATTTTTTAACCATGCGTATATGAGAGAAAATGCTTCTTTTTCGTATTTAAATGAAAGTAATACTTTAAATGTGGATAATGAAGCAAAAAATGAAATAATCACACATCATAATCATAATATCATCATTATTGCAGAGCGCTAAAATCTCGGCCGCCAAGAAATGGCGCAACTGTCAAACGAAAGCCCAAGGTTTAATACTCTCATGATTGGTATCCCCTTGATGCAACGTAATTTAATTGATATCTTATGGTTCCACCGTTATTCTACTTTGATCACCCAATGGTTGAAGGTATTCCTAAAAAGTTGACTTTTGAGGTTTTGTCCAGTCAGATTTGAAATCTGGACCACTGTGCGACGGTCGCGACGGTCCAGGAATTGGCTTTAGAGTGAGATCATGTCGTAGGTTGTCACGTGACTGACATCTCAGAACTTCATGTAAACTTTGGTGGACAACACAAGGGGGTGCCTATTGCGCAACAAAGTTATACTCGGCATGAAGTTGTAAGTCAAAGATATTACATGCGTTTGAGAAAAATTGTTCAACCCCATCCTTTTAGCGTTGACGAGTGAATAGCAAAGATTTTAATGCGATAAATCCGAATAATCAAAGGGTCAGTGGATTCATCACAATAATTTTTCTCAATTTTCGCGGCATAACCCACGAAAGTTTATTCTTAAGTACATACATATATTGATTCAATAGATATGTTGGCGTTCGTTCATAGTGAGGGCTGTTGGAATTTGGTTTGCATGATATCTCATCAAAGATGCAACACTTTAAATTCTCTGGAAAAATACTCAGAAGAAATAGGTTGACTAGGTCATATACCTATTTCCTGTCCTAGTTTCAAGATCATGTGTCCTTCGGTCTCTTAAATGATTGGTCATTTAAAATTCCAGTGATAACACTTGAGCATAACCTCAAAAAAATAACTACTCATGTTAATTGTGAACGATCTTTCATAGTCCTTGACAGTGATCTAATATAATTTTTAATATGGATTATCAGGGCATAAAATTAATCGAACATCTTTGTTCAATGTTTTTTTCCTTATTTTATGATAATTATCTTTTCAGTTAATGTCTAAATATCTCATCGGTACCCCCTGGTTACTTCTTTTCTCTTTTCTGAAATTTAAATCTTTTGATACAGTATTTTTTTGAAGATTTGTTTTGCGTCCATCCAGGTCCTTTGTTTTTTCCCTTGCTATACTCTGAAGATTTTGTATACAGTGTTCCCTTCTGTGTCCCGAGGACTAATCTGCTAGCGTATTTATTGAAGTATCCTCATAAAATATTTAAGTAGTTGGTTAGGGAATTATGGTTTTTACAACGATAAAACGTGACGAAATTTCCATTCTGATGTTACATATACCTATACGTCAAACGAAATGACCCAATCGTACTCCCGCGCAGATACAATCTTTGAGTCTCGTAGTTTTCACGTGGGTCTACAGAGAGCGCTAGGAGCGCGTGGATTTTCGTTTTGGGAGCGTCGGCTCCAGGGAAGAGATTGCGGTCGTCGACGAATAGTGGCGCTTGCTTCGCCTCCGAGACGCGTCGACACATTCCCTCCCCCTCCCCCCTGTCCGAGTCCGCAGACAGCTGCTGCCATCGTTTGAGCGAAATTGAAAGCTTTCGGCCGATCTCGTGGAAAAGCGCGCGAAAGGCAAAGAACCCGACGAAGCGAGCCGAGAAGAAGTTTTTCTTTTTTTTTTCTATTTTTTCCCCGCTTTTCCCCTCCCTTCCCCCCCTTTGCGTCTCGCGATATCCCTTCCCTCCTCCGCCTCTTCATCACTCCCCCTCCCCCCCTCCCAAAGTGCCTCCTCGACTCCCATAACGTTATCCCAAACCCGCCGCTTACGTCTTTTTTTTACCCCCTTCTCCTTTCATCAGACAAGTGTTTTCTTCACTCGCTTCCTTCATACCCACCACACACCCCACTTATACACACTTCCCTTGAAGTCGACAGAGATTGTGACTCCGAGCAGGGTTGGGTCCAGACTAGTGATGGAAAAATGTCGGTCAAAATCGATTTTTCGAGCAATCGATATTTAATCGAAATGAAAAGCTCGACTTTTCAACAAAAATCGAAATTTGAACCAAAATATCGATTAATCGAAAAAATCGACGGCTCTATTTGAAAAAAATATAGTTGGTACAAAAAAATGTTTATTATTCATTCGAAAAACGCTCATAATACATGAATAGTATAAAAAAAATCCCTATAAATGTACTTAGAATAAATTCTTGAATTATTAATATTAAACATTTACAAATGCACGCTCATTAAAGTTTGGGGATCATCGCTTGGAACCATTCGGCTTCACTAAAATGTTCAAGAAAGATCAACTGATTGAGATGCTTTCTTGATGGTCTAGGGCGTGCCTTTCCAATTTTACCGGCCTTAAAGAAAAGTCTTTCACATGGGACGGATTGCGTTATCATACTCAGCTCTCTGATCGCGAAACGGTACGAAATGGTCAAGATCGAAATTGAAAAATCAAGTTTGGATTGAAACTCGAAGATCATGACTCGATCTCGATTTCCTCGATTTTTGACAAAGTATTAAAACTCGATTTTCGATTTTAATCGAAATCGATTTTTCCATCACTAGTCCAGACCAGTATTTTGTAATCTCACTTAAGTGAGAATACGTCATAAAATGTGGAAAATTACGTCATTTTTCGTAGTTCAACTCCGCCATCCAGGCGGCGTGACCATCTTCGGCTCTCAAGTGGTGAACTGCCGGTCTATTTATTTGATTCATCCGCTCTTTCGACTCTTGATCCGTATCTATCGACTCTTGATCCGTTTCATTTGGCTCCGCATTTCATTAGTTCCATCTCACCTGTCCTAAGGAACGTGAAATGGAGCCACCATCGGACCTTGGCCGATCGTGAGCCGATCATTAAGAGAGCGAAACGAATCTCCCGCCTTCCCGCAAAGAGTCATTAAAAAGGTGAGATTAAAAAATATCCCCCAGAGGTTCGGGGGGGGGGGGACCAGCGGATCTTGGGGTATGGAATACCCCCCAGGAAAAGGGGGTTTCATGGGTCTCGCCCCGGAAGTTCGTAATAAACTTTGTGCAAAATGGCGCGTTATAAGTGGTTTGGAAGCAAAATTTTGCTTTTTTTAAGAAGAGAAAGTTTTTATACTAAATGGTGGTGGTAAACTAAAATTTTCCTTTTAGATTACCACCAAGTTTCGACTAATTCCATAATCATTTTGATTTACACTCCCATTTAACTGTGGTTTAAAAAAAAAAACATTTTAGTTTGCATAAAGTTTAACTGGATTTTGAGGTAAAATAACCAAAATTTCAATAACAAAAAAGCAACATAATAGCTTTGGCTTTTAATTAAGGTTATGACATAGAAATACGCCGGGTTTTTTTGGGGGGGATGGGGTAATTGCCCCCCGCCCTTGGGGCCGCAAATGACTCTTGGGGCATTGAAAGTGTTTTTCGCGGATCGAGTGTGTTTTGTCAATTGCGGGCATTTTGCAATGGCACGGGGGGGAGAGTGAGTTGTGTTCGCGATAAGTGGAGTTGGGTTTCCCTTAGAGACGCGCCTTTTTTAATATTATTCTTTCCCAAGAATGCGATTTTCTTTCGTTCAATCTCGGAGCCAAGAAGCGAATCCGATGACCGTTTGGAGGAACAAAAGAATGCGAAAGTATGAAAGCGGCTTTGAGCAGCTTACGTCTCCTCTATCTCTCGGCTGGTCAATCTGACCGTCGGCACGTATAGCCATGATTCGTCCTGGCCATCCACCCGTTGGTGAGGCTATAATTCCTCCCGTGACGGCCGCGCCACTTTCGTTATCGGAGGAATTACCTCGAGCGGTGCAAATAGAGGGAAAACCGATTGGAAAAATAAATAACACGTCTTCCACTTCGTCAGTCTGGTCGCTGATTCCGCGCGATCGGCTATCGATTGGTCGACTGCGTTGATGGAGAATATTGGGTGTCCTCACGGCAAAGAGAAATCAATCCTGGCGTTGAGATCTAATTCTCTCTAAACTTTATGACTGTAAATCTTTCATCTCCGGTGGTAGCTATGGTTTTTGGTTCAGAATATACGCTTAAGCCTGTTGCTCACGGTAAAATTTTCCATAAAAGAGTTTTATAAAAATTTTTATTGAAAGTTTTATGAATCGTACGTAAAATGTACTTGCTTGGCAATGTCCTGCCATCTATGAGACGCTTTGCGAACACGTGAGTGATAAATGCACTCTCTTTTGGATGACTGTTAGGTTAAAAACTATATGTATTGTTTATTAACTTACTTTCTGATCACACTCAATGGTGCTAAGGCTGTAACACATTCTTCTAACAAGAAAGATACTGCCTCAACGTTCCATGAACTTCCAGCCATGTTTGTTTACGTTTTCCTTGCTTGGCTTCCCATGGATACGAGATTATTATCAACGTGATGAGCGGAACTTCTCATTGGTTTTTGCTTAAAACGGTTTTATGGAAATAGAACCTGTCCTATTCCGTAAATTTTTTTATAAAACTCGGTTTTATAAAACGGTTTTATCGTTAACAAGCTATTTTTATAAAATTAGTCGATTTTATAAAACGTTTAACCGAAAATTTTACCGTGAGCAACAGGTATTAGACTTTTTCGTGATACTTGTCGCTAATGCAATATTCGACCACCCTTAGCAACGAAGTGAAACGACGTGAGAGATGAGTAAACAATACAATACATTTAATTTGTCCAGCGATCAAGATGTTACTACTGCTACACTAAGATATAAGCCATTTCAGGGTAAATTTACAAAATACATACATTGGATACAAGACGCATAACATATCGGGCATTATTCAGCAATGGAATGAAACATTTTTAGTTTTAAATACCTAAGCAGATTAGCTTTAAATGCAGTCACACTTTTCTGAGTTTTAAGCTCAGCTGGGTGATTATTGTAAAGTTGAAGGCCCATAAAATTTAAAACCAACACAAACGACTTGATGAGTTCCCCTAACATTCTACAGGGATCGAATTTAGTAGAAAAGTTTCATTTAGACATATTCTACGAGTTGATGCACTATACCGAGGATTTTATCTGGCACTAAATTTGATAGTTGAAGCATGGGATATAGGGTCTACCTTTTTGACTCTGGTACGTAACGTTATTGTGTATTTCATAGTCATTTGACTATTCTTCCTTCCACCGCCTTCGGATCACAGTCGGTGTTCACAGTGCATGTTCAGGCTGAAACATTTAATATCCTTATTCGCAGAAAAAACTTGCTCTTGCATTTCTGCCATTTATACCCTCGTCCACATTGCAAATGAAATCCAGTCCACAGCAATACTTCTATGAACTACGACGTATTACAAAGTATCTTATAATAATCCCTGGCACTCATTCTACATTTGAAAATATCTCGGAGTGAGAATTTACCCTCTACAGAATCATTTCTGGGATCATGATGCATTTTTTCAGTGTGAAGGAGTGGAGGACAGCGATTTAATGGATAATATAGTTGAGCTTTCACGATTGTAACTCATTTGGTGCTCCCTGGAATTAAAGGGAAAAGATCTTTTTAAAGAGAAAATTCGAAAAATGCCAACGCAGCTACTTCAGAGCCTCAGCACTGCTGCGTAATCTGGTCGCAAAAGTGAGAACTTCCCTGAGATGTGTTTTCCTCGACTTGACTATCAGCGGAGGCGAAGTGATTTATGTTGCTATTAACTTTATATTTCTGTGTGCTCGGGACCCTTGTATTTCGTATACAGCGAATAATGCGACGTGAGTAATATAACCCTAATATTATGCGCAACTCTCGGCTGTCACTCTAAACTTGCTAAAATGGGACGCCAGTTGCAGTTTAGAGCATTCAATGCGAACTTAAGGCGTGGAGAATTATGATGTGCCGCTGCATATTAAAGAAGCTCTCAAGTCCGCCGAAAAGTTTCCGATGTGCCGTGAAGTAGTGGAGTAACGGAACAAAGCAATCAACTTTTTCTACGTTATGAATGAATCAAATCACTGACTACTTCTCTATCTTCAGAGTATCTTCAATTAAAATGTTTGTCATACTCCTGCTCACCTTCGACCCCCTCCCCCCCAGCACCGTGGCTGAATTCTGTGCTACCCCTTCTAAATGTCTCATTTTGTGAGAAACGAATAGTTGAAGGCTAGATGTCGCTATTTGCGCATCCCGCAGGTTTAATGCCGTGATGTGAAACAAGTAGTTAAGGGGTAAATTGTTCACCATGATGATAAGAGGAAAACTCATTGTCAGTATTAAATTTCCACTCACATTTAATTCACATCTACATCTATATGATTCCCCGCAAGCCTCCTCAATAGGCGTGTGGCGGGGGGTGTTAGGACACCAGCCGTTTACATATAAAAAGGAAATGCTCTAATGAAATTACGCCTAGCATTTATTGAAGTCCCTTATTGTTCGGGGGAAAAACGAATTCACATACCTATCCGTTTGGCAAAATATCTCTCTTAATTTATCGTTTCTGCCGGACCTGGATATATAGTGGGGTTCTAATATGATGTTCTCCGTGTCTCTCTTAAAGGTATCTATTCTTAATTACTCAAGTAATCTAAGCCTAGCGCGCAGCCTCCGAGTCTCTAGCGGCTCCCAGCCTAATTCGTTTAACATCTGTGTAACGCTGTCTGTACGCCCGTAGCTGTTTTTGACGAATCGCGCAGCTTTCCTTTGTATTTTATTAAGTTCCCGGATTAAGTCTTTCTGCACCGGATCCCATATGCTCGCTGCATATTCAAGGTGTGGCCGGACGAGTGCGCCTCTCTTTTACTTTTTCATCCGAAAATCTTCCCACAATACGCTTGACGAATCATAGCTTCTTCAGAGCTCTGCCACAAATATTTCTTATATGTGTTCCCCACGATAGGTCCGAAGTTATCGTAACTCCTAGATACTTCACTTCATCTGTCGCCCTTATGTTAACCCCATCCACAGCATATACATGGGAATAGTTGGACAACCTCCGCAAGAAATGTACCGCCGTACATTTCTTGCAATGTACATCGACCATGGTTTCAACACAAAAGTGTCATTTTTCAAGGTTGAAATTGGCAATATGTGTTGAAGCCATGTTAAGTGTGAATTAAATGCGTGGAAATTTAATTCAAAGAGTATTTCTCTGATACATTGTGGATATTGAACATTTCCACGAAGTTACACCTGAAGCACTTACCGACGTTCAGATTCTTTACTTTCATCGAAACACACTGTCAATTAGGCATTTAATTTTTTTGTCAATTATATAATTGCTATTCCTTAATATAGGCCAGTAAACAATGAAAATGAGTTATAAAATATTGTGTGTGCCTCTTCACCTATGCTGTCCCTTCACAACCTTTATGGATGGGACGAAGAAAAGCAGGACATGCGCATAGTTTAAGAATTATATCGTGTAAGGAGGTTAGGGCCTGCGTTTATTGAAAAATTTGTTCATTTGAACTTTCCTCCAACTATACGTACTTCAATCGATAGAAGAAACCTCTAGTAAACTCTATCTTCTGATAAATCAAACTGTCGAAGGGAATATCCCCTCCTCAATAGCATTAAGGTCTCGGTAGATAGGTATTGATTTTTGGAATCCTTTTATCGAGATCTCTCGGATTTGTCTCCAAATGGAACGTGATAATTGCGAATGAAAATTGGAGAGGTTTCTACTCAAACCGAGAGACGGGTGACTCTTAAGAGAGTAGACGTTCTGTCGCAATCAAAGAATCGGTCGTGTTTGGCGTGGATACGCCCGGAAAACGGTCCTCGGATGACCCGAAGGAGACGAAGTTCTTAGGAGAATAAGGTTTAAGGTAGTTTGATGCGAAAAATCACTTCACCTAGAATTTAATGAATTTGGCCTCATTTTAAAGAAAAAACTCTCATCTTTCCAATGATATCAAAATATCAACCCCTTGCCAAACTACTTTTCGAGCAATTTGCCTCAAAATATAAGCTGTTTAACATGGGATAGATTAAGGCTGTGCGCTCCAGAGGGAGAATATTAAAAACATTAGGAACTTCTAGCACCTAGATTTCATCAAAAAACTAACGGTGTAGATTGCATGTTTTCTCAACTATTTACAAAATATAATCTATTACTCACCACAGCAATTTCTACAGAATCGAAAAACAATCCTGCTATTTTGAAGGGTTTTCAGCCATACGGCGGGAAAAACTGAGTCAAGTTAGATACGTATGTAGCTTTATTTATTTAATTACTGAATTTTGGCCATATATAACTATGTCTTTGTGCCATTAATATTAAAATATTTATTTCATACTCCTTACAGATGCTGAAATAAAAAAAATAGAATTTGAATATAGTCTCCATTATGACTAGGGAACTATCTCGCTCAAACCACCTCAAATGAATTTGGATCACCCACGAGTTGCTCCTTGCTTCCGGGAAGTGAATTCCGGGTGCAGCCCTCCCAAATCTTGTCCACAGGAAATGTCGTTGGATGAGCCCCAATGGTTCTACCCTTGATCCCTTGTGTGTTCATCCCTCTTTGGTACGTTCCATTGAGTCGGTGCGTACCCCTGACCCCCCCCCACTTTATAGTGTTGTCATTCAAGCGTCCATAGGGCGTCGCATTCTTCTTTTTATCTTCTTTACCTCTCTTTTTCCCTTTCGATTCGCTCGCTTGAAGAGATGTAGAGAGCATTGAAGGGAACCCTCCTCCTCCCTCCATACCTACTCCCCCTCCAAACCTCCCTCCCTCCTCCCTCCCCCCCTCCCCCCCACCCCAAGGCTCTCAAATGACAATTCCGGACGGGATACTTGCCGGGGAACTTGAGACTCCTCTCGGAAGTCAAAGAGTTTGCTAAGGGCTTCTTCCCTTAATAAGAAACGTCCCTGCCCTCCTCATCTGCCACGTGAGGGACTTGAAACGGGGCTCAACGTGTTATTGGAACCTTGAGTGCGTGTTTTTTATATTTTTATTTCTACTCTCACCCAAGGCATTCCATTCGACTTCCGAGTCCTTCGAAACACATTCCCTCCTCGATTGGAAGGTGATTAGTTTAAATATATTAAAACTATTGTATACGTTTATACAACTTCCTTTTTACCAACGTTTAGCCTTTTAATTAAAGTATCATCAGGGCTGCAACACAATGCAAGGAAAACAGTTATTACCAGTTATATTAATACAAATATAAAAGAGTTTCACTCACAAATATAGTAGTAGTTTAAGGTCAGATCAACTTTCCTGCTATGGAAATGGTAAACAAACATTTCCTCTTGGTAACAAATTCAACACCAATGAAATCAAGAGAGCCAAAATGGAAACCCATGATTTATTTTATTGGTGCTGATTTGGCTACCTAGAGGAAATTTTTCTTTACCGCTTATCATAACAGGAAAGTAAATCTCACGTTTAAGGTACTAAATTTGTGATTGTAAACTCTTTTATCTTTGTATTATTATAACTGGTAATAACTGTTTTCCTTGCATTGTGCTGTAGCCTTGAAGATGCTTTAATTAAAAGACAAAACGTCGGCAAAAAAAGGAATTTGAGATTTTTTAAAAAATACATGACCAACTCTCTATAATTTAACGCATAGGTACATTAATGAAATTGGTCAATAACAAATTTAAAAAATTAAAACTAGTTCGTTGTAAGGCCCCCGTTGAATGATGATGAATATATGACAAACACTTTGATTCGTGGCTCCTCGCTAACTCGCATTGCTCCACGGAATTAATGAGTTGATCACTTTAGAGATAAGAAATTACGTGATTTTTTTTTAATTGAAGCTACCATGAAGAAAGCACAATACATACAAAGATAAGCGAAAAAAAAACTATTAAAAAAATTCAGGGAGTATTCTTGATACTCCCGCCGGATCTTTATTTCGTGAGTGCGAAATTACATACGTCATTCTCGTTATTGGGAGATTCTTTTGTTTTTTTTGTCAGGAAGAAGGTTGAGATGCGATAAATAAAATTACTCTAAACATAACATTTTTTCATCTAAATCATTAGTACAAATGGCTAACCTGTTAACAATTGGTCGATGGTAACTAATTAAAAATCTGCTTTACAATGTTAATTTTATATTTATTGTATAATTATCGTCTAACTCACTTTCTCAGCTCTCCGTAGACACCTCGATCATTAAAATCGACCAACTCGTTCCGGAGATACAACTGAACTGAGTGCGCTCCCTGCCCTCACAAGACCAAATTTAGACCCCTCACGCGCAGCGCTGTGACGTC
Organism: Pyrrhosoma nymphula; assembly: GCA_963573305.1. Lineage (NCBI taxonomy): Eukaryota > Metazoa > Arthropoda > Insecta > Odonata > Coenagrionidae > Pyrrhosoma > Pyrrhosoma nymphula. The sequence continues at coordinate 130,530,738 of OY754331.1, forward strand.
ACCTCGCAACCCCCCCCCCCCCCTCCGCTCGCAACAAACCATTTTCGGTAGTCGACGAAACGGGCTATCCATTCATAGTATTAGATATTCTATAATCCTTATAGTTTTTGCACACGAGGCCCTCGAAAATACACAAATATTGTTCTCGGCAAAACCTTACATGACACCGAGAAAGAACTGTATGATGTTTATTCGCATTCACATCAAAAGAAAAAACATTTACCACAGCAGGGCGTCGAACTTCACACCTTAAGCTTCACAATTCACCACCTTACTACCGGTCTAATCGCTTCCTTGAAGGAATACGCAGTTCACAGGGGTTAAGGTAGAACCTGTACTACAAGGACCTTCGATAACATGCCCTGAAATTTTCATGTATTGCAGAGAAATTATGCCTAAGTCGATATGTGGAAAAGTGATTGGAGGTAATCGGCCATTTAGCGCTGATAACAGGATTTGAAAGTTGTCATTTTCAGCCTCAAATTACATTGCTCTTATGGCGGAATGGTGTCGTCCCTCACTTCAACATTTTATTTCTCGATATTTTCCCCGACAAGGCTACCTCAAAAACGACCGTATGGTGATAAAATAAACAACGGATACAATGCATTTTTTTCAGGTTACCTTATCGGCCATTTAATTCAGATATTTATGATTGAAAAGCGATGAAGAGTCTTACTTTCGTTCCGTAGCCGCCATATTGAAACAGACTTGGCAACTATGTTCGAGGAGTAAACAAAAACATTGGAGTGAAACTATGCAAACAAACGAAGGTGCCGGACCGGAGTGAAACTATGAATTGTATACAGCTATACAGTGTTGTCGAGTTCATCGTCAGCAATTATGTACATAGAGTACATATATTTTAATTACGTTTGCATTAAAAGAGCAAAATCACTCACTAGTATGTACTGTTGTTTTAATTCATTCCTAATTTTTAAATTATGCAACTTTACTGCAGTTCCAGAGAAAGTTTTTAAATTCCTCTGAGACATGGCGTCAATATAAAAGCCATTCTTCGTATGACAGGTTTAATTAATTTTGAAGAAAACTCTAGTACTGTACAGCCATGTTGATTGATTGAAAATTATTTTCAATTATTATTAATAACATTTTGAGCCATTTTATCCTGTTGCTGTCGAGTTTAACTATGTAATGAATGCAGTACTTCGAAGCGCTGGTTCTACATTAAATGCGTTTTCCTGACTGTGGCTCCATCTTACAGCATTAGTCAGAGTCAGTCTCATCCAGTGATGGGCGTAATTATACATATACACTTAATAATGAAAGTGCACGGCGACTGATTGGGCCCCCCCATCGATCTCACATTTCCCTCCCTAAAATTTCCGTCTCCCTGGCTTTTCGAACTGCAGTGAGTAATTTATAACCTGTGGTGAGCTGAGCTCTTACTGAGTGGTGGCGAAAATATGAAATTGTTGAGAGCAAAAGCCATTTTTAAATTAAATGCTGCTCGTGTAAATCTGTTTAATTATATTTATTGTTAATATATATAAAATCAATAGTGTGTGTCATGTTTCAGGTTGAGTTGCTTTCGATGCCGAAATTTGATGACCCATTAAAAATTAGCATTGGTTCATCAAAGATATTACCACCACGCATTAATCAATCTCTTTATTCAATAAATATTTTCCTGCTGACAATTTTTACGTAGAGTGAGTTGAGTTGTATGCGATATGATTAAAATTTCCGGCTAAACCTATTTCAACCTTTTGTTCGGTTTAATCTTGTCCTTCGTAATTTAAATGCTCTGAATAATTTTGATTAACCTGGCAGCCAGCTTAGTGCCTCTATGATATAGCAATGGCTTTTTTACTTACTTAATGGCTTACTTTGGCTTTTTTTATTATTTAGGGCGCCAGGTAATTTTGGAAAAATTACCACCAAAGTCCACAGGACTCTTAAGGATGATAAAATAAGACAGTGAAACTCAATCAACGTAAAGATTACACCTTGTAGTTCTTCAAAATTCTCTCAGAATCAATAGCATGTCTTTTTGGAACCAGAACAACAATCACACTCCATATTTATCAACACCCGTTACCAAGAGATAAAACCCAGCCAAGGTATTCACAAATTTCATATGTGAAATTAAATATAATATTAAAATGTGGCATTAATCGTTACAACCGATGTGTTCGTGCTTAATGATTTGCTACTGCTCAACTACATTGCGTTTCAATACTGCATAATTAATAACAGATTGATATTATTTGACGTTACTCTACAGTTGATGCAAAACGTAGCCATCATAAGAGGCAGAATGCCTTACGATACTTGAAGTGTGCTTGAAATCGGTTGGCATTTCCACTTGGAGATATCGCCTTATCTCACCGGCAGACAAGGAGTTTGAGATAATGTTTACGCAGTCGCCGACATATTTGGAAGGCGGCCAGTTGGGACTGCGGACGAGCAGCGCGCGCCAAAAAATTCGCGTCGGGGAGTGAGACGATAAAAACAATTGAGAATCTCAAAATTGCCGCCCAGGGTCACTCTCTTTCTCTCTCTCTCTGCTCCCTCTATAGCGCACCTAGGAAAAACAAATGAAAGGAGACGAGGTGAGAGGTTTTTTTTCTTCTTACTATCGAGTAGACTTCTTCCTCGATGCGAATCGATCTTCCTCCCGAAACCCTTTTTTATTATTGGGACATTCAGACCACGCTTTCTTTATGCTCGCCATATCATCATTCCTTCTCATCTTGTCTTCGCTCTCTTCCTCTTCCGTCATCTTTTCCGAATGGCAAACAGTGAATGAGAGAGGGAAAATAAATATATGCTCGCAACAATTGTCATATTTACGATGCCCTCTTAGGATTTCTGTCATGTGACGTTCCTACTGCTTCCGTCGTATTATATATTTATGTGCGCAACGAGTTCTTCGATCCTTTTTTTATTATATTCTTGAGGTCCCACTCCTCTTCCTCCTCCTCCTCTCCCTCTCTCTCTCTCTCTCCCATTCCATCGTTTCTCGTAAGTTTTCATTCCCCCCCCTCTTCGGCCGCAAACCGCATTTCACCTCACTTCTTTTTTTTATTATCGGGGTTCGATAGTTCCAAGCGACGTCACCGCCAGCCTCGAGCCGCCACTTGAGGGGACGAGCCTCTTGCCTCGGATGGAACGCGGGCAGAGTCTGGTGGACGCACTGCCCCGACAACATGAACAATAATTGCTGTCTTCCATGAATATGTGTATAGGCGTGCGCACGGGTGGTGCCGGTGGTGCACCACCTAATGGCGAGAACTAATTAATTAAATAACCTAGAAATTTGTGAAAATTATAGTATGAATGTTTATAATTTTGCAAAAGAATTAGATGAACCATAGACTGGCAAATAAATCAAAAGCTTATGTGTTTCCTCCCCCTGTCTTATTGACAACAAGCGTTTGAAATTCACTGTACATGGATGACTGGCATTGCAAGTAAAGATTTGCATTTCGTACATTGTACCAAGCGTGCGCAAAAGTAAACAACTGAGGAGTGCGTTTGCGGTTGCGTGTTAAGAGTTAATTATTAAAAAAACATTTACATAGGCAGTACAATAACGAATCAGAATAAGTTTTATTCCTCGCTTTTATTTTCATGCGCTATGCAAGAACCGCTTTAAATAAGTGGTTGAAGTGGTTACTCCTTTGATAACAGATCAAAATTGTTCATTGGGTACTAATGTGCTTTGAAAATTTTCTCAATAATACCTGTAACCAGCCAGTTGAGAGAGGCATTTTTCCAAAATATAAATTGTCAAAGAGTAAACTATAAGAACGACTATGTCTCAAAATTGCATCGAGTGCCTAGATTTACCATTCATAGAGCAAGAAACTGCAATAAATGTCAACTATACGGATGTCATTGAAGATTTTAAAGTTCTTATTCTTGGTAAGAGGAGAATGTTGCTCTAAAGCAAGTTATTAGAGTAAGTTTATTAAGCTTCACTTTATAGTAATTAGGTAAAGATTGATAGTGTGTTTTGTTTCATGATTAAAAACATTTCTACAAAATATATTTCTTTGTGATACATAAACAAAGTTTTATTTCTTATTACCTGATTGTTGTTTGTTCAACTTTTATTGTTAATATTTGGTTACGTTCCAAATTTCTTCTATACCATTTTTAACCTCTAGTTTTGATAGTCAAAACAATTCAGGTACCGTCTAATAAAATGGTCTGCGCACGCCTATAAATATGTGGGATTTATTTTGTCGAAAGCGAGAGCTAACCATTAGAAAATAGTTTCTTTGAGTTATATATATTTATGAATTATCATTTCATTGCAAATATAGTCTCAGTTCGGAAACAGGAGCTTCATTTATAAAGTTGTGATCAATATTATAAGCAGTCATCAGTCCGAAGTTCGGTTTGCAATGGCTTTCTATTCCATTTTCCTCTCAGCTAATAGGTTGATTCCTTCCTAAGTCTTCATTTTGACGTTCCGTATAATTTCCTTCATGTAATGAATCCGTGGTCTAATACTTCAATAATCCTTCCCATTCATTTCTCCATCCATTATTGTTTTCAAGAGACTACAATGACTCAGAATGTGTCCAATCAGTTTTTGTTTCTTCTACCTCTGTGTGTTTCCATTTGACGTCTTTTTTTTCTTATTCAATTTCTCCTTAACTCGTCGTTAGTCTTCTTTATTTTTGGTTCTCTCCATCCATGCATTCTCATAATTATTAAATTTAAAATAAGTATACAATTATTTTATATTGCTTTGTAGTTGATTGATTTGGCGTATTGCAGTTTTCTGGAATAAGATTTGTCAGTTTTTGGCACCCTATCGTAACCGAAGGAAGATATTACAGTCGTGTATTGCACTTATTCTTTTAATGTAATGCAGAATCATTCGATTTCTTATTCTCAATATTGTGTGGTGCGAAACATGTGTTTTTGAAAGTGCTTTAGGAGTAATGGTTTCTGAGTTGAGCGTTTCAAATTCAGATAGGGCTTACTGCCCCCGAAATGTGCGTTCGTTGCTATGTCTGAACCGTTGTGATGTTTTACTATTTTTACCTCTTACCTTCCATAAAAATGTCATGGCCAACGAATATCGTAACCTCGGGAGGGATATTAGTCAAAAATTGCACTTATTCTTGTAATGTAACGCAAAATTATTTGATTTCTTATTCTCAGTATTGTGGTGCTAAGCATGTGTTTTTAAAGTGCTTTAGGAGCTATGGCTTCTGAATTGAGTGATTCGAATTCAGATAGGGATGTCTGACCCAGAAATGTGTGCATACGTTGCAGTCGGAACTGAAGTCTGATCTCTGCAGTCTGAACTGAAATATGAACTCTGCAGACTGAACTGAAGTGATTCGAATTCAGATAGGGAAGACTGGCCCAGAAATGAGCATAGTTGCAGTCTGAACCGATGTGGTTTCTTACAACTCTTACCTCTTACCTTGCATGAAATTGCCGTGACCGCTCCAATCAGCGAATATTGCCAATAGATAAAGGAATAATTGCTTAGAAAAGTCAGATTTATGGGTATATATCGGATTATGATCGTGAGAACTAAAATAGCGTAAATCATGCTGGAACCGGGGTGGGGCCTAATAGCTAAAACCTCAATCCTTACGCTGCAGTTGCTGAGTGAGCCATCTGTCGGAAGGAAGAGAGTCAAAATTGAAGCCGGGATGATGGTCAGGGGAATAAAGCAGCACACTGAGGGTGTATCATTCGGAGTACATATATCTACTCTACTCTTGTGGCCATTGGAATCCTAAATGGTCCTTGGCCTCGCCAACCACTCGCCTCCATGCACTTCCGTCTTCTGCTGTATCGAGTTGAGCTTCCATTTTTTCCAGGTCCTTCTTCACTTCGTCACAACGCATTCTTGGTCTCCCTGGTGGTCTGGTGCCTTTCGGTTTTCCTTTCCATATCATATTCACCATTGTGTTGACACTTCTTCTGTGAACATGGCCTAGCCATCTAAGTCGTCTGCTTCTAACCCGACCAACAATATCTTGTTTGAAGAGCAAACTCCTATCACGAAACACAAAAATTCGTATCCATAAAACAATTGTCCAACCAGTACTACTCTATGGTTCCGAAATATGGTCGCTTACAAAAAGATCACAAAAAAACTGATAACGTTTGAAAATAAAGTGTTGAGACTAATATTCGGCCCCATTAAAGAGGGAGAGACATGGAAAATAAGGAAAAACAAAGAGTTGAGGAGTATATATATATACCTAATATAATAAATTAATTCACATTTCCGTTAAAGAACGGTCACCTTATTTTCGGAGGCACCTGTGTTTCATCTATTCTTCCGTTAAAAATTGACATCAACCTGGGACATCGAAAAATGTTCATGTGGATCTTACAGAGGCCTCTTCATGCCCTGTTCATTAACAGGATTGCAAGAAATTATGGAAGCATTCGGGTCCTGTGGTATGAGTTGTGAATATGATTTCATTATCATAAGCCTTTGGGAGAAAACTAGTTTATCATTTTCGTGAATTGCGAATTCAGTTTCTTTTATATGAGTCTGTCTATATGAGTCATAAATGGCCAATTAAATTTAAGAGAATTGTTTGTTAGCAAAAGTAAATGATTTGATGCAAACAGAGCGACATGTTTGTGGACTTCGTTGACAAATTAGCATGCCCCCAGTTCGTTTTGAAAGTAAAAAAAGGCAGCGTAATGTAATTCTCCCTTTGTTTGCTCAAAAAGCAATTTGGGCACAAAATATCAGCATTTGGCAGTAGCTAAATTTAATTTCCAAACTATGTGGTCGGTTAAAGTTTTTGTTTTTTCCAGTTATTTGGAAAAGCATTAAATTTTCCAAAGCTTTGGCTATTATATGTTTTGTCATTCACTCGTGGTGTCCACAAAAAGAATTCCAGTGGATGTTTCCAACGGAAATGATAGAAATTCTGCTCATACAGTGGAAATAGCGACCTATCGTGTGGGTAAACAAAACCAGGGGAAATGAAAGGATTTTTAACGAATGAAAGGAATTAAAATGGGTCCTTTATCCTGCTGTGTAATCATGTGGTATTCAAGCCTGGTGGCGACTCAGCGTTGCGGAACTCGTGTGTAGAAAATCATCGACGTCCAATTGAATACTCTTTTCACTTGAAATAGTTTGGATATTCCATACGGCTATTTTTTTAACCCGGATTTTTTAATTTGAACGTGCCTCTTGTGACGCACGGAAAGTGCACGGAGGGCGGAGTACTGACGCATCGGATATTCGGTATCAGTCCAAACAACGTCATTAAAAAATCGGATAATTGGGGCGATATGGGTAAAAAGCGGATTTCTCTGCGTCTCTGCGAAAAAGAAAAAGTGTGCATTGCGGTGAGTGCGTTCCGTAAAATGAAAATCTATAGATAATAAAAAACTTTATGGCGGCGTGCAAAATGTTCTATTCTTACTGTGAGCAAAGTGAACTTTTCAAGTTCGCTTCTACTCGCAATGACCTCTTAGAGCCCGCGAATTAAGGAGGTAAAAAAAGAACACACTGCCTGTCCCCTCGATCTCCATAAAATTCCTGTGGGATATCATCGGCATTTTTAACTCTCGAAGATCAATCCACGATACTTGCTCCAATTTAAAACATCACGATCTATATTCCATTCTTCTTCCGGGTATCTGCCGTGTCGTTGTGTTTTTCTGACAACTTTTCTCTTGTGGGAAATCTGGGAAAGATCTGGGAAAGCCAACGTTGGACAAACATGAAGAGCAATTACCTGCAGAGTGAGGGAACGCCAGAAAGCGACCGAAAAGAAACAGTTCCGCCTCTCAGCAATAGCCGAGCATGCCTGGTCGGAGCCTGGTTACTCAATATATTTCGAGGAGACCAAATTCTGAGCGGGGAGAGCCGATACTTCCCACGGCTGATACGGGAGGAGATCGAAATTGCCAAATGCCCCTAAAATTTCAACAGGGATGATGGCTACAACCTAGCTACCACTTGGACGCGTAACGAAAGGAGAAAAGGTGCGAAAAGTGGTTTTTCCGCCATAATTGACAGCCAATCAGATACGACCAGCTCCAGTATAAAGTCGGACCAAAATGCAGCGCAAATATCTTCGACCTGAAGACGCCTCCAGGACGGGAGGAGAAACGTTGTCGGAAAGACACAACGATGCGGCAGATATCCGGAAGAAGAATGGAACATTCATCTAATCGCCGCGGAAAACTCCGAGAGAATCACGATCTATAGTTGCGAAAATAATCTCCTCTCTGTAGGTGGTTCCTCGATCGGTACAAAAAAGTGTAGTTATCGGCATTTATGCTTTGGCTCGTCTTGAATATCCTGGTCTGAACTGCCTGAACTAGTTATTGCTTCGCAATTGAGGGCCAGAGAGTCATAGTAATGCAAGTGACAAACATCGCCCAGAGTCACATTACCCCGGTAAGAAATGACAATAAACAAAGTAGCTTACGTGTTCAGCGGTTAGATTGCAGCACCATACGTTCGATCACTTGTATTCCTTTTCCTGTGGCTACCTGACGGTGGCCGACGGTACCAACTTAGAAAATATGCATTTATATCGTTTTTCGTGTTGATGTCACTTGTATTACTTTGACTCTCAGGCCCTCAATTATCCACGCATCGTATTGCAATTAGGTAGTGATGGAACTGGTCGGAGTGTTCATTGTTCCAAACATGGTAATAGTATTATACGTGATACATGGAGAATAAGGCCTTTACAAAGTAATCAATAAAAATAGGGTAGATGAAAGTTTACTTCCATGAACACAACTTCTTTGACATTTCCAATAGATATATCATCGCCAAAGTTAATTAGCTATTAAAAAAGCTCTAGTATATTTCTTCACCTACGGTAGTTTGAGCGAAAAATCACTTCACCTAGAATTTGATGAATTTGACCTCATTTTAAAGAAAAAACTCTCATCTTTCCAATGATATCAAAATATCAACCCCTTACCGAACTACTTTTTGAGCAATTTGTCTCTAAATATATGCTGTTTTACATGGGATAGATAGTGGCTGTGCGCTCCAGAGGGAGTTTATTTAAAAAAATTAGGAACTAGATTTCGTCAAAAACTAACGGTGTGTATATTGCATATTTTGTCAACTATTTATAAAAAATAATTTCTCACCACAATAATTTTTACAGAATCGCAAAAAAAACCTGCTGTTTTGAAGGGTTTTCAGCCGTACGGCGGGAAAAAAAATGAGTCAAGTTAGAGACTTATATAGCTTTATTTATTTAATCACTGAGAATTTTGATCATTTATAACTATATCTTTGCGCCATTAATATTACCATATTTATTTCATACTTCTTATAGAGTTAAAAAAAAAATTTGAATATCTATTATGACTAGGGAACTATCTCGCTCAAACCACCTTAAGTTCAAGACTAATACGGCCTTGATGGAGCTAGTGCGTCGAGAAATACCAGCAGAATAATATTTCCCACCTGCGCTGCGCTTTCCTGTCACCCTCAAAGTTGGCAGGTATACAAACTCAAAGATGGCTACAGTACTATAAAACTGAATATTTTGATATTTTTATTAATTAATCTATAATATCCTATTGCATAACGGTTCTGATTTTATCCGGCATATTTACCTTTAAGGCAGTGGTGCATGGTGCAAGCTTCTGTGAGATTTTATCTGTAAAAATGCATTGCATACAACTTATTGTACCATAACTCTTACCGATGCCACGGCGCGAGGAGGTCTGGGAGGATATTGCTCGAATCTTAATAATAAAGTTTGTATTTGGCTTGTAACTGCTTCCTTTTTCTGCAATGTATTAATATAGACATTGACAATAGAGCCGCAAAATATTGTTGCGCGTGAACGGAGAACTCAGCTAACACAATACGTCTGGAAATGGAAACTTTAAAAGAGAATAATATAGTAAGGGATGAAAATGGTGATAGCTATTTCTGTGGTAAGATGGCTAAATATGATATGTCATGTTTCGCAAATTTTACAGGAGACCAATTTTAAAGTTTTGTAGGCTCTGAAAAACCAGAATCTCCAAGCTAAGTTCTTAACTTTTTCGAAAAAAAATGTAAAAAAAACTGTTGCTATCAATTTATTTAAAATCTCCAAACCCAACGGTGTGCATAACTCAATTTTGCAAAAAAACGGACATATCATATTTACCCATCTTACCACAGACTTAATGCTAGTAGAATAAACATGTTATGGTTATTACTTCGATTCCTTTCCGTGGATGGTGTTGGGTCTTATTCCGTATTTATCATTTGTAACTGGATAGAGACTCTTAAGAAAAATTGAGTATTTCGTAGGTTCTGAATCGCAGACAATTACGCTCAAGAAATCGCGCAATTCCTATGTCATACAATACAATATTGAATTACTTTTTAAGGAAACTCTCAGAAATCGTGCCTTGGGGCGTGCCACTGAACACTTCAAATAACAAGGCTGAGTCCAAATAATGTCATCTATTCATCCGAAATCAGCTTGGAAGAAGTAATTACTTTTCCTCTATTTTTCTCTATTTCAACAAACGAATTAAGATTATTATCTAAGAGAAATGTGCATGTGACTCGTCCTAGCGGTATATTTTGAACGAATGCGAATATATTTTAGCGAATGAACGAGAACATCTCAGCACAGAAACTCTTGTTCGTAATAAAAATCAAAGGTAAACACGCCCGTGTTGGTTAAGTGCAAGGTTATGTAGGTTAGGTAAGCTATGGCGTGTGGTGAGGGTGGGAATAGTTTTTATTGCCTGCAGTCATGCACACACAGACAAGAGGTAGGCGTCGGGATCCAATGAATCCAATCTAGGTACATATATGTTTGGATTGACTCGGAGATCCGTGCGGGAATTCCACTTTGGCGAGGATGGCAGAAGGAGCCCCGCGCATTGGTTTTGACGTCGATGTTCAAAGGCGAGTGTAGGGTATCATGGGTGAGGGGTGGCGGGGGTTCAGAAGTGAGGGAAAGGATGTCATAGGGGCTGTGTGTATCGAGGGGGGGAAGGGTCGTGTAAGGGAAGGACTGTGTATTGAGGGTTAATTTTGTAATCTCACCTTTTGAACGACTCTTAAGCGAGAAGGCGGGAGACCCGTTTCGCTCTCTTAATGATCGGGTCTCGATCACCCAAGACCCGTGGAGCCATTCAGTTCCGGGAAAGAGCTGGTGAATCAAATACATAGATCGGAAATTCACCACTTGAGAGCCGAAGATGGTCATGCCGCCTGGGTGGCGGAGTGGAACTACCAGAAATGACTTAATATATACCGTATTTTATGACGTATTCTCACTTTAAGGAGGTTCCGCCGCGACTGTGTGAGTCAAAACAAATACTAAATTCAACATTTTTTTATATTTTTTCCAAAAAATCCTGCTTTCGCTGATGAAATGCATTACCTATAGAAAACCAAAAGTAAATTAGAAAATTCAATTTATCTGGATTATTTCCTTCTTATAAATAGTTTTCCGCGAAAATGGCATTTATATTTTATGGAAAAATACTATTTTCCCCCGTGTTTCTCTCATTCCCCCATTGAAAGCAATGTAATTTTTAGTTAAATTATGGAATAAAATAGCGTGGAAAGGTATTATTTTGTTGTTCATATCAGATAGAGGAGAAGGATTTTTACAAGTGGACAAAATATGAATAAAATGGCATTTAAGTCATTTTACGGTGGAACCACCTTAAGTGAGATTACAAAATAACCCCCCTGGAGAGGGAAAGGGGGGGGGGGCAGTCTCCTTGGGGAGTGTAGGGGGCTGGGAAGGACTGGGATGGGATGGAGGGGTATGTGAGGTCGCTGAGGCTATGATTGAGCTCGTCAAGGCGCTATTGGTTTTAGATGTTGTCGCTCGTTCCCGGCGTCCCATGGCCAATATTGCCGCGGCCCTCGTCGTTTTCTGCGCTGTTAATCATTATATGTATCTCATTACATTCACTTTCGTCTCTCTGTCTCTCTCCGTCTCTCATCCTTTCCCTCCATCATCTCCACCTTCTTCAAACACGAGGTGGGAACACGAAAGGGTTTCCATACGAGTTGGCCTCCAGGGTTTCCCCTCTTCCCGATGGAGAGATATTCCTCTCATTTCCAGAAGGAATCTCTCATCCGCTTGGGTGAGACGAAATTGAATCCCACCCGCGGAAGATTTTAGCCCGTTCGAACGGTGGGAATCTGGATGCGAGAAGCGATCCTCACATATGGTGGTGTATCCGTGATCTTAAATGCGCTTAACATAATCTGAGCTTGGCAGGAATTGCCTCCGTTTATGACCAACTCTCACAACAATGGCTAGGAATGTTTTCTTATTGTGTAACGAGTTGAGTTACGCCCTTGGTTATCAACATCTGTTTCATTCGGAAACCAGGTTAGTATAAGATGAGTTAAAAAAATCGAAAATTGAAGACTAAATTTGGCTAACATAAACTCTTTCGAATCATATCCTGCGATTTTAACTCACACTTTGTTTTCCATCCCATTATTCCACTCCATTGAAAACGAAAAATCTAATAGATAGTACTTGCGAACAAACTCGTGGATGAACGAAAGTGGCCCTTGAGCCCGAATATTAAAGCTATTCAAAGTTTATTTGCCTTTAACAAATCAGTTTTTAAATGCATATTTTATTTATTTCTTGTTGTAAGATTCCTGCCACTATGTACCTGCATCGATTGCATTCGCTGTGTGTGGTTTTGGATCAGCTGTTCTCACTCAAGGAGCCTGTGAATACCTGTTCCAATTTTTTAAAGTCTGTACCAAGTTCTCGTAGGGACATAACTAGAAGCAATTCCTCAATGTTTTATTTTCCTGCTCATCGCACCACCAAATTTAGTGATTCATTTGTTGTAACATCAACCAGCATATGGAACTCATTGCCAGTAAATGTGAAAAATACTAACTCGATAATTGAAAATTTTAAAATTACAATTTATGATTTTTTCTAAATATGTAATAGCATCTTTGACGTAATCTGCTGCTGACATGTACTCTTTGATTATTCTTATTGTGTTATATATGAACATGTTTGTATGTACCCTAAAGGTTTGTATTTTTTTCTCATAAGGGCCTGTGTCCAGAGCGATCAATGAATTATTTACTTAATTTACTTACCATTACAAGTGAGGAACTAACGTAGTATTTAATAATACGAAACATTAATCTCAACTATTCCTGCAATGAAGCAGTAATTAATCTCGGAAGCAGTTGATCAAAGCGGATCTTGAGGTAGCACAATTCTTAGTGATGGAAGCAGTAGTCCTTGATATATTTGCATAATTGTCTCTCCAATGCGTGAAATTAGATTACACGCTTCAAAATATTTTTCGCGGCATTCATTTTTGCGGACATTTAATTCTGCTGCAAGAGTGTAGCAAGAGTTCAATGTAGTCATTACTGCGTACAATTCTAGAAAACAAAAGGCCAGTCCTCTATGAACCTGAGAAATCTCAAAGCTAAGAGTAAAACGGATACAGAACATAAGGTGTATGATTTTTGTTCGTGAATAGGAAATACTGGATGCATGGAAGGGCGCAATAATTATTTTGCATATTAGGGCGGCTATCCGAAAAGTGGAACGATGTAGGTGAGAAGGGGAAAACATTGTATCGCCTCATTTTTAGTTTACTTCGCTGGCGCACCAATTAGGTCACCGGTGGGAAGACGAAGCGAATTTCCTCTTTCGGCATTCGTAAACATCCGACGAGCGTTAACTCTCTCCCTCTCTAGTCGATAAGACTAAACGAGGTCTCCTCCCGGCCGTATTTTTTGAACCGATTCTTATCTGAAGGACATAACTCGCAATTTGCCGCATCCTGTTATGGGCAGTATTTCACTCTTTGTACCCTAGAATTGAATTCACCTTTCAATTGGGCCACCGGCTGTACTCCTGTTCCTTCATGCTCTAGTTATGAGGGTTTGAGTGATTCGTAGGTCCTTTATGATGAAGCTGAGTGAATCTTTGCTCGGGGTCATAATCGCCAACCATTAGGTTTGTGAGAAATCGGATTATTGTGATCAGGTTTCGTGTATTGACGTTGTATGCTTTTTTGATGTTAATTCTTATATGTTATTCTCTCACAGCAGAACTTAATACTAAGCTTCAGCGCCTAATGAATTCCTCTGTCAGATTCATTTATGACTTGCGGAAAGATGAGCACATAACACCATATTTTAAAAAGCTCTCCTGGATGGACATAAAAACAAGAAGGAAATTCAAATTGGCGTGCTTCATGTATTCCCTACTCCAAAAAATATGACCTACAGTACATAATTGACTTTTATCCCAAGAGAACCATATTGCCAAATATAGTTACTAGAGCCGACCCTAACTACCTACATGTCTCACATTATCGGTCTTCTACATTTCAGAAATCATTTACCGTTGCCGCCTCTCAAACTTGGAACTACCTACCTAAATCAATTAAAGATTCCTCATCGCTGCCCCAATTCAAAAAGAATTTATATTCTTACCTAACTTGACCCACATAAGACATATTTATTCATTTCAATGCTTTAATCATGTATAGGCTGTTCTATTTTGGTTTATTTTTCCATTGTTATTTATTTCAAATTATTGTACCAAAATATTTAATCCTGTTTACATATTTCACATTGTGTGAACTTGCTTCGTATCCCATATTCTATATTGCGTTTCGTTCATCATGTTTATTCCATTCATTTGGCATGTTGTTTTTTTCTTGTTATTCACTTAATTGTAATATTTTTTTCTTAAATTGATGCTTTGCACACTAAATTTAAATGAACTTTGAGCTCTAATGTGATTCATGAAAATTGTTCATATCGGATGTAAATCTGTGAACAATAAACGATATTATTATTATTAATAGCTTCGGATACCATTGTTATTATAATTGACAGAATACTGTATAAAATATATTTTGTGAGCAGTTGCACAATATCTGGTGATGGACCAAGCTACTTTTGGAGTTTCGGTTAAGTATATGGAAGAATCTTAAGTTTGATTGAGATTCTAGCCGTAATGATGGGCGCAACCAAATTAATGCCACCAGGCGGCCATTGGGTTGCATTGTATTTTATTCAAATTAAAAAAAAGCTATTATGGATTCTTAAAGGCAGCATGTGAAAATTATGGCAGGGAATGCTTTTCGGAATTTCTTCCGCGTACTTCCACTGTCGCTTACGACAGCTTCAACAGCATCTGGCCGAACATACCTTGAGTGGACCTAACCACAACATGAATTTTGAAGAGGCAAAATTACTCGATAAAGAGAACCGCCACATCCCCAGACTCATCAGAGAGGCCATTGAAATTGTGAAAACAACGGAAAACATCAACAGAGAAGATGGTTACACCATCTATAATGCCTGGAAGAGGGTTTATTTTCATGAGAAAGAGAGTACATTAACCAATGAGAGCACACCCGACTGAATTGGCGAAAAAACGGCCAACACGGACACGAACACCTGAATCTTCACTTCTGACCTGAAGAAGATAGCTGCAATGCTGTCGAAACCGTCGTCAACGACAATGGAAGTACTCGTAAGAAATCCCGGAAAGCCTTCACTGCCATCTCAACAAGTCCGCGGAAGCCTCCGAGTTCATGAGAAAATTATATTTATCGATGTAATTATACTCATTATTATTTAGTCCAAATAAATAGTTCTAATTCTTTTTAATTAAATGATAAAAATGCTAATGTTTTAGGCCAGATAATGAGTTACTTAATTTGTCTCTAGTTATGAATATTAGAGTTGCTGGGAAACTATATCCTTTAATATTTCCAAATCATCCAAATATTTTCCCCGCATTTATTTAAATTATTATACAGTCATTAAATTGACAAATATTCTTAGTCTTTATTCTGTGTAAGTTTTGTTCATGATGGCTGAATATATTTCCTATATAATATTTTCTCACCTCATTCAAAAGCTATACAGAATTTTCCCACAACGAACTTCAGTATTTCTCAAAATGTGGTCCATTTACCGCTAATAATGCTGTAGTCATCAAAATTACAAAACGCGCATAATTTGTCCTGCCGTGTGGTTTGAGTATAGAACGCATGAGTTTATATGTTCAGTTGAATTCAATTGTCAAAACGCAACTTTGTAGGATCTAAGCTGATCAAAGTCTTTCCCGGCGAATGCTTAGGATGAATGCTAAGAATGAAACCCGATAACTATTCATCCAAAACGCAAGTTTAATTAAACGCTGTTCTTAGAGTTCTTTATAAATCGGTAACTGTCACTTCTGATTATTTTATGATAAATTTCTCATTTAATTTCGTAAGATTTAGTTCGTATTGAATTTCATTCAGAGATTCAGCCTGTAGAGGTCACGAAGATTAGGTTATGAATCCATCGTAATTGTTAAATCAGTTTCACCAGGTCTTTGTATATGGTCAAAAGAATTCAATAGTCCTTAAAATTTAATCAAGCCATTTTTCCATTACTTGGAACACTCCTTTTCTTTCTCCTATTTTTTTCATATTTTTCTCCTATCTGAAACCGTCTTTGTTGCAACTTCTTCAAATTTTCGGATTAATGCCCTTCCGCCCGATTCTATTGAATAAATAAATCTCTTTAACTCGGGCTAAGTTCTTCTTCCCGGGACTTTCCATTTTTCTTTCGTACCCGGCGGCGGTTCTGAACAGAGAGTCCCAAGCTAAAAGTTTCCTCGTTAAAAAAAAAAGAAATTATCCATCCGAATGGATGGAATCGAGAAGGTTAGTGGAGTGAGAAGTAGCGCGATGTGAGTGGGTACCAGAAGAGGCTGTGTGCCACATGAAGATACTTCGACCACATGCCGAAACGTCGATCTTTGAAACGAGTCCATGTAGGCAATTCGGAGGAAGCAATATGACGTGGGTGATCGCAACTATTGCCGATGTGGTCGCATTGACCATTGTCCAATGCATTAATGCCATTTTAAGATGTGTCTAGTGGCCTGTTCACACTGCTAACGTAGCGACCGTGGTTCTTACCGTGGTAGGCGCTATACAATATACCGGTACATCGGCAAAAATATACCGGATATACCGGTATATCGATATATACCGCACATCGCTATTGCAAATTCAGGCTAGGTTGCTACGTTAGTTCTTACGTTAGCAGTCTGAACCGGGCATAGAACTTATTTTTCAATGCACTAGATAGACTAGAAGCACTAGAATTTTTCAATGCACTAGAAGTAAATACGTAATAAAACAGAGGTCATGAAAAGGAATCATCTAAATAAATATTACAAGTGGAATTAACTAAGGTATTTTAATTCTTCCGATATGAATCATAGTTCTCATCAGCCGGTTTGACAACGCTGTAAGACGCTTTAACTACGTTGCAACCTACGCAATACCACAACGGACGCCCCATCGTTCGGCTCAATTTCTCCCTAGGACACCGTAAGCCTCCTCATACCTCATCTCGCCGTTATCCATTCCCATCGTCATGGTCTCACCATCCCTACACCCTTCCCCCAAACCCAACACCCTCCTGCACCCCCGCCACCCACCCCCTCCTCTTCCTCCCTCAATGTCACTGTTTCACGATCCCGATCTCGCTGCTTGCGATCCCATGTCGAAGGCCTTCTTCTATCCCACCGTCGACTTGGAGTGCGACTCTGCGAGGCAGCGATGGGAAGCTAGTCCCTCTCACGTTTTCCCCCTCCATCCCTTCCCCCCCCCCTTGCTATCCCTTCCCCTCTTTCCCCTGCCCACCCCCAATCTCCCTCCCCCGCCTGGAAATAAACAACATCCCTCAGTCCCCACCCCTCTCTTGCTCTCTGTCTCTCGTATTACTTTTCTCTCTCCTCCTTCATCTCCATTAAAAAAAAGCCACTGCCACCGTTCTTGTGTGTCAAAATAAATACTGAATTCCACTTATTCCTTATTTAAGGTAGGTTGAGCCACCCCTAGTCGTATCTACTAGAAGATACCATATTCGAATTTTATATTTGAATTTCAGCGTCTGGAAGAAGTGTGAAGTAGATATTGTAATATTATAGGTGCATAAATATAGTTGTGAATGACAAACATTCTCAGTAGTAATTAAATAAATATATCTACATTAGTTTCTAAATTGACTCATTTTTTCACGCCGTACGGCTAAAAAAACCTTCAAAATAGGTGTTTTTGCGATTCTGTAAAAATTACTTCGGCGAAGTAATCGATTAATTTTTATAAATGGTTGAAAAAACATACAAACTACACACACAGTTTTTTGACGAAATCTAGGTGTTAGAAATTTCTATTTTTTCAATATTCTCCCTCTGGAGCGCACAGCCGTAATCTATCCCATGTAAAACATCTTACATTTTTAGACAAATTGCTCGAAAAGTAGTTCGGCAAGGGGTTCATATTTTGATATCATTGGAAAGACGAGAGTTTTTTTCTTTAAAATGACGAAAAATTGTAGGTGAATTGATATGTCGCTTAACGTTTAAAAAATACTGCTTCCCTTGATGGTATGTCTCAGCTAATGGGTTTATCTTCTGGTTTTAGGGTATTCCGCCGTTCACTTATTTTATATAATGCTGTATTTTGGCTAAGGGCCGGTAGCACAACGTCTGGCTGCCTCCTTAGTTACGGTTACAATCACGGTTCTGCATAAGAAAATATACGTGTGACCGTGGCTCCAGCCGTAACTAGGGCCGTAATCAGACAGTGTGTAACCGATTCTAAGAGGTAAAAAAACACTATTGACCTATTCCCTAAATGTCAACGCCATTTTATTTTCTTTGAAGAATGCGACACTTAATAACGGTTTTCGCGAAAATGGCATTTGTTTTTAGATAGAACGACAGTATTTTCCTCACGTGTCACCCAGTCTCGCATATATCACCATTTAAGTTATCATGCAAAGAAAGATATATTTTGCTGTTCACTTCAGGAAAAGAACATGCTTTTTTTGTAAGGGACCATAATATAAATATGATAGCTACATGACATATAAGTCATGCAATGGCGGAGCCAACATGACGCGACGCGCTGCTCGCTCCCTCATTATTGCGTCTCTTAAAGCCGTTTTACAAGATGCTTAGGTCAGTACTGAATTCGGTATTGAAACCAGTGCTGAAAATTCGAAACAAAATTCTGGACTTAAATCGAATTCGATGCCTCGGAGCCTGTGTTTACACGATACTAATACTGCGCAGTACGCGTTGTCAGGGCATTTTGCTTAACTATGCAATGTAAATAAACAGCGCCATATTGTTTCGGCATATTCAAGCGAAATCATGGAATCGCGGAATGATTGTACAGTTTTCAACAATTCTGCGAGCAAGTCCTCGAGGGAATATATTGGCCTTGTTATATTTTTAATTGATTCCAGCGCCGCCACCGGTATTCCCTCGAGACGATCGACTCGCCTGCGTGTCTGTGATTGGTCGTAGGATCCATGAATCGAATGGAAAATAATTACCGTGCTTATTTTTCTTTTTAAGGTAGTTAGAGCGAAAAATCACTTCACCTCACATTTTAAAGAAAGAACTCTCATATTTCCAATGATATCAAAATATCAACCCCTTGTCAAACTACTTTTCGAGCAATTTGCCTAAAAATGTAACCTGTTTTACATGGGATAGATTACGGCTGTGCGCTCCAGAGAGAGAATATTAAACAAATTAGGAACTTCTAGCACCTAGATTTCATCAAAAAACTAACGGTGTGTAGTTTGCATGTTTTATCAACTATTTATAAAAAATAATGTATTACTCACCACAGTAAATTTTACAGAATCGCAAAAAAACCTGCTGTTTTGAAGGGTTTTCGGCCGTACGGCGGGAAAAAATGAGTCAAGGTAGAGACTTATGTAGCTTTTTTTATTTAATTACTGAGAATTTTGGTCATGTATAACTATATCGCCGCGCCATTAATATTACAATATTAATTGCATACTTCTTACAGGCGCTGAAATTAAAAATTTAAATCCGAATATGGTTTCCATTTTGACTAGGAAACTATGTCACTCAAACCGCCTTAATGCTGGTAATCGAACTCGATTCCGTAATTTGATTCGATCACACCCTTTTGCACGGTACGATTTGAAGCATGCGGAGTTCGATTTACAGTCCTGATATAAGCAAATGAGTAAAACGGCCTTTTCTCTATCGCCATGGCTTTTCACGATGGGTTGCCGTAACGATGGCGAGTGTGCCGAGAGGGCCCCGTCGCGGGCCTCACACCGACCAGACAGGGTCGATTGGAATTCGCGAAATGATGATCATCCCTTCTCATTCTCTTAGCTGATTGCGGATCGAGGAGAACGAGGCGTGATGTATGGACGCATGTTTGCTTCCGGCTCTGGCAATTCTCTGCCAAGCTGCTAAATGTTGCTATCTTATTTTCACATCCAGCTGATCCAAAGTGTTTAGTTTTTAAGATCGTTAAATATTCAGTGAAATCCTATTAGTGTTATAACAAAAGTGTTGGACCAATGCCGTTCACATGTAAGGGCTTCTGTCCCCACCTTCGTCTCACTTAAGGTGGTTCCACCGTAAAATGACTTAAATGTCATTTTATTCATATTCTCTCTACTTGTAGAAAAAGTTGTCCTCTATCTGATACGAACAACAAAACAATACCTTTCCACGCTATTTTATTCTGTAATTAAACTTGAAATTACATGGTGTTCAATGGGGGAATGAAAGAAACATGGGGAAAAATAGTATTTTTCCATAAAATATAAATGCTATTATTGCGGAAAACTATTTATATGAAGGAAAGAATCTAGAGAAATTGATCAAAAATTAAATACATGCATCTTACCACCTTATATTTCTAGTTGTTGAATAATATATGCCGTAATTGAAGTCAAAATGTGGTAATTCGTAGGAAATGGCGCTGCAGTCGGTTCCTATGGCTGGAAAAAAGTGCTAATTTCAAATACATTCGTGGAATAATCTGCATATTTTGTTCCTTACTTTTGGGTTTCCATAGGTAACGCATTGCATCAGTGAAAGCAGAATTTTTGTTGTCAAAATATCAAAAATGTGGAATTTAGTATTTGTTTTGACTCACACAGTCGCGGCGGAATCTCCTTAACTATGTACCTATTTATCTAGCTAATCACAAGCTTTTTGTTGGTTGTGGGGAGTTGTAAACCGTCAGAGTAATGATGTATGTGGAGGGGGCGAAGGGAAAGGACAGAGGGGAAGAGGAGGAGGAAAAAACAGAGAGAAAGAGGAAGGTGAACCAAACATCTTCTAAATAAAAGAAGGAGTGTGGAATGCACACACCAATCTAATAGGCCGGGGGTTAAATTCACTCATCGCTATGACTTTGTGAGGGACACTACCTTGAGGTCTCATTGTGAAACAAGTCAAAATGGGACGGCAGGAATATGAGCCTTCCCACTTCTCGAACGATACTTTGAATTGGTGGTTGCTTAGTGAAAAACTAAGAAGAATATTGATGGCTGTGACTGCGATGAAAATTTTGCAGTTAATTAAAGATTTTTTCCAAGTATAATCATCAACATTTCATAAATAAGGCTTACCTATTTGCGTTTTGGTAGTTCATTTGACATCTTTTTTGAGACTTAATATTTTTTTCATATGCTTGGTGTTTAAATGGCCAACCATAAATTATAAATTTCTTGAAAAATAGATGATGATATTATGGATTCCTAAGCGAAACAACTCAATAGTAAATTCAAAGAAACTTGTACACCAAAGAGGGTGAAATTCGTCATGAAATAATTATTTTACTTGTCAATTCAAATATTTTTTTCATGAAGAATTTCACCCTTCTTGGTGTACATCTTGGCACCCGTGCGATGACTGCGCACTATATCATTTGTGCAATCGCAATTTTTGGAAAATTGCCAAAGAAACTTGTTTGCTTACAATATTTGTGCTCTCCGTGGTGATGCTGCTTCCAGTCCCCTCGTAGCGTTAAAATTCCTTTAAAAGGAGTGTTTCTATGTCTATGGAGATAGCTTCGAGCATTATATGCTCTCATCGCCATTAAGACGAGCTTAATTAGTATGATGCACATGCTGCCTACTGCGATTTAATGATGCATTTACTCCAACTCTTAATGCAGTCTCCTGCTCCCTTTACATGCTCGTGAATTTATTTCGGGACGCTGGGGAACGTTGCGAATATATATATTTTTACCATGGATTGCCCTGGGTAGAAGTAACTGTAACGCTGAATATTATAGTGATTAATGCAATTTAAAGAGACATTGCAGCTCATTACGCCTCTTCGGAGCAAGCTTGTGGCTTTAAATAAAAAAAAACTCTGTCATGATGCAGCGCAGAGAGACGCTGGTACGGATAATAACATTAGCTTAAATGTGGAAGATGATAGAGCCACTCTGTCACTTTTACGATGCACTCAGGTGGAGTTCCGATATTTTTTTTACGCACAGCAACTGCTAAATGTCATTAATCCCGTTCATATATTTCGAAATTTCCCAGCGTTTGAAATATATTCTCGCCTTTAGTGTCACCCAACGGATGGGGACGCGCGTCAGCTATAGATTTGACGACTGGAGTTTATTGCAGAGTCAAATCGAAAAACTGTTGGGACTAGGAGCGGGAGGATGGGAGGATAAAATAGGGGAAAAAACTCTTTGAAAGAGCAGTTATTTAATCCTGATATGAATCTATTTTCCTATTCGGCGAAGTTATGTAAGCATACTTTTGATTGAAATGCTATGATATGAAGAGGTTCAGGAGCACATAAAAACTTGTCATCAACTCGAAGGGAGTCAAGGCAAAGT
This sequence comes from Pyrrhosoma nymphula, assembly GCA_963573305.1. Classification (NCBI taxonomy): domain Eukaryota; kingdom Metazoa; phylum Arthropoda; class Insecta; order Odonata; family Coenagrionidae; genus Pyrrhosoma; species Pyrrhosoma nymphula. The sequence goes on from OY754331.1 coordinate 130,553,394, forward strand.
ATAAATATGCAGTTCATAGCAGTGTAAACACCAGTTATTTCCTATCCTTTTAAATGCTATGGTACTCTCATGTTTGACAATTTTATGCGTTAATCGGTTATATTTCAACACATTTGCCAAAAGATTAATATTTGGTTACATGTTCGACCTCGAGAATTGAACGACAATATAATTACAAATATTCTTCACAAATCAGCTCTCCTACCCCAATTATTGCATAAAGTCCCGTTACTCAATTTCAGTCGGGTGCCAAAATATGTGACATTAACAGTATGAATGCATTTTTATGATTAATGGCTCGAAATGTCTCCATAATTTAAGTTAAAAGGGAGTCACAATAAAAAAAATAAAATTTGACTCTTTATAAATAAAAATATCGCCTCTGGGTTTATTGGTAGCCTTATGATTAAAAAAAACATTTCGTATCAATCGCGGGTGATAGGAGGCATTTTATTATCTCTTTCCTTACTACTCTTATAGTTCTCAAATTCCTCTCGCCTCTCCCTTCGTTACTTTAGTCCTTCGGAATTGAGAACACCCCCTTCCAATTCTTGAGAATAGCTATCTTTTTGGGCATCATTGTGTTTGTTCTTCCCTCTCCGAATATCCTCAGGGGGGTACTTGTTTCATTACCATGATTCACGCGTACATCACACCGACTCCCATTGTCAAAGGGAGAATGATTTCTTATCCCTGTGCCTTCCTTCCCTTCGGACCCACTCGTGTCTGAGAAAGAATATGAATTATTGCCGAGTGGTTGGGTCATTATATTTTCCCTTGAAAGGTTCTCCTATCCATTTGAAGGATGTTAACTTCGTCACCTACTCTTGCGACTTCTAACTCTATTGTATTGAAGGGACAAAGGAGCCAGGATTAAGGTCACCCGCGTTGCTCTTGAAAAAGCTCCTCTGAAGTCCTTTTAAGCCTCGGTCGTTCCGAACTCTTAATTATCCCCACCAAATCTCGCCTAGTTTCTCTCTATTCATTGCCTCTTTTCACCACAGTATGAGAACGCAAGGGCTCGATTTGATCACTTCTCAGCCCATTGGGAAATTTCTACCTGTGCATTTCGGAATTATGACTATTAAATATAATATTTACTGATGAGAAAACTTAAGAGAAAGCACGGTGCCTGTAAAAAGAAACAATTTATACGTAGCTGACTTTTTATCATTCGGTTTGTTATTGGTTTGAAAAACATATTGCAATAATATAGACCAATATTTCTGCGTGAACTACAGTAGCAATGTAAGACCATCTGTTGCTGAATATAAATGAATGATAACATTAGTTTATTACCAGAAGATGGAAAAAAGATGAAGGATATGCATGCCAGCGAGAAATTCACAACTTTTAGCCATTTATCATCTTTTTAAATTGAAACCTCGGAAGCTTCTTCACGCACTGCGTTTATATTTAGTCAGGCGTAGAGGCACAACCTGAGTTGAAACTTAAGAGAAAATGTATGTGCATATAAAAATCCCTGCTTATACCTTACCCTGTTAATTAAGGAAGAAAGTATCTTGGTTGTCCCTCAGATCAAGGATATTGGTTGGGAGAGGAGAGGGTGGGAGAAATTATGTGATGAAGACGCGGATTCATAATTTTGTGTTTGACGTGACTCGACGGCTAAGGTTATTTCGCAGTTGCTGCCTGACGCTTGCAGACAGAGGCAATAGCACTCTGAATGTAGGAATCTCCCCTCTTGATTTCAAGTCAAACCCATATGATGCTTAACATTGGTTACCCAGCGGGAACCGGGTCTTTCCACCGTGGCGTGCCCAGGGAATGGGTGCTTCAATGCGGAGTGGATAATCCACGGAGTCCTTTATCTTTCCGAATTTACTTCGATATTTAATCTGGACTAAACGCTTTATTGAATAGAATGCAAATTGCTCTCTCCGGCAAAAGTATTTTTATCTTTTCAAGTTTGTGTAAAAAACCTTTAGAATTTGGGAAATAAACTTATTTTTGTACGACATCCAATGAAAATGGAAAGCTCCTAATTTATTACAGCGCAAAGGTTCATTTTTCCAAAGGAAATAATTGGAAGGAGAATGGCACCCAAGAGGTGTTTCAGATCTGTTCCAGGTTAGGCGTGAGAAAATGAAGTTGGTTATCTTCCCCTACACTCTACCATTTCGGTAATGAAATTTCTGATGACGGTAGTGTAGACAAACTGCACTCATTTAATTTGTATCGTCTAGGGAAAGGCTAGTTCAGTTTCTGTGTACTAGGCGTTTCCTATAGGGATGAGAATTTTTATCTTCTCTCAGTTATAAACCAATCTTTTCACTGTGGAGCATTGTAGCGAGTTCTAGAATAGGTACGTCTGGGAGCATTAAAATATGTGATTTAAGTTTTTCCTGGTGAATAATATTTGGGTGTTGTTCTCGGGCTCTGCAACAGGTAATTGGCTTCACATTGTCCGAAGTTTCGATAAACGACTTGTTTTCCATTCTCAAGGCGTGTTACTCTCTCTGTGTAGGATTTTACACTTAACTGAATTGACCGTTTGACGAGTTCAACAATTAAGCTCAGGTGTCGTCTGATTGGCTGATGATCCTTTGAAATCTTTCCTGTTCTTTCCTTATGTTTTTCATGCAATTTATTATAGGTGCACAAGTATTACTCAGATGAAAGCCAGTATCCCGATTGAAATTTTTTCAAATTCGAAGAAAAACAAGTGCAGAGCCTGAGAACAATACCTAAATGAACACATATGTGTTACCTCTTCGGGGCGAAAAATGACCAACTGGACTCAAATCAATTGGTGGTCAGATAATGCCTGTCTTAGACGCGCTCACCCGTTTCTTCCGCGATGGATTTTTTGATCTCTTCTGCGATTTCTTTCCCGATCTCCTCCAACGTATCCCGATTTCATGGCTTCGCCAAATTTCATTTTTTTCCGCATGAGGTTTTTTTTTATTTCGCGGCGAGAATCCATGGCCTTCGTCTCTCGACACGTTTTCCGCGGCGGCTTAAAGAAAAATGGTGGTGTGCATGCACCACTTCGGCTTTAAGGCAGCCAAGGCGGCGGAGGCACGGTTGGGGATCCTTCCATTTCCCTCGACCTTCACATCCTCCACCCACAGCCTGCCGCCCACCCATTCTGGGAGGGGGGCGTTTGTCTTCCACCCGCGCCCGTTCGCTTCCGAGCTGCGCCTCCGTCCACCCCTCCTTGCCTCCACCACCCCCAACCCCTTTTCTACTCCCTCCTGCCCCCCCTACACCCCACACGAACAACGCACCGCGGGCGCCCGCTATCTCTCGCCGAACACCTCGTTCGCTCCCATTATTGCCCCTCCTTGGCGACGACACCCATCGCCATGACAACCCCTCCTCCCTCCCCTTCGCCCTCCTCGTCTCACCTCCCGTCCCACCTCCCTTACAACCCCTTGATGCATGATGCGTGGGGCTGGTTCTATAAAATTCGCAACCTTACGCTCACGTGTTCCCTGCTTAGCTTAATCACACAATTCACGGCCATAATTTCAACTCGGCGTGACGTAAAAATGTTTCTCTTTCAGCAAACTTTCCCCGATGTCCTGGGAACCGTGTTTCCTCATAATCTAGTCTTTTGGTGGGAATTTGTACTAAAGTAGAATTGTCTTAGTGAGGATTAATAATTCATTGCAATATACGACGGTAAGTCAATAAATAAGTCACAAACGTTACGCATACGCTACGTTAAGCTGTTACGAACATTTCATTGGGAACGCTCGGAACATCCACTGTACGGTCCCGTCTTAGCCTCCAGTGATTTTCATCTGTTTGGGCTCCTAAAATAACACTTTGGAGGTCGACGTTTTGAACATGATGATGCCATAGCCGAAGAAGTTACTCGTTGGATGCGACAGAAACCGAAAGACTTCTTAATTGCGGGCTATCAAGGACTTGTAAAGAGATGGGATAGGTGCTTGAATGCACATGGTGAACACGTAGAAAAGTGAAATAAATTTAGGAAGTTACTTTGATTATTATTGACTCTATCCAGTTTTGCGACTTATTTATTGACTTACCCTCGTATAAAGAGCTTTAAGCATGCCTCCGAATTGTTTGGAGACATATGGGTTGTTAAAACCATTAGGTTGTTTTTTATGGGTTTTTTTAAATTCTTCAGAATAGGTCTTAAATCTTGTTTTTTTTTAAAGATACTGTGAATTAAGTTGGTGAAACTGATGAATTTGTGCCAGATAAATCCAAGTTCTTTCAATGAACGACGGTCACGCAAATTCCTTTAGGGTCAGTCATAATTAATTTTTAATTATTATATTTTGTAAAAAGTATAAGCGTTCCGGAGATGGCTCTTAATCAGTTCCTGTTGATTCTTCATCTACTCAAAAGATTTTTTTCTACCTGATCGGATAATATTGTCGGTAATATCTTACGATCTGGGGAAAACGCCAACAGTCTCATGTCCTAATAAAAGTAGTGGAGAATGAAAAATGTAATCGCATTTCGCACCCATCCATAGTACAGTAAAATACCTCGAGAACGTATGCGCTTTACTCCTTCCTACGTTTCCTTCACCGATTGCAGTGCGCGTTCGGCTCTTCGCTTGTTTCCATCCAATTTCCTCGATTCACTCTTGTGCCTCCTACTAATTTCATCCCCTTGGCAGTGTTCCTGATGACGGTGCTTTAGAATTCGAAGCAAGAGTAGTGATTAAATGAAAAAGGAGTGGACGGTGCGACGTCTGTTTCCAGTATCTAATATTTCCTGCTCCATTACACACCCATCTCATTTTAATTCGTCTTTTTCTCTGACCATTTTCATACTCTTTCATATTCCGCCAATATTTTCCTCTTTTCGAAAATATTTTCCTCTTCCGGTTGGACAGCAACAGAAAACAGGAATAGGCATAAGAAAAAAAGACTATAAATTATTGGTTTCCTATTCTTTGCTGAAAAATAATTGTTAACTTTATTTCATGAACCAATTAATTTGGATAGTAGAAACTGTATAATGTGAAGAATTTACCTTTCCGATAGTCACTATAAGTTGCGTATCGAAGAATATGGAATGTTTTTTTTTCTATTTAAATCAATACGTCGTTTAATGTCCGATTAGTCGATAAATAGGTAATCGATTATTTACATTTGAGCTCATTTATGTCTCTATCCTTTCTCGTCGACCCTAGAAGGTTGACGTCGACCTTCGGGCCGATGCTTCATACTTAGGCCTTATTACCTTAGTCATCCTAACTGCTACATAATTCCCCCATCTCTTTTCCTAAACAGGATATAGCCACAGGAAGTAGTTTTGTTGTCCCTTGTTAATGACACGCAAGTCTTGAAACCGGTCAGGGTTTACCAACAAACTGTGAAGAGTTTATTTTACTTCATTCTGTCATGTTGCGCGTGCCCCAGGAGTCCTAGCCATTCGCTTCTCTAATTGACTAATTTCTCAGGGTGCTAATCTTGGATTTTTAAAATTATTTTTCTCGATTATCCTCCACTTATTAGAAGGATTTATCATCATCACTAACCATTGAATTCTAAGGTTGGTCGACTTCAGTCCTCGCTGTCCTCATCTAGCTTATTTTTTCTGACGTAGTTCTTCTGTTTAATATCACGCTTTATTTGGTCTCTGTGTTTGTCCCTGGGGTTTCCTTATCAAGCCTTCCCTTATGTTTTCCCTACCATTATGTTCCCCACAAATTTATAGGGTACCCAAAAATCTGTCGTTTCATTCCAACACTTCCATGCTGGAATCCACAGTGAAATGTGTTCCCTCAAATAACTGTCTGTTTTAGAACTAGGTCACATGTCGCGTAGATGATTAGACGTTTTTCTCTTTCATTGAGTTGAAGCGAAAAGTGCTAGCGAGGTGTTTTTCACTCGTTATGAGCTCACGCATCATAACTTAAGTGTTTTTTTTTCTAGAGCCCATTATTTTATGTACAATTACGATTAAATGATTGTCATAACTCAGTTGTTATTTTTTTTGGCATCAATCCCTCTTTTTAAAGCAACCAGTGGATCTCGCGTTTTCAGAGCGAAATTGTGATGTCACTTTACAAATCGAAGGTCATTTATAATATTTTATCATGTAATTAATACTCGTGTCAGCGCAGACTTATGACCCAGAAAAGCCAATGAAGCTCATTAAAATCAGTGCTTATTCAATAAACCTCCGTCAGCTGCGAATCATAAAAGCCCCCAGTGAAAAATGATCCAATTAAAAAAATAAATCGTCAATGAAAACGTCGAGGCAGTGAAATCATTAAAAGTCACTGAAGAATCACAAATCGATCCTCCTGTACCCATATTTGTTGCTCTATTTGATTTGATGTTTCAAAATGTTTTTGGTGCCCTTTTAGAGGTTTACAAATCGTAGACGGTGGAACCGGTAATATTTTTCGAGAGGCAAATTAAGCGCCGGCAAAATATTGAGGCAGTACGTCTTCTAAGATCAATTTTGGGATGAAAAATGTCGCTCCCTAGCTATTGGCACTGGGGTGGTGGAAGTGAACCACCCACTAGGGGAGGGGGGGTGGCGAACGAGAAGGGTAAGGGGGAAGAGGTTGTGCGGTGAGCGTGGCGTCGTAACGAGCGTATAAATTTCCACCCCTTGATGTCATACATGTATGGATAACGCATGGAGCTGGAGTTCCTTCACTCCACGACGATAAAACTGCCCTCCCTCCCCCTTGCCCCGTATTCCCTCCCCTCCACTCCCCTCCCCTACTTTTCCTCCTCCACCCCTTCGCGATACACCCCTCTCCTCCTCTTCTTCCTCTCCCGTCTCTACTCCTAGGGTAATAAATGCTCCGCGATATTTCAGAATATTCGGTTTCCCTCCGATACGCTCATTAGACCTGAACATGTGTTGCTTTAATAAATGAAAAAACATAGAAATATCGTTAGTAAGTTGATTGCGATGTGATTATCTGGTGCATTAATTGGGAACAACGGATAAAACGGTCGAACGCCTTTTTCCGAACAACTGCCAGTGAATCGTAATCATTTTTACGATGTTTAATATACAATATCAGTGAAGTAAGTCTTGAAGACAAAAGTGTCCTCATTATGCCTTGCTTCGTTGGTTGACCATCTTAAGTGAATTGCGGCAGTTTAATATTGAAAACGTTACCCGAATGCTATGAGAGAACTGAGATGCGACTGAGGAAATATAGAGCGATCTTGGCGAAAGTAGGTTGTCTAACGAGGGGAAGTATAAGAAATCTTGGGCGTGGAAGAGCGTATAGAATGCAATGTCTACAGGCTTATAATAGGAGGAAAGGGGTTCTAAAAGCATGCGTCTGAGCACAATATGTCAGTGAAACAGATTCCTTAGTCCATCGCTAAAAATAAGGTTCTCTTAGACTTTTCCCAACCCGGAATATAACTTCTTGATGGCTATGTATGCAACATTATCCAAGTGCCTATGTTGCGTAGACTAAAAAAATAAAAAGTTAAACAAATTCAAGTTTAATTCTGCTTCATAGTTTAAAAAAGGGAGCTAGACTCACACTACTCTTGCACAAAATATAAACAAGATAGAGGAATGCTTCTATGTACCGAAATAAAACATTGTGAGACACTTGACTTACGGATTGAGTTAAAGTTTTTTGTGCAGGGCAAATATCTAACTCGCCCTGGAAACACATTACTGCACCCGCATTGCGACGGCAAAATTGCATTAGAGAATCTGGAATGAGCCGATGTTTATTCGCACCAAATCGATAACGAAGGCCTTTCAAAATGTCATGCCTCGGCGTTCATTACAGTGCACTCCCCAGTGCATTTTATTTTGTTTGGTTTGCATTAATATTCCCTCTCATTCGTGCCACCCCGGATGCACGTGGAGAAATAAACGCAACCATCATGCCCTTTTCACTCGGTGCTATTTTTGCGCGGATAACTCTTTTGAATTCCAACTGAACGCGAAACCGTGATTAATTTTTCCAATACCACGTAATGCTAAACGCTAGTTTTTCCCTACGCGGACTGTGTTCATGTTATTGTTGCCTTGCACGTGTGTGCATATAATTCTGTTACATGAAATATTGAGACCAAATTCAGGGAAACTGAAGACTATTTCATATTTTGAAGTTCTAAAGATGAATCAGTATTTCCATATTTCCTTCGAGTAAACATGTTTAATTGGCATGATTAATGGATTCGATGAAAAATAATATAATTCTCGCTAAATATTCAAAATTGTGTACTTTTTGCTGCCTCTGTACCAACCCTGGCGAGAGAACCTCATTTGTTTCTAAGCCTTAATTCTTAAATGAGATCATGAGAGTGCGATAAAGGATCCCAGATTTAACGTTCATTAAATCCATTTCGAAGTTTCTTTTTGCATTTAAACACGTAGATTAGAGCTGAATCACTAAGTAAGTTGTGATTAAGTCTTAATTTGGGTGAAATCAAGCAGGTACTTGTGATATATAAGCAGTGGATTTTCCAATCAAATTTCTTCTTTAATATTATTTATTTTCTTCTTCTTCTTTCAGGAGATATAGGTCAAAAAAGTTGAAATTTTTTATTATTTATTGCTCTTTGCCAACGTATCAAATATGTATATCTATGCTTCATTAGAGCTACAATGAAAATATGGGGCCATTTATATCAATGGAATATAGTTTACAGTTTTTAGTTCATATTGATGTTAAAAAGTTTATAAACATTTAATTTTTCATTTTACCTCAGAGAGAGTTCCTTCCTAATTAATTGCTTTGTTATAATTTCGTTGCTATTTATTGTTTGTTTCAATTTTTGTATATTTAGGTTGTTTCAAAAATCAAAATATAAATTTTGTTAAAGCATATTAGATTATAATACATTTTTCCTTAATCTGGCGGTCTGTTTTTTTATTGCAGTATGTTTTGTATTGTGTAATGTGCACCATTTCTTTAAATAATCTTTGACATAAGTTGGGTTTTGAATCTATTATTTTTGTGAGTTGAAAATTGAATGTGTGGTCATTTTTGATTGCATGGTCTGCTGGTGCACATAATTGAATTTTGGATTTAACTTAAGTTTTATGCTGGGAAATTCTATTTTTTAGATATTGCGATGTTTGACCTACATACATATTATTACAGTCATTACATGGTATTGAATAAACGACGTTACTCTTCAATTCTTTAGGAGTTTTAGATATTAATTTCGAATATATGAGATTGTGTTCTGTATTATGATTCCTGCGTTCTGTTTTATAGTCTGTGTTTTTGAAGACTCTTGCTATTTGTTCAGACAGACCTTCAATATAAATAACTCCTCGATATTGAGCTGTTTTAATGTGAGTGATGTTATTTGTATTGATTGTTTTTTTTCTGAGAAGAAGAACTTCTTTTAGAATAAATTATAGAGTGAATACATTATTTTTCTTCTTTATACATTTTCAAGAAAAAAAAGTTTCTTGCTTCTCAATTAAAGTATTTAGCCAACATTAATATATGGTGCAAATATCACGATTTTAGGTCAATTAATATATAAATATTTAAACTTTTGCCGACGTTTCGGACCTTTATTGATTCATCTTCAGGGCTATAAACAAATGATACATGATGTTGAAAATGATTAACAATTATTTTTTGATTACAGAATGGTTAATTTAGTCATTAAATATAAAAATACATAGACATATTCAAGATTGTTACCTTTAAAGTTTGGCGCTGTTTTTATTTACCAATGTAATTTGGTTGCTTGGATCTATTTCTTTGTTGACAAGTTATATGTCATTTATTAAATTATGACAAATTTTGCTTGTGTAAGTAATGTCTGACCTTTTATTGCAACTTTTTTTATTTCGGGGTATATGACCTATATATTTATTTTGATATATTTTGACCTAAACTCGTGATATTTGCACCGTATATTAAAAGAGGTTAAGAATAAATACCATTTGAATTGCCAATATTAGTGTTTGATGGTGTACAAGAAAAATGAACATTCTCTAATCTTAGGAATACCTGTGCGTAGCAGTATGACTCAGGCATGGAAAATCTCGTGACTTGCTATTTGGCCTTATTAACCATAGTTTCCGTCAATTGTTACTTATACTTACCCACCGTATGCTCATACTACTTTTCTGTTCCCCAATTCAGCATAGATCTGTGGTTAAGGCAGTCAAATCTAGTGCGTAGATTATTTAACCCCATTTGATATCAAGGAATTATTTTGCTTTATATATTTTTTAAATACTAGGTTATTCCTGGTTATAGGCTAATGAGTTTTCAAACTGTGTATATATTCACCGTCAAAGCCTAACTGTGCAGAATTAGGTCTAGTTTCTCCAGTTAGCCCGAGGAGTTTTGTACTCTTCAGTTTTCTTTTACTTTATTTAACTCAAAATCTTTTAAACATTTACCTGTACTAAGTGCTCAGAATAATTGAAATCACTGGGAATGTTACCATTTCTAGCACAATTAATTTTGTAAAAAGTCATGTGATTTTCGTAGCAGAGAACTACTTCGGAAACTGTCCCGTATTGGCAATGGCAACACGTAATTTCAGTATAGCCTGTTTTACTGAATCAGGATAAATTTCAAGTAGGGAAATGGATCCTCTTGCTATGTCCACACGATGCATTGGGCCTCATACAGAGCCAAGGGAACTGCCGCGGCCGTGGGGTGTCTCTAAAGACAAGTCTCAGAGTGGGCCGAAACCCATTCCCTCAATGGAAGGGGGTAACGCCTTAACAGTTGGCTTGAGGTGGCCGACGAAAATTTCACTTGAATTAATGCTCGCGAGACTTACATATATATATATATATTTTTTTTTTTTTTTTGGTGGAGTTAGTTTAATTCTCAGTTTATACTCTCCTTTTACCTAAATCCCCGGGATCTTGGCATTAAAACATCTTTTTCATAAAAGCTAATGTGTTGACAATCAAAGAAAATGAATATAATGAACGAGTTGTTGGATGAAAAATTAACTAAATATGGATATTTCTGTGTATCCGATTAAGATTTTAAAAATTGAGATCCTGGTGCACTTTGTGGTTTTTAGAGTGAATTCGGTGAGCGGAGATGATAATGAAAAAGTCGGTATTTTACATGAATAAATAACGTGGATTTGATTCTTGCAGTTGATTGAATATTTCAGTGGTAGTGCTTTATCTCCATTCTCCATTACAATGCTATAAAACGGTGTAAAAAGAATCCCTGACATTATTTGTTGAAATAAGGCAGATATTACCACTGAATTTCCTCCCCGTTTCATGTACATAATCACCTCTTTACTTTATCATTTGACTGATCTCGTCTAATGACTCAAACACACATTGCTATTAGATATAATGTACACTCACAACAACTCCCGTTCTAGAATGTCGAGTCTTGCGGCGAAGGGCTCACTTCAAGTCATAGTTTGGTCAATACTGAACCAGTCGAGCGTTGCGCCAGTTTAGGGGCTTAAATCATGAAGTTGTGAGCATGAACATTGATGGTCGCTTGCACGGAGTAAAGTGCCGCATTATCGAACGTCGTAATTCTGGATCATCTGGAACTTGAGGACTGCCCGTAGTAGTATATGACTCCCTTGGAATAGACATTAAGTTCTCGAAGTTGTTCTCGGGAGAGATGATCCCGTGATGGGGAGGAAGGAATTGAAGGCAGGAACTGTTCAAACACACACCGATATTGTTAAAATATACATCTACGAAATACCTTGCAAACCACATCAAAAGTATGTGGCAGGGGGTGAGTAGTCACCAACATGCATTACACTACACCCTATTAAAGTTAGTGTAACTGCGACTGTTGATGCATTGGCAGAAATCGCTAATACTTGCGAAGAGGTGAAGCCCCACAAGCATATACTACTCTCTCGGTATGCTACCAATGTTAGAAGGACCGTTAATATTTATGTCTTTTATAACTACACAAATGGAGTGTGATTCAAGAGTTATGCTCAATACATGCACGGCGTGCTGTTAATGCTAGGCGGTAGATATGGACATAAGTATTAGGGAGTAAATCAATTAACAAGCGACACTACCTATTGACTAACCTAGTGAAAAGTCTCATTGGTAGCTGTTATGCAGTAGCATTTGCATATGTGGTATTTCCTATGAGCCAAATATTTGTGGAAATCAGGCGGTTGAACAGCCGGTTGAAATTTGACTTTCTATCTGAGTAGTAATAGGTTGGCAGATGCATTAACCTGTATTTCGCCACTCACTCAGTCCTAATGCGAATCCATTTCTCCCGATTACCACCGTCTCCTCTCCTTCCGACCCCTCCTCCCTCCCTTACGTCTCGTGCCCCTCCCCCTCCTGAAAGTGTAGCGATGAATTAACCATGGAATCGCTCTCAAGGCTCGATAAATATTCATCCGTGTCATTTGGATACCGTTACAATTTGGGAACACTACCCTTCTTGTACTCTCATCCCTCCATCTTTCTCTCATCTTTTTTCTCCCCCTATCCCCATGTCCTCTTCCCCCTCCCCAACCCACCCACCCACCCTTATTTGAAATCCCTCGTCGTTCATCAATCACTCTTCCCTCTGTTTCGAATCATAAAAAGTGTTCCCATCCTCTTTCTACTCGATTACTCGACTTCAGGACCGATTTAAGAGTTCGTTTTTCCTCTTACTGCCGCATAAACAGTTAATGTCCCAAGGTGGTTTTTGGCTGCTCCTTTTCAATGAAGCACGTACGATGAGCCACTTACTTAATGCCAAATGTATATATATATATATATATACACGAAACGAAAATTTCGCCAATAGGCCACAATATAATAAAAAAAACCACCACCTTAGCAACTTAAAAACCGCTCTCCTTAAACGCGGCTACCCCTCCCCTCTCCTTGATCGCCGCATCCTACCCTCCACCACCCCTTATACTCCTCGCCCTAGATCATCCACCACCAAACCTCCCTTGAACCTTTGCACCACATTCCTTCCGGGGCTTCACCAAGTTAACCTCATCCTCAAGTCACTGTTCCCCATTTTGAGCGACAGCCCACTCACCTCCGACTTAATCCCCAAATGTCCTACCATTACTTACAAAAGACCGGCCAACCTCAACAATATTCTACGCCCCCACCAATCCCGTCCCACTTTGATCCCACCTGAAATCCCCGGTACCTTTCCCTGCCATAGACCTCGTTGCAAAACCTGCCCTTCAATATGTAATCTCTGTTCTTTCCACAGTCCCAACAACCCCACCCCATTTCCTATATCTTCCCACGGCAGCTGCACTACCTTTAACGTGGTATACCTTCTGCAGTGTAAGGTCTGCCCTTCCTTTTACATCGGCGAGACCTGCAATCCCCTGTCCATCAGAATAAACGGACACCGAGCCGCCCCGCCCAACTTCCCAGTCCCAAAACACGCCTCCACTCATAACCTCAAATTCGACTCTTGCTTCCGTCTCACCATCCTCCACGCCCTCCCCGCCGACGCTTCGAACACACAACTTAGGAACACTGAGCTTTCTATTATTTGGTTTTGTCGCGCCTTTTCCCCTCCCGGTCTTAACATTATGCACTGAATTTTTGTCCATTTACTTTCTCCCTCCTCCTCCGACGCCTTTTATTCTCCTCCCCCACCCCCTCCCAACTTAGCAACTTTGTTGCACTCCTCTAAAATGCCAGGCGCAATTCCCTACTTTGTTGCATCATCATCCCCCCTCTAAACATCCAGGCGCGACACCACGTGACCTTTCCCGTCCCTCTTACACTCCCCCACCCCCTCCCAACTTAGCAACTTTGTTGCAGTCTTTTAGACAGCCAGGTTCAATTCTCAACTCATCCCAGTTCACCCACACCCCTCCCTACTTTGTTGCACTCCCCCCTAGACATATAGGTGCGACACCAGTGCCCATCCCCGTCCCCCCTCCCCTATACCACAACTTCCCCTCACTTCCCTTCTTTTCCCGCTTCCCTTCCCCTACCTTGGAGCGGTACTTCTCAAATTTTCTACAGCTGAAGAAGGGCCTACATGCCCGAAACGTCCCAGTAAGTCCTCTCTCTCTTTTTACTTTTCTTTCCCCACCCCCTGTCAAGTGTTTTTTTTTATTATATATATATATATATATATATATAATAAAAACACTTGACAGGGGGTGGGGAGAGAAAAGTAAAAAGAGAGATAGGACTTACTGGGACGTTTCGGGCATGTAGGCCCTTCTTCAGCTGTAAAAAATTGACATATATATATATATATATATATATATATATATATATATATATATATATATATATATTTATATTTTTTTTTCAGTTTTGGATAGGTTATGCAGAAATGAAATTTCAATGTATCCTCCTCTGTTATTGGTTTACGTTTTGGCTTACCTATCGGTAAATCGACACATCAACTATTACTTTCCAAAGTGTGCATCGTTTTTAAGATTTTCTGAGTTCAATGGCTCAAAATATACTTTATCTAGGTATAAAAATCAATGAACTATTAAGACATGTATAAATATTTAAAATTAACAGAGGAATAAATGAATGCTTTTTCTATTGTTCAAGGACTCAAGTATCAGAACAAATTGACTATTTAGAAAATGATAGAAAAATAGATTGACATGAAATCCAAATACGTTATTACATACTATTTGATCTCACCCATTTTTTCATAAAATGTGATATAACCTTCGTATTAGCTATTATCTTGCTTTTTAAGGGCCGCGTTGCCAGGCGACATATTCAAGCTCAAGTGGCATTATGAGGAAGTAACTAGAAACCGTTGCTTTCTTTGGAAGTAAATATTTAACGCATCTTTTAATCAGTGTTGTACGAGTATATGAAATTAGCCCTGAATTCTCTATGAAATATGACTCCTAAATTATACTTTCGCTGATTTTTGGAGGTTATTGAGGTCGACGCCCTATGGAGTATTGTGCTGATGGATGTGGGCTTCACGATCAAATCTGAGTTAATTTTTCATTTCTTCCCGCTACACCAGAGTGGAGTGTTTCTTGGGTAGCAGATGTTTCTAGGAAACCAAAAGTGGCTCAGGGAAAGGAACTGTCCCCTTTTTTCCTGGATAGTTGGTTTTTTTAACGGAAAATCCCGAAAAGCGAAGAGTGGCTACGATTGGTGAAAACGCCTATGTAAAAAAAAATATTGGAGGTTATTTTTATGCCTGCAGCAATCCCCTCAAAGGCGCCAGGTTTGCGCAAAATTTTACCTTTTGTTCTGGGTCCGTTTTTATACCTGTCGTGTGGTTTGTTAATCATAAAATTTCGATATTTCATTACCTTTTCGAAAAAGGAGAGAATTGGATAGACGGCAGATGTGAAGTCTGCATTCCAGACTATTCCAGTTTTCTCCCTTTTCTGCTCATTCCTCCTCACCTAAGGGTTGGATGGAGCTTGCTTTATTATTTAGGTTTACATTGTGAGGGTATCTACAGTACGTTTAACCTCAAAACTTTTTAACTTTCAAAATTTTAAGTTTAACTTACAAAAAGTTTAACTTTCAAAATTACGCAAGTTCCACTTCGACTTATCTCCCTCAACATTTGGTAAGCTATTCAATGTAAAGGTATCTTATTATTTTTTTTTAAATTATTAACAGTAAACACCGAGTCACTATCAGCTTTATAGTCGAGTTCATAGCATTTATTTTCGCATGTGGTGGGTATAGAGTAATCCTAGAGGTAAAGGTTAATTTTCAGTTTACCCAACCAGCCTTCGTGCAGTATACACTCACGTTTAGCCTTCGATTCTCCATTAAGGTATCGATTATGAAGACGTATCTCTTGCCTATGCTCCCGATCTAGATTAGGGCACTTAATTACGGGCGGTTACTGAGGAAGGCCTGGGAAGATGACGGTTAAGGGCTCAGATGTCCGAAATGGATTTTCGATTTGACGTAATTATCTGTTTGACCTCTGACGTTGCCGGACGGAGGTGATGCCATTCAAAACGGTTTGTTAAACGGATTATGTCTTTGAAATAGGCATATAGAATATTAAATTGTACTTAAGACGTCAGCTAATTGAATAATTATTCATAATATATGATTGATCTAAATTTCTATTGAATCTAAATTGAATCTAAATGATGAAACGGGAGAAACCAGTTTTCGAAGATTCATATGTACATAGATGGTCATACAGAAGAATTATTCATGGAAATATTATTCCTAGAAACATGCAAAATAATTTCCACGATTATTAATATATCTGGTTGAAGCCATTCGATTTAGCTTTTTCCTTAAATCTTTTTTTTCATAATTTTTACTTCCTGCAAACATAAGTCACTGGATTCACTCGTAATACAAAC
The DNA here is from genome assembly GCA_963573305.1 of Pyrrhosoma nymphula. Classification (NCBI taxonomy): domain Eukaryota; kingdom Metazoa; phylum Arthropoda; class Insecta; order Odonata; family Coenagrionidae; genus Pyrrhosoma; species Pyrrhosoma nymphula. The sequence continues at coordinate 130,569,593 of OY754331.1, forward strand.
TATCGTACGCTGTTCCGCATTTTTCGTATTTTGCGGACTGTCCATATAAATAGATGTTTTGTTTTATTTTTCGGAATATTTTTCATGAACTCTGCTCGCTATATGGTATAATTAAAGTTCAAATTGAAGTAATTTCCATCCAGCCATTTATCTACAAGAATTAGTGGTGAAATATTCCAAGGTTAAATATGCGTAAGGCATGGGTATGGATACCACCAATTTGCCCGGGAAATTTCTTTATTGGGTTTCTTTCAAAGAGAAAGGTTTGGTGTTAGCTTTGAGACGACCTCTGACTTCCCCGCAATTATAAAAAATAATCATGCTCTGTTATCTCATCAGGTAAACAATATATATATGTTCAATTTTTTAAGAGCCGCTTTCCTTAAAAACTTATCGTGTATGTTACTTATTTATAAAATGACCATAATTAATAAAACCAATAGCTTAGTTCTTAACCATACTAATAAATTGATCACCGGATATGGTTTTATTAAATCTTAGCCATTTTATAGGGACCTTGTACAGAGAAGAAACCATTGGTAAACCAAACCATGGTCTGTAAGTGCGGATAAATACTACACTTTTGGTTTTATTATAACTGGTTTGCTAAGTAAGGCCTAAATACTAAGTCTCTTACCTCGTAGAGCTTGAATGGCAATTTTTCATCAGGGATTAACATTAAATTACCTACTTCAATAATTACCTATCTACGGGTATCTATTTTGAACGTAAACTAAGGGACAGAATCTCTTCAAGTAACTATCTTCGATGTGTCTGTGAAAATTATACTTTGTACTATGACAAGAAAATTCTACTCGTGTTCTGACGTGATGTATGTATGTGGCAAATAATAAGGATATTCAACCTAAAGGAATAAATTTGGAAATTATTGAAAATATTTTACAGAAGTTTATGATATGATGATCGTTTCCTACAGTTGTTAAGGACTTTATAAACAATATCATGTCCTGAAGTTAGCATGTTGGGCCCTTATTTTCTAAAATGGACTTTAAACTACACATTTTGTTTATCAAAATGCCAAATAAAGTAATAAACATGGATTTATAAACAATTTCATGTCCTGAACTGAAGTTAGCATGTTGGGCCTTTATTTTCTAAAATATACTTTAAACTACACATTTTGTTTATCAAAATGCCAAATAAATTAATAAACATGGATTGCATATAATAGGAATATATCCTTATTTATCCCTTCCTTACATTTAAAGAAATGAACTGATGGAAAGAATGTCTCTTTTTTGGGTGAAGGTATTTTCCTTTGGTTTGTTAGCGTCATTGATGCGCCTGCTCGAAATCCCGTTAAGCCTACGCTTGAGTTAAGGGTGTTTTTTTTCATGATCACTTGCTTTTTCGGAAAGGCTGTAACAAGTGCCGGCGGAATCGATGTTGAAAAAAAATAGTCCAGGCGCCTTTCTAAAACGGCGAAAAGAACGCGTGGCCTGGTTTCATACATATTTTTTTTTTCAATCTTCACCCCTCCCCGTCCTCCCTTTGTTTGCAAATAAGTTTTAAGATGCTCCTCCGTGCCGGAAGATTAGTCTCCCCGCACCTCCCGTCCTCGCCCCTCCCACCACCTCCTTCTAAGAGGGCGTCTTGAGTCTCCACGAGGGCCGCATATTATGTGTGTATTGATCCTGGCCCCCATTCCTTCGCGCTCGTCCGCGATCCGATCGTTCCCGTTTGAAGAGGGGGCGGGGTTTTGGGGGGGGGGGGGTGGAAAAAGGGTGGGAATGGGGTGGAGAGAATGGATTGGGGGAGGAGGAGGAGAAGGAGAAGAAGAAAGACGTGGTGGGATGGAGAGAGAGAGAGAGGGAAGAACCTTCGTAGGGGAGAACCAACTACGTCGCCACGACCGTCACCTCTCGGCGGTGTCGTCGTCTCATCTCCTTTGAAGGAGAGGAAGACGACGGAGGCGAAGCGCAGTCCCCTTTGACAAATGACGAGCGGGAAAAAATGAAGCGTCTCGCTCGAGGGGAGCACCACCGAAAGAATATAAAGCCTGTCCACTGAGCGAAACCCTTGCCGGAAAAATAATCGACCCGCATACTTCTTACTTTCCCATACAATCACTGACTTGTGCGATGTTTTGCATTGACAATTCTGAGCAATTTCATTGAGACGTAGGTGTACAATTGTAAGCATGAGTGACGGTTTAATGCGTTTGACATGAATGGGGATTGGATAAAGATTCAGGAGAGAGAGAGAGAGAGAGGAAGTGGGTCATGTTGGAGCATGGATTGGATGCTACGGCCAATCTGCAATTCAGAGAAATTCAATCATGGCTGAAAGTGATGATGTCAAAATATCTTTATCGGTGCTAAATCGTCAGTTTCCAACTTATAATTTTTTCTCATGTTGACTAACACTTATAGTAAAAAATGGATGTCTCGCATCCCTTAGAAGGGCCTTTTTTAACCTATTTTAGAAGCCTACCAGTCATTTCAACCCAGCTATCATTTGTATGCATCCAATCATCCATAAGTTTTTGACATTCTTGTTGGTCAATTTGAGTTACCTTAATATAAAATGTATGAATTTATAAAGTAATCGTCGTTAAGCGCGGGGAATTTTTTTTTCTGGGACGGATGAACTTAGGTAAATTGAGGATCCAAGCGAAATCGATTTATCTAGTTACCTCCGTCTGTCAAGCCAAATTTTATGTTATTTATCAAATACTGGCAGGTAATATTACCCTATTTTTCAAAGATAAAAATGAATCACTATTTTTCTATAGTAAATTGGCTAAATGTTTGGTATTTTTCGTGTCATTTCTAAAGTAAAGCAGTTGAATTTCAGGTCTAAGTTGTAGAGCTCTTATTGAAATACTTAGGGCATTCCTAATAACTATCTGCCGTCTCTGGAAAACTTATGAGTATAAAGTTTTCTTTTTAATTGTGCTGTAATTTATCTGTACCAATTGATGAAATGTTTTAACTAGAGAGATACTCTGTTTATTTGATGGACGATCTGGTGCTTTCCCGGCGAATCTGTTGTATCCATATTGTTCAAAGTTTTGAGGTCCTACACGCCCCTCGTCGTCAGGGATGCTCGTTCGGATGCTTATGGAGGTCCAATATATATGTAGCATAGTCTCAGTCAAGTGCCTTCTTATTGACTCGATTTTGTCGCCAAATTTCCCAAGCTAGTTTGACTATGTTCAAGATAGGCAGCCATGTCTTGCTCAGTGAAAGTCCCGCGTCGCGATTGAAGTATATTTTTCTCCATCCGGATCTCGATGGCTTACTTTATCAGTCGGTCCCAGTAACTGGAGGAATGGCACAGCAACTTCATTCCATCGAAGTCGATATCATGGCTGCATGTGATACCATGCTCTGCCACGGCCGTTTTTTCAGGGTGTCCAAGTCTCATGTGCCGCCGGTGTTCTTTGAGTCGTGCTGCAATATGGATCCTCTCACCCGGTTGGAAACCCGAGAAGACTTGATTCAACTGTTTATTTGTTTGCATGAAATATGAAAAGATACAGTGCAGCAGTATTTTCACGCTAAATGCTCGGGGATTCTTCCTCTGGAAGTAATATTCCCTGTTCGAACCGAATATCCTCTCAAACGGGAGTCACGTGATGGGAGCACTTCACGACGACTGATGGCAATGCCAGTGTCAGAGTACTCTCTCGTATTCTTTCTTCTTGGAGAACAAGATTTTTCTTTCCCACACATTTCACGAAAAAAACTCCGTCAATACAAAGAGTTTAAATCACCTTGCTCGACGTTCAAAATAAAAAAAGTTTAGTTCGGATTTTTTTCTCCCGAGGACTTTGAAGGGCCGCTCTGTTCTTCCGTCCAGAGTGGTCCACTTGTCTCGGCTTCAGAGCACTCGACAGGCAGGCACCCTCCCGGAAGCCCAGCATCCCTGGGGTGCGGGAGACCCGGGGAGCGGTACAGGGGAGCAGAGTTTCCACGGATGCTTGCGCGGATTTCGGGCGAGAGGGAGGGAATGGAAGGAAAAAAACTCGCCCCCTCCCCTTCCCTCTTCCCCTCCCCCCTTCTCCAACCCTCCTCGAGTGATTTAGTGAGTATTCTTGGCCGAAAAGTGATTCCTTGGCGACCGCTTCGAATTTTTCCCGAGTGACGACGTGTCGCTTAGAGAAAAGGGCTGCCAACCGCTCCACAAAGGCCAGACTGTGGGAGATGACCACTCCACGAGTACGAAATTTTATGAGCTTCCTGCCGGTTTAAAAAAAATCACCATCTACATCTACAAAATAACCTGCCAGGCACCTCAAGGGTGTGTGGCAGGGGGTGAGTAGTCAGCAATACGCATTACACTATACCCTAAGGTTAGTGTAACTACGAATAATTATGTATTAGCATAAGTCGCTAATTCTTGACACGAGGCGAAGCCTCACAAGCATGTACTACATTACAGATATGCCACCAATGGTATAGGGACTGTTAGTATTTATGTATTTTGCAACTACATAAATGGACAGAGATTCAATAGTTATAGAGAAAACATGCATGGCGTGCTGTAAGCACTAGATAGCAGATATGGATACAAGTATGAGAGAATACTACTACTACTGAGAGCTTAACTATCTATCAAAAAACCTAGTTAAAAATCCCATTGACAGCTGTTATGGTCTCCTTTCGTTCGCGGGAAAAATGACATTTTAAATCTGTCCATTATGCAGTCTAGTTCCCTAATTTTATTCTCATGATCTGATCCACCATCCTTTGCTTGCGTCAAAGAATGCGTGAGTTTTCCCGAGTGTTACTTCGACGGACCGTTGTCCCATTCACGCGGACTACTCTGATGGCCAAAGGCTGTCCGTGAAATGCAAGGCTCTCTCATAAATTAAAATTTTTATTTCAAGCTTGTGTCGGAAACTGTGATTGCTGATTCTTTTATTTTGTAATCGGGTATAAAAGAACCTTAAAAGTTATTCATTAAGTATTCATAGAAAGTATTTATACCAGCAAAGCTATCTATGATATGTAACCAATCATTTTGTATGCATATACAATCGCGCAAACGAGTAATATTTCGGTGGATAATCATCTTGCCATCACAGTTTTCGACCACAGTAGAATCCTTTGATAATGCTATTTTGAGGGTTTGGTCAAGAGCAAGAAGACACCGTTGCCAAAGTTTCAATTTATTTATAAATCTTTATCAGGGCTTTTTACTAAATGGGTGTACATTATTCTTATGTTCCACTTGACATATTCTTGAACGAATCTTGTCAAAATCATTACAAACTTTGTAACATCGAGTTCATAATTATAATCAACTCTTGAACCATATTCAGTAACTAAATGAAAGTATTGCAAATATTTTCACTGTTCATTTTTTATTCCTTGAGTTATGTACAGTTTTGAGAGTGTTTTCTGCCAATGATTTAGACTACCTTGCACTTGTGTTTCTACTTACACACGCTCTTTTTCAATATGAATTCTCAAGTGATTTCTAGTGTAGCAACTGCATGCCTTTATCCAAAAATCTAATTGAGAATTCCACAGCCATTACGTTAGTGGTAAGGGTCGTAATGTACCTCAGGCATGTCAGTCGCCTTGCCCATTGTCAGCGTGTCTGGCAGCCGGCGCGGCGGACCAGTAGTCCAGGAAACCAAAGGGAAAGAGCACCTTGTGATACTGCTGTATGCGACCATAAACACTAATTTTTATCATTATAGAGATAAACCCAATAAGTAATTTAATTATCATTCGACCGGAATTGAAAATGAATGAGACATCTATACACTTCCCCTGCAGGAAAGGCGTCGGTACCCCTACCGTAAGATTGCTATTTCCAAGTGCAGCACGTAATTTCCGAGCTATGTCATGTAAGAGATCACCTCCTTGAGGAATTCCGGGAGTCTCCCTGCGAATCCTTTGGAGTTGGCAACCCTGGCCGCATTCCGGGAGACCGTCTACCTCCGGCTGCCGCGCCAATCAAATTGGTGACGTAATTAAAAGGCTCACCTTTATGGCTAGGACCTTCGTCTCAAGATAACAGCCGAAGGTAACTACGCAATAGTAATGCTCTCTTTAGTGGAGAAAAACTTGGATTCTCATCGAAATTTGACATCGTGTCAACTCATACGATTACATTACTCGCTAATTACGATTTGAGAGAAAATAGGTAGGTACTCTTAACTAACGGCTTATATATATATCAAGGTTTTCTACCTGTTTGACTTTAATATTTCCCAGGAATTTCTAATTGTGTTGATTTTACCAATATTTACTACTTTTATCTTTCCTCTTAGAATGTTGCTTATGATACTAGTCTGATCATGGAACGTCCGCCGGTCTCAAATTGGCACATAATGCAGAGATTTCATTGCTTAATTAATAATTACTGAATTACAAAAGCATTCCTGGCCCTTATTAGGATTAATAATGCAGCGGAAGCAGTTTTTGTATCATATTTTGAACTCAGAGAAGTTCCCATAAATCACTTAAAATTCCAGCAAGATATTTCATTATCGGGTGAAATCAATCTTTCCTTGCTTTCGTCCGCATAATTCTACCTCAATCTTCAATGTAAAGATGCCGATTACCTTTACCCGGCTGAGAAAATGGGACATTTTACATTTTAGTGTGGAATAATATTATGTCCGGAATAATTTGCAACAAATCTACTTCTTTGTTATATCTTGGTATTGCCTCAGAGGAATAAACGGGAAGGCTCTTTTCTCTATCCAGTGTATATTATCGTAGATCGTGATATAAATTCTAATTTTGGTTCGCTCGGAATGAGTTCTTGTTATTTGAGTGAAGGCGAAGGTAGTTAATTCGTTGTGTGCTCTCTTTCTTGCTACATTAAATTTTTTGTTTGTTTATATGCTTGTTTACTTGACTGATTCCCTTAAAGCTAGATGCAATGGTTGTTCCATGCCTTAGAATTGGGGTTAGTATTGTGAAGTAGGTAATCCCAATTGGCCGATCATTTTAAAGATAACTTGTAAAATCAGTTATTTCTGGATTATAAACAAAAAATAAGTATATCAAAATGTCGGGAATGCACTCATCTTACGTAAATGAATGATCTTTCCTTTAAATTGGTTTTACTCTGAAACTGAAGTTTAAACATTGGTATTTCCCTGATCTTCCATCCATGGTTATCAAGTTTTGAGTAGAATAGATAGCTCTCTAATTACTCTATGTTTTGGAAAACGGAATGCGTGACATAACTACATCCATACCTATTCTGGTGGAATGGAAGTTACAACTTTCATCAGCCTAAGTAACCGGTTTATCTTTTGGTATAACTTATAAATTTGGGACAAGGGTTTTTACTTTTCACAAGCACTTTGAGCGCCAGCCAGTTGTCAGTTTTTATTCAAACCTGTACATATAGAAAGAGTACTTAGAATGCTCTCTTTCAATCTCTTTAGTCCCAAAATTAAACTTCCTGGATATTTTTTTGTGACGAATGTGGTACTTGAAAGAATGTGAATAGGTTTGAGCAGTCTACTAGCCAGCTGGTCGGAATGGCTAGTACCTAAATACTAATGCCACCGCTGCTTCCCTTGAATTCCACCAGGGGAACGGCTGTAATCCTTATGCAGGGACATGGAGGAGTTATCATTATTTCGTGCAGTTTTTGGAGGGGGGAAAGGGGGTCTAAGGGTTAGGGGTGGTTTGAGGTGGCACAATTACGGCAAGACCCGCCGCCCTAGACCCTCGCTCGGACGACGTCGGAGGGGAAGGCAGCGAACAGGGAAGAAAAAAGGGCAAATAAAACTCTCCCCGGACCTTCGATTCCACCGATTGGATATGCCAGCGAATCCGTGAGACGGGGAATTTATCTTGGCAAGGGACCCAATTAATTAGCGGAGCCAGGAGGGGGTTGGGGAGGTAGTACAAGAGAAGGGAGGGCATGGGAGGACAACAGATTGGGCCCTTTCAGGGGATGGGGGGGGGAGTGGAAAAGAAGGGCCCCACTGTTGGCTTAGAGGGTGTGGTTAACCTGATCGCTTTAGCGAGGTGAAGGATATTGGCGAAATGAGATGGCCTGGGGGGACTATGGTGGGGGGGAGAAGAAGAATGGAGGGGAGAGGAGGTGGAGTTCAAGCCGAGGTGGTAGGAGGTATGGGTGTTCGGAGGGAGGGAGGGTGTGAGTATAATGGAAAAAGGAAGGGGGCAGGGAGGGAGATGGCGAAGACAAGAATAAACGGCAGAAAGGGAAAGGCAATTAGGAGATGGCTGGCGAAGAGTGGTTTTTGGCTGAGGCTTGAGAATGGCTTGAGCGACGCGCAGTTCATATTTTCTGTTGTACGCATCGAAATTGGCGGCAGTTGTTCTCATTTAGAGTATGCGTTAACATATTCACATGCACAAATGTTTAATTAGAACGCCGTTCCCTTTCGGCATAGATGTAATTGGTGGTGTTTTGGTTACTGGTTCAATAAAAAAAGCGGCTATTTTCTAATTTCCTCCTGACTAGCCTGCATTTTAACGCACATCTCCTTTCTTTCCTGTGAATGGTTTTAATTCGTCATGCTTCTGAGATTTCCATTGTTCTTTGTTTACAGAGGCAATTTTCCAATATTTGCAATAGAAAAAATTATGTGGTACGCATTAACGCGCACGGGTACATAGATATAAATAAGTACATAGATGTACACCAACTTTTTCGTATAAACCCCCGCTTAAATTCGTCTTAGTTAAGTTTGCTTGGTGGTGTAAACTGACTAACACACCTGACCGGATATTGGGAGATCCGGGTTCGAATACCGATCAAGTCAAATGACTTTTTCATGACGAATTTTACCCTCTTTGGTGTACATATTTTCAGAGACTTCCACAACTCTTTCACGACTATTTCGGGTTATATCTTTCTTTAGCTTCTTTCAATCTTGTTTCATATTATCATTCAAGTGAAATGGAAGGAAAGAATGTTTCATATCGGTGAGTGAATCACAACACAAAAGTAAATGACGCGTATTTATGTTGAAGACATAATGTCGGGCATCCACTTGGAATTTCGAGCAATGATGTTTTGATGGAATCCCTGGCTTTTTTATGGCATAGGAGCATCTGAGGAAATGTACGCACTGTCATTCAAACCACCATCGGAGTGGAAGGATCGATCTCGGTGGTCCTCTCGGGAAAACAAAATAATCGTGGTGTGCGCAACCGTGCGCAATCGTGGTGCGTGAGGATGATTGAATTTATCATTCAAGAGACGTTATTTACTTTTATTTCTACGTATTATGGTTTAGTACTCGTGCGGTGTAGCGTAGTGCATTCTGGGTTATAAGTAATTACTTGTCGTCGCGGGAAGTGTGAAATTAATTAGGGGAGGTCGTAGCAGAAAAGATTCCAAAAGCGCGTGTGGAGTGTTGCTTATGCCGTACGAGAGAGTGTTTCAAAATTTTCTTTAACGGCCGTTTCGTTAGTCACACCTGCTGCTGTGCACTAGGAGTTGAGCTCACCGCTAAGGCTTTCCTTCCTTATATATCATCTATATCTAACAAGATATCGAGGATATTAAAACGACACAGAATGGAAACGATACATATACCGCCTGCTAAAATAAAAAATTTCCTCGTCACCTCTAAGGACAACCTCGGCCTGAAAACAACAGGGGTACACCACATACCATGCTAGTGTGGTAGGGCGTATATTGGCGAGACAGAAAGGACCATCGAAAAAAAGAATAAAAGAGCATGAAAGAAGTATTAGGCTTTTTCAACCGAAAAAGTCTGCATTAGCAGTGCATAGCCTTGACCATAGACATCGTGTCGATTTCCCAAATTCCGCAATACTTCCCCGGGCGTCCAAATATTGGAAAAGAATAACGAAAGAAGCGATATTGATATAGATGGAGAAAAATAACATCAATGGAGACAACGGCTTCAACTTAAGTAGGCCTTGACGCCCAGTAATTGACGAAATTCAAAGAACTCGTAACGGCTCCCACAACAATGGGGCATCTGTGGCTATATATAACCGCCAGCATCCTCTCTCGACTCATTATCCTGATGACGATGGCTGAGTCAACCATCGAAATGTTTGATCCATTTAAATAATCTTACCCGGTGTAAAACCCGAGAAACTTTCACTCATAGGAGTTGAGGAATTTTGCTTTTTAATGGAAAACTTCCATATCGGTAAGTTTCATCGAATTCCAGACGCGGTAGTTTGCAGAAAATTGATTTCATTCCTCTATTTCTTCCTCTCATTCAGCTATTCCATTATTTTAGTGAAACATCATTTCCAGAAAAAATGAGTGATATAGTTTCTAATGGATACACTTTCATCCTGATTACTCTTCAGAACAAAGAAATAAATTTTGAAACTAAAACTAAACTTTAATTGATAACTGTGTGGTTAATGCTGAGTAGTCGCTTCTACAACCGGAGGAAGTAGCATGCAAGCTATGTCAACCGACTGATTGCACCGATAGTCATTGATCTCGTGTCCTTTTTGAACATACTTTTTCATAGAGCCGTCGTCATGGTTCGATCAAGAAAAATTTCCACTAGATCTTTGTAAATAATTTCTCTTTTCGAGTTGCTAGAAGCTGTGAATATGAGTGTTTTTTTAACTGTGAGATTATGAGAGAGTCATGCTATAATTATGATAACTTGACTCACTTTAAATCGTTCGTTTACAGACAGTGTCATGATACCGTCTATTCTAGTTGACGTAATGAATATCCCACTTCCCCCATGTAAAGGTTGCCACGTGCGACTAAAAGAATAATTTTACCCCACAGCTTTGATGTTTTTCTTTTGAGGAGCATAGTTTTCATTATTAATATCAAGAGAATGGTACACTTTTGGATATTGCCTGTAAATACTGCGACTAAGTATAAGGTAATGTAAATTTCAATCTTCGTGTGAAAGTCTAAATATATTATTGGCAGTTATTGCTGCTATTTCGGTGAAACTGATTCGCATAATATTAAAAGAAATTCAGAAAACATCTGTATCAAAATAGTCACGAGAAAGAGAACAAATTTAAAATAGTAATTATCCACACCAATGTTATTTACTCCCGACCAAGGTTTCGACGGGTAACCGTCACTATCAATACTGTTTTAATCGTTTTCTTTCCTGTTACTATGGAAAAGAGTTCACCTTGTAAATCCCGAAACGATTTGTTTAGTTCTGCACCAAAATTTAGATGAATAAACATCCCTGTTTGAACCTGTGGTGTCTATTTAACTGATGTGTGATAAATAATGCGGTTAGTCCTTAATTTGAAATTAATAATAATACTTCATCGTAATGACAACCCTGCGAATTTTACCTTGACTCCCAATGGCGAGCTAATTGCCTAAAATAAATGCTAAAATCCTGTAACACGCATAAGGATTGATATTTCCTCTGCATGGCCGCTCAGTTTCTAATTTACGAGACGCAAGGAGTGGTCGAGAGGGGAGAGTAGATGAATTAGGAAGTGGTGGGGAGGATTCTGGATCGGAGGGTTACTTATTTTCGTAAGGAAGGAAGAGGTAAAGAGGTAGCGGAATTGGATAGGTTAAAAAAGAACAAAAGCGGAAGAGAATTGGGGGTCATCAACTGATGGAGTTTGCTCTTCATGACTCCCTGAAAAAGGGATATCAACTAATTCCTTTGCGAATCATGCGAATATTGACGGACGGTCCGTCGTCGCAGCGATGGCACTCCGTCACGGGGGCGGGGTCGAGCATCAAATCTCGCCCCGTGACCTGACGTCATTTTCGATGCCCTGTGGGGATGGTGAGGGGGGATATGATGCGAGATCATGGTAAGGTCAACAATGGCCAACAATAGATGTGGTGGCATGTTAACGTGCTTTCCATCCGCAGGTGGCGGTCCCCATTGGGAAAAAATTGGACTACTTCAGAAATGCAGTCTTGCTCTTTTTTTCTATGCTTGTTTCCTAAAGAAATGTAATGCTAGCTTTAGAATAGCGAGCAAGTTCTTTTTGCTAACATGAGTAACTTTTCCTATTAAGGATCAGTATTTCCATATTGTCAAAGGGTCTGTATAAAAATACGTATCTGCACCCATCTCCTTAAGATGAGTGAAAATGCGCACCTTTCTCTTGTTATTTTAGTGCCTAACCAATTTTTCATCAGAGTTATATTTACCATAAAGCTTTTGTCTATAATGTTCTATTTAATATAAATGTTGTTATTACATGTAAAATTCAACCGGAAGACAAAAACACGTCCTTTTCTCCTTTTATTTTAGTGCTCAACCGATTTTTCATCAGAGTGATATCTACCGTAAGGCTTACGTCAGAATGCTGTACTTAATATAAATTTTGTATTACTTGTAAAATTCAATCGGCAGACAAAGCCGCGCCACTTAATCATCTCATACATAAATAATGGACTTCCTTTGCATTTGCAAATTTCACCGTGAAATACTTCATTCGCCATGACTTGGATTCAAACCGAGATATCTCGTATTTGCACCTAACGTTTCATCCAATTAAGCTTCTCGGGATTCCTCTGCCATTAAGAATTTCATTCAATCCTTAAATTTAAGACGTACGTGTTCCCACGAGAACGGAGCATACCATTATTATGTGCTCGTAGCGCCACTGTTTAAAAAATGGATATTTCTCCCGTGGACGAATTTAAAGCGTAATAACGTAAAATGGGAGTTAACTCCTGCAAAATTATCGTTTAAAACATCCCTTGTGGTTTTTATTAATTCATGCACATACGTCTACTCGGCTGGGGACTCCTACTCAAGTTATGATACTTTTAATTATGGATTTCCTCATGCTCAAGCCCTTATGCTAATTTTACTATCCTGAAAAGGCGTTCGTTTAATTTTCAAGTAGACATTTCTTTATATTTTTTAGCATTGAGCAACAAAGTTAAATCTAAAAATTATTTTTCTTCAAATTTTGCCTCATATTTAGGTCTGGATGCTAATTAACTCAAATTAATTTTTTTTTTCTTGAAGAAAAAATTATATAGGTAGCCATCATCATATTCAGTTCTACCTGACTTGATAACATAGATGACTACTTCTAGTTTGAAAACAAGTGGCATAAAATTTCGTCGTAACCATGGACTTAATTGTGGCTATGTTGTTATAGGCGTATGTCTGAGGTAATATTAACATATTTCCCATGCTTACGTCAATCAGAATTTCTTTTCTTGGAACGGAATTGACGGCTGCCGATTTGCAACTATACTTTTCTACGTATTATGACATTTAAACGCTAGCACATTCGTTCACGAAAATGCTCGAAGGCGACATATAACCCTCATTCACAGAATACAAACAGAAGCAGGGAGAATTGGATCGCTAACACATGAAATGAAAAGACGCAGTACCGGTTAAGAATGCGGAATGCTGCCGATTCCACGTTTAAAATTGTTAGACTGGACCGTGACGACCTAGGAAGGTGTGCAATAATGTCTTCTGCGTCGTGCGCCATGGGAAATATAAACATGTTTAGATTCTCCATTATGCTTTGTTCTCCCTCTCTTTTTTATTCCATTGATCCGTTGTTCTGAACTAAGACTCTCATTTTTGTCGTTGAGTTACGTCTCAGTTAACCATCGTCTACATCTACATACTACCCCGCAAGCCGCCCCAATAGGCGTGTGGTGGAGGGTGTTAGGACACCAGCCGTTTACATAAAAAAAGGAAACGCTCTAATGAAATTACGCCTAACATTTATTAAAGTCTCTTATTGCTCGAGGGAAAAACGAATTCCCATACCTATCCGTTCGGCAAAATATCTCTCTTAATTTATCGTTTCTGTCGGACCTGGAAATATAGTGGGGTTCTAATATGATGTTCTCCGTGTCGCTCTTAAAGATATCTATTCTCAATTGCTCAAGCAATCTAAGCCTAGCGCGCAGCCTCCGAGTCTCTAGCGGCTCCCAGCCTAATTCGTTTAACATCTGTGTAACGCTGTCTGTACGCCCGTAGCAGTTTTTGACGAATCGCGCAGCTTTCCTTTGTATTTTATTAAGTTCCCGAATTAAGTCTTTCTGCACCGGATCCCATATCCTCGCTGCATATTCAAGGTGTAGCCGGAGGCAATGCTTCGTCATGGCAGCATGTCACATTAAATTGAATTTTATGCCCAAACGACCCGCTTCATTTCTTCATCGCCGTCTACGTCTTTCCAAAAGAATCTCGGGAACGATTATCCACCTTTCCAGTCACGGATGGCGCCGCATGCCCCTTCGTCAATTTCGTGTGTGCCCGACGGAATCATCCTGGATTCCATTCACAGCTCGCCGATAAAGTACACTCCTGGTGGGGGACATTTTATTGGTTATAATACCCAATGTCTGCTCCAGTATAAGTGTTCAGTTGAAAAAAGTGTTTGAATGTGAGTACTAACTACGTAACCAGGTACCGTTAGATTTGCTTTATTAATATATCGCTGTTTTATCTCAGAGTGAAATGGGCCGGGAGAAATTTAAACAATAGAGCACCCAGGCGTAGCGGTGGGAAGGAAAATTAACTTGCTGGAGAAAATTAGGGTTTTTACTCGAGGTATAGAGGAGGTGGAGAGAAGCATTTGAATGCTGATATTCCTAATGGATGAGGAAGTATTATTCAAGCGGAAAAGACTATAAATAACTAACTATAATAAACTAAAATAAAAAAGAAATAACTATGCCCTTCATGTATGGAACGAAGGGAAGTTCAATGAAGTATAGAGAATGAAATGGTGTAATATAATATGTAGTTGTTTAGTGGTAAAACTAGGCATATTGGAAATCTTAGAGTATTAGGTTTTGAAAGGAGCCCGTGACGCCCCCTTATTCAAGGAAGATATTGAAATCAAATGACACTTGATATCATGAGTTTAGTCTCAGAACTAAAAAAATTACATTCTTTCCGTTTATATGCGAGAGAGAGCAACCTACAGCTGCCCGTGTGAGAATATTGCTGTTTGGAGTTGAAGTCCAAACGACTGACTGACTCTTGTGACTTGTTGATTGTAATCGCATATTATACCGGAATCACTGGAAATTGTCTCAAGATGAAAGGGAGCGTTGTCTCAGTCGGAGCCAAATCAGAAAGGATTTTCACTTTTATATGAAATTTCTTGCAAGCAGTTTAATAACGGCATTTTAAAATTTAAGTTAATGTGGCTCCATCTTACAGCGTTCCTGAGTCAGTGAATGAGTGACAAGGGCTTTTCTACAATAATATATTCTAGGTAATGAAATTCATGTGCATGTGATCTCTAATCTGGCCTATTTGTCATAACCCTTTACATATACTTGCCGCACCATCGAGGCTAATCCCTCATGTATTCGTTTAGCGTTCCCCTGAGATCCATCAGCCCCAGTCGCAGTTTAATCTAGCCGGTAAATGTGATCACTCTTTTTTGGTGAATCGTCGGCATCACTTTCTTTTTCCACTTCGTGGCGTCTCGTTTAGATTGGAGCAAGGACGGATGATGATTGATAGAGCCCACTTATATCTGCCCCCACGTCGCCGTTCCGATCCCCTCGAGTCACATCGCTTCTCCAATCTCGAATTTATTTTGCTTCTCGCCAATGCTCGCTCCGTGGCGACCGGCGACTTTCTCCGATTCAAGAGGTTGTCCCGGCCCGCCTCTTCGCGCGACTTAACTCTTCCACACGCACCTGCTCCGCGACAACTTCACAGTCGATGGATTCCTCGTTCCCAGCTGTCACCCCCTCCCGCTGGCTGCCGGGGCAACGGGCCAATTATATTAGCCGTTGAATCTCTCTTCTTAAAGCCCTTCCTCTATATTCTTATTTCTCTTCATCTCTTTCGCTTCGCTCCGCTTTCGCTGCTCCATAATCACAAATACAATTCTCCCTCTAAACCTCTTTCATTGGGTGAACAGACGTCCGGATAAATCCGGACATGTCCTCCTTTTTATCTCTTCATCCGGGGTCCGGGCAGATTTCTCAATAAAAATGAAGGAATCCTTTTAAGTTTAGCACATCGACTGAGCACACTGCAATGGAGAATATGCCTAGTACGTCATCGTGACGAGGGGGGAGATAGGGAAAATATGAGAAAGGTGAAGGGGAAAATAGAGAACATGAGAGTCTCGAAAGAGCATTTTACATTATCCTCTTTTTTCGAAAATCTGTCCGTAATAAAATCATATTTTCAATATACCCTTCCTCTCTTTTCTTCAATTCCTTATCGTCGATTTTATCGATTTTTCACTACTGATCAACGATAAATCGATAAGCGGAAGTGCAACTATCGATTATTTGAAATTTCCGTTGCGTATTTTCAGTTCCGTTATAGCGTTGTCTTGGTTGTATTTAGTTCCATGTGGTTCTATGTGTGATCTGTTGTTTATAGTAACGAGTGAGTTTAATAGAATATCGGGCAATGCCTATACGCAGGTCTACATTCTCAGATGTTCTAGCGTACAAATATCCTTTCCTTCAAGAAAGGAAAAACTGTATACGAAGCGGAATATAAAATATGTGGAGCTGGAACTTAAGTCTCAGTGGCATATGCGTCCACTTTTTTGAACTTTGTCCCCCTTTTTTGGGAACGTCTGTATCTGGTCACCTTACTCTTTCCTCATCTGAGAGTTAGTGTTTATTCGATTTTATGCAAATATTAACTTAAAGACCTAGTTTTATATTCTATGGTCAACTTTTACCTCAAGATGACGTAACATTAAATTTAACTTTATGTTACTGAGATATTAGGTATTGCGTATTACTTCAGACCGTCGGCTAGTTAAGATGGGCGTGTTTGATGAGAGACCGTATCAACATCAGTTCTAATGCCGAGAAAATATTTTACCATAGATAATAAAACTGGGCCTAAATAGCATAAATACCGTAGCTGAAGATGGACGCTAATCCTTGGAATCCTTCTATCTTACTTCTAATGGCGTCCGTGTACTAACGAAATCTATAATCGGGTGATCGTTTTTCCTTTTCTTACAATATTTGGTTCCTATGGAAATATGTATTCGATTTTTCTATGTTTTTCATTTTTATTGTCTCTAGATTTCTCGCCATGATCAATTTCAACCATATCCTAGTTAACGTCATTATTTTATTATGCATTATTTTTCGTTTCTCATTCCGTGAGCTATCCCATCTGTGGAATAACCGAATTCGTAAGGATTTATATGTATTCTAAAACTCTTTAGGAAAAAAATCCAACTTATTTTAATTTTAGCTATGATTTTACTGTCATAAGAGGAAGCAAGGCTGACAGGTTATGTAGATAGATAAGGTCGAATAAATGAAAGCAGTGATGACTTCATTAGAGATGACAAACCGATGTTTAGATTGGCATGTCTTCCCGCATATTTAACCGAATTCAACACGCGGATGGCCATGCAATTCGTAGAATTATTATTTCAACCGGCGCAGACATAAGTGTCTTTTTTGATTCCCTAGCCCAGATTTAATAATGGTTTCTTTGACCCTTTCATCCCAATGGTGGAACAGGGGATTGGTAATCAGTGATTAAAGGGGTGGATCGGATTGTGTTTTGCCGAGGTAATCGCCGCTATCGAAATGAAACATTTTGGCTGTTTGAGAGGCGATAAATGAGGCCTGGTGCTGGCATGTTTCGCAAGTAAAAATGCATCGCTCGCTCCAGAATCCATCCTGGATTCGAATTCAATTGCATGCAGCGGTGATTTTTGTGGATCGCTGAGTGCAGAAGAGAGGCCGACATACGCAAGTGAGCAGATCGAATAATACTCCTACCGAATGGCACCGCTGCACCCATCTTCCGCACCCATTGGCGTTTGCTGACCAGGGTGGAAAAGAAATAATATGTCATTGCGTGAACATTTAAAAGCCCTGGGTATTAAAAAGTATATTCTCAGTAAATGTTCTGTGCAGTCGAAGAATTATGCTTTCGACACGTGCATCTGCTATTTAACTAGGATAAATAATGTGAATATTCATAATGAATAAAAACACTTGGTAATCTTCCACGTTTTTATTCATTATGAATATCGAGAACTTCCACCATATCCAGCCTAAAACAGTTATATTTAAGGAGGTTCCGCCGCGACAGTGTGAGTCAAAACAAATACTAAATTCCATATTTTTTTATATTTTGTCCAAAAAATCCTGCTTTCGCCAATGAAATCCCTTACGTACATAAAACCAAAAGTAAGGTACAAAATATACAGATTATTCAACGAATGTATTTTAAATGAGCACTTTTTTCCAGCCACAGGAGCCGACTGGAGCGCCATTTCCTACGAATTATCGCATTTTGACTTCAATTACGGCAGTAATTCCCTAATAACTTAAAAAATAAGGTGGTAAGATGCCTATATTTTATCTTTACTCAGTTTCTCTGGATTATTTGCTTCATATAAATAGTTTTCCGTGAAAATGGCATTTATATTTTATGGAAAAATACTATTTTTCCTGTGTTTCTCTCATTCCCCCATTGAACACAATGTAATTTCAAGTTCAATTATAGAATAAAATAGCGTGGAAAGGCATTATTTTGTTGTTCATATCATATTGAGGACAAGTTGTTTTAAAAGTAGACAGAATACGAATAAAATGATATTTAAGTCATTTTACGGTGGAACCACCTTAAATAATGTGAACATCTAGTGATGCAATTTGCGTGTACAAGTAAAAGAATAGTTATCATAATTTTTATGTATTTTTTACTTTATGAGTTTGGGAAGCTTGTTGGAATTTAAATTTTTAAATAATGCTTTCAAGCTTACGCTATAGATTAGTGCTCTATAAAACATCTTGGCCTGTTGAGAAATTGAGGATCATGGAGGCGCGCCGAATTAAATGTTTTAAATTTTCGCGTTCGATTGATTATATTTTACTCTTACATATCAAATAACTACAGACTGACACAAAGCTATTTAGGTCTGAGTTTCGTGCCTTAATTTATGAGGTTTTTGCAATTTTATTCTCGTAATCTGGTTTTCCATAAAATTCTATTAATTCATCATGGTGATTTTTACACCGCTTCCATTATGTTTTCGTCTCTTATTTCGTCTCCTATTGGCTGTAAAAAACGGGAGGATTGGACGCTCTAGTCTCGTCACATACCAACTTTAATGCTGCAAAATCAAGCTTCGTTGAAAATGTGGAAACATTACCTTTGTTACCTGAATTATCTTTACTTTTAGCCAACGCCATTTATTTTTGCGGAAAAAATGTCACTGGTGTTCTTGTAAAGGCAAATTAAAACGCTTTGCTTTTCTGTGACTACTTTCCTATCAACGTATCTCAGTGTGTGGTTGAATCTTTATTGTTAAGTAAGAGAGTCTTTTAAATGGATTTAATTTTTATTCTCTGCATTCCTTTTTAAACTCCTCTCTAGCATCGGATTCCCTTATATTAATTTTTTATATTCAGCGGAAAAATGTTCGTAAATACGGATTTTTGTCTGCTAGTTTTATTCTTCCAAACTGGAGGCCGTTTAGTTCACTGGCGCTTTGGTTTTTTAAGGTTCCGCATCTATAAACCAACTTGTAACGGGATGTGGCGGAAATGCTACCGTTACTTAATCCTTTTATGTCGTTAAGTTTACGAATTTGTGGTTGAAATACAAGGAAATCAGTTTTAATCTGGGTCAGCGTCGTTGGTGTGTCTAATTTGGCAGACCGTGTTCCATTTTTTCCAGAGACATGCATGCATGACATTATAGTCAAAATACATATTAATGAATGATTTAAAGAAATGCTTTGTGTCAGAAAAGAGAAAATAACTGGAGCTTGGGTTAAACTCTCAGATTTCTATGATAAAACATTTTGGTGAAAAACGGGCTTTTTGAAATCAGTGCATTTCATTCTCTTAATAGAGTAGTTTCTTACATCAAAGAAAACAGAAGTCGTTAATTGCGTTTCGTAGCCCACCCTTAATGTAGGTATTCATAGAAATCACAGTTCATAACAAAATTAAATGTTAATCTTAAACTCATTTGAAAAATCCCAGAAACAGCATGGGAGAGCGGCTGCCATGTTAATGACGTCGCACGTACGTGTTTTACATTGCGAGGTATAGGGAATTTTCAACGTCTGAACTTACAACTGTATTTCAGGGTCCGTTAACACTGGTAAACATGTATTAATAATCACATAAGAAAATTCTCAAAGCTCGGAATGTTTCCTCTACTGAACATGGGATTAATAGTCGTTTTCTAACCTCCTACGATCCCTGCTTTTAGTGTTTTGCCACCGCGCTACCGCGAGACCCTTTAAGGTGGTTCCACCGTAAAATGTCTCAAATGTCTTTTTATTAATATTCTGTCTACTTGTAGAAAAAGTTGTCCTCTATCTAATATGAACAACAAAATAATACCTTTCCACGCTATTTTATTCTATAATTGAACTTGAAATTACATTGTGTTCAATGGGGGAATGAAAGAAACACGAGGAAAAATAGTATTTCCCATAAAATAAAAATGCCATTTTCGTGGAAAACTGTCTCTAAGAAGGAAATACTCCATATAAATTGAATAAAAATAAAATATAGGCATCTTAACACATTATTTTAGTAATTAGGGAATTACTGCCGAAATTGAAGTCAAAATGCGGTAATTCGTTGGAAATGGCGCTGCAGTCGGCTCCAATGACTGGAAAAAAGTTCTCATTTAAAATAGATTCGTGGAATAATATGCATATTTTATACCTTAATTTTGGGTTTCTATAGGTAATGCATTGCATCAGTGAAAGCAGTATTTTTTTGAAAAATATCAAAATTGTGGAATTTAGTATTTGTTTTGACTCACACAGTCGCGGTGGAACCTCCTCAAAGGCTGTTCTTCGTGGGTTCGTACCATGAGTAGAAAAATGAATAACGAAATCCGCGTGCTTGTGACTGTGACTTCGCGTTCAGGCTCGTTCCGACTCGTTCACTTGCGTTTTGCTCACTCTTGGTTTGACCAACATGCCCCAACAATCATTTATTTCATCTTTCATTACTGTCATTTATTATCAAGTTAATTCCTATCGTTCATACCAGGAATATGCCATCAGTTCCTTCTCATTATAATCACCATGAGCCTTTTGCTGACCCTACCAATGTTTACGAGACGGGGAGGTTCTCGGAGAGCAGGCTTAATGACTTTAGAAACTAATTTTGTAAGAGGAAGTTAGCACAATATTCCGGAAGTGGTTGTGTTAATGGTGGTGGAGCTCTAATGAGAAGATGTGTGGTTATAACCGCAAGTGAAATCAGAGGAGTATGGCAAGCAAGCTAAGTTTACGCATTAAAATATATAATCGTATTATTTAGGTGTACTTGCAGTGTACACTCCTAGTATACTAAGCAGAGAAATATGGTGAAAATAAGACTCATCATGATTCAGAATGGGATTTAAAGTTTGGGAAATATTTCAAATTGTATGCGGGCAGAATGGTTCATCTTCGTTCATCCCATACCAACTTCGATTATAAAAATCGAAGCTTTGCAGTATTTAGTTTTATATAAATTTAAACACGATTGCGATTGTCATACCCCATAGCAAAATAATAACTGTATTTCGTTTGAACAGCGTTCCCCCGATACTTGTTAATATGCTTTCACGGAGTGCGTCCTCTGAAGCTTAGCGGTGCTATCAGCACTACGTAGCTGTCTGGGAAAGGAAACGTCATGACAAGAGCGCGGAAAAAAAAGTCTTTTGTCTTTTCGTAAAAGTGGGACTTTAGTGGTTTTAAAGACAAATCTTCACCAATCTTATTAAATAAAACATTTTTTAATGACTTCTTTAGAGACTTTTTGGGAATGATTTTTGGCCTGGCGGGACTTTTTCTGATAAAACAGACTTTTCTGGGCCTTTTTTATTTAAATCAAATGCCTAAGTTAATATTTGACTGTTGTGATCATTTTTTTCAACTGGATATTAGACATATTTGTGTTTTTCATGCGGAAGTCCACTGAGCAGAGATGTACTGCAAAAATGTAAGCTCCTGACAATTGTTAATGCGAAATTTTATTAATAGTTCTGGAAAGTGCAACGACATATTTCTATTGCTCCACCGTGCATGAAAGAATTACACTCACTCAGTGCTTCAACCCGAAGGTTGGTTTGGATTGTTGAGGGTAGAGCTCACCCCCGACTAACCCATAGGCGTGTGAATTTCACATATTCAGGGTAGGGGGGCCAGTTCCTTTCCCTGGGCCACCTCGCACGTCAACCTTTTTTCCTGGGGGTGTCCAAAGACTTCACCCGGCATACATTGATCTGAAAGAACACATTGATCTAATTATGAACCAGCTTATTTGAACCCGCGTGGTCTACTGACAAGCCGACAGCTCTACACTGAATGCTAACACTCCGCTTTTGTTTTGGAGATCAGAAGAAAACGACTCGCTTCGTCCTAGTACCCCTGGATAGGGGGCTGCGCCCCCAACGTCAAGGGGTGATAACTAAAATTTCAGTTTGGAACCATGATGCTACGACACTATAAATGATAGAGAGTAAGGATAGGTGTAAACATGTAGACATCGCTGAGATCTATAAGAAACTGTAAACAGATTTGAGCTCCGACTTCTAGTTTATAAGCTACAGTGAAAAAACAAACAAATGGTAATATTGCGCCATGTTTCAGTGAACTTTAAGTGTAAGAAGAGTTACCATGGCAGCTTGTTGGAACCCTATATGACGGACGAACCCTATATGCCCTCCTGTAATATTGTCCATAAGATGGAACCACGCGGCGGAAATCCCGGAAATCGGAAGAATCAACGTCCATTCAAGCCCCGCAGAAACCTACGTTAGAGTTATTTCCTCGCTTAACTTCGACCTAGGTAACACAGGCATACCTTATTTGCCCCTTTTCTGTCAGTTTTGGTTGCAATGTCCTTATAAATTAACCCCTTTTTTGAGGAAATTTCACAAAATGAGTAATTCGTCTGTCGTCACTTGTTCGAATCAGCCTCGTTCGGATACCTCAAGTCAAGATTCGGTGGATAAAGTGGCGCTCAGAATCTGGGGACAATACCGTCATTTAGCCTAATCAAATCTCCGTGTCCTCTCTCTATGCTATAGACTCTTTCGTGCTTGAGAGAACTTGGTCGATAACGTCAATCCCAGCTTTACTTTTTCCTTTCTTTGCTCCATTGAATGAGAGAGAGAAAATATTTTATTTCGTAATCACAGTGCAGAATGTTTTAACAAAAATTTGAAACATACTTGGAGGCTACTCAGCCTCATATGAGCATTCTATAAATTTAAAAGAGATTAATCGTCCGTATTTTGCAGATATCCCAGTATTTAGCGGACCTTTTTTTTAGGTAATACAAAGAGAACAAGAATAAATAAAGTGATATAGGCAACTCAACAAGACAATGCATAAACTAATACAGAAACAAAATCTTGTACAAATATGCCATTTGAACATTGCATTAAATTACATTTATTATGGTAAGGTCAGATCAGAGAGTGAACTTTGTTTTAGAAACAAGTAGTTAAAGAGTCTTTGCCTAAATATTCGGCTATTTTTGGAACTACGTATTTCACTAGATAAAACATTCCATAATTTGCTACCATTTACTACGAAGGACCTATTGAAGGCACAAGTCCGGTGGATTGGGATTTGTAGTTTATCGTTTCGCCCTCTAGTAACACGTTCTTGAAAACTCTCCTTGGAAAGAAATCGAGAGTGTAAGTAAACTGGTTCCCTACTGTTGAAAATATCGTATAAAAGACTACCCAGGAAATATCTTCTTCGATTTTTAACTGTAAGCCATTTGCGACTACTACGAATGTGAATGCGACTACTTGTTGCCCCTGTCCTCTTACCTAATGGTTAATGATCCTAGAATCCAGCTAATTGTCAACTTTGCGAAAGGTATTTTGCAATATTTGTCCTTCACTTTCGCCATGGTCTAAACAATCGTAGTGACCTAGTTTTGAGGAATTAATTAATTAACTAATGTTTTTCGGCTCCTAATGGCAGGTTTCCTCATGGGCTCTTCCTCCACTCCACTCTTCTCTCAGCCAGACGCTTTTTGTCGGCGTACCTTCCACCTATTTTAATGTCATCTAGCATTTGCTTCCTTTTCCTTCCCTTTCTCCGCTTTCCTTCCACCATTCCTTCTATTCCCGTCGTCAGCAGGCAATGGCTTCGCAGGGGATGTCCAATCCCAATTCCTCTTTCTTCTTTTAATCGTTTCCATCAGAGTACTTTCCTCTCCCACCCTCCTCAGTACCCCCCTCGTTTCTCACTTCATCCTTACAACTCACTTTTTCCATCTTCATCCATATCTACATCTCCAGGGCTTCCAATTTTAAGGGACTACCAGAATAATAGATACATCGCCGCGGCCTGCACTGCATTGTCGTCGATGCTATTGGATAGCTCCCTTCCACTAAAAAAAGTATAACAAAAAGTAGTAGCGACCAAGAAAGGGGACTACTAGTAGGATTTCCCTATCTTGGGAAAAATCTGGGAAGGAATAACTCTAGGATGGCGGGAGAATACGGTATAAGTGTTTCCATTTCTCCGCCTATTACACTACTTTCGTCATCGGATGAGACGGAGAATTCGTTCTCGATATCATGTCTTAAGGTGGTTTAAGCGAGATAGATCCTTAGTCATTGTGGAGACCATATTAAAATTTTATTCTTTGATTTCAGCGTCTGTAAGAAGTACGAAATAAATATTGTAATATTAATGGTGCAAATATATAGTTATATATGTCCAAAAATGTCGGTAATTAAATAAATAAAGCTACATAAGTCTCTAACTTGACTCATTTTTTCCCGCCGAACGGATGAAAACCCTTCAAACCGGCAGGTTTTTTTTTTGATTCTGTAAAAGTTACTGTGGTGAGTAATGGATTAATTTTTATAAATAGTTGAGAAAACATGCAATCTATACACCGTTAGTTTTTTGACGAAATATAGCTGTTATAAATTCCTATTTCCTTCAATATTCTCCCTCTGGAGCGCTCAACCAAATTTTATCCCATGTAAAATAGCTTTTATTTTCAGACAAATTGCTCTAAAAGTAGTTCGGCAAGGGGTTGATATTTTTATATCATTGGAAAGATAAGAGTTTCTTCTTTAAAATGAGGCCAAATTCATCAAATTCTAGGTGAAGTGTTTTTCGCTCAAACTATCTTAAGTGGAGAGGGGTGGAGGGCAGTGGGTGGGGTATGGGAGGATAGGTAGGGGGGGGGGGGCACGCAATGGGCGGGGGGAGGGGGGTGAGGGAAGAGGAAGGTGGAGTGTATTTTGTCCCGCGGGAATGCTTCGAATGAGCGGGACAACATTTCGGGACACTCCGGTGGGAAATCACCGCGCCGACTACTCGGTCGCTTTTCTCTTACTCCGTCCGTCTCCCGAGTATCTTTCTCCTCTCACGACTTCCAAGAGGGAGCGCTCTCCTTTTAATATCGCGTCACGTGATGTCGTGCTCCTTCATACTGCTCCTCCCCTCCCTCCTCTCCCTCCACCCCTCCTTCCAATCCCCTCTGTCCTTCTCCTGCGTCACCTGAATGGATTCCTTTTGTCGTCCACCCGCTACAGTTTCGTCGAATCTTTGGCTTTCTGAACGCAGAGCCCTCCAATTACCCAAGCTATGCGTCGAGAGAAAAAATTAAGATGAAATGCTGAAATTATTATTGCTATATTATAGCGTAATATGTGTGCAGTGTAACCATTTTCTCTTTGTTCCTTGTTTGCGCAGATTGTGAAAAACATTTTCGCCTCATGGTAAACAATTGAGTCTGTGCGATTGAGAACACATTACATTTTTAAAAATAATTGGTATATTGTCTGATTTATGCTCATATGGTAGGTATATACATACTGATGGTTAATTCTTTCCCATTTTCTTATCCTTCGAAGCAGTTTCTTCTAAAGCCTGCCTGATTGCATCCCAGTCGAGCAAAGCGTATGATTCAATGGTCCACTCGCCCTTCCCATATTGCTCGTTTACATAAAGGTCGCAGCCTTCCAGAAAATACATATGTGGGTCGCCGTTTAGAGCAAGCCTCGTTTCAGAATGATGTTGAAACGATGCAGGCTTAAGACTTTTTTTATAAAAAAGCAGTTCCCAGAAAATTGGAATTTCGGCATATTAAAGTACAAAAAGAAGAAAATACGCCGGACAGATTGGTACTTCATTTATTATATACCAATGCTTATTATAATTATATGCCATACCAATCCTAGGCGCTACGTATGCAGACGATGTCTATTTATCTATCTATCCAAGCAACGATGAAGAAACAACGGCTCGCGGCTGAAATTGGCTAGGATAAGTAGAGTATGAATAGTAGAAGGAGACACGAAAGTGAAGTCAATTGCAAAAAATGGTACGTATTCGCTCGGCTCGCGTTATAATTTTTTAGAGGACTAAGCAGGGAAGATGGAGGTACTTAAGGTAGTAGGAAAGAGGTCGCGACACGGGGGTTTTCTCCTAGGTAAGATCCATTGTTGCTAGCCTGTTTTTTAAGCATTGCTCAAATATTGAATATGTTGGGGATATGCCCAAATTTTAACATACTTTCACTTATTATTTTTTAACGCAAAAAAATAACTATGAATAAGAGGGCGTCATTTTAATTATTATTAAATCCTATTTATGCTAAAAATTAAACTCATTGCAGTACTCAAAATTAACACTGAAAAACGAGGAGAACAAAAAAAACGTACGCTTTGATAAATGAAACTTGATTTTTTAGAGGTATGCCTGTATACTTTTATCTCTGACAGATATGCAAGTAAAATAATGCAATGCATGTGATCGTTGAAGAGCATATTTCATCAGGTACCATCTGGAATTATTATTTAAGATATATTCGTAGATTTAATATATTTTTTCATGCCATGTGGTGAGATATCTTCTTAACGTATAAAGTCAACTCAGATAATTTATTTTTTTATACTCCCAGGGTATTACGTCTACCCTCTTTAGTGCTATAGATTTCCATTAAAAATTCCATTTACCCTGTCATTTTCGTTGCAATTCCTGCGTTTTAAATGATCTTTGCGAGACGGACAAACTATGAAATATGTAGTTGATGGATAGGTATGTCGGGTTCCACGTTGTCCCTGAATATTTTCCGTCGGTTGAGAGTGGAATTTGGAGGCATGGACTTTATTGACAGCCTCTGCTCCCACTGGTGTTCTATGTTTGATGTTCGGTAGGCGTCTGCTTTGGAATGTAAAATCAATGAGCATGAGCGTCCTCCATAAGGCTTCTCATATACGCCAAGCTATGCGGCTGCCACTGTTCATGTCGATGGTGCATTTCCTCGCAGTCAACGCCAAGTTATCTCGCGTTTCCGACAATAGACATTCAGTGCGAGAGAAGTGCGGTATGAAATTATTGGATTGGAATATTTGGAATGTAGAATGAACATTACTGTGTGGCATGAAGTCCATGGCGCTTCGAGTCAAATTGCACATTCGGCTTTAGGCCATCAACAGTTGGGATTCGATTTCTGAACTTTACTGAGGCGGTATTTGGTGAGAAATGAACGGTTTATATTTTAACGAGTGCTTTTTATGTTGTAATAATAAGATTGTCTTGTTTTATCATCATCACTAACCCAGTCCGAAGATTGGTTTACCACGGATCTAAACTCCACTCACCTCTCAGCTAACCCTTTCATTTGAATGTGAGTCTTCAGCATGACTCCATTCATAACTTTCCTGATGTATTCCACCTTAGGCACGTCGAGCGAAAAATGTCCCTCCGTTTATGAGACATGTGAGAGGTTAGAGGCGGAAGTATTTTCTCGCGTTCGTTCCAAGAATGGAATGCGGACTCAAAAATAAAATGGTGATGAATGAGGAGAAGCGAATGGCGGATAGATCTTTCTTTAGATTTTGGCTGTAGTTGGAAGTCTAACTTGTGAAGTCTTCTGATGGACACCGGAATTCTTAAAGTTCGAGCACTCTTTGGAGGAAAGTGAGCTCTTATATCGTCTCTATATCTGCCTTCTGCGTGGGATTTGCCTCTCAGGACGGTAGTTGTTCTCTCTGCTTCGCGGACGAATATGCCGGTCCTTCAAGCATCGGCGTCTAACTTCACGGGGATGGTACTTAAGACTGCACGTTCCAAGTTCGAAAACTCATCGTCCTTCCCTTTGCCTAAGTCGTTGTATTTTTGAACTATCCGGTATCCGAAGCTCTGCATTATTGGATTTAAAAAATCAATTTTCAGGTTTTTCCAGGCATTGGGGGGCTGGCCCAATTACCTTACCCCCAACTTGGAGGGCCAGTTATCTTGATTTCGGGGTGTTCATCCCCTATGCTGATTGCTTGCCACAGCTGTAGAGATCAGCCATCCCTTTATTTGGTTCTTCCGCCATACTGTATGGATGCCCACCAGGAACCGTTAAACATTTTTCACCAGTGATCCTAGGCAGGAGCCCTCAAAGGGTTCTATCATCCTGGCCAGATGAACCCTGGTTTTTTAGAGAGGTTGTTACTCTTCTATTCCTCCTCCTTTCTCATCCTGGCTTGAGACAGGCAATGGCGGAGAGAGAATGGGGATGATACTTAAGGAGAAAAATAAAGCCGGCAAAAAGGCTACATTAGTCTTCTTTTAGTCTTAGTTCTGCAGCATAGTCTGTTGGAGAGGGAGTAGAGGAATCCTTGGCGATGAATTGGAAAAAATATTTCATCATCTATTTGGCTCCCTACTATACGATTTGGTTTTTAATAAACAATAGCGATATGAATTGAATATCGGGTCATTTGTCCTGCACTGTGGAGAAGTAGGGCTTGCAGATAGTTATGTAGCTGTGTAGTATTGTTGCGATTGATGATTTATTTCATTCAACCGGCAACCCTCCCTAGGATTAGGACGGCTTTAGTAAGTTGAGGAATATTATTCTATTGTAAATGATAAATATAATTAAGTTTTTCCACATATATCATTGTGTGTGTGTGATCACTCCATGTGGAAAGGCTGTTATACTTATCATTTATAATGCTAAGCAAATTCCATCAAGTCACGCCGGAGACAACGGAATATTATTCTACTACAAAGATAACTTTGGAATCGTTTATCATTATGCAGTATCTGCTTTATTCTACTTTGCTCTCATAGCTTTTCAAAGCTTACTCGCATTTTAAATCCAAAGTGGATTAAAAATTTTGTAATGAAGTTGAAGGTTGGAATTTACTCAGAGGACTTTCATTTCTAATGGATTGATTTATAATTTTATGATATCTGCATAAAATTAAATTTAAAAATTTGGACAAAAGTTATGGTATTGACAATAATTTGGTGGAATTCCTTCACAAAGAAATGATGAATTGCTTTGTTATCCACATATTTTTTTTAAATTTCACACGACCCAAGTGTGATCGCTTCGCGACATAATCAGGTCATGGTTATTTCACGAAGCGATGAAACCCGGGTCGTGAGAAATAAATAAAATTTATTTGTAAAATAAAGTAATTCATCATTTCATTAAAAATGTAGACATTAGGGTATTCATCCTTGTCATTGAGTTATATTTAGATGTTTTACATTCCTGTAGTGAAGTTTGCCGTATTAGTCCCGCCCCAATGATTCGATCGTCGTAGCATTCAACGGCACAAATGTTGAATGCACGACGAGACACGAAAAAGTGCAGTTTTTCACTACCTTGTCTTGTGTTTCAATGCTCGGACCAGTGGGAGGGAGCAATGCTGTCTCTATTTTGTGCTCGCTCGACTCCACGTGACGCCCCCATTTGATAACGCATTCCGGCGGCGTTTGGGGTGGAGCGGGAGACGGGCTTCATATTTCTCATCCAGCGCCCGCGAACTACTCCTCAGACCTTCAGATGAGGGCTGGCAGCAGTGGTTCCGTGGCGAATTCAATTCCGACTTTCATTTGTCAGCGGAGTCGTATTGCCTCAGCGGAAGTCACGGACGCCAACGAGGGAAAGAGGGGGGAGGGGAGGAGGAAGGGGAGGGGGGAAACCAAAGGGAGCACTGGTATCGCGAGCGGAGGGGGGGGGGGGGGTAGAAGGTGCACGCACACAATATAATAATGATAATAATAATAATATTTTATTTCACAGACCACATTGTACAATATAATCCATTAACAATGATATTAGTGAAACTAGCCACCCATGAAGAGACTTGTATTGGGGTTGCTTATCCATTGATTACGCTGTGTTCAGCAGCAGTCTATTTAACAACATATAAATTATCTTATAGGCATTGCGACTGACACAAAGGTATGCTCAGTATAAATATAGATTGAAATACATTGACTTTGTGCATTTAACAATAGAACATTACAAAACGAGTAACAGTTTAGGAAATAATGAATAAATATTACATTGTGATATCAATGACACGTTATGGTGGTAGGAACTTTCACATTATTGAATATTGTCTGTATCTGTTTGCGTAAATAACCATTTTATATCTGGTCAAGACAATATTCTTTTTTTACAATATTCTATTTTTCTTTATTTCACTATATGACGGCTAAGAAAGCTTCACTTTGTACATAAGATATTTCTCTAGGCAAGTTAATAAATAGTTTAGGTGCAACATAGAGATATGACTTTTGTATGCTTCAATATTGGACCTCGGAACTCTACTTTTGGTGTTATTTCTTGCCCTTGTTTTATGTAGGTATGGTTTATTACTTTGACCTCCTTTATCATGAAATACTCTAAGTACCTTGCAAATACATAAATGCCTGAGGGGTAAAATATTTAAATTGATATATAATGGGAAGGAGGTATCCGTACTTACTGTTCGAAGAATGGTGCGTATAATTTTATTTCGGACTAGCGGAAGGTAATCGTTATATTCAACTGTTGTGAAAAACATTGAACTCATTTTATAAGAAAACCACAAAAGTCTGAAGAATACTGTCAGCGTGGTCATTTGAGGAGTTCGTAACCTATTTTGTACGTTGTGTTCGTTGTGGTAGACACGCTGACCGTTGAACTCGATACTCTCAGGCGTTACTTTGTAAAATTCCATTTTGATAGAATCAAAAACAAACTTTGTAAATTTTACAATTGATTTTATTCACTACGACCGGTTTCGACGCATAGGCGACATCTTCAGGTGGAAGATGTCGCCTATGCGTCGAAACCGGTCGTAGTGAATAAAATCAATTGTAAAATTTACAAAGTTTGTTTTTGATTCTATCACGCCGACCGTTTTCCAGGTTCACGGAGAGATGAGTGACTGTTGGTCGTATTTCATGCATGGGAAACCCAAAAATGAGTGAATGTATGTTAACTGTACTTAAAACGTTTAAACAAATTTAAATAACTCGTAACGTTTATGACGAGGGAATTGGTTTAAAAATCAGTTCGCAATCGTAATGAGAGGCAGACGGTTCCTCTACGTGCAATACATCTGAGTATTCAACGAATATAAACGACGCTGTGTTTGTTGTAGCAACAGAGGCATAAAAACCATTGCTATTCACTGCATGTAAGTATTCATGCATGTTTAATTGCGTGTGTAGTCTATTTATTGACTTTATGTGTATCGTTCACTACGTAAGTTTGAGAGTTACTACCCTTTGAGAGTTACTTCGAGAATAGACGTTGAAGAGTATACTTGTTGTAAATATGCATTGAATTTATCGATTACCCCCCGAAGCAATCTATTATGGGGCCTTTGGGACTCTGAGCCCTTCTTATACAAATTTTCTTTCTACGTGCTATCATGGGCCTGCAGGAAAACGTGATATTTAAATGCTAGAGGCGTGAATATCCTTTGAAAATCTAATCTCTAACTGACAAAGAAATATGCTATTGTTGATTTCAGAGAAAAATGTATGATATTTCGGCAAAAAACACATAGTCTTCAGACAAATACGAAGCATAAAAGAAAACCTATTGAAATACATAAAAACTTCATTTATTCAGCCATCCGATAAAAAAATTCCCAGACCTCTAACTTGAGTATAAGTACTTTTAAAAAGCAAAAATTGAAACCACTGCACCGAACCCAATATTTAGTATGGACCACCAAGGAGGGCCTTCAGGGACCCTCATGGCTTTTTAATATAGCCTATATTACAAAGAGATATATTTGTTTTTTATCTACACGCCAAATTTCAGCTCAATCGGTCTCGTAGATTTTGCGTGATTGAGCAACAGAAGGGGGCTGTCCATAAATGACGTCCACATGATTGGGGGGGGGGGTCACCACCTTGTGACAATGTGTGACAGGGGGGAGGGGGGGGGGCTATGCTTCATGTGATATCCACACTTCCACTGCATATTATGTCTTATTTTTACTCAGACTGTGTGGCGGGAGTAGAAATGTTTTAAATTTTTGTGACATCATTAAAGGGGGGGACACTATTTGTGACTAACCGTAACAAGGGGGGGGTTTAGTCTAGTTTGATCCAAAATTGTGTGACATCATTTATGGACAGCCCCAAGGACACAATTGCATTTTTATATGTTAGTAAGGATAAGGATTACACGTAAAGGCTGAATATCCGTACGATACGGATTATTGTCTCCTTTCTCCTCCCTGACTTCCTGCGTCATGGATTGAGAGAGAGAGAGAGACGAGGTCACCCATAACGGAGGAAATTGCGACGGTCACTTGTATCGTCACTCGTGGGATGTTGTCCCTGCTCAGCCTCCCGAGTGACGCGGCAAGCACCGGAATGAAATTTCCTTCTGCGGCAACAACGCCCACGTCCGCGCAATACGTGGGAGCGCAAGAATGCGGAAATACGAGGCACGCAAGTGTAATCTTCCACAGGGACCGCGTAGTGATGACAGGAAATAAAAGTTTTGACCCAAATTTGTACCGTTTTTGGATCCTTTGGCCCTCCGTAAAATTAATAGCAGTCGACTGTTCCCTTATTGGTCAAGAACTTGTTTTCATTAGTGTCTGTGTTAGGAGAATCGGATAAATCAGAAATCATATAAATATACTAGAATACCCTTATAACATACTTTCAGGTACAGCATTGGGGGATTATCATTCGAATACTTTTTCGATATTACCGTTGAAATAAAATTTGCATTTGTTTCATATAGATTTATGGATTTTCTTCGAAGCATAGTAACCAAATAACTAATCGTAGAAAGCTGCATTTTTTTTTGTATCCGCAAATCGCCTTCTGACGTAATTTCATCCTTTGATAAAAGACCCGTGGTTCGATTCCCAGTGGAGACGGATATTTTTAAAATATATTTTCTTAATCTTTATACTGTTGTATTTCCGGCAGAAGCTGTCATCTTCAAAAAGCATTTATAAGGCATCTTTTAAGAATGGATGGGAAGAAGCAAAGGATAAAATGATGTCACGACCGTCAAGGAAAGGTTGCCCGTCCATTCGACTTTAAGACTCCTATATCTCAGGCAATTTTTGGAATCTTAAAGAGATGATTTGAAAATGATCATTTGTCATGGCCCCGATAAATTAAAAAGCAAAAATCGTGATACACCCCAAACAATCGATTCGATTGGTACTTATGGCGGGGTGTCAATTAAAAGTGCAACATTTTACAATTGCAATATTCCAACATAGTAATAGAGCGTTGAGGTATAAGAGATGTCATCTCTTTTCCTCTCCACAATTATCTTATCATTTGGATCCCATAGGCGGTAACCATTTGTAGAACATTCCAATATCTCTGAGAAACTGTGAAGAAACTGTGAGCTAAAGAAGCGATAGAAAAAATCACAGGGATGAGTTGACTGAAATAGGCCCAGTAGCCATAAAAGAAGTGATATGAGCACACTTCCATAAATGATCTCCATCTCGACCAAGAATGATCGATGATTGTTGGAACCCCTTGCGGTTTTTCAAGCCTAGTAAACAACCGTGGTTGCATTCTTTCGTCTTGGTTACTTTCGATGTTCGAATGGAGACATTTGTGTTAGATATATTCAGCAGTATAAATCAATTTTAAGTGTCAGTCATTTCGACCACTGAACGTAAACTGCGAAATAATGCCGGATGAACTGTTTAAATATTGGATGAAAGTTTTGTTCATTTTTCTGTGCAGAAAATTTGGACATGAAAACCCTGAATTTAGTAAAGGAGTATATACAGCCACATTCGGTGAATTGCCTACTGTTAGAAGAATGAGAACGATGTCTACAACCTCTTCGTAATATCCATCCTTCTCTCCTCCTGTAACCGTAAAAATAAATGACACCTTTCAGCTCAAGGGCATGAAAAAAGTAATTAAGGTAGTTTGAGCGAAAAATCACTTCACCTAGAATTTGATGAATTTGGCCTCATTTTAAAGAAAAAACTCTCATCTTTCCAATATATCAAAATATCAACCCCTTGCCGAACTACTTGTCGAGCAATTTACCTGAAAATGTGGGCTGTTTTACATGGGATAAATTACGGCTGTGCGCTCCAGAGGGAGAATATTGAAGAAAATAGCAATTTATAACACCAAGATGAACATCAACAATCGTCAACAAACTAACAGGGTGTAGATTGCATTTTTTCTCAACTATTTATAAAAAATTATCTATTATTCACCACAGTAAGTTTTACAGAATCGGAAAAAAAAACCTGCTGTTTTGAAGGGTTTTCAGCCGTACGTCGGTAAAAAATGAGTCAAGTTAGACACTTATGTAGATATATTAATTTAACTTCTGAGAGTTGTTGTCATATATAACTATATTTTTGCACCATTAATGTTACAGTATTTATTTCAAACTTCTGACAAACGCTGAAATGAAAAAATAAAATTTTAATATGGTCTCCATTATGACTAGGGATCTATCTCGCCCAAGCCACCTTATTGGAAAAAATTTCAAGGAAAGAACATAACAAATAAACAGTTAAAATTAAAAAAAAATCGGTGGGCCAAAGTAGTTAAAGATTAACGCAGTGTTGGCGGAAATCACTGTTTATACTCTGATCGAAAATTAACGAGCGACCTCCCACTTTTGTTTCGCAGTGAAAGCGAAGTAACAAGAGCCCTCCCACCGTTCAGCGCATTGGAGAGTGGGGAAACAAACGAATGGAGTTAAAAGGCAGTAAATATCGCCCCCGCCCCGACCGGAGCGTGGCTTTTAAATATATAATGCGCCTGTGTATGCGGCGTACACAGAATCGGATGGAGGCTGTGCTCTTTGGGAAAGTCTGCCCACCCAACCTCCAAGCCCCACCCCCTTTACCCCTCCCCCCTTTCCACATTCATCCAATCTCTTCTTCCTTCTTCCTCTCCCCCACCCCCCACCCATATTCCTTCCTCTGCGGAAATCCCACAATTCCCCCTGATCGATTCGCCAGCAGACTGCGCCGTCCACACTGTGCCTATTCACGCCTCTGCTTGCTGTCTGTCCCTCGTGGAGAGAGAGAACAGCGAGGAAAGAGGAAGTTGGGACGCTCGTCTGTCGGCCGTACCGTTTGTGACGCCCCACCCCCTTTGCTCGTCTGTTCTGTCGGAATGGGGCGGGCGGGGGCGGCGGTAGATCCTTTGGTGTGGAGGCGCGATGCTGGGGGAGGGAGAGGCGGTGGGAGTTGGTTGCCTGCCGGCGGAAGGGTCATCTCGCGCCCTCAAATGGGATCCGGTGTCAGATTTTTGCAATCAAAACTCTCATGAATTGTTGAAAAATTTTGATGATAGCCACGGTAACCAACTTCTATGGAGTCACCCGCAAGTGCACGCGTTAGTGCGATATTCCACAGAGGAAAAAATCATTCGTCTTGACCTGGATGTGAACCCGGATCCCTCGATTTCGGGTCGAGTGCTTTAGCCAGCTAACAGATTTTAAGTATCAGGCGATGATTTGTGGAAATGTGTGACAGAAGGCATTATCACAGAAACACTTTGCAAATTTCCACAACCAGTTTATTTTACTGACCTAGGTTTCAGCAAAACATTGTCATTATCAAGGTACCTTGATCACAGAAGAAACACAAAGTGACAACTCTTTCTTTCTGTGATAACTCTTTTAGCCAGTTAAGCTACCGAGGCGTCCTCCTCCCCTGTGGATATTTGAGGGCTTTTATAGGATCAAGTTGTTCTGAAATGTCGGGAATATGATGTCACTGAAGCAGTCCAAGGGGTGCGCTCAGCTCCACAGTCCACGTGGATAAATCCAAGCATGGAACACAGTGAGGTGTTCGCTATTTTTGACCAATTTTGAGTATTACGGGACTAGCCACGGTATAATTTTATATAAGGAGTCACCCGCAAGTGCACATAAGTGCATTTTTCCCATATGGAATATCCTGCATTTCTACTTGTGTTGTTAAAAATGTTCATAGGCTCTACGGAAAAGGCATCCCTGATTTTGGTATTCCTTTCTCAACACTTGAATACACTGCAGAAATGGTGTACAGCAATATAATTCTATTCGGCTGGTACGGGCCATGTAGTTTCACATGGAAGTGCAAGTACCTATTTAGAAATTCCTTAGCTATTTGCTATTGCTATCTCCTAATCCAAATTGAGACGTTTTTCGGAAACTGCGAGTACTCTTAGAGCAGCATTGGCTTTAGGCATTAAGATACAGTTTCGCATCTCGTTATTTCACGAAGTAATCACCTTGAAAATAATTCTAAACCCTCCTGATCCATCCCGGTTTTGACTTTTAATGCTACTATTTTAGCTTTATTTAGTTCATGAATTGATGAATAGCTGCCATTCAACATTTCTGAAGACAGATTGTGGTAGTTAATATTAAGCGCACACAAAAACAGAGTCGTCCCTACATGGGTTGCATAAACCAGCGTCTGTAGGTACACTTCTTTTTGGTAGTGCATCCTTTGGCATGCTATTTAACTAGTTGTGCAACGGATTGTAGTATTCGCATATTTACTCCTTGACCGCAGTTTTAAGGCATATGCGAGCGCCTCTTAAATGATCAAAAGTTGATTTTCATTGTGTCAACAAATTCTCTTGGATTGGAGTAAATTAAAGTTAATAGTTCTCTCGGAGTTTTTTTAGTTAATAATTATGGTTTTTCCGCCATAATTGACAGCCAATCAGATGCGACCAGCTCCATTATATAAGTCGGACCAAAATGCAGCGCAGATATCTTCGACCTGAAGACGCCTCCAGGACGGGAGGAGAAACGTTGTCAGAAAAACACAACGGCGCGGCAGATACCCGGAAGAAGAATGGAACATAAAGTTAAGAGTACTGAAGAGGCAACACTCTTTCTTCTATTTTCCGTGACCATTTGCCAAATTTGGTGAAACTTATTTACGCTTAGATGGCAAGTTTTCTATTTAGTGAAATGAAGCTCAAAACATCTCCCTAGGGTACCGGAGTGGTTCCATGTTAATGAAATAGACTCATTTGCTCAACTCGCGCGAATCATGTCATCGTGGGTTCTCTCGGAAGGTGCGGTTTGTGGGTTTGTGGAGCGAAGGAAGGAAAGAAGGCGTGCGGCGAGAGAAAGGTGCCCTGCGGGACGCGAACCCACTTGCGGGTGCGGTTTCTCGCGGTGCTTGTGGGGAGGAGAACTTTGCGCGGTGCCGTTTCTGCGCTGGTGCTGGAGAGTTGGCTGCGATGAGTCCGTGGCGTCGTGAAAAATTATCGCGAGGTGGCGATGAGGGTAGAGTGTGAGAAACGGAATGAAGACGTTAACAAACGGAGCGAAGCAATTCCTCTTTTTCTGGTCGCTCCCCTCCTTCCCAATTAACGTCTGTCGGATCCACTTCAACCAAATGACTGCGATAAATCCCTCCCGCCCCCCCCCCTCCCCCTTTGTCAGTACCAGATGCGCATTCTGGGAGATAACTACAATTTCTTAGTTCAAAAATGAAACTCATCATAACTGATACTCAGTGAAAACCATTTTAATTTTCCGAAACAAATTTTAACCAGGTATTACCAGCTACTGATTTAGAATTGCTCTTTTCGATGACTTACCTCATTAGATAAATTGCTTGTCAAGTGTGTGGATACCTTGCTGATGAATGGTAATGACATGGATGACTTAAAGTATCACATATCGGATGAATTAAAGAGAATGAAATACTCTCGGGGACAGAGTCAAAGAGAATATCGCATTGGTTAGTTTATGGTGATTTGGTCATGTCTTTTTTAAGAAATAATGACTAGAAAATAATCACAATTTCAACTTTAAGGAAGCTAAAACTATAGATTTTGAATCAAACGTTCAGAAGAGGCCATTCAAAGAAATGGTCCACATCATAAAAACTCCTTCAGTTTGTAACCATAGATCGGATATACAGAATTTAAGCAAAATCTATCATAATTTGATCTCCTATAACTTAAGTTTTTTTTTCTCTATGTATTACGTATGTTCTCTAGAATCATATATATTATTTCTCAAGGGCTTTTTTTTTGTCGGTACGCCATAACTTCCTTAATACTTCATCAATTTTCATAAATGAGGCATCATTTTAAAGATTTTCTTAACCGCTACACCATAAAAATATGCAAATTACTCTCATTTCAGTTGTTTTTCGAAAAATTAAAATTGAAAAAAAAAAACGGTTTTTTGAAATCCCGCCCTCGACCTATCGAGCACATCGAGATATATCGAAATGAAACCGATTTTGATTTCATGAATCTATTATCTCAATCCGCATTGAATTTCGACTTAAAATATTTATTTAAGGTATTCGATCTGCTGATCTAGGTATTTATAAAATGAACTAAATTAATCAAAACTTGAATTTATATTTACTTCCCCAAACCGCTCGCAGTCATTTGTTTTTACTTAGTCCATGACGACCAACTTACTTCGTCTCTGCCCTCTACGATAAAAAAACCCGGCCATCAAATCAGATTATTCACTTTAAAGAAATCTACACAAGTTCAACTCAAAAGTAAGTACTTTATGGATTCTGACGCACTAACTACACGGTACTAACTATACGGCGTGCACTTCAATTAAGTGGGATTTGAGGAGGATACGGTGCGAATGCTTCGCACGGGTCGACTAGTTTCAATATGAATATGTTTTTTATATTCGTAAAATATGTAATATACATTCGAAATTTGAAGATACGATATCTGTAATTGTTAATTTCATGCTTAAAACTATTTATTTGAAATATTTTTATTTTCACTTATTATATTTTTTAAACTAAATTTTATCTTGGTTTTCCATTTTGGTTTTGTTTTTTATGTTTATTTTGTTACTAAGAGTAAGAGTTTGTTTTTTTGTTACCATTGTCGCAGTAAGAAAGTTAATCCTTTGAGGTACTAAATTTATGATTGAAAACTTTTTTATCTTTGTAGTGTTATAATTATTATTAACTGTATTCCTCGCATTGTACTGTAGCCCTGAAGAAGCCTCATTAATAAAAAGGCAAAACGTCGCACAGTGGGGTATTTGACCCAAAATCATGGCCAAAAACCCAAAAATTAAAATACTTTAAAATAATTAAAAAATGATGATTTTGGTTTGTTAGAAGGACAAGGGACCTGATATAAGCAAATTCCAGCAGCTAAAGCGATTTCTATCGCAAATATTGTAAGCTAAAGTCAGTCGAAGTTTGACGGACGAGTGAGTCGAACGTGGTTTATTTGCAAGCGCATTGTTATCTTCATTATTTTATAACAGTTCAGTTTACGTTCGGAACGGCAAAAAATTTTGCTGCCTTTCAGTTATGGGTACGTTGCTCATTTAAATATTTTTTAAAGCTTAAAATTGTCACTGTTTTTTAAACTATTGATACGTTAAGGAATAAAAGTTCCTAAATTAAGTGTCAAAAATTATAAAACGCATAAAAGGAGGTTAGTTTGTTTATGTGTCGGGTCTGGTCGGGCAAAAGTTTTGATTGTACATAAAAAAATAGTCTTTGCTTTACATATTTACGCAGAAAAAACTTGCCCATATTTGCCCCTTTTTTGACGCGTCGGCGGAAAAAGGAAGTTGAATTTCTTAAAAAACATGAACAAACCTCCATAAATTAACCAATGTATTATTAAAGTTGTCAATAACTATAAAAAAGAGAATATTTGTCCTAATTTGCTATCTTGCTTGCTGGTAGACTTTTAAATTTATCGTGGACTCGTTTTTATGCCATAATTCATTAATTCCTCTTTTAGGCAATCATTATAGTTTAAACTGCGATTTCTGATGCCTTAAAATGAAACCTTAAAGGCCACATGTATGAAGTGTTACTGTATTTCTCCCGACTTCATGGTTGATTGATTATTATTGAACCGAGAGACAATATTATAAGAAGAATGATGGTTGAGGCCAAAGGTTTGCGGAATTCCTTTGTGAATTAGAAAAAACTTCAAATAAAACTTAGTGTTCCAGAAAATAATATACCTTTTACTTTTAATAATTGCATCAAGAGCAGATTATTTATTGAAGATGGCACCGTGTAGCGAAACTAGTTGTAGTGATTAGTGTATTATTATTTTAATTTTAAATTTTCCTAACTTTATGTATTAGTATTCTGATTGAAAGAGACTTTCTGCGATTTCAAACTTTAAGCATGAGAGATTTTATTTGTTTATTATATATTTTATTAAGAGAATGTATGTTACGCTTAAATATTGAAAAGAAAGTGAATCTCAAATCTGAAAAAAAATAGTTCTTATTAAGCAGATCTCCTCAACTTACGCACCGGAGTGCTGCATATAATGTATTATATGTAGCAAAAATATAGTTGTGTTTGTTTATGAAGGCTTGAAAGGGGCCATTCGCCTCCAGCAAAAAAACTTTTTGACGGCAACAAAGCTTGCCAAAATCTCTGCAAAGTCAATATATTTCGTTATTTTTCGTGAAATATGCCATAATTTAATTGCTCAAATAATTTCTTGCATTCATCTCCAGTTAAACTTTGCCATAACGTTTCCCGGTTTGTGTTTTTCAATTACTGTAGTGACTTGCGAATGTTAGAATTAAAATTTAGACCAAGTATTGATGTCATTGTGTGTGAAACAAATACGTTCTATAATTACACGAAATAATAAAAAATGTCTAGTTGCTCAAGGATGAGGAAAGGAAAATGTGTAGGTCTCAGTGATACAGGGTGAATGTGTATATCGTATTTCTAGATGGACTCATGGTTGAAAGAGGGTGGACCCTTATTCCGCTGCACAAAGGAAGAGAGCGACATATTTTCTGCGTCACAAATCCGGTAACCGCTGAGAATGAGCGTGTGCGGTCGTTGGGATGGCAAAGACTCAAAGAGAGAATGGGGGAAAAATGCCTCAGAGGATGACCGTGGGGAAGGATTTAAGGGTGGGAGGGAGGCAGTCGGTTGTCTTCTGGCTGCTCTATTCGACCACACGGCAAGGGTCCGGGGGTGGGGGGGGGAGTTACCATGGGAACGGAGAAGACTCCTCTAGCTTTTCTTTCACTCTCTCCTTGTTCTTCTCTCGCCATCTTATTCGTCTCTGTCTTCCTTTCCCCCCCTCGATCCCTCCCTTACGAGGAGTTCCCCTCCCCCCCCCGTGAAGAGGAGGCAGAGCGAGCCGGTGACGCGTCCTGCGGCAAGGAATCTTTCAAGCTCTGGATGCGTAGGAAACGTCCTTGGCCTGGATGATTTTAGAGGCGGATTTATTCCCTTCAAATTTTAGTCTAAGACCACAGCGCAATAATGCCACTGTCTTAAACTGGACCTAGTCCTCCTAGACTGGATGTGGGTCTGTGATGATTAGCAAAATAATGTTGTTTTTTCTTCATATTATACTCTCAGGCGGTTTTATTTGCATCGGACTATATAGCAAAAAGATCAGGATATATATCCGTTTGGCCCGAACTATTTTTGAGATTGGAGTTTGACTCTTGTCTTAATACATTTATGCGTATTTTATAGTCTTAAATGATTACAAATAATATGTTAAAATGATCTATGATTATCCCGGTGAATATGATGCGTAAAGTCTTCACGGGTATTGCACCCGGCAATAGGCATCATATCTGCCCCTCTGGCTCTGGATACGGTGGAAACGGGTGTTACATCAGGTAATAGGCAGAAATGATGCCTATTACCTGGTGTAATACCCGTGAAGACTTTAAACACAGTATGTTAAAAGTTTTTCAAATATTTGAATGAGTATTCAATTAATTTTATGGTAGATTTTTATTTGATAATGAAACAAGAGAAATAAATAAATTCTGAATAAAACGTAGTCTTCAGAAACTTAGTGGTATTCCATCACAACAATTTATTACAGTGAGGAAACTTTTACAAACCACATAAAAACACACAACCACGACCCGGGTTTCGACGACTAAGCGTCATCATCAGGTGATCAAAAGTATAAAACATTCCCTTATATACTATCAGAGCCCATTCCCCCCCCCCCCCCCCCAACTGACTGACAGTATATAAGGGAATGTTTTACACTTTTGTTCACCTGATGATGACGCTTAGCCGTCGAAACCCGGGTCGTGGTTGTGTGTTTTTATGTGGTTGGTAAAAGTTTCCTCACTGTAATAAATTGTTGAAATAAATTCTGCATTCAGGCAACCTTGGAGTTTTGTCGTTTTAAGTCCATCAGAGACCGCAGCCGTTGTTTCAATAGCTATCGTAATCAGAAATTGGAGAATTTATGACAAAGGATGAGCTAACATACAATTGCTTGCTATTCCTTTGGACAACGGGTGGTGATTCAACTTCAAACTCTGTAAGAAAATGGCTTCGGCAGACAAGCTTTCACGGTATATTGAAAGGATCCCTGCTCCGGTCTAGGGTTTTCAGGGTGATAGGCCAAGAAGTATTCCTTTTAAGATCAATATCAGCACAAAAGGAATGCTTCAAATGCTTCTAAATGCACTATTTTAGTCGAAAAAGTGTAACGATCAAGATGCTTGTAGTTGGTGTATGATGAGCCATGCTCTTACCAACACAAAAACTACGTGAATTAAATAGGTATGGCAGTGTATACATGTATGAAATCGGATATTTACTACGGGATAAATGTTTCCAATTTACCATTATGATATGGGTTCCTGGCTCATGATTTACAGTGGTATAGCTAACGTCTATATTAGCATGTATCTTCATAATTTCCTTCACAGGAAAAAAGTGGGCGTGTTCATTTTCCTTTGATATCTATAAGAGCTCCAGATCTAAGCAAGAGATGCGTCCAAATCGAAACTCTCTTTATAAGTCCCTTAAAAACCTGGACGTTTAAACACGGAAAATTTATCCCATGCGAATAATGTATATTAAATTTAATTGATTTATATATTTTTTTGGAGTGAATAGGTATTTAGTTAAACAATATATAGTATTTAGATGCTAAAAAAATACTCCGTATTATTTTTTTAAGAATTCTAAAATTCCACCAAGTGTCGCTTGAAACTTTTGAACATATATATTCTGGTGCCTGCATGATGGAATATTGAAGTAGATAACCTACAATAATAAGAGTAATGACTGAGACAAACGTTCGCTGAATAGTCACTGCTCATTCATTCAAATATTCCTTATTGAACCAAAATAGGCAATGCGGACATTTTTACTGATTCGATGCTTTCGAATGCGAATACAGTGGGAAAGAAAATATGATTTAATTTTGGCGAGCACAGACTCACGTTAAAAGCGTTCGAATCGGCGTTACATCCAGAACCAGAGCCAAGCGCTCATCACTCGGTTTTGACGAGATGAATCGAGCGGAAAGCGAGCCTGAAAGCTTGTGAAACGTGAAAATTGGGCGTGGATTCATTATACCATAAAAAGAAGGGAAGAATGAAATCAAAGGGGGCGCTCTGTTAACAACCAGCGAGAAACCTAAGGATCGCATTCCGGCCCGATTAGCGGGAATCTGGCCGCCTCTGCTAGTTTTAAATCCCTTTTGCTCTCGTAGGGCAACGTCCCGTCGCGTAGGGAGACCGCGTGAAGGGATCAAAGACTGGATTTGAGTATTTCCGTGAGAAGAAGCTATCCGGTGAAGGGAGGCGCAGGAGGCTTCTCTGGTGGGGGAGAACTGCTGGAGTAATGAAGAGAGAAGGAGATTAGGGACCATTCGCGAGGGCCTTGGTCATAGGTATACTTCTTGGGGGAGGCACCTATTCTGTATTCTGTACCTATCAAGCGAAGAGGTTTCTCAAATTCATTCTTTTTTAATGGAAATGTGTTCTCATTCTCCTCCTAAGGAAAATCAGACCAACGCCCAATTCTTGGAACAAAGCAATCCAATATTCCTGCATTAAAGGATAGCTCCCCAAATAGAGCCTTGCGGTATCTGGGCGGGGCCAATCTGGTTTTGGCAGTCCAGAGCCCTGGGTTTCTTGAAAAGGAGAAGGGTTTTGGAATAGTGTGCGACCTGGAGGTTTTTCAGAAATTGCTGTTGGTCATCCATCCATCCATCATTATTTCTAGTTTAATATTATTGACTTCCGCCATTTGTGCGTCTCAATTTGTTTAAGAACTTTTGAAATGTTTATCAATAATAAACATTTTAAAGGGACTGTACAGCGAAATAAAGATTACAAAATATGAAACAGTTGACTCGGATTTAGCTCACAATTCGGATATCTTAGTTAAAGAGTCTTATGCCACTCAATTGCGGGTATTTCGCTGTTGGAACCACAGTCACCCTGATTCTTATTTTCTTATAAAATGTTCATCAGCCAATGGTTTTGCGTACATGCT
Organism: Pyrrhosoma nymphula; assembly: GCA_963573305.1. NCBI lineage: Eukaryota > Metazoa > Arthropoda > Insecta > Odonata > Coenagrionidae > Pyrrhosoma > Pyrrhosoma nymphula. Next base: position 130,613,946 of record OY754331.1, read on the forward strand.
CTCGATATTAAGCCCAAACTCTTCGCCTGTACACATAAAGTAATAGGAATTCATTCTGGTGTTACTAGTATATATTTTTTTCGTATTTTTAATCAATAGAGTTGATAAAATTATCTACTCACGAAAAAAACTAACAGCGTATTTTTTTACCAATCTCGGAGAGATTATTCTACGATACCTGATAAGAGACACTCACGGAAATACGCTGGGCCAAAGTTTTATTCCTCTGGAAGTTCTAAATTCTGCGTTTTGCGCGCAGATTTTCCTTGGTGTTTTTGGTGAGCTTGGACTGGTGAAGATGGTACAAGACTGAAAATATCATGAAATATTCCTACAAACTCCAAAACCGTTGAATAGACTAGTTCGATTTCTCCGATACCTGCAAGTTTGATTGCGATTTCGCGTTGAGCTCCCAAAATAGTGAAAGTAATTTATTGTAAAATATTAAGTAAAGTTAGCTAGAATAGTGATAAACTCGTCGAACATATATCTAATCAGGCCTGGAGGGTATACTTTTTAAAGTAATATTTACATTCCTGATTGGGTGCTACAGCAGGAATGCTCAATAATCCAATCACTTGATACAGCAGTAAATCGTGGTTGCCTTGGCGCCTGTCTTTTGGCGTAGATTACTTTTATTTATCTTATAACATCATCTACGCGAATAAAAAAAAATTGGGAAATCAGGAAACGATGTATGTTGGTAGCTCTATTTTCTGTACAGAACTCGTTACACATGCGCGTTAATGGTGTATAAAAATGTGGATTGAAGTAATAGTATTGCCTGGGCGAATCAGTGCAGTTGATTGTTTATTCAGCCACTTCTGGTTACGATCTTATTCGTGTAGCAAGTGGCCTCCTGACCGAAGGCCTTGTGTGATAACCAGAGGTTTATTTCATGCTCCTGTTTCTAAATGCATAAATTTAGCTCGTCTGCGTCCATGTGTTTCACGGTGATTTGTTTCAGACGCAGCGCGTTTTGTGTTGGTCTGTTTGGCAGTTAACATCTCACCTCTTTTTATCACTTCGTCTGCATCAACCGACCATTTGTAAACTTGCGTAGCTTTAAAGCGTCAGATGAGTGATAAACGAGAGACCTTTTTCTCGTAGAAGGGATAAGGAGGAAGAGTTTCCAATCATTGCGGTTGCACAAATGGTGTGGTACGCAGACACTCGCACGGGTGCGAAGATATATGCAACAAAGACGGTGAAATTCATTCATTGAAATTTTATTGGTGGTGTAACTGGCTAACACACCTGACCGGCAATTGGGAGATCTTGGTTCGTATCCCGGTCAAGTCAAATGATGTTTCTTGGCTTCGATAGAGCTCGTTGGGATGAAGAGAGGGACGTTTTATTTAAGAGTACCTTGACGCACATTTAAGGGTGTCTTTTTGTTGTTGCAGCTCATCGTGATAAAGACTGATGTATTGTACAGCTGAAAATTCTCAGGTTTATCGTTCATTGTTCTCTCTCAGGTGAATCAAAAGTAGCGGAAGTATATTCACTCGTAAGGTCAGTTGTGAGAGTAACAATACCATATGATGTGATTTCTCAACCTCTTTTATTTTATGATATTAATATCAGTTAAGGTGGTTTGAGCGAGATAGTTCTCTAGTCATAATGGAGACCGTATTAAAATGTTATTTTTTTGTTTCAGTGTCTGTAAGAAGTATGAAATAAATATTGTAATATTAATGGCGCAAATATATAGTTATATATGACCAAAATTTTCAGTAATTAAATAAACAAAGGAGTTTAGGTAAAATATAAATGCAAAGATTTCCACCAACGTTTCGGATATATTATGTATCTATCCTCACGAATGATGTTACATATGAATATTTATTTGTCTACAATCCTTTATTGAAAACAGTATGACTTAAAATATATAATAAACAGTCATTAAAAAGAAATATATATATAAGCGTCTTCAAGATTACAAAACATTTTAGTTGGCTGATTTTTATTCACATTTGTAATTTCGTTGCTTGGTTTATTTCTTTGTTGAACAAAAATGGAGAAGAAGTCTATATATATATATATATATATATATATATATATATATATATATATATATATATATATATATATATATATATATATATAAACTTTGCCACAGGTGGGGCGGAATTAAATACAGAAACACAAAAAAGAAGAATACTCACAATATACGTTCTGATATTTCTGATATATATATATATATATATATATATATATATATATATATATATATATATATATATATATATATATATATATAAACTTTGCCACAGGTGGGGCGGAATTAAATACAGAAACACAAAAAAGAAGAATACTCACAATATACGTTCTGATATTTCGGCAGCCGAGAAGCTGCCTTTCTCACAGAAGGAAGGATACAGAATGTATCCTTCCTTCTGTGTATTCTGTATTGTACATTCTGTATCCTTCCTTCTGTGAGAAAGGCAGCTTCTCGGCTGCCGAAATATCAGAACGTATATTGTGAGTGTTCTTCTTTTTTGTGTTTCTGTATTTAATTCCGCCCCACCTGTGGCAAAGTTTATTTAAATTATCGCGTGTGTGATTTTCCACGAACTCGTATGTATATATATATATATATATATATATATATATATATAATCATTGGAAGTTTTCACGAGCGTGAACACAAATATATAAAAAAACCTTTGTCACAAGTGTGACTAAAATGAGAACACATAAAAAAGACACTCACACGGGTTGTAAATTTTTCGGTGGATCGCCGCCACCTTCTTCAGCGAAAGGTATAGGAAGAATCTTCCTATACCTTTCGCTGAAGAAGGTGGCGGCGATCCACCGAAAAATTTACAACCCGTGTGAGTGTCTTTTTTATGTGTTCTCATTTTAGTCACACTTGTGACAAAGGTTTTTTTATATATATATTTATATATATATATATATATATATAATTGATTATAGCCCTGAGGATGGATACATAATATATCCGAAATGTTGGCGTAAGTTTTACATTTTTGTTTTATCTAAACTCCTGATATTATTTTCATTGAAATAATACCTTGTTTGTTTAACTTTTTATTGATATCCTTCCCAAGCCGTAGCTATAAAAATGAAATATCCTACACGTAAATGCATCATGGTATTCCTTATGTTCTTCCCCCCGCTCTTAAGTTTGCATTAAAAGAAGTCTACCGTGTTGCAGTGCAGCGCACGATGGATGAGACAGCCGCGCTAAACTCTAATCTTCTTCCGCGTGTGCTTTTCGTTAAGATTAACCTCATCCCCCCGAACTCTGGATTTCCTCCTCTTCCGCCCACCACCTTGGCCTAATTACCAGCCATCTATTGGCGGAAACTCACGCACATCATGCGACGAGCTGACGAATTCCGCTCATCGAGCCGCTTCGCTCGGAGCACAGGATGAGCCACAGCTTATAATGGTGTTTGGTGTTAAAAAGAAAAAATAAATTCCCTATTCCGGATGGTGTGTGCATGAGGAGGGCGACGCCCATTTCCATCCCGTCATCCTTTGCGGTTAATCTCCCAGAAACGAGTGGGGAGTGGGTGGGAATCCCCCCCGAGATCCAGTCCCGTGTGCTATTTTCGGTTTTTCTTCAGGGTTTTTATTTTGGGCTAGAGTGAGGTGGTTAATCCTCATCAAACCACTCATTTCTATAGTAATTTGAGCAAAACTGAGGTTAGAAGAAAGAATATAATCGTAGAACTAGGTTTGTTTGGAAACCCTGAAAATATGCTGATGAAGGGGCCTTCCATTTCATGGCGTTGAAGATAGCGCACTTCGGAACGCATTGAAACACTGGAGCGCACATCAACGACGTTGAGTAGAACGGCGAATGTGCACCGGCGAAATGTTTTGTAACCTACCTACGGTAGCATTCTCTGGGTAAAAAAACAGTCGCGGCCCAATGTTTTGTGTAAATTTGTTTAATTCGTTCAAAATAAGTATTTGAAAACGGTATATTTTTGTCGCTGAGTAATTAAAAACCTCACAATATGCATGCTTGACGCCTTTAATGAAAATCAACAAACTTGATAACAATCACGGATGCCATAATCGATGTTATTTTGTTGTTTAGCGCACATCAACTTTTATCATGATTTTTAGTGTTTTGCAAAATGAAGCAGTGTAGTACTTGAATAAAACTGCAGTAATTTTACTATCTACTTAAATTTTAATGTAAATATTACACTACACGTGTTTCGACGTTTCTTAGGGCGTCATCATCAGGTCTACACAAGTTGTCTCCAATAATAATATTTATACATAAGCAAAAGGAAAGAGGGGGGGGGCTTATTTAGCTGATATGACATTTAATCTTAAGTTCATTTATCCATCCATTCGTTTGAATTTAATAATAAATTATATCTAATTCTACGTAAAGAAAGACCAGTACTTTTTTCTCTGAATAGCAGAGTGCATAAAAATCACCACGCCGTGAAAACGCGTGGACCGTTACTCAAAAATTGTCAAAAGAAAGAATCCTCATAAGAAAACTTTTATATTGGGGTATGTGGAATTCAGTTTATGAGATATCATTAGTGGGTAAAGACCACTGCATGCATATAGTAAAGTGAACTCATATTATTGCTTTTTGTCTTAATACTAGTGGAAAAATGTGTGGTTTTGTTTTAGCAAGAAGAGATTATTTTGTTCAACACTATGTACAGAATGAATTTCCTAGCATTCTCAGAACAAATATATTGCAAATTTATTTTCGTCAGTTTTAAACTAGATTTATGCATGTCATGCAACTTCTTTTTCTAAGCCGTCTCCTATGACTTTGCCTCTTAAAATCGTTTTAATGAGAAAGTGCTGCGTCCACTGAGCTTCATCCCTCGTCTTTCAATTTTCTTGACAAATGAAGGAGGTAGTAGTAAGGAATGGGGGGGTACGGTTGATGGTGAATAACAGGGGGGGGGGGTGTTTTTACGAGACATGTGACCTTCCCGAGGATTCGGAAGTGTGGCCTATGGGGGGGGGGAGGGTTCTTGTGAAATGTTGAGATTAGCAGAGGAAAGAAGAGGGGGGGTGGTACATTCTATCCTCGTCAGGTGGACAAGGATAGAATGGGAGAGTGAACATCAAATGCTACATAATTAAGAAGTTTAATTTAATTCTTCTTTCTCTTGATAATCTCCCACTGTTCCAAGGTGTCCAGGCGTCGTCCCTTTTTCTCGTAATGGAGGATCTTCACGTCAAAGTTTGTATAATGGGACTCCTCTATCAGGTGTTTTGCGAGATGGGATTTGGGATCACTGTTTAATTTTAATTCAAATTTGTTTTTTCCTTAAAATTTAAGTGGACAGTACAATTACTGCAGTGTTATTTAAGTACTAAAATGCTGTTCCACCATATAACGCCAGAGACTGTCGAATGAAGCAGTGTAGGTGAACGAGGCAATTGCAAACAGTAGCTACTTGATGGCAAGGATCCTAAGTTAATATATGAATGATTGGTTAGCAAAGAATAAAATTTGGATGTTAGTGCTGACGGGCTCTCTGACGAATGGTTTCTGAAGAAGGAAGATGAGAATATGTTTGAGACCTTAGATTTGAGACTTCGGAAAAGAAAGAGTAAGATAACAAGGTCTGAAAGAAAGGTTAAGGGAGAAATGATAATGGAAGAAGGGAAGTAATTGGCAGACAGTCAAAGTTGACATAAAACGGAAGGTGGAGTATAAATTCACGTGCATTGGGATGCTGAATGTCGTGGAGGTTGAAAGTCAGCGGGTGAGATAAGTAGGTAAAATTCCGGTTGATGAGTGACTCAGGGTTTATTTACATCTTTTAATACATAATTTGCTAAATTTAAGGTGAAAATTGTAAATAGGAATTCGAAATTGACTTCTAATTTTAGTAATTTGTGTTAATATCAATTCTACCCCTACAATTTAAAAAATAAATAATTCATTATAATCCGATTGGCTACATCTCAGTGGCCTATAGGAACCAAAGAGAAAAACCTTTTTTGGGGTTACCTTATTTTAAACAAATTGTATAAAACGGATGACTGATGAATTAGCTAATTTTTACTATCGTTCCTTGACAGCATACTATAGCTATTCCAATTTTTGGATTGTTCAGAACAAAATTCATCAAAAATATTTTTTAAGCCCATACTTATTGATAACAGCTATTCATGTAGCGTCATTGAGCAATTTAAGTTAATATAACTTTAAATGGAATCAAACAATTCGTGGAAGACCTTCGGCATTTTATTTAGAAAGAAACCGTTGTTTCAAAATTCGAGAAAAGAATTACTACTAGAGCTGCGCTCAGATAATTCATTTGGGCGTAAGAAGAATACCCTTGGCGCAATATACGGGTGTTTTGTTTCAAGGCTTCATTATTGGGCTAAGTAATCAATACACAATGATTGGCTCTTTCTTTACTCACTTAAATTTCTCTTTATTTCTAAATATATTCTCGGTTTTGCTCTATTTTTCCCTAGGATACATTAAATATTTTAAAATTTTGCATATAAATTAGTGGCTCAGTGCAAAAATGTCGATACTTGTAAATGAAGGGTAAGAACGCTCAGATTTTAGATTTATTTTTAAACCATTTCAAATAAAATAATATTGGTAAATTTCCACACAGTATATTATTTAAAAAAATTTAAAATACACCGCCGACCAAGGTTTCGGCACTTAATGCCATTATCAAGGATAATGGCAAAACGTGACAAAGGACCTTGATAATGACATTATGTGCCGAAACCTTGGTCAGTGGTGTATTTTAACTATGTTTTTATAATATACTGTGTGGAAATTGACCAATATTGTTTTATTTGAAATGGACGAAGTATTTCCACAAATTTAAGCCTCATACGGTTTTATACGTTCTTTTTAAACCCCTATTAAGCCTTTTTTGAGCTGTTTGCAACGTAGGTTTGTGGCGAAAGATGAGTTTTTCGCTGTTTATCCAAAATTTTACTTGAAAGGTAGCTATTTTTTATTTATGAATTATAATCATCGCCTCTCCAACGTATTTCCGTTCAAGAATCGATATTGACCGCGCGAAGCGGGTGCGGCTGGCACATTTCACATTCTTCTTCACTCCGCGGCACATCACGGGGTTCGTTTTTTCCCAGGATACGCTTCAGTCCCACACATACGCCACCTCCCCACGCGTCAACTCCTCCCCGGAACCACCTCAGTCCCACCTCGGCCGCCCCGCCCCCGCCGCCCCCCTTCGTCTCTCGCCCTCGTGTGAAATATTCATCGAGGGTTTCCCGTCAGCTCCCTGCCGTCGCTTTTCCGGCGTTCTGATCTCCGGTCCACACCCCACCCTCTTTCATCGCTCACACGCAAAAAAAATAAACGAATGCGAGATCGCGTAAAGTGTTGGAAGTAATATTTTTTAATATGAATGGGCGAGGAAGATTGCTTAAAAAGAAATGGGATTTGCGTTCGGCCGAGGGAATCTGCGTAATGGGGAAGGATTTTAGGGCGCGGTAGACGTGGAAGGCATGTCTAAGGAATTAGTGTCTCGCTTTGGGGTGTGGATCCATTTCGTGGATTACCCCACTTCGGCGTATTTGCTTTGAGTAAAAATCGATGAAATTGACGTGATGAGACGGAGGAAGAGGGCGAGGTTAGTGATCGCATTAATAAGTAATCGCGCGGGCATTATATCAGAAAAGAAAAAGAGATATTGCCCGATTCGTAGGGTAAAGGGAGGAGGGCGCTACCTTTCCAAGCGACGTCGGGTGCTTCCTCACTTCCTCCTCCCTCGCATGAGTAGGGGTTTCACGAACTCACGAGTGTGGGGAGGGGAAGGGTTGCATTTCCCTCTCGTTTCATCTCCTGTTTTACCCTCTCGTGTGCGCGAGTCAGAGGGCGTAGTCCCCTTTAATCCCCGGCCTCATCGCATTTCATCACGCTCATGTTTTCCTCTGAACCGACCTGCTTTCTTCGCGAAAGCCCCGTTTTATAAATTGGCTCGTGTTTTTTATATATATATATATTCCCGATCGCTCCTCCCACCGCCCACCCCCGGAAGAGGCGTGGGGCACCTGATGATATTGGAAGCGCGGCAAACACCCTTAATACATTAGCGGACCGAAAAGGCGTTTCGATAAGCCGTTAAGTGGGGGTGGCGGCGGGGAGGAGTGTTGGGGGAGGGAGGGGCGGGAATGACCTTGACGTGCTCTCCGTGCTCAAGCCAATCATCAATCACTACCTACTTGTCATCTTTCCGTTGAAAGGGTAATGAAAAATAAACGAGCCGCACCTGTGACTTAGCAAATGGATCTTTCACCCGATATCCATCGAGAAGTTGACACCGTCTATCAATGTGTCAGAAAAAAATTTAATCTTGGACTAAAATATTTGCCTTTCGTGAATTATCCATGCACTCTTCAAGTCTTCAATTTGGTAAATTGGGTCGATTTTGGTTCCCATTGAGAGGCTAATACTCTGGTGCACAGCATTTAATGCGACAGCGCTGAAATCGTGGACAATCGATCGAAACTCGTATATTCGAGCAGCCTATGGGGTATAAATAATCGTTACCTTTCTAATAGTGAGTAAAAATAAGGCATTTTAGAAATATCACTACATTTGTGTACTTAACTATGCCAATCATTGATAAAGGATAAGTACACCTTCCATGAAGCCAACAGTGTCCGGCGAGATGAGGTGGAACTGTATCATCGAAAATGAAAAGTAATGGATATAGTACTGTCCACCTTATTTTAAATTTACAATACGTGTTTAGGCTTTTTTACTTATCCATCTTCAGGCAACAACATTGTACCTGAAGATGGCTGTGTACAAAATCCGAAACACGTGTTATAAATTTAAAAAAACGTGGACAGTAGATACTATATCCAATTCTTTTCATTTTTTTCCTTTTCCCATGTTGTCAAAATGTTCTTCCATTCGAAAACATAGTATCTTTCAAAAAACTTTGCGAGCTGATTTGACATTTAATCATAAGTTCATTTATCCATCCATTCGTTTGAATTTAATAATAAATTATATCTAATTTTACGTAAAGAAAGACCAGCATATTTTTCTCTGCATAGCAGAGTGCATAAAAATTACCACGCCGTGAAAACGCGTGGACCGTTACACAAAAATTGTCAAATGAAAGAATCCTCATAAGAAAACCTTTATATTGGGGTATGTGGAATTCAGTTTATGAGATATCATTAGTGGGTAAAGACCACTGCATGCATATAGCAAAGATAACTCATATTATTGCTTTTTTTCTTAATACTAGTAGAAAAATGTGTGGTTTTGTTTTTGCAAGAAGATGTTATTTTGTTCAACGCTATGTATAGAATGAATTTCCTAGCATTCTCAGAACAAAATTTGCAAATTTATTTTCGTCAGTTTTAAACTAGATTTATGCATGTCATGCAACTTCTTTTTCTAAGTCGTCTCCTATGACTTTGCCTCTGAAAATCATTTTAATGAGAAATTACTGCGTCCGCTGAGCTTCAATTCTCGTCTTTCAATTGCATACATAGTTGGTACTGCAATATAATAAGAGTTAATTGCTAATAGTCAGTCAACACTGGAGCTCTACTAACATGCAATATTCTATTCTAATTACTCTGGTTTCCATTTTCCCCATTTCATGATCCTACAAAAAATGTAATAAAATAATTAAGCCTAGTCCTAAGTCAACAGTCTCAGTATTTCTAAGTGGTTCTGTAAAATAATTAAAACGTTGTAAATCTTTTATAAAAGTGACCCATATTATAGTCTACTGTGATCCACATTACATGTGACCCACATTGCAATTTTTAAAAGTGCATAAATACAGTCAAATCTGTAGTTATATGCAAAATAATTTGGTAGCATCACTACCATACTAAAGCATATCAGCATACCAAAAACGACTATTGCATAGTACATATATTTTCTTCCAGACTACTTTTAGTGTATTATTGTGACCCACATTACAATTTTTACAGGTTTGCTTCCTTGGTTCTTATAGACATAACCTTCATATTGCAACCAAGCTGTTAATCACTATAATGTAGCAGAAATAGTTGCTCTTTAATTTATGTAGTACTAAAATAGTAAAATGACCTGATTTGTTACTCTGTTTACACCTGAATTAAAGGTAAATATGGCAGGTTCAAAGATCCATTCTGCAAGACACACTTTCAATGTCAACCGTGTTGCCAAAAATGTTTTCCCAAACAATGTAAGCGTTGCCATGTCTAGCTCACAATAATAAACTATAGAAAAATCAAAAGACAAAAACAAATTCTGGGGTTTTGAAATTTAATGTGGTGTTCATGTTTTCATGCAATTGCTCATATGATTTTGTCTTCTCGATTTTATTGGAACCCGTATGGTTATCATTCGATCGGGCCTATTTTTTTATTGTTCTCATGTAGTACCTTGTTTCCTTGAAGGCCTCAGTCTAACAATACTCGGACTCGGATTTAACAACTCGAAAGATTCCAAGTCGCGCTGGGTTATTCTCATAACGTTGGTTAGGTCTGTACACAGTCGTAAGAGGTGCGAAATATTCTCGAAAGTCCTCTTCGAATCGTGCGGCGTGACATTACGGCGACGTCTTGGTAGATTCGGAGGGAGTTAGTCGTGAGTCACTTATGGCGCAAGTGACTCCGTGGCCGAGGTCAAAGCTGCTGCAATTCCCATAATATGTTTTCAATAACCTTTCTGGTACGGTATTATTTGTAGACTTAATTCATGTTTCAATTAAATTTAATAGGTTTCATATATATATTTAATACATTTATAATTTATTATATATTAAGTTTTATATACATAATTACTATATTTAAATATAAATGTATGGAATAAATATAATTAAAATACCTATTTTCAGACGCATACCTGTGTTTTAGAACCGCGGTGCTCTTTCGTTTTTTCCTGTTTTACGCTGGCTAGCCATCGTGTCCTGCTTCAGAACACCATCATTCTAATTGAATTTCAATGTCCTGCTCAAGTATACCACCTTTATATTGAGACACAATATTTAATAGTAGCTCGGATTGAGGGAATGATCTTTTTCATCATTGGTATAAATGTATGCGGTATCATTTTCCCACCTATGAGGTTAAACGCGGCTCCTTACCATACTCATTCGAAAATTTGAATGCTTAAGTTTGGAATCCTTATTTGAATGCATACCTAAGTAAGTTCATTACATCTCGTATGAATAAATTATGTCTCACTATAGTCACATATAAGAAAACAATTTACCTGTAATGATTTCAACAATAGTTATAGGATGAGTTTACCATACAGTAAAGAAAGCAATTCCTGTGATGATTTATATTCTAATGGCGACGATACTGTCTTTAGTATGTGCGTTACTCATGAGCGCTAACTGAGTATTACTCTTGTGTTTATATACAGTCTACATTTTGTTCACAGTTCCCTTTTCCCCTCGCCGTAAGTTCAATCGCAAATACTTTCCAGGCGCATCGTGCAGGGAATATGAAAAATACAGGGAAGTATTATCGAGTTTAGGTCAAAAATTAAAATCAGCTATTCTTTGCCAACGTATCGGAAATCAATTTATTTCATCTTCAGGGCTAAATAAAATAATAATAAGGTCATAACAACAACACTGCATTTACACCAATTTGTCAACAATTATTCTTATAATAGAATCAAAAACAAACTTTGTAAATTTTACAATCAATTTTATTGACTACAATTGTACAATACAGTAGTGAATAAAATTGATTGTAAAATTTACAAAGTTTGTTTTTGATTCTATCAAAATGGAATTTTACAAAGTAACGCCTGAGAGTATCGAGTTCAATTATTCTTAACATAATTACCATAGAATACATTAATTGGTTCATTGAACATCAGTTAATTATTGTGATTGAGTTATAGATCCCTCTGCATACTCGATTATAAATAAGTAAGTATTAAATTCACTAGTTCATAATTAACTTTGTGGCATTCCATTATAATGTTTGTCGATGAATATATGTTACTAATACCACTTTTATTTAAATTAAGCGACCCGGGTTTCAGTGAATAATCACCATCATCAGTCATTAATTGAGATCTGTTTATCCTATTGTTTCCGTAGTTCACGTAACGGAAGGGGAGAGGAAATTTGAAACGGAGGCCAGAATTGGGGAAAAGGAAGGGTAAAGGTATTCCTTAATGAGGGTGTTGCCGTGGTTATTCAACATTTTTAAAATTTCCAACTGCTCTCTTGAATCTAATTCGCGGCAGTCGTTGCATAATTTTAGGATATTCATTGTAAAATCACTCCTGTGGCTGCTACATATCAAGTGTGAAGATAAATTACTTTTATCCTCTTTGATGTTTTTATAAGCACTTCCTTTTCCCCTATTCTGGCCTCCGTTTCAAACTTATTCTACCCCTCCGTTACGTAACTACGGAAACAATAGTATAAACAGATCTCAATTAATGCCTGATGATTGTGATTATTCACTGAAACATGGGTCGCTTAATTTAAATAAAAGTGGTATTAGTAGCAGATATTCATCGACAAACAAGTAAGTATTAAGTAAGTGAGTACTTCCCTGTGTAAGTAAATGTGACTGTGTAAATAAATGTGAGGTCAACATGACGAACAATTAATATGAAAAATCTATTCGACGTAGAAGCCGCTGCAATTCCTTTATGAGTGTAATGCGCGCCGTATGCTTTCAGGCACTTCACATGCATTATCCCGAACGGAATTATAAGAGGAGAGAACACAATTCACGAGTTCGGATCTGCTTCCAATCGTTACATGTGGGATTTGTTTTTTTTGTGGAGAGGGTAGGATGGGGTTGGGGATTCGACAGCTCTTCGTACCCGTTCTCCGTTCGGCGAACGAGGAATCATTGGAAGAGTTATATCTGTGGGTTGCAAGATTTGGTAAGATACATTTCCACACCCTGTATCCTTGTTCAGGTTTTGACCTCGTAATGTCTGGGGCGTTCCCTGCGTGACGTGTGCGGGCCGCACTAGGCCATTTCCTGCGGGCCGCACCATCGATCGTGCTCCTGGAAGATATTCGCCGGAGCAATGTCGTGATGAATCGAATGGCTTTCTGGGGATGGCGTCGTAATGATGATGGAAGGCCTCTTCTGCTGAGCGCAATTCGGCGTCGCCATTCCCTAACATCTCCCAAGTTGATGTGGAATCTCGCTCATCTAGTAGCCGCATCTCCGCGCGGCCTGCGTTCTCATTTACCCCTTCGTACTGCCTTCCCCCGGGACAAATGGATTTCTCGCCACGTGCGAAACTAAAGGGCTTTCGACTAAAAACTGTCACTTCGATTTTCCGTTTTTGGCCTTTAGGTATAGTTATAGTTTAGTTGCGAAAAAAGTAAAGTTACTCGACGAATAAGCAGTCGTGGATAAAAATCGTCGGTATCTACAGGGTGTACCCGGAGGAGGGGGCAGCAGGTCTCCTTCACATGAGTGAAGGTTGAGACCGCGTGGGTCGGTACAGCGACACACATACTATATATATAAGAGGAATATACATACATACAAGCGGTAAAATATGTACATATAATCATATATACATGCGGTAAGTTATTTGCCTAAACGGCTATAGTACTCCGTGGTGGAAGGTTGCGGGAAACCACCAGCTTAAGATGAGGAGAAGAAGCTCTTCAACTATTTCTCTGTTACTTTATACTAAAAGACGTGATTCAATTCTCACGAGTAAAATAATCCGTAGGTAAACTAATCCCACCTTCTGATATCTCGGCGCGGACTACTCGGAAGGGAAACATCAGTTAAGAACATATGGATCTAAATCTTCGGTAATACTGTACGGGAAAAGGTGTTGCCTAGCTTTCCGCAAATGATAGGTCGCGCTGCAGTCGGCATGGTTCCGATTCTGTGTGTCAAAGATGGCCGGTTTAATAGGGAGGCCAATTCCGGTACCTTCATTTACACCTCCACCCTCTCACCCTCCACTTACAATGACTCCAGAACTATTTCCCTTCAATATCCGTTATATATCCATCTCTCTCTCTTAATGCCTAGCATATCGATGTTTCCAATCCTCACTACTTATTTCAGGCTCGAATGTTTCGCCAAACTTAATAGTTTGATATTTAAAATGAATTTTGCATGGAATATTTAGACATACATACGTTTTAACTTAGGGCAACAGCCTGCCACGGTGGAAACACCGGTTCCCGATCAGTCACCTAAGTTTGGCATCGTTGGGATCGGCTCGAGTTTGGAGGGGTGATCCTCCGATTCGTCCTAGTGCTGTTGCCCTGTCTGAACATGTCAGACAGAGTGTGCAGAATGACCTTAGCCGTCGAAGCACATTAAGCAAAAATACTGCAAAGTTCTAAATTTGATTTTTGTATATGTATTTGAAAAGCATGTACAAGAAACGTATGTCATTGCTGTTTTTGAGTTTTATGATGACATGCTGTGCCACGAGTCTAAACTATTCAATTGTCGATCGAATCTTAATAGCTAATGTTTTGTTCAACTATCATTTGCGGATATAAAGGAGCTTTGAACCGGATTCTCACAATATCCTCTACTATCTCCAAATACTATCTCGAAGTCTACACAACGTTTTAAAAATCACTTGGAAAAGGATGGGCTTAGTATTTATTATAAGTGATGGTAATAGAATTATTGTAATCCCATGTGTCAAATATCGATAATCTTCTGTGGGTTTTTCTGAGTACCTAGTTAGTGAGAAGCTACAGCTTCAGTATCCCATGTATCTCTCCTGCTTGCGTTTTCTTAGCGAGATCTAAATATGAGGGGCAGAAAGCGCTAAGAAATAGGGGAAAAGTTTTTTGAATAAAATTTGAAATTTTTTGTTGGCTTTGGAGCTTTGTTTTCTCCAATTTATCATGCGGCTTGAAGTTTACCCTTTTATGATGGCGAAATTTAGATCTATATATGCTTTTAGCTCTTCAAGTTCCGGTGAGCGGTCACTTTTTTGTGAAGAATGAGTGCCTTGATTGTATGAATGATAAATTTTCCTAGTGATAGGTCGACGGGTCTTTCGACGAAAAAGGGCTCAATGGATTAAGCATTGGGGTCGATTGAATAGAGTGACAGCTTAAACTTACATCGTCGCTCGCCGAATGCGGGTTGAGAGGTCTTAAAATGTGTCATTAAAAAAATCATTTTTCCTTTGACGGGTGGAGATTATTGGACACGTGATTGACTTATAAAAACAAAATCGATTTTTAGCTTGCTGGCACTGTTCGTTGTATTTTATTAATCGTGAACCGGTGCTCTCAACACATAAAAAGTATTCAAAATGTATTCTGTACTGTCATTTTGAATCTAGGTTGTAAATTTTCAAAATAACCTTCTTGTTTCATGCAATAAACTCCATCTGCATCGCAATAATTTTTCCAATCAAGGTTATTTCTAGAGCTAAATATGTAACATATTTGCTTCCAAACATTAACAAACTTTAGATGAAAAATACTTTAAATTAGTTGTAATACAATAACGTCTATAATAATCCATTTTTCCGCTGCATGGCGTATTGATTAAATTTTTAGAAAACATATGAGCCTTATGTCCCATGTAAATTTACAGTTGGATCTTGCTTTTTTAATGCAATAAATATCCTTGAAGACTCATTGAAAACGTCTTTTTTATGGCAACGTTTTTTTAGGGATTCTGGGTTTTCTTCCATATTATAACTTTTGAATAATCCTATCGTTAACTTTTGCCGTGATTCACCTCTGGATGAGCCAGCTGTAGCTCTATGCCAGTTACACCAATTTGTTCCCCCATAAAGTATTTATTGTATGGAACCAATTTCATCCATGTCTTCCATTTCCTTCTCAATGAATCTCGTCCGGGGTCGTGAATTGCTTCATCGATCGAAAAGGCTATTTTTCTCGCGATTAATCAGTTGCTTCGAGAGCTTAATGTGGATCATGATCATCAGGGAGAATCCATGGCTTACTAACAGTTGAAGATTGAGGAATTACGGCGAGGAGGAACGCTCATGGGATTTGATCCCGTCACTTTTCCAAGAATTTATCCGCCCTCCAATGCTGCGAGCAGTGAAATAATGTATCGCGAATCGTTAGTTTCTCCATGGCCCTTGTCATCTGAACTTGTTCGAGGGCAACAGGGGCCAGTGAGGGAGGTTGTACTCTGTGCCGCGTTGCCCTTTGCCCTTTACCTCTTTAACTGACCTTGTTGGAGCTTATGCATTGCGTCTATCTGAGGTAGGAGAGTTGCCCGTGATATATATTTCCGGCAAGCACTCTTTACTCGTGGAGAAAAATTTTCTCCGTGGATTATCTGCTTAGGACTGAACTGCTGGCATGACTCCAGGGTAATATCAGTGCTCGATTTGAAAAAAAGTATTAACTTCCATTACCCTTGGGTGTAAGATTGTGTATAGCTAGTCATTTCAAGGCATTATGGAACGTGTCTTCAGGGAATCGCATGTAATGATATTGCTGTTTGGTTCATGATTTTTTCATATAATCCCTGTGGCTCCTGGAGGAAAATTGGTTTATTAGGAAGTAATTAACACGTTCAGTGCGGGTGACATCTTAAGATGTCATGAGTTTCTCCCATAGGTGGCGGGTGACATCTTAAGATGGCATCCATGGTATAACGTTTTATTAATTTTTTTCGCGACCGGTATTGAACCAGAATGCCTTTTTTTGACGCACGTTAGTCAATTGCAACCCGTTCTTTCTATTGGACACTGCCGTTCCTGAATTTAAAGATTTTTTTTATATCCACTATATTTTTTTCTTATACTATTTTTTCTCAGTTTTTCAATGCTGTGCGCTATGCTCTGGGGCATTTTATGTAATATTTGTCTTATTTCATTGTTATTATTATGTGACTTTTGTATCATGGAATTGCGACGGGCAGGGTGGCAATCATAGGTTTTTTACCTGGTCAATGTTTGTTTCAAAGTGAGTTTTTTTCTTGCTTCAAGATGGCTACATTATCCTCACTCCTCCGTTGCCACGCGGCACAAAATTAACTATCCGGTGAATATGAGAAGTTCGCAATACATGATAATGTGAGCTTCCCCTTAGGGTCTTATATTGTTTCATATACCTTGCTTACCTTAACCCTACCCTTCAGTCCTATAAGGTATTCAATCACAACTTGTCCGGAAAATGCTCAACTCCGGAGCTTACCCCCAGAGGTTGTAACATTGCTTCATTACCACCCTCTAGTCCGACAGTATTCATTTCCCCACATTTTCTTCCACAGACAAAATAAAGCACTGTAAGTGAATATCTCATTGAACTACGACCATGGCTGTTCCCTTCTGATGGATGGCCCGTGGTGGTAATGAATCATTAAGATAAGGTATCATTAAGATAGGAGTGGGCAGTCCCCTGTGGGAAGCTGCGGACTCAAGTGGTACCAGCTCATCTGAATCATTAAGATAACTGTGCTGGGTTTATTAAAGATATGAGTGACATTGACTTTGAGGAGCTGCAGATACGTCGGTGATGTGGTCGTTGGATAGCGGGGAAAGAGAGGTCTTCGCGGGTAGAAATTAGACTCGGGAGTCTGGGGCAAGACAGTGTATGGGTGAGACGCAGTGAGCTTCGGAGCGCAACTATTGCGCGTACGGCAATCTCTAACAGCACACACTTCACTAAAATTTTAGTCACTAATGGTGCTCTGTTTTACCATGCCATATTGCGATTCTTCACTTCAGCTCAGAGTTCAGCTGACATACGTGTGACCGTAACATCTTGTTTTTTTTAATAGTATACGTTCGAAATGCACAGAAAGAAATATACAGTACTTCCCATACAGAAGATACCACCACCACCGTGTGTACTTCTGGTAAGTACTCACCACACATTCGTTCATATTCAATTTCTAAAGATAAATATCTAAACATTGCATTTATATTTGCATACTTAGGAACTGGGAATAGGAGAAAGAGGAAGGCGGAAGAAGATGAAAATTATAGCAGGAAAACTGAAATGGAAGCAGGACCATCTGTTGTTTCGCCAATGTTTCGCCACATGCCACAATAGCCGACTGGAAACATATGCCGAAAGAAGAATTTGAAATGTTCCTTGGTTTATTGTTTCATATGGGAACAATTAGGCTGAATAGAATTCAGGATTACTGGAAAAAGGATGATTTATTCAATTTAACTTGCTTTTCACGGTTCATGCCTCGGGATAGGTTTCTTGGAATTTTGCAAACGCTTCATTTCGAAAAAAATCCTGCACAAAATGAACCTCGTCTAGAGGATAAACTGTTTAAATAAGGCCATTGATTAACCATTTTCAAGATAGAATGCATGCCATTTATTCCCCTGCAAAAGAATTATCATTGGATGAATCAATGGTTTTATGGAGAAGTCGTCTGGTTTTCCGTCAGTACATGAAAGGAAAACGCCATAAGTACGGCATAAAAATTTATATGTTAACGGAACCATCCGGAATAGTAATGCAAATGCTAATTTACTCTGGGTCGGCAGATAAGGAAGTAGGAGGGCAGGGGCACGTAAGAAATGTAGTGTATAAACTTCTTGAGGTCCGAGAGGGTTTTGGCCATTCTATTTATTTAGACAATTATTACAAAAGTGTGCAAATGGCTAGAGAACTCCTGGAAAAGAAAAAAACATATTGCACGGGGACATTACGGGCAAACAGAGTAGGAAATCCCAAGGAAATTGTATCCCAAAGAATTAAACAGGGTGAAATTGTAGAGCGAAGGAGTCATGACGGCATTTGCGTCTTGAAATGGAGAGACAAACGGGACGTTTTGGTAATTACCTCTGAATTTGGCAGCCAGTTGTTCGAGGTACGAACAGAAAAGGGATCATGAAATTGAAACCGGAACCGGTTGTTAAGTACAATAAATATATGAGAGGCATTGACCACGGCGATCAAATGCTAGCATATTACCCCTGTGAGCATAAATCGGTCAAGTGGTATAGGAAACTAGCAATCCACATCTTTCAGTTGATAGTTGTAAACAGTTAATATAGCGGACACAAAAACCCACTGTACGAGTTCCGAATAGAACTAATACGCTCCCTACTAGGAGCACAAACAGCCCCTACCTCACGTTCGTCTGCACCAAAGCCACCCGAATCTCATTTTCCCGACTTCCTTCCCGTCGAGGGCGGGAATAGACGGAAACAAAAGAGGTGCAGCGTTTGTCATACAAATGGAATCAGGAAGACCATCACCACCTTTTGCCTAGATTGTCCTGATGAGCCAGGATTATGTCTTCGTCCCTGCTTTATTGAATACCATGGGAAGAAGCTCAATAAATACTAAATGTGTATTTTTATATGTAAATGCAAAAATTATCCTGGTGCATATTTTTACAGTAATTTCTCAATGCTATATTTATCAATTTTTCAATGTTGTTTTTTACTTTAAACTTGAATAATAGGTTAAAAATGAAACAATTGTAATGTTTACTTTAAAAAAAAACATTGTAATTGCCATGCAAATAAAGTTAATAGAAAATTATTTTAATCTAAAAATTGAAGAAAAATTTTAATTTCCTCGATGAATAATATGTTCATATCCTTGTTATCGCTTCCGCGGAGTATTTCTTTGGAAAGATCCGGTCTTTCAAGCGTGAACTTACACTTATTCGGACAATAAATGGAAGTTCGCGGTAGGGAACCAGATAGACCGGAACTTTCCGATAAATATATTTATTAGATTTTGTGTTCGATGTGCATAAAAGACAAGATATTTCAAGAATTATAACAATTAAAAAGTGTAAATTAAATGCAGTTTTAGTTATTCTTTAATGTTAGGAAATTACATTTAGAACTAACGCAAGGGTTTGTCGCAAAAAGAATAATAATATTTGCGGGTAATTGTGTAGTGCTGGTTGCATAAGTCCATTTTTTCGCCTTGACGGATGACATCTTAAGAGGTCATGAAAAAAAAGTTAAAAAAAAAATATTTCCCGGGTGTTATTGGCAGTCATCGATATCAAGGCATCCTTTACATACCAAAATCTGTTGAAAATTAAAATAAAAAATTTCCGTCATCAGGAACACCACAAATTTTTTCTGCCGCACAGAATGTGTTAAGAGGAAAAATGTACAATCGTATCGTTTTACTGCATCGTAATGTAAGAATTTCTTTTAAAACCCGCACTCCTTAACGCCACAGCCTCGAAAAGTAATTTCATGAGCAGAATAGAAATGTGTCTAGCATTTTTATTAGGGAACGGAAACCGAGAAACACCAAAAGCTCTTTTGCTGCATCATATTTTCCCGCTAAGATTTTTAATTTTATATCCAGATTCACTGTAGTTATATAAAATTCATTTTTGAAGCACTTTATCAATAGTGAATATATTGTTTTATAATCAACAAAAAATATACGAATTCCTGTGCATTTTACCTAAAATGAGTTTCAATTCCTGGTCAGCATCAACCTAAAAAATTAGTTAAAATATAAATAGTAATTGCTATTAAATAATTATAAACAGCAATTCAATGTGAATATTATGTATACCAAAGGAATTTATATTTTTATGAGTCCGATAAAAAGTTGATCTGAAGTAAGGTGTGTTTTAAAGAATACGATCGGTGCAGGAGTTTGTTTTTTGGCGATTTAAGCTTAACTTATAATAAACGTAACTCTCAGGCGTTACTTTAGGTGGACATTTTGGATATTCATGATTAAATGATAAAACTTGGTAAACTCCACACTAAGTTTTATGAATTTAGGTGGAGTTACCAAAGTTTATCATCTCATCATGGATATCATTTCATTATTAAATTATAATATTTCAACATTAGCATCCTCTTGGATAGTGTTGATGTGGAGGCTAGAGTGCTGGGATTTCATCCCGAGGGCCCGGGTTCGAATACTTGCGGCGGCGGAGAGTCAATCAGCGGAGTCCCTACTTGGCTGCTTAATGGAGAGCCCTTCAAGTGCAGTGCTCAGTCGAATTAGACGCTGAACCGTGCCTGACCCCTAGGCGCCTATCGCTTAGAGCAGGCTAATCCCGACGCCGGGTTTCTCTCCACCTTTACCCTCATACCCCTGCTCTCTTACCCACCCATCGTGATAGCGCTAGTTACCATGTACAATCATACGGGCGATTTTATACCCGAAATTTGACACGTTATTCCCAAAAGCCTGAAAATGGACGCACTTGAACAAATAGAAATTATCAGACAATCCAATAATCTTTGTAATGATATATTATTTCCGTATCCCTTCCCACTCCTTTACGATAAGATTAGCTTTTCCCGCGTCATCAGCCCTACGTAAACGTGTCTCAACCCTGACCGAATATTTGTTATTTTTTCCCCTTCTACCCCGTAACTACAACAACAATCAACGTATGAAACAAACTTTCTGTAGCTGACGATGCCGTAAATCGATGAAACCAATCATGCAAATAAAAATATTGTAGAAGAGTTCTAAGTATTTTCATCAATCATGAGTGCTAACATACTGAGCTTCTACGAAGTGAAGTCTATCCACTGTCAAGTTTACTAGGTACCATAGTCGGTCTCCTCCTCAACGACCAACCATTAACATATTTTCTTAACTTTTCGTCGCTTTTTCAAAGATTCATTGTCATATTTAGCCCATAACCAGAATTAAACTAATGTGAAATGAACCAACTATATTACACATGCTCAAAACCCTGCAGTCTTTCTAATACCTAGGTTAAAATTCTCAATTTGGGCTGTTCGTTTGTAACTACCTTTGTTGGTCTCAATCTTTAAAAATCTTTAAGGTGGTGCCCAATTATCTGATTTTGGGATTCTGGAGACTTTTCTGAGTAGTTGAAAGAAGGACTTTTCATCTCAGGTAAATCTAAAAAAAAGAATAATTTTAAATATAAGAAAATTTCTCTTACTTCCCCATCAGAAAAAAACATGCTCCGCGACAGCGACAGAAGATGGCAGCGCAAGATGCAATGCCTTTGATAGGGAGGCGTGCTTGTACGCCTTAACTTGTACAACTACATCTACAAAATACCCAGCAAGCCATCTCGAGGGTGTGTGGCAGGGGGTGAGTATTCACCAACATGAATTACACTATACCCTAAAGTTAGTGTAACTACGACTAATAATGAATTAGCATAAATCGCTATTGCTTGTCACGAGACGAAGCCTCACAAGCATGCACTAAACTACAGATATTATCACAATGGAGAGGGACCGTTAATATATATATGTATTTTGCACATACACAAATGGACAGAGACCCAAGACTTATGTAGAAAATATGCACGGCGTGCTGATAGTACTAGGTAACAGATAAGGATTAAAGTTTTAGCGAGTACTACTACTCCTAAAAGCTACACTTCCTATCGACAAACCTAGATAAAAGTCTCATTGGCCGCTGTTATGGTCCCCTATAGTTCGTGGGAAAAATGACATTTTAAATCTGAAATTTAAATGACTTCTCCATCTCAAAGTTAAAAGACGAGTTATACACCAAAGACGGTGAAATTCGCTATGAAAAAATCGCTTTACTTGACTGGAATTTGAACCCGCATCTCCCAATTTG
This sequence comes from Pyrrhosoma nymphula, assembly GCA_963573305.1. Taxonomy (NCBI): domain Eukaryota; kingdom Metazoa; phylum Arthropoda; class Insecta; order Odonata; family Coenagrionidae; genus Pyrrhosoma; species Pyrrhosoma nymphula. Next base: position 130,636,385 of record OY754331.1, read on the forward strand.
CCGGTCAGGTGTGTTAGCCAGTTACACCACCAAGCCATCTAAATCCAAGGCGAACTTCCAATGATTTTTTTATGGCGAATTTCACCGTCTTTGCTGCATAACTTCGTACCCGTACGCGTGACTGAGTACCGCATCATCTGTGAAAACGAAACTATTGGAAATTTTAAATACGAGCACGTACGATCGAACTCGCGATGACTCACGTAGGCCTAAATGAACGCCCGCACTTCTCAAAGGGTTTAAGTTTGTATCGAGGGTGGAATCCTCGGCGGTGAAGATGGATGGGAGTGAACCCTCGCTCCCTGATCTGAAGTCTGCGTCCCGAAAGGGTGCCTCCTCCTCCTCCGTCACTCCCTTCACCTCGCCCCCGCCCCCCTTTGCCCCTCCCAATCTCTCCCGCCCGCACCGCCACCTTCAAGTAAGCGATATCCCCTTCCGCTTGATGACGAGAGCCATCCTTTCCCGTCCCCATCTATTTTTGGGTCCGTTTGGGAAGTAGGCGGGCCTAATCAATCCTCAGCAGCAGCATAACCCATTTTCTGCTGCCCGCCAACAAAAACTTCATCCGCCCACCGGTTTTTGTCTTCCTGCTCTTGTGCAGGAATGCTCAAGGTGCTCTAGCCCTCCTCTGAAATAACACCCCTCCCCTTTTCTCCCCAATTTCTAACCACCCTTCCTCCCTTCCTCCCCCACATCCCCCAGCATCCCTCTGCGAGTGAGCTGTAACTCTCCCTTCCCCCTTGTCTACTCGTTGTTTTTTTTGCTTTCATTCAGCCGGCTGGCCCGTCTTTCGTCACGTAAACCGCCACCCATGTCGGGCGACTGAGGGTTAACACTCCTTGCTCCTCTCCTTTCTTAATGAAAAAATACTTGGTTGAATCCACAATTTATTTTGACTCTACCGGTTTCAACCTTTACAGGTCATTTATTAATTTATAGAGGTTTACCTTCGCCCAACAGAATAATTACAGAACAAACTATATCTATATGTTTGCTCCAACATAAGAACAGAGAGAGAGAGTGACGTTAATGTAAATGATGACGTGTAATGGTTGAAACCGGTATAGTCAAAATAAATTGTGGAATCAACCAAGTATTTTTTCATTAATATGGCTAAATTCCACCAAGTAAACTTGCCGAACATCGATTTTATTCCTCTCCTTTCATCCACGTAATTAGGCTTCGTAGTCGGTATGGTAATGGTGATGTAACGTTTTTTGAAATTTACTTTAGTTTACGTTTTCATTTTGTTTAAATGGTTTAATTTATTTCAAGTGTGGACATTTTTGATTGATTGTTGAAATGTTTTGAGTTGTTAAGGGGTAGTAGACGAAAGGTGGGTTGAATGAGGAATGGACAGAGACTTGAAGCTGGAAGAGCTTCTCTGTACCAGATAGAAGCATTTCCTAATAAAAAAATGGAAAATAAGTGTTGTTGATAAGTAGACGCAGTCAGACGCTACGGTGGTAATGGAAATTGCAGAAGAAAGGTGACCAATCTGCTGGAGCAATATGCACCTTCGGAGGAAGGTGTGTAATGTACCGGAGATGTTGGTGTAAGGAAGGAAGGTTGTTCAGCACGGTCATTTACTCCACCATCTCCCAAGTCTCCATATTTATAGTTGAGGTAGTTAGAGCGAAAAATCACTTCACATAGAATTTGATGAATTTGACCCCATTTTAAAGAAAAAGTCTCATATGTTTACAATTATTTCAAAATATTAACTTTGTTGAATTGGTTATTGACCACTTTAATTAATGTATGCGTTTATATTTTAAAGAGTTGGACATGTGTTTTTTTATCTCAACTTCCTTTTTTCCGACGTTTCACCTTTTAATTGAAGCATCATCAGGGATTAAGGTAAGATCAACTTTCCTGCTATGCCAATGGTTGATCTCACCTTAAGCCCTGATGATGCTTCAATTAAAAGGCGAAACGTTGGTAAAAAGGAAGTTGTGATAAAAAAAACACATGACCAACTTTCTAAAATATGAACGCATACAAAATATTAACCCTTTGCCGAACTACTTTACGAGCAATTTGCTTAAAAATACAAGCTGTTTTACATGGGATAGATTGCGGCTGTGCGCTCCAGAGGGAGAATATTGAATAAAAATAGGAATTTAGAACACCTACATTTCGTCAAAAAAACTGTGTGTAGTTTGTACATTTTCTCTAACATTTATAAAAAATTAAACTATTACTTACTCATCGCAGTAATTTTTACGGAATCGCAAAAAAAATCATCTGCTGTGGAGGCGTTTTAGCCGTGCGGCATGAAAAAAATGAGTCAAGTTAAAGACTTATGTAGCTCTATTTATTTAATTACTTAGGAATATTGTCAAATACATATATATTTTTTCGCCATTAATGTTACAATATTTACTTTATACTTCTTACAGACGCTGAAATAAAAGTATACAATTCGAATATGGTCTCCATTATGACTAGGGAACTATCTCGCTGAAACTACCTTGAACGCCCTAAACAGTCGTGTGCAAATTAAAATTTAAGAGTCCTTCACTAATCACTTTAATAGGGAATCGTCGCGTCGCCATTCACTTACAATTGGTCGATTCACAAAAGGTGTGACTTAATGTGAGAAATTCCGTTTTAAATTGAGTATGCAGGATAGAGTGAAAAGATATGTTAATCGCAAAGGTTTTTCTTCCTTATTATACTAAATTTGAGTCCGGAAAACACTTATTAGTAAGATTAGATGCGCCTCTTAAAAGGTTTGGAGCTCTCTGTCTATTAATGACCAAACATAATATTGGATACAGATTTTTCAATAAATTTAACAGTTAGTCTACACGGTTCCTTTAAATGATGGTCCTGGTGTCTTTTAATGCGTATAGCAGAACTTTAGATTGTTTCAACCATTCTTATCATACACCAGAGACGGAGAACTTTGCCATGAAAAAATCAATTTATTTGACCCGGACTAGAACCCGGATCTCCCAATTGCCAGTCAGGTGTGTTAGCCAGTGACACCACCAAGCCATCTTAATTCAAGGAGAATTTCAAGGTTCACAGGGAGATCCGGGTTCGAATCTCGGTGAAGTAAAATGATTTTTCATGGTCAATTTCACCGTCTTTGGTGTATATCTTCGCACCCGTGCGCGTGACTGCGTACCATATCATTTGCACAATCTCAATGGTTGCATTCTTTTTATATTGAATTATACAATGGAGTTGAGCCTTATGATTATTGTGCGGGGAAAGCACGTAGTAAGAAGAGTAACCTTCAGGCCCAAGGTTACCTTCGGTGGCTGACTTTGATGGCGAGTGGAGGCCCTGTTTCAGATTTCCTGATTCATAGATAAAGTCTTTTGTGTTCGAATACATCTTTCCATAATGTCCAGCATGCATTACTAGGGTTAAATAATGGTTGATATGGTGGCTCTAGCTTACATGCGTTCACACTATTTCCAGGTTACCGTGGTAGAAATGCTCGAGACCTCTTTTGAAGAGTAAGGAATCACTAAAAACAAGTGAAGCAACCTAAACCCGTTCAGCAGTACTGAGTAGTATTCACATTTCCTAACGGTCCAGATTGTTTATTTAATTAACACATTCTCCTTTGCATGGACTTGCCGGAGATTTTTTCCAAAAGACCTTCAATTTCCCATTCAGTGAAGTGCTGCCATCTTTCTGCTTGACCCTCCATTTTCTCAACTCTTATTTCAACCACGATTTCGACCAACTTCCGTTCATATGCGCTTTGAAAGCCAGTAATCATTATTCAACCCTAGTAACTCTAGCGTGGTAATGATCTAATATTTTCCCGGTGTATCTGATATATAAATTTTTCATGAGTATTTCACCAGGTAATAGGCATCATATCTGTCAAAGTTTTTATATACATATGTATTTTTTTATATGATACCAATTACCTGGAGGAATACCCGGGGAAAATGTATACATAAGTTTAATAGGGTTGGAGCTAGGTGACTTTATTACTAGCATTCGAGTTACTTGGGTAGAAAGCTAGTAGTGTAAACGGGGAATTAAATTCTGAAAATTTAATATCAATAAATGTATTTTAGTTTTATTAAAATAGCTAGATTAAGCTCAAAGTACCAAAACGTAGCGTTTGTTATATATTTCGTATATATTAAGGCAGCGTTATTTATGTACCTATATCATTCCTAAGTAAACAAATGAACTGCAGCTCTGATTTATTTTACTCCTTTGCTTGGTGCGCTCTGTAGAATGAAAGCACATTTCAGGAATTAATGCTCCCCCCCCCCCCCCCCCCCAATGCGGAATGCCTTTTCCTTCCAAGACCAGTTTTTCTTTGCGTCTTCCTTTCTTTTCTTCGGCCTCGATAAAATCGCCTTCTCTTCCCGTGAAAAAGTACAACAATGTGATGTTCGTATTTATTTGCTCCGAAACGCCAGACTCCCATTTACTGCCTTGGCTCGTTGTCAAATCTTCCGCCCGCACTCAGCCGTCGAGAAAGAGCGAGGGATTTTTTTTTTGGGTTGTATTGCTCTGGGGGCAAAAATAACCCGTGGTCAAACGCACTCTTGCGGAGATATTTCGCGTTTCTGTCCACTCTATAGCGCTCCGGAAAATTTCTCCCTTGAAATATGTTTCTTTGAGGAGCTTTTGTCACCACCATGAATATACATATGGATCCTAAACTTGCCCCCAGTGGATGTTGCCAAACATTCCGCAAGCATCGAAAAATCAGGACCAAGCAGATTGTAGCGCCGCCACTCTAGAGAAGTTGGTTTTAATAAGAAAAGACCATGATTCAAATGGAGATACTGGAAATAAAGGTACCGAAGTTGGCCTCCCTATTAACACCGGCCATTTTTGACGCACAGAAACGGAACCATGCCGACTGCAGCGCGACCTATCTTTTGCGGAAAGCTAGGCAACACCTTTGCCCGTACAGTGGAGTCGAAGATTTAGATCCATGCGCATATTCATAGTCACCACTATCCTTTTTCATTGTGTGTTATCGCTGATTATCTTTCATTGCAAAGTACACGCTTCCTAAGAGTTTTACTTCATTTATTGAGTCTCAGCGAATTAACCATATGAGAAATGAAGCGAAGTGATTACACCATGTAAAAATTTAATTATCGAAAATATTAACTGTATTAGATATGAATTTTAATCAATAAATATGAACACTTGAATGCGTTTCATTGACGCTTCAGTATGAAACACGTTCATTGTTACATGCTCTGTTACACCAAGAGAAGCACTGTTGCAGACGTGAAAAGTCCGTTGTCAGCACGTTTTTTTGCAGTCAATCTTAGGCATTTTCTTGGATGAATATTTTAATAACCTATGATTTTCCATGAAGATAATAGTAGGATGATGTAAGGAAAAAACTTAAACCAAGAGCTCTCATTCGGTGGAAACGTGAGATTATTTCCTCAGATTGCTTTAGCGATCCAGCTACCTCATTGATTTCTACGATTCAAACTCCGTCCAGAAAATGTTCGGGATATTTAGAATATTATTGTATTTTCCCCTGGAGGGAATTGAGGGAATTTTTTAATTTTTACTCGAAATAGCCCCTTGTTAAATTTTTAAATGAATGATAAGTTTTGGCCAACATCAGTCATAATATTTTCTCAATCCGTGTATAAATCTTTGACATTTATATTTGTAAGTCTAAAAAAGCCATAAAAGGCTGTTGTAGTGTTCTTAGTTTTTATGAAGTGACAGTTTTGCGTCAAGTATTTTTTATGCAGGACAATTCCTTTTTAAACTTCAATGAATATAGCGAAATTGTCTTGAAGCAGTGAAAGAATGTTTTCATGTTTTCCATGTGTTATAAATAATGCTCACTCATGATTTTGTGTATTATTCTCCTCGTGAGGACCCTTTCCCTTGGGTTGTTCATGGAGTGACATTGTCTAGATACCGGTTCCCTAAATGTTCACGAGGTGTCTGCTCGCAGTAGGTCATCTCTTTCTCGTGATAACGATAAGGTTTTTCGTATCGCGCCCATCCTTCGAGTTATCGAGTTCGTTTTACAGATTTGTGGACTACCGCACCCGGTGTTTCGCGGCTATCGCCATCAAAGCTCTATGGCTGCTTTGTTACCGGGTTCAATGAACTTCTTTAAATATCCATCGACTCATTCTGACTTGGCAGGTAGTAATATGTTGCTTGAAATAAAAGATATCTTTATTTGGAACAATGGGTAGCACTAGTTCTAAGCTTTAAGTCATTAAATGCAAGCAGCGCTTAATAACGTACGTCATGCACGTCTCTAAACTAGAAGAAACAGCCATCTGAATAGTAAAATTCTCCGTAGTACCTTATCCATGATTGAGGACTATTTACTAATTTCTTATGTATTCCCTCATCTACAGCTGCGAGTGATGTGTCCCAAGAAATTGTTGTTTGACGGAAATAAGCCACATCCAAAGTCCATACGAAGACATAAAATCACCACGCGGAGTCATGCAATCACTTGAATTAAGAGGGATAGGTATCGCTCTCGTCATCAGAATGGTACGGAAAAATTTAAAAGCATTGAGGAAGTGGATTGGAAAACTTTGATCTCAGGTAAATGAAATCACAGGACCTGATTTGGCGTTTACGAAGACAATTCAGCAGTTTTACTTTCCAGTATCTTTTCTGGGAAGGAAAAATTTACATATTTGCAGTAATTTTGCATGATTTGCATATTATTTCCTGTTAATCACCGAAGGAAAAACTTATACTCAAATGCTAAATTTAGATGCTTAAACCTCGATTATTTACTTTCTCGGAATCAATTTATGTTTTTCCCTACTATTTAAGTCTAGTTGGTTTTTTTATCTGGGGAAAAATTGTCATCACGTATCTAGGCACGCTTTTCGCTGGTATCTGTCTTCGCAAATATTCTTTGGCAAAGATCGGTAATGTACTACGGCCCTTTATAATGCATATGCCACTCGCCTTTGCGACATGCTTCACTGTGGCGTATCGCTGTTTCTAGTGACCTTTCCGCTTGCTCCTCGCTTAACCTGAGGCCTGGGAGCTCACAGTAACCCAAAAATGATCAACTCCTTTAATATTCCTCTGCATAGCCATTGATTCAAGTGCCAGGATTTCCTGTGAAAGGATTTACATGTTAGTCTTCTCTTATCCTCTATCTTTACCTCCTCTCTACATTTATCGTCTGCATGTCATTTCTTTCCTCTGCTGGTTATTTAAGTGGAAATGTCACACTTAAATACACTTGCTTGGTACTCATAGCTATCGAGATTCCAATGACTAATTATGAGTTTCAATAGTAATTCTCATCATCCTTCACCTTGAAATTTTAGCAAGACCCTTTATTCTGTGAGAACCTCTTACCATTATAAATGAGCTTTGGTCTAATCTCCGATATAGAAATTCTAAATTGAAAGAATTAAATGCTTATAACTTGATAAAATATTCTGAAATATTGGGGTTTGGAGTCCTATTGCAGCCAGAAAATTTGAGGATTTACCTCAGGACGATGGCCCTCTCCACAGTAAAATCTTTGCAGAAGACGTTTTTTTGCGTCATCAATATTTTGATTATTATTAATCATGACGTACCTCCATACTCGCCTCTAAAATAACTCTGCGCGCTTGATGATCGTCATTGCTTAGTGGTAAGTACTAAATAACTAACCCTGGGCGATATTAGCGTCTGCGATGGTAATATTATCTTCTGTTTCAGTATTTCTACGGTCTTTGGTAGTGACAATTTGGCTCACTGTACGAGTATAGGTATTTAGTAAGTGCTCAGTTGGATATGCCTAGGAATATTATTTTAGCGATGGACGTGCTCAGTTGTACTTGAGCCACGTAATAAGCATATGATTAATTATGTGATTTGAAGTAATGATTTGATATCACATTGAATACAGTAATAATAACAGAACATTTGTTTTATTATGATTAAGAATGTTGTTTTCTTCATCATGTAAAAATAGAATGATTTATGCAAGCCAAGAAAGTATACCCCTGTGGTAAATGCAGTGACTAAAACGTTAAACCAATTGAGTTTCTCTATCACGGAACGGTAAAAAAAATATCGGGTCCTCCGGACCGAGACTCAACATTATTTAGAATTCATTGTCACAAAAACATGGTACAAAATTCCACTAATTATTTTATTTATGTCGACCGGTTTCGACGAATAAAGCGTCATTTACAAGACAAAACAGTAAAGTAAATGACTCTTCAGTCGTTGACACCGGTCGACAGCAAGAAAATAATTAGTGGAATTTTGTACCGTATTTTTGTGACAATGAATTCTATCTTCAATTTCCACAAAGTATCGCCACAATCGATTAATTTGATTCAACATTATTTAGGTGTGGAATGCACCAACAGCAGAGGATAAGCATTACAAATTGCTGGATTAAATAATTCATCAATTATCTCTTTGTACAGGTACCCATCGCATACTTCTGCGAATTCATTTGGTACTGCTTGAACTAATAGTCGATTCCGTTTATCCCTCTCCATGTCTCCACTTCAATCTTCGCATATCGGTTCACTTACTTCAGAGGGGACAAATTCTCCCTCCCCCCCCCCCTCACTCTTCCGTACTCATGCAGCCAGCAGTGAAACGAACTCATCCACTTTCATTTCTGCACTTTAAAATGTTGTGTATTTTGTGTGATTTCCATGAAAATATTCCTGATATTCACTTGCCTATCGTTTTGTGGGAAACGTATATTTATTATGCACACATGGAAAATTGAATAAATTCAGAGTTTATAATTGAATATTTGTGGAAACTTGAGATCCAGAGCTGGATTTAACCCAATTGTGATGGTCTATAAAATCCCTCGAACGAGGAGTTTCTGAGAAACGGGTTGAATCAAAAAAATTTCACCTTTCTTCCATTATGATCTTGTGGAAGTGTTATCATGTATTTTGAAATGGTTCTCTCCCCTCGTTATAATGGCCGATGTTCTTCCCTCTCCCCGGCGGTTGATATCGTATTCCAAACTATATTGATTGGATTACTTTCGCTTCACCATCATCCAGTCCTTTAATACGTTCTAATGGATACTGCGAGGAGGCTGGAATGCTAGAAGGAAACGTGCTCTATGCTCGTCAACGTTATATATTTATGGGATCGATGAAATACGGGAGTTCGGGGTGGCGCGATTTATGTAGTATTTGGATTCTGGAAAAAATGCTATGCGCTGTACAAAACGGTACAAGGGATGTAGCAAATAAGATAGTTTATGATAGAAAATTAGCAAATAAAAGTCCATTTTTTCCTGACGAAATGAATCTATATCATGGCATCAGCAAATCAAAATTAGAATAACATTTAGTGTGGTCTAATACACGCAGAATGATTAAGTAATCAGTAACCTGAATAGCAATCTGCGGTATCCTCTCTTTCGTCCTGTACGTAGAGATTTCACGCTCCGGGTAGGCGAACTTCAGAGAACTCTTCGTTTTTTCACTGCTGTGAAAAAAACACTCACTGAAATCCTTCCGCACTCAAGAGGAAAAGCTTGACTAATTCGTTCGGTAAAATCAAGGGAAAAAGAAATTATTTGAACCAATGGGAAGCTAGCCTTTTCAGAAAAACCCTCGAGTGGTTCATCGTACAAGCACTTGTCCAAGAGAAGCGATCCTTAGAGGCGCATAAACCGCTTCTTATGCGATGGGGTAATAGAGCAATAAGCGGTGTTTCTATGAGTGGACCATAATGACTCAAATATCATCTTTACCTACGCTCAGCCGTTCAAGGAAAAAAGCACTCCAACGCTGGAGGGAAATCTTACTTAGACATAAGATAAGAGGGCTAACGGGCACAATGAGGATTATTCATCTGCATTCACATAATACCCTGAAAGCCACCTCAAAGACGTGGCAGGGGGTGAGTAGTCACCAACATACATTACACTAAACACTAAAGTTAGTGTATCTACGACTAATGATGCATTAGCATTAATGGCTAATGCTTGTCACGAGGCGAAGCCTCACAAGCATGCACTACACTATATACATTCTACTAATGTTAGAGGGACCGTTAGTATTTATGCATATTGCAACCACAAATACGGACAGAGATTCAAGAGTTATAGCAAAAACATACACAGCATGCTGCAAGTACTAAGGTAGCAGATAAGGATACAAATATTAGGGAGAACTACTACTTCTCAGAGCTACATTACGTATCGACAAACCTAGTTGGAAGCCTCATTGGCAGCTGTTATAGTCTCTTATTGTTCGCGGAAAAAAATGACATTTTAAATCCGTCCGTTCTGCAATCTAGTTCCCTAACTTTATTTTCATTATCTGATCTACCGTAGTAAGTTGGAATTCGTAAAATATTATTAACGTCGTTAGATAATAAATCGGTCTGGAACTTACATAATTGATTAAGTCGAAATTTTAATCGCCGGACTGAAAGTGGTTCCCAACCCTGTTGTTGTAAAAGGTTGGTAACACTATCGAGATTATCATAACGGCCTTTAACGTATCTTGGCGATCGTCTCTGCACGCGTTCTAACCCGGTTTTTGAGCCTGTCTCATTAGGATCCCAAATACTGGCATAATATTGCTGTCGATCAGTTTGTGACCGCGTCCACCCCTTTACCTAGACTTTTTTCAAAGATTATAGGGTCTAATAGTTATAAGGCTCAAGATTGTTCGAAAACTAAAGTATGTATGCGCGAACAGTTGGAAATTTGAGTTTTCCGAGAGTGAGAAAACATTCCCCTGCAGTGTCGCTTCATGGGACTAGCTACCGACGAGTTGGCGCGCGCGATGAACCTTGCTTCTTTTATCTTTCTAGATAAGAGTAGAAGGTGCTTTTGGAATAACTTGGTATACATGGTGTTAAATAAACATGACCGTGGCTGATTGTGTAAAAAGTAATAAATGGTGTTACACTTTCATCGAGTTCATATTTTAGCAACAACAAAATCCGAAATTTCCGCGAGTCAACTCCGCGCCGGACGATGGATCTACTTAGCGTACATATCTAGTTCGAAGTGGAAAGAGGGGGGAGGGCAATTGGGGCAAGATTTTCTTTTCTCAGATTGTAGTAGAGACTTTACTCTTTATTTGGGTATAAATATCTCCGCCGAGCAACATCGATGACATAAAGTCTTTTTCGACTAAATGGGAAAAATACGTGAAAAACAGTACATATTAATTGTTTAACAAAGAGTTGCAAAAATAAGCTAAAACAACAAAATAATCAGTGGAATTCTTTTACAAAATTCCGAATTTTATATGATGTTTTTGAAAATTACATATATTACTTTAAAACGCACCAAGAGCAAGAATATATAACAGTTTTGGGGAGAAAGGCAGCTTAATTTTTTCACTAATTGCTCATAATTTCAAATATGTATCATGTTCTAAAAATAGCACCCAGAGCTAAAATGGTTTTGGAATGTTGTAGCTTGAATAATGCACAATCATAATATGCTATTGCTTTATTCAAAATAAAAAGTAAAAAAAATCATTTTTGGCCAGCTTTTTTCGATTGCAGACCACTGTGCGATAGTGGCTCCATTTCACGTTCCTTACGACACGTGGGATGGAACTAATGAAAGGCGAAGTCAAATGAAACGGATCAAGAGTCGAAAGATACGGATCAAGAGTCAAAAGAGCCATTCAACTCCGCGAAAGAGCTGGTGAGTCAAGAAAAGGACCTGCAGATCACCACATGATAGCCGAAGATGGTCACGGCACCTAGGTGGCGGAGTGGAACAACGAAAAATGACGTAATTTTCTGTAATTTCTGACGTATTCTCACTTACGTGAGATTATAAAATAACCCCCCGATTACTTCGTACACTGCTGACTCACATCTATGTAAGGGGGTGGGGGGCGCAAGACAGGCTGGCAGGGGGGCAGTTCATCCGCACTATAGACCTTGAATATAGGTATACAGGAACGCATCCCTTTTCAAAGCAATTATTAACTTCTTTTTAGTTAATTCTTCAATTATTAAGTTCTTCGTCGGTAGAAAAACTATGACACGTGAAAGAGATAATATACATATATGAGTGGATTTAAGAATGAGTAAAGAGAGAATACGGCAAGTGATAATAATCAGACGGATGAGCAAGTGAGACTTTTCATGATATCCTCGCACCATGACCATATGTATAACTCAAACTCTCACTATTATTCTCCGAAGTCATTTTCGTAAAGAAAGAGTTCATGGTATTTACACCTTTACACGGGATTAGCTCGCCTGAGCAAAGATATTCGGCTTCATTTTACAAATCTTACTTTGCAACCGTAAGCACACCAGGAGAGAACCGTGTTTCAATGTCGAGACTTGTCGAGATGTGCCGCAAAGGACGTGACCAAGCCCTGGCTTATAATAATATAATTATAATAATTGATTGCTTCCTTTTTTGTACAGTATTTTACAACACATTATAAACAATAGATGGAAGCTTTACGTACCCCAAAGAACCAACCTTTACCTGTGTGGGGGTAACCAAAAGTTACCGCACGAAAATAGAAAAGTAACAAAAAGAATATATGCACCAAGTTGACATCAGTGCTTCTACACAATATCACTATTTACAAAGCTGTTTCTGGTTAAAAGAAACAGTTTCATGAGAACTGTTGAAGATTATTTCAATATCAACTAATTTGAAGAGCAATATTTTTACTTCTCTTAAAAATTAAAACAATATTTAAAATTTTATGCAAATAGAAATAGGTTTAAGATCTTTAGAGCTAAATAAAGAAAACTTCTCTGGAATGTGGTAATATATGGCCTCGGGGGAAAAACATTGGATTGCATACAAAATTTCCATGTGCATTGTCTTGCCACTATACCAAGCAAATTACCGCTCCGCATGTAAAAAATAGTTTATATACAAATAAATAGCATGAGGGCAAAATTTTCAGATCGCGAAAAAGTGGAAGAGTTCCCTTCCTCATCCTCATTACGTCATGCTCCATCTACCTATGTTCAAAGTCTTTGGTCCGTGCGTAGTGCAGAACCGAGGATAATATGAGCCTCCTCCCCTCCCCACAAAAACCCTTGCTGCTGTGCCAAATGGGGAGTGGGAAGGAGGGTGGAGACACGACCCCAAAATCAGCTGCCGCTTTGGCCCACTTTTGACGCGAGCCGGAACACGCCGCAGCTGCGATTTCGTGCCCGGCCACCGCACGCTTCCGGGGCGCCCAAACTAGTTACCCCACGTACGGTCACCACTTCGCCGTGTAAACACGACTCGGAACAAGGCCGGCGGTGGCGGGAGCCCTCCCGTAGCGACCACTGGACCCTAGAGCACGGACAATGAATCCTTGATTATTTGCACCTCCATGTTTAGGTTGTGTCAGGGCGGCCCGAGGGTCATCCGGTCCCTGCAACAGACCCTTTTTTTCTCTCCCGCACTCAATTTCCATAATTACATTTCCGCAGCGGGGATCCCGAGGTTGGGAAGGTATAAGGTGTGCGTAATGAAGGACTCTAGTAGGGTTCTCGGTGACCTAGCTTATCCGGGTGGCGATTTTGAAATTCCTATCAGTAAGGGCGTGCAGGTGTTTGTGCGTGCGGCCAGTGCGTGGGTTATTATGCTCTTGTGGAATTTGGAGCCGAATTCCCTTCGGTTTAATTTGTTCCTCTTGCGTCTGGATATATATATATATCCTAAATTTCGCGAAACCATTCTATCCCCCCACCCCAGAGGGTCGCGTCTTGTTTGCCGAAGCGAGTCAAGAGAGATCAGAATGGATGACGGCAATGCCAGGGAGTGAAAGGAGAGACGTGGGAGTGTTGGGTTGCGGGGAGGGGCAAGGCAGAAGGAAGCGGCGTGGGAAGACGAAGACGACGAGGGGGCAGCCACGTTGCTCGGGCAAAGGCCTGCCTTTTCGAACTGATCTAATTAAATTCCCTTCTGTTATCTCAAATTCAAGGAAACAATAATAAAATTAAAAAAAAGTAAAATAACACGATTGCCAAAAATAGCACTAATAAGGTAAAAACAAGATAAAAATTTTCAATGCATTCGGCAGCTGTTTAGATATTGTAACAAACCAAATGTGTACAGATGTACAGACAACCCCCGACTTCATTGAAAATTTTAATCGAAAGTCAAAATTTCCCAATTAATAAAAGGCATATCAGGTGATAGATGTGGATGCAGATGAGCACCAACATCTATTCGTTTCAAACTTTTTTACCAGATCTTAATGAATATTTAATCAACGAAGCGAAAACCAATTTTGTTTTTATCTTATTAGTGCTCTTTTTTGTAGTCGTGTTTTTTTATTTTTTTAAAATAATTTTATTATTTTAATTATTTTTTAAACCAACAATTATGTAGCCCATGATACGCCCAGTAACGTAGCGGTTCAAATAAGTGTTTGTCCATCAACATCGGTACAGTCGTTAAGTTGCTACGGTGGAACAAACATATTTAAATACCCAGCCGCGGAAAAGATAACACTCCGTTTATTTGGGCAGTCGTATAACCGGGCAACCGTTTTAGTCGTACCGCTATACCTGATGACTATATTGCTAAATATGACTCAAGCCACAATTGAATAAAATCCCACAATGTATCCTGTGCCATTGGAAAACATACGGCATACGACACCTATGAACTTACAGGTACCTCTTTCTCAAACGCGGAAAGGAAGTATAGAATCTTCAACGATTTTAAATTGTTTATTAGCACTAGTGTTCCATCCTCGTAAGGTGTTGTAGATACGTTTCATAATTATGTTTGAATGCATTTAAGTGATTGTGCTCATTAAAGTCATCGGTTTGTTTTGAATTTATTTTAGTGTCAATAGTTGCAACTGAAATTACATCTTTTGAGTTAAATCTCAATTAATGCCTCTGAGGATAATTTTGAGTAGGTAACTAACTGGTGAGATTTCATGTTGGTGAAACGTTTTTCTGAACCTAGCCTCTTCTGTTAAAGGAACTACTCATTTATTTTGGTGCTTATCGAAGTAATAATGATTATTTTTACCTTTTCACGGAGAAACATTAATTTTTACGGCAGCGAATAATGAATAACAGTGATAATCAAAGGTTGGCAGTAGTGACTGTGACTATATTTTCTTTTATGCACTAAGAATACTGGTGATATTTAAGAAAAAAATGTTTCTGCAATGATTGTGCAAAGATAAAAGCTTACGATTTTTCTTGCCTTTTCATTTCATAATGAAAGACAAATAATTTAAATTTTGAATGGCTTAGCAAATGATGTGGGCATTGATTGATCTAACTCAAGTGCACTCCATCAGCGGGCCTCAACGAAAACCATTGAGTGCTCCCAGAATAATCCCTCGATGATAAAAAAAAACTCTCGAGGAAAATTAAATCGCAGTGTCCGTGATAATGACGTCGATTTTTCGGCAAATATTCCCTCTCCCTCTCTCCCCTACCCCCGGTTCCATCTCTCTCTCTCTCTCTCTCATCTCTTCCTTAAGATCTTTGTTTCCGGCCATCCAAGCTGCTTCCTCTTGTTTTTTCTAATTTTTTTTATCATCCCTCCAGCCCCCTGTCGGCCACCCTCAATCCATCAGAATATAAGATCGTCCTGGTTCAATCAATCGGGGAGCAGGAGGAATGGATAATCAAGGGCCCTTAGGGCCGTATTTTTAAACCATACTCTTCCTCTTACTCTTCGCCGGAGGAGGAAGAGTGCGAGTTGTGACTCTACCCACTATTCGTATTCTAGAACGTTCCTACAGCGAAACCAAACTCTTCCTCTTCGATGCTTGGAGGGACTGTTGAGTAGATCGCTGAAATTCTCATAACTACGTAATGCTTCGATGACGTTTCGTGTGACGTTTGCTGCCCACAGTTCATTGCGGCTTTAACGAAACAGCAAGAAGAAGAAGAATAATTAAAGATGGAAAAAGATATTTTGATCGCTCGTCGGCCTCGGTGGCGGCGGGGTAACGTCCTCGCCTGCCAACCCAAAGGTCGCGGGTTCGAGTCCCGCCACTGGAGGATTTTTCTCCTCCCTGGACATGGTTGTGTGTGTTGTCCTTTGTTATTGTTACAACGCCTGATGTAAAATGGCCCTCGAGGCTGTATTCAGGTTGATGAAATAAATAAAATAAAATAAAGTATTGCGTGATGTGTCTGGAAAAAAATGCCTAAATCCGGAGGTAATCGTCGCATTCCGCCATATTAGGCCTTGGAACTGTTCCTTCTATTTTGGAGGATGGTCTGAGCTATGCTACTAATAGGATCAAGAGATTCGTTTGTTTGTAGAGAGCGTTGAGCCTACAACCGAAGAGGTACGTTTAAAAAACGCTTGGAGGTTGAGTTGTCACCACAAACGCGTCATAGAGGAAGAGTCGTTCCTCTAGGAACGTCTTAGAATACGGCCCTTAGTCCTTTCTACTCACCAATCCGTGGTACGGGCGTCACCGTTGAAGGCGTTTGCAAGAAAGCGCCATTTCACCCCCCAACCCTCACCTTCACTCCCTCAACAGCACCCCCTCACTCCTCCCATTAAAGTAGTTTTAGCGATGAATCATTTCATCTAAAAATTTGATGAATTTGACGTCATTTTAAAGAAAAAAAAACTCTCCTCTTTCCAATTTTATCAAAATACTAATCCTTGCCGAACTACTTTTCGAGCGATTCGCCTAAAAATACAATCTGTTTTGCATGGGATAGATTACGGCTGCGCGCTCCAGAGGGAGAATATTAAAAAATTATGAACTTCCAACACCTAGATTTCGTCAAAAAACTAACGATGTGTAGTTTGTATCTATGATCAAATACTAATAAAAATTAATTAATTACTCACCGCAGTAATGTTCACAGAATCGCAAAAAAAACCTTTTGTAAAAGCGATTTCACCTTACGGCGTGAAAAAATGAGTCAAGTTAGAAACTTTTGTGGCGATATTTTTTAAATTACTGTTCATTGTTGTCATATATAACTACAATTTTGTACAATTAATTTGCAATATTAAATACATACTTCTTGCAGACGCTTAAATTTAAAAAAAATTAATTCGAATATAGTCTTCATTATGACTAGGGAACTATCTCGCTCAAACTACCTTTAAGGCTGTTTTACTCCATGCTTATTTATGTACCTACTGAAAATCAAACTGAACAACGACCAATCACAGGCAAGCAGACGAGTCGATCGAATCGAGGGAATACCGGTGGTTCAATCCAAATCAATCCAAAATATAACAAGGCCGAAAATAATCTCTCAGGGACTTGCTTTCAGAATTGTTGAAATCTGTACAATCATGTCGCGAGTCAATGATTTCTTCTTGAATATGCCAAAACAATATGGCGCAGTTTATTTAAACAACGTAGTCAAGCGAATGCCCTGACGACGCCACTGCGTACTGAAATAAGTATCGTGTAAACACAGGCTCCGAGGCATCGAATTTGATTCAAGTCCCGAATTGGATTCCATGTTTTCAGCACTGCATTTAGTACTGAATTCAGTGCTGACTTTGGGCCTCATTCGTTAAGGGATCGACACGGTCAAACCTTGGAAAAATCCGTGTATTTGACTTCACAGCCCCCCGACAAATCTTAACTATTTGAAATTTTAGTGGCCGTGACGTCAAAATTTCGTCTTGGATTTTACGAGGCTCGAATTTTCCGAGAACATACAGAATAGCCCCCCTTAGCATCGCGTAAAACCAGACTGGTGATACGGCCATAAGGCCCTGCGTAATCCTAGCACTAATGCCCTAGCGCCACTACCCTAGAGCGGCGGTGGGGGTTAAAATCCAAGTGTCGTGGATCGAAATTCGAACAGGATATGGTCCCGCGTAACCAGCCACGCACGCACGAAAATACTATTGCAGGCTAAAATTAAATTTGTACGTAAACACTATGACGTGAACTATCACCAACTAAAACACAACTTAATTAAATAATACCCATTTATTCGGAACTGGAAATAAAAGTACAAATAGATAGACAGATTTAAAGTTAAGTGATTTATTTACCAAGGAATGATAAACAAGAACATATGCCGGCTTTACAAGAAATTGAGTGACAGATTAGTGAATAATGAATATTCCAACTACATTTTGTAATATATTTTCAACACCTCCTAAAGCTGTGCAGATGTATCCACTTCAAGAGAGTCTGTAAATGTAGTTGAGAATGATTTTAGTGAATCACAATCGTTAAGGAACAATAAAATATACAGACTACGTACATTTTTAACAAAATGGCAATTTTCTATAGAAAATGATTTATATGAGTAGAGAATTTTAACTCACTTACATGCAAAATGCTTAAAAATGTTGCTTATGTCCCAATTATTAGGTAATGGCAAAGGATAAATTGAGCATAATGTCAACAAAAATAGGCATTCATATCCATCAAGAAACACTCCAACATATTCATCAAGAATTACTAATTAGTGTGGTATAGTGATTACCCCTAAAAACATTGCTCCATCTCCAGTAAGCTGCATTAATGGAAATAAGTAGCATGAATAACAATAGCAGAAGATTAGTGCTCGCAAAACTGTTCATAATGCATGCATTAAGAGAAGATTTCCAAAGCTACTTGAAATTTGTAGGATGGTTAATTACCAGTAAGATACAAATGATAAAGGGCTATGACACAAATTGAAATTGCCATTGTAAATTCATAAACTAGCAAAATAAGAACAATTCCATTGCAATTATAAATTGTTAAATTATATTTCAACACTGTCAAACAGTACCTCAAAAGAATCAGTTCTCCAACTTCCGAAGTAAGGGTTAGGAAAAAAATATAAGACCTTCAGTCACCCCAACAAATCATTTTGAACCATATGTTCTATAGAGACCTGCCAACACAATGAAAAGATTACAACTTTTCATGCGTTGAAGTCAAGAGAATAGCCAATTCAAAAGCATATACATCTACATCTACGAAGTACCGCGGAAGCCACCACTAGGTGTGTGGCACGGGGTGATTCCACACCAGGCATGCAGCACTCGTCCCAGCACAAATCAGAACCTCGCACGCTCCCCCGGCCGCTAGGCGCAGGCCAAAATGCAGTGAGGAGAACAGTTAGAGTGATACGTAAATGAACATGCAAACGGACAGAAAAATGCTATAGACACATCAAATGGTTAACATTGCTAATACTGTTAATTTATGAACGCTACGAGATGTTACTTCATGCAGAGAATAAAATAAAATAATGCCGGACATATCAAGCGGCGTGAAGTGTTAGTAATTATGTTATGTTATGTTGTACACAAGTGAAAATTCTACTCTACATAGTGAGGATGGGAGGTTCATATGATAGATGTATCGCAACTATTATGATCCCTTATTGTACGTGGGAAACATTACATTTTAAATCTATCGGTTCTGCAGTCAATTTCCTTTATCTTATTCCTATGGTCGCTTCTACCGTAGTACGTTGGCTCTAAAATATAAGTAGAACGTCCGGCAAAAGACTGTCTGCTCCGAACTTGCGCAAAGATTTAACCTATATTTCTCCCTTCGATCAGTTATAAATTCCCACCCTAATTCCTTCAACGATTCAATAGCACTGCTATTTTTATCGTAACAAATTTTCACAAATCTTGCTGCTCTCCGTTGTATTCGATCTATTTCAGAGATTAGTCCTTCTTCGTAAGGGTCCCATATGCTAGCGGCAAACTCCACGTGAGGTGTCACGAGTGAAAAATAACATCGTTCTTTAACATTCTCGTCGAATTTCCTAATATTCTTTTAATAAATACCAATTTGCGACTAGCCTGTCCGCAGATTTCCCGGACGTGTTTCCCCCAAGACAGGTCCTGAGTAAGGGTCACATCTAAATATTTAACTGACTCCACATTTGATATACCACACTTTGAAAAAGGGAATGAGAGTGATGGCACTGGAAGCCAAATTATATCTAAAAAATCACACAATGATATAACTAAGTACACTACCATTTTCTCAAGTTATCTCAGTTTTCTCGTCCATAGTCTAGGCGTTATTCTAAGTGATCGGCAAAGAACATGGGTCAACTTCAAATAGTTCACTCCATTACTCATAGGTCCACTTCAAAG
The DNA here is from genome assembly GCA_963573305.1 of Pyrrhosoma nymphula. Taxonomy (NCBI): domain Eukaryota; kingdom Metazoa; phylum Arthropoda; class Insecta; order Odonata; family Coenagrionidae; genus Pyrrhosoma; species Pyrrhosoma nymphula. The sequence goes on from OY754331.1 coordinate 130,656,345, forward strand.
AGTACAGTCCATCAACAATCCAACTCATCCAGCTCTGAAATAAGAGTAATTGTTAGCATATAAAGTGCGTTTAGAATGAAGGCATAGAAAGAGGAGAATATTAATGAGCTAGTTACCTTTAGACCACATCCATAATTTTACTTAAAATGCAAAATTAGTCCCTCCTCCATACACCAGAGACTATGGACAACACATTCTCAAGTTTCTTGTCCACAGGCAAGGCGTCAATTGAAGTATTCAGCAAGGCATATGAGTCCACGTCCAATGCTCGAATCCATCAACAAAACCTAGCCCACTCTTTAGCCCTAAAAAAGGACCAATTCAAAATATGTTAAACAGAAAACAGCGAACAAATAAACGACATTAAATCAGTAGCATTTAAAAGAGACGCTGCACATTTTATTACACCCACGGGGTGTACAAATACACCCGGCATACTTACCTCACAGGATCCTTCGGGAAGCTGAAGAAAGTCTTTATCGAGACGGCTTCCAGAGAAATGCGGACACCACATCGCCGCGCAATACTTACGGCGAGGCATTGTGATTACTTATCCTATTCTCAACGCTGGTTTAAACACCGTAAAACAGGAAATTCACACTAGTCACGTCCAAAAGACTTGCACTGTGCTGTTATCCAAAATATGTCGCGATCAAGAATTTGGCGGAATTCAAGATGGATTCCACCACTGTTTGTTTACATCGTTCATTTAAACATATACGCGGCATCCACGTACTTAAATATAGATTGTAAGGTGGAGAATACATTTAATTGAAAATAATTTAAGCGGAACATAATGGATCATTATTTTATCGCATTTAATAACATAATTGTAAGCAATTACGTCAGCAATTGAATTCGCGGGTTACAGCAGCGCCACATATGCTAATGGGGACACGAGATACCCTACTTTCATTTCTTTCTTGTGAGAATCTCATACGCGATTCGGCCTTTATGACACCCCCTTGGTAAAACGGCCTTTATTCATCCTTCCCCTGCCCTCGTCCTGCCACGCCCCCCTTCCACGGCCCCCTTCCACTATCGTCGATGCTTCCGTGGTGGGCGGGCGCTCCGTGCGTGATTTTTCATTATTCCGCCCCGCCCGCCTTCTTACCCCTTAAGGGGGGGTGTTGGATGGGTGGGGAAGATCAAAGCTGAGCTGTGTCCATGGCGAGAGTGAATGACGCACCTCCTCGGCCTGATGGCAGGAGACGCCGCCGATCCTCCTCCAAGGTCCCTCCTTCGGGACTCCAGCCTCCCCCTTCGCTTCCTTGCCCTTCCACGAAATTCGCTCGCTTTGCGAGTTGAGGGAGTCAATATTTGTACTCTCGGAAGTTTGTCCTGGACTTGGCTTGGCTCTCAAAGGTCGCCCGCTCGTGTCTCGCAAGGGAACGAGATTTAAAAGAGTCCTGGATTGACTCGAGTGCCAATTAAATATTTATCTTGTTTGCCCGAAATGGACTTGAGGCAGTTGTGCATGCGTGCCAAGCACGAGGAATATCAAATTTCCACTCGACGATACCCCATTCAAAATAACAAGCTGGACTAGTTTGCAGTTGCCGTTTACCTTATTCAGGTGAATACTGAATGTAGGTAAGTCTAACGTTTCCTTACAGACGGATATTGCCGTAAGGTTTTACAATAAATCGATTGAGGAAACAGTTTCGGGCGTAACTTAATGGAAGTCTTTCATAGAAGGAAAGCTACATGGATTTTCAACACAGCTTTTTCCAGATGTAGTTGTATTTTATACGACCGTGGTTTCGTTGCATAGTAGATAGATACATCTGCAGATGTTACTCTGTCACGAAACCATTGTTTTGAAAAATAAAATTACGCGAGGAAATAGCTGTGTTGAAAATTCATCTAACCTTCCTACAGTTAATCAATTCACAAATCTTCAGTTAGCTCATGGCTGATTAATTTGGATGCATAATAATATCTATTAAAGCAGAAAGGGAGGTCACCGAGGAAGAACCTTTGCAAGAACTAAATCTACAGCGATATAGAAAGTGCATTCATTAATTGGAAAGAGAACTAGCATTGAGTGAGAAGTAATAGATGGTTGCAGTTAACCAATCATCGTATTTCAAAACCGATTGATGAGTATCACTTTTAGGCATTGAAATCCGAATCCTGTGACCATCCATATAGGATTAACAGGTGAGAAGTTATGCTGTAAAATGTTACCTTATGCTTATATTTAGATGTAGGCTATGAGTCCTCGTTCCGTCTCATGCTTATTAATCCCAGAGATGTAGTTCTTAGCAGGGAAAAATCAGAGGAGTTCTTATACTTTACCCTTGTGAGATCACGCGCTTAAACTTAATCCGTTCCCCGCCAGGAATGGAGATATCTAGAAGGACCCTTCCCGTATTTTCAAAGCGATTCCCCCTCTATTATTGCGCTAATCCAGCGTGACTAGGCAATGGAACCCGCTTTGCTTATCTCTTGTCCCATCTAACTTCGAGGCAAGGGTCTAGTCATTTGAACATTTTCTTTTCACACAATAGCTCTAACCGATTCAAATATTTTAGTCCTTAATCGAAAGCCTCAGATGTATGAAAAGAGGTTTGGCATCGGTATTTCCTTACCCTTCTCAGCCGTGCTTTTCTTCCTACGTCACACACTTTCTTCATTCTCCATCCACATTTTGGAAAATGCTGACGGGTACCTGGGTCTCTGCATCCGACAACAATTCTTCTGCATCGACCTCTTCTTTTACATTGATCAGGAAGATGGAAAGCATCACCAATGAAGGCCAACATAACTCTTTGGTCCCCCTTGCCCTCTGCTCTTGCGGATACTATAAATCATTTCGGGGATCGAACGAGCTACATGGAACATGCGGAAATTATATCGCAGCCACATTGAAAATTTCACTAAGCTATGAAGTTTTAGCCATCCTTCAAACATTTGCAAATTCCCTCTTGGAATTGAGTGTTCGTTTTTCAATCATCTTGTTTATGCTTATGGACAGCCAAAAGTTTTAAATTCATTTTAGGAATAGTATTTGCCCCATTACACTTGAGCTCGTAAAGTAGAACTGTCCTCCACTTTATTTCGCCATAATATTTCAAAATTTTTCACTCAAATATTTCGGATGACCTTGCTCTTTCCTTAGGAGCTATAGTTTATTTCTTCGAGTTGTAGTTTAGAGTGAAATTGGCTTACTGTAGCATTATTTTCTGAAGATGTTACCATATATGCCCAGCTGTAGTAATGAAACAACAATATTTCTCTCTCCTGCTTCTATTTTCTTCCCCTCGATCGTTTTTGCCCAAGAGGACTTCCATTTAGTTTTGCACAGTCTCAAAACCGTGTTAACTCTTAGCATCATTGCTTATTTTATAGTTTTTCATAACAGTTTTCGATTTCTCTTTGAAGAAGTACCAATTTTTATTTTACAGTGTCTATTATAAGAGTCCTTAAGTAAGGATGTAAAAAAGAGGCTGGTGAAGAGCTTGATATGGAGTGTGGCATTGTATGGGGCAGAAACGTGGACCTTGAGAAAGAAAGACGAAAATAGGCTGAAGGCTTTCGAGATGTGGGTGTGGAGGAGGATGGAGAAGGTGCGTTGGACGGAAAGGAAGACAAATGAGGAAGTGCTTGACATGGTGGGCGAGGAGAGGAAACTTATAGATGAGATTAGGGGAAGATAGGGTAGGTGGCTGGTAGCGGTAATGAGGGGATGGTTTGCTGAAGGCCGTGATAGAGGGATGTTGGGTAAGCAGGGAAGGGGAAGGAAGAGAATAGGTTTTATGGACGGGATGAAGAAAGGTAGGACTTATTCTGATAATGAAGAAAGAAATACTAGAGGTAGAAAGGGCACGGCACGTGTAAGAGTTCGTTGGATATTCTCTGACTTTCATCACAACCTACCTCTAACCGGTAGATTACTGTAATGAATGAATTATAAGAGTTTATCCACTCGGGCTCTCAGGACTTTGGATTGGCACCGTTTTTATTTTTGACGTAAGGTTATGAGCTGCGTTTCAGAAGGATAAACTCTTTCACGAATTAGAGGCATGAATACAGATATCCCCTTCATTTTCTTGCCATCCTTTGTGACGCTAGTTAGTCATTGCCATTGTGACGTATTTATTTCAATGGATCGTTTCTTCTAAAATCACATACGGTTAAACACAATGACATTGCTGCGGTTTAATTTAGTCCTGTTTTTTTAAATATTTTTATGCTGCCATTTGAGATTCAAGGTGGTTTGAGCGAGATATTTCCCTAGTCATAATGGAGACCATATTCAAATTTTATATTTTAATTTCAGCATCTGTAAGAAGTGTGTAGTACCTAAATATTGTAATATTAACGGTGCAAAAATATGATTATATATGTATGACCAAAATTCTCTGTAATCAAATATCTAATTAAATCTAACTCGACTCATTTTTTCACGCCGGACGGCTAAAAAGTCCTCGGTTTTTTTCAATTATGTAAGATTGCGATTCGGTCAGTAATAGATTATTTTTTTAAAATAGTTGATAAATCATGCAAACTATACATCTTTAGTTGTTTGACGAAATATAGGTTCTTGAAGTTCCTAATTTTTTTCAATATTCTCCCTCTGGAGCGCACAGCCATAATCAATCCCATATCAAACAGCTTGTATTTTTAGGCGTATTGCTCGAAAAGTACTTCGGAAAGGGTTTAATATTTTGATATAATTGGAAAGATGAGTTTTTTCTTTAAATGACGTCAAATACATCCAATTCTAGGTTAAGTGATGTTACAATTTAAACTACCTTAATGCACGACAGCAGCATGTGCAACATATCTCCGCATCATCAATAGCTATGTCGATACTCTTTTGAGGAGATGATCCCTTTCGGAAGAGTATCGATATTACTGTTGACCATAGACCTTAGGATCGCCGAAAATGGTTAATGGTGGCCTGTGTTGACACAAGGTAGAATCCGAGATGTTGGCCCGATTGTGTGTTGGCCGCGAGAGGGTCAGCGGGGAACCTTCCCATCCACCCCTCCTGCCCCCAAGCCTCTCCTTTCTCACCCTCGCCCGCCCACTTCCCCCCCTCCCCGCCCCACTCCAATCCCACGTTTACCCTACCTTCTCCTCAGATACGCCCTCACCGCAACCGTCATGCATATGTAACAGGTTAAACGCGCCACTGGGCATCAAGGGTCTCCCGTCCACTCGAGAATGGAAAGTCAAACCCCAGCCCCTCCCACACTATCCCTTCCCCCCACAGCCGCATCTTAGCCACCCCTTGGGAGTCCAGCTGGAGTTTGGGAGAAGGAGCACCTATCCTCTCTTCTCCTTCTCTACATCTTGATGCACTTTCTCTCTCCCCTTCCTGCCCTCAGGTGTTGGGGAATGAGGAGGGTCAAGGCCCTTATATATATGTATCTATATCAGTCCACTATCAATCACTTCTGCGAGGAGCGCTTTGGCTTCTGTGGAAAACTTCATTTTCTTCACCGCAACTTCCATTCGCGAGGAATAAATTTTCTCTTCGGGCGATCCCTTGGCTGGTGGCCGGACGGGTGCCGATGCTCAGAACTTCCGAACTCAGACTCGGGAGTCCTCTCTATGTTTTTAGGCGTCACAGATGTGTTCCTGTGATCCAGCGCCTTCCGAAAACAGTTCGTATCTCGTAAGAAGTGGGAAGAGTGATTAATCTTCCTCGGTATCGAAATCAATTGAATCAGAGGGTCTTTCTCAAATTAACTTTCGGGTAAAGCTTACGTTTCGCCGATAGATTTCAGCTCTTGATTGCTTTATCGATAGACATTGCTTTGGAAAAATGTTCATTTTCATAAAAACCCGTTATTTTTCTTTTCTGAAAGATTGTTTAAGTCCTTGATGTCTTTACCGCATCTCATGTGATGCAGAAAATGTTCATATCGCGAGTGAAAAATTCTTGATTTTTCATGCCCCCCTATGTGCATGCAATACCATATGAAGCTGTGATATTTCATGCACTAGCATATATCAGCAGTCGTAGCCATCTGTGAACCCAATTTTTCCTTCGTGATCTTCCTCTTGTTTGTATTTCCTTGCTGAGAGTCGTTTCCTTATATTTTCCTCCCATTACAATGAACTGCAGTATTATTTTATGGAATCTGTAATGGGTGTCATTATCACTCTGATAGATATACTATTCAGTTGCAATATTCAGTCAAGGTTTAAGAAATTGAATTAGTATCTAATTGTTTTTATTTCAAAAACCTGTTTAGAAGAATCATTGCCGTGAAATTAGCCAATGCTCCCAGAACGTTATGCCATAACAGCTGTGATTTATTTGAATTGATACTCCTTCCCTCATTACTGTATCGTATTACATCGTATCACTATTATTTGTTTTTAATTTTGCATCACTTTCTATACCCCTAAAATAAATTTTATTATTTTAACGGCACTATTGTTGCTCAAACTTGGTCATTACGAAGGGAGGATGTGCGTAGACTTGAGGGTTTGGAGAAAGATGGAGAGGGTGAGTTGGGTGGCGAGAAAGACGTACTAGGAGGTATTGGATGTGGTTGGAGAGGAGAGGAGGCTTGTAGCAGAGGTTTGGAGAAGACAGAAGACATGGATGGAGGAGGTTTTGAGAGGGGAGGGGGCATGTTGAAGAGAGTGATAGGGGGGAAAACACTGGGGAGACGTGGACAAGGAGGGAAGAGGACGAAATAAGAGGAGGTAGATGATTTGAAGAATTTAAGAGGGATCTAATGGCGGGACATCCTTACGAGGGAAAACGAGACAATATTTAAGATGCAGGATGGGGGCTGTCCAAGAACCTACCAATCAGCTGAAGTTATAGGTGGCGGCCGATACATTGTGGAATTCCATTGTAGGAAAAGAATAAATTACTTTGCACTATTCCACTGGAGAATATTATTTATTGAGCCAACATGTTTCACTGCACTGCAGTATCATCAGGATTGAATGTCAGGTCAGGTCAGTCCTGATGATGCTGCAGTGCAGTGAAACATGTTGGCTCAATAAATAATATTCTCCAGTGGAATAGTGCAAAGTAATTTATCCTTTTCCTACCAATCAGCTGGTAGAGTACGTAAATGAATGAATCGTATTGATATAAGCTGGTTGTTGAGGGTTGGGCCTTGAAAAACATTAGACGCCGTTGCCAACGTTTCGATTAATTTATAAATGGATTAATGCGTTTTAAATGCTTTTATCAATGGATTTTACTGTGGTCGAAAACTATGATGACATGTATTTCAGCGAGGAATGAATTGTAACCCACTCTTGTTCATGCTACAAGAGCGATAATGTATATCTCATCATCAACATCATATAGTTCGCTGCTTTTTCATTATGATCACATATTATGTCAATTCCGCTGCGTCGATGAACTCGATTTCTAAGACGTATTCCACATGAACCCAAAATGAGTGCACGAATACCCAAGCGCGTGAAGTCGGTGTGGTTTCCTTTTCCTCCATGTTTGCATCAGTGGTGGATGAGTTTGATATTTGCGTTGTCGAACACTCCACGGTGTAGTAGGGAAAAACACACCGCTTCCACCGAATTATCAAACTGTTCTGGATTCGGCGTAAACTTTGCGCTGCACATCAATCACCCTGATTCAATGTCGTCAGTGTTTGTGTGTGCAGACGATGTGAGATGCAGCAGTAGCAGCAAGAGGAGCGGAGTGATGGATCGCGCGCTGCGAGGGGCGGGGGGGCGTGGCGGGGGGGAGTGGCGAGGGGCAGTGGGGGAGTTGTCGTGGGGGACGAAGAAGGGGGCTCTCTCAAGGAAAGTGGCGCGAATTTACGAGTAAGGAATGCACAGACGACCGTGGAAGGCGTTTAAGGTGGTTTGAGGGAGATAGTTCCCTAGTCATAATGGAGACCATACTCAAATTTTATTTTTTTGATTTCAGCGTCTATAAGAAGTACGAAATAAATATTGTAATATTAATGGCGCAAAGATATAGTTATATATGACCAAAATTCTCAGTAATTAAATAAAAAAAGCTACATAAGTCTCTAACTTGACTCATTTTTCCCCGCCGTACGGCTGAAAACCCTTCAAAACGGCAGGTGTTTTTGCGATTCTGTAAAAATTACTGTGGTGAGTAATAGATTAAATATTATAAATAGCTGAGAAAACATGCAATCTGCACACCGTAAGTTTTTCGACAAAATCTAGGTGCCAGAAGATCCTAATTTGTTTAATATTCTCCCTCTGGAGTGCACAGCCGTAATATATCCTATGTAAAACAGCTTATATTTTAAGGCAAATTGTTCGAAAAGTGGTTCGGCAAGGGGTTGATATTTTGGTATCATTGGAAAGATGAGTTTTTTTCTTTAAAATAAGGCCAAATTCATCAAATTCTAGGTGAAGTGACCTTAAGGTAGTTTGAGCGAGGTAGTTCCCTAGTTATAACGGAGACCATGTTTGAATTTTATTTTTTAATGTCAGCATCTGTAAGATGTGTGATGTAAATATTGTAGCACTAATGGGACAAAAATATAGTTATAATATGGCAAAAATTCTCTGTGGTGAAATTAATATAATCAGGTCTCAAGGACCAAGGAATCAAGTCTCTAACTTGACTCATTTTTTCACGCCGTACGGCTTAAAAGCCTGGAAAACAGCAAGTTTTTTTAATGCAATTCCGTAAAAATTACTGCGGTGAGTAATAGGTTAATTTTTATAAATATTTGAGAAAACAAAAACACTGCACACAGTGTTTTATCGACATCTAGGTAGTTTTTTAATAAATAAACTTTTACAAAAACCACTTCATCTACATCTAAATCTACATACTACCCCGCAAGCCGCCTCAATAGGCGTGTGGCGGGGGGTGTTAGGACACCAGCCGTTTACATATAAAAAGGAAACGCTCTATGAAATTACGCCTTGCATTTATTAAAGTCCCTTATTGTTCGGGGGAAAAACGAATTCCCATACCTATCCGTTCGGCAAAATATCTCTCTTAATTTATCGTTTCTGTCGGACCTGGAAATATAGTGGGGTTCTAATATGATGTTCTCCGTGTCGCTCTGAAAGATATCTATTCTCAATTGCTCAAGTAATCTAAGCCTAGCGCGCAGCCTCCGAGTCTCTAGCGGCTCCCAGCCTAATTCGTTTAACATCTGCGTAACGCTGTCTGTACGCCCGTAGCAGTTTTTGACGAATCGCGCAGCTTTCCTTTGTATTTTATTAAGTTCCCGAATTAAGTCTTTCTGCACCGGATCCCATATGCTTGCTGCATATTCAAGGTGTGGCCGGACGAGTGCGAAATAGCACCTCTCTTTTACTTTTTCATCTGAGAATCTTCCCACAATACGCTTGACGAATCCTAGCTTCTTCAGAGCTCTGCCTAAAAATATTTTTTATATGTGTTCCCCACGATAGGTTTGAGGTTATTGTAACTCCCAGATACTTAACTTCATCTGTCACCTTTATCTTAACACCATCCACAGCATATACACAGGGATAGTTGGACGACCTCCGCAAGAAATGTACCGCCGCACATTTGCTCAGACATTTGCACTTCTGTTTGAAAAAACACTCATGACCCGGGTTTTGATGAGTAGTCATCATTATCAGTCGTTTATATCAATGTTTTGTGTGTGTGTATCTGTGGTAACATCATGGAAATCTAGGTGTTATGAATTCCTAGTTTTTTCAGTATTCCTCCTCTGGAGCGCACAGCCGTAATCTATCCCTTGCAAATCAGATTGTATTTTCAGGCAAATTGATCGAAAAATAGTTCGGCAAGGGGTTAATATTTTGATACCATTGGAAATATGGGAGTTTTTTTCTTTTAAATGAGGCGGAATTAATTAAATTCTAGGACAATTGATATATCGCTTAAGGTGGGTGCCTTAAGGTGGTTCCTCCGTAAAATGACTTAAATGCCATTTTATTCATATTCTGTCTACTTGTAGAAAAATTTGACCTCTATCTGATATGAACAACAAAATAATACCTCTCCACGCTATTTTATTCTATAATTGAACTTGAAATTACATGGTGTTCAATGGGGGAATGAGAGAAACACGGGGAAAAACAGTATTTTTCCATAAAACATAAATGCCATTTTTGCGGAAAACTGTTTATAAGAAGGAAATAATCCAGAGAAATTAAAAAATTAAAATATAGGCCCCTTACCGCCTTATGTTTTGAGTTATTACGGAATTACTGCCGTAATTGAAGTCAAAATGCGATAATTCGTAGGAAATGGCGCTGCAGTTGGCTCCTATGGCTGAAAAAAGCGCTCATTTAAAATGCATTTGTGGAATAATCTGCATTTTTTCTACCTTACTTTTGGGTTTCTAATGGTAACGCATTTCATCAGCGAAAGCAGGATTTTTTGGACAAAATATCAAAAATGTGGAATTCAGTATTTGTTTTGACTCACACAGTCATGGTAGAACCTCCTTTAAGGTGACTCGGAGGGAGGCGCAGCCGTGGGTTGAGGAGGCATGCCTCGCTGCTTCGCCTCAGTGTGCGCCAGTGTATTCCAATGTCGGCTGGTTTTTCTGAGAGAGTTGGATGGGTTGGTGGAGCGTAAAGTGTTCCAAGTTTAATGAGCAGTAGTCAAATGAAAATGCAATCCTGTTTTTTGGAGCTCCTGGTTTTACTTGCGGAACGTCTCCTTGAGCCATTTTGTTACGAGAAGGAATTGCTGTAGAACTTGACACAATATCTTGTTTTCCTCGTCGCCAATAGTATCCTGAATTTAATGCGTAGGAGTCAAAATGAAAATGCAATCCTGGTTTTTTTTAAGAATGTCAGATTAGATTTATTGATTCGTAAACAATCCGTAGTCATGGAAAAGTAAAGAAGAGAATATAATTATGAGAAAATAGCAGAGCGGAGTCGTGCGCTAATTGAAAAAAAAGAGCAACGGTTGTGTACGCGACGGAGAATGGAGCATGAGGAGAGTAGAAGTGGGGGGAGTAGGGAGGGGGAAACACTGCTCCCGCTCCACATTCCGCCAATTTGCGAATCCTCGCATATATGTTAATGCTCTCGGGGAAAGATTGAGCGAGTACAAGACACACCGCTCCGCATCGTGATGTTCATTTATGATTGATGATCCCGTTGACTGGTTTGGATTTGTTTGGTCACGAAAAGAGTCACTCATTGAAAGGGCTTGTCTGGGAGAAATCGTTTGTATTGGGAACATGTACCCAACATTGAATGATGAATCTGTCTATGAATATTTCGATATTTTTTGCATTGGTTAATAACCTTCAAGCAATTTAATTATCCATATAAAAAGTTGCCATGAGTGATAGAAATTTATAAATTTAATTTCAAATTCCTATCTTCAAGTCGTCATTTAATGGAAGATTATATAATGTTACGTGTGTTAAAATTATATTATTAAGAAGCAGATTTTGATCGCCAAAATTTGGATTAATAACGATTGTAACAATCTATAGGTAAAATTTATGTTCTTGCGTTTTTGAACGCACTTGGGTTTAAGTACTGATCTTTATTAAGATATTCTTATGACTAGGGTATAAGATTTTTAACGCGTCACTTTAAGGTATATACTTTTGTCTCAAATTACTAATTCATATTAATCAACCTCTATATTTATAGTGTGGATTAACTCCAACTTCAATTAATCACCCTTTCGATTTATGTATTAGGCTTGAAAAAGTCTACATTCCCTTCAAGAATAATTATTTTCTTTCCTTGCGTTTTTCTCCTGTATTTTGTGGATTTTAATGAGATATGAGTCTTTTCTGTAGTCAACTATAAAAGCCTAAATTCATATTTCACAGTGGCATTTTCCCTTATACATTTGTTTTGCTATTTTTCAAATTAAAACACTATTATCGTTTTTTTTTCATCGTAATTTTATGCTGAAAGGTTATTAGAAAATTAATTGTGGTATAACTAAGCTTTTTGGCATTGCATCACTCGCAGTTGAGGTATATGTATTCAAAAGTAGCACTCATATTTCTAAATCATAACTACATTGCCTAATTTATCTGCTATTTCCATGCATAAAATTTGAAGGAGAGAGGTTTGATGGATAAACAGGATTTCCATACGGACAGTTTTCAGTAACACCGAGCAGGACGGGCGTAACACCGTATCAAAAACAAGCAAAGCGACCACGTTTACCGACTGCAGCGTTAAATCAAATTTCAGACTTGATAATGGGACAAGTTGAAGGCGCGCGCAATTTTTATTTTCACCTTAATCCGCCTCTTTTCGCGTTCCTCCGCGTAAACACGCAACAGAAGCCACGCCAGCCTCATTTTATGTATCCCGCCTCCACGTCATTTGTTTTCACTCCCCCCCCCCCCCTCCTCCTTATACTGCTTCGGCCGTGCGCATTCGTTTCGTTCCCGTACGCACGCACTCCGATGCTTCTCTGTTTGTTTTTCCGCCCGCAACGAACGTTCACGCTCCCTCCCCTCCCCTTCGCGGATCAACCCTCCCCTCCTTTCCTCTCCTCTTGTCGCCTTCAGTCCGGTCGTCCATTTGTCACCCTGCTCCTTCAGTCGCCCTTCCCACAATACCCCTGTCGCACACCCTGCACCCTTGCTCTGCTTTCCATTTGCCCGTATCCCGAATTTCACTTTCGGTTCGACAAGTTCGGAACCTTTTCTTCTTCTTCCGCCCTCGCCGTCTCTTTCTCCTCGCTAATCCTCCTTCCCTCTCCTTATTTCCTCCTCCCCTCACTCCCTTCGGAGTTGCGAGTTCCTCCTCTTTATTGGTCATTTTCTTTTTGTCCCTTTCTCATCCTCTGGATAAAAAAAGTTCTCCAGTTGTTTTGTTCTCTCCTTCAAGACCTAACCATATCAATTCCTCCTCCCCCACACCCGTCCCTTTTCCCTCAATCAATCTACATGTACCCGACCACCCTGAATCTGCACCAGTCTGAAACCATGGCCGCCGTGGGTGCTCTTAAGGTAGTTTGAGTGAAAAATAATTTCACCTAGAATTATATGAATTTGACTTCATTTTAAAGAAAAACTCTCGTCTTTCCAATGATATGAAAATATCAACCCTTTGCCGAACTACTTTTCGAGCAATTTGCCTGAAAATTCAAGCTGCTTTACATGGGATAGATTACGGCTGTGCGCTCCAGAGGGAGAATATTGAAAATAATTAGGAATTTATAACACCTAGATTTCGTCAAAAAACTAACGGTGTTGTAGTTTGTATGTTTTCTCAACTATTTATAAAAATTAATCAATTACTCACCGCAGTAAATTTCACAGAATCGCAAAAAAACCTGCTGTTTTGAAGGCTTTTTATCCATACGGCGTGAAAAACGGATTCAAGTTAGTGACTTATATAGATATATTTATTTACTTACTGAGAATAACTATATTTTTGCGCCATTAATAATACAATATTTACTGCACACTTGTTACAGACGCTGAGATTGAAATATAAATTTCGAATAATGGTCTCCATTATGACTAGGGAGACTATCTCGCTCAAACTACCTTAAATCTTGGGGAACTGATAAAACTCGGTGAGCCGGAAACTGCGAAAAGGAGGAAATTTCCTCCTCCACCTCTGGAAGAGATGAAATATTTACCGTTGAATTTCCACGGGTGTTGAAGGTGCTGAGCATTCTTTGGCGTAGCGATCGCGTGTCATCACCATTGTTATCACCGCAAAAGTCCCTTCTTCCTTCCTGAAATTTGAGATTTGATCGTCCTTTTCGTTTTGTCTTGGTCCCCTTGTATTTTTATTGTGCTTGGAATAGAATTGAGTATTCTATTGTACCGTCGAGCCATACCCAAATAAAAAAATGATCGTAATGATTTTGTTTAAAATCATCGAGGCTTCGTCATTCTTAGTTGTTCTTCATTATGTTGATGGTTGTTTCGTTTATTTTAGTTGTTAACTGAGGGCTTGAGAGTCAAAGTAATACAAGTAATAAACATCGTCCAAAGTCACTTGTATCACTTTACTCCGGTAAGAAATTACAAAAAGCAAAGTAGCTCAAGTATCCGGCGGCTAGATCGCAGCACCATACGGTCGAGCACTTGCATTACTTATCCTGTAGCTACCTGACGGTACCAACTAAGAACATATGCACTTACATGTATATCATTTTTCGTGTTTTTTTAGTTGCATTACTTTGACTCTCAAGCCCCCAATTACAATTTTGTTGATGTTTTAAAAGAAATGCTGTCATGGTAATTATTGAATGCTTATTTTTGGGAGAGGGTTGCTAAGGTGTTGTTTAAAGAAAGAAAGAAGAAATTGTTGTGCGAGAGACTGAAGAGAAAGAGATGATCGATTATGTATCGTGGTCTTAAATTACGAAGGGTCTGAATAATTGGAATGAGAATAATGAATTCAGAAAAAGGTCATGTCATCACACTACACATTCCATTTTTACTGTCCACTCCATTGGTTTGTAAGTTATTCCTTAGGAAATGGGACCGTGTTCTTCAAAATACTTCACTACAGCCATCAGCAAGGAAATTAAACGAAAATAACTTAGGAAACTGCAATGAAACAAATTGTGTACATATATTTACCCCCGAAGTCACGAGTGTTTCTCGCAATATCCATCTTGTAGCTCTTATCTCCGGCGACGACTGTTGTTTAATCTAAGAAATGAAGATGTTCCGGTGGCATTCTTTATTGCTTGAAATTGTGCGTATCTTAACTGGAGATAGGTAATTTTGCGTTACGTGACATGGTTAAAAAAATTAAGAGCAGAAAGAGTAAAATGAGTTATTTTTTCGTGGTGATTCGTAGAAAAGTTACTTGTTTTTCCTACTCATACATATGTGCACATGCGAGCATTTTTTTTAACTTTTAGGTTCCTGCTGCGGCCATTCCTCGCTGAGAGTCAAATTTAGATTTATGGGTCCGTAAATTTGATATTTTTGGGTAAATGGATGCTGTTGGCCACTAACTCCAGGCTCTATGGGCCTGAATCCCTCATCAGTAGAACGGATGTGAGTTTCGTCTTTGTGCTTTTGAATGCCATTGAACTTTCATTGGATGTGTCAGCGTAAGAAGATCGATCAATCCTTCCTGATGGAAATTTTACTCTAAGAATTCCCTAGAATATAGGGAAAAGCAAGGGAAAAACTTAAAAACTCCTTAGAAAAATTTTCTTTTCTAGGGAAATGTCCTAAAACTCTAGAGAATTATTTCCCTTAGAAATGACTGACTTCGGTCTGTAATTTCCCTAGAACAAAATGCTTCTTTAGTGAAAACCTTTAGGCTTATGAAAAATTAAACCAGCATTGCAAAGAGTGCAGTGCAGTGCATAGAGTGAGTTACTATAAAGGAAAAAAATATTTATTCATAAAAACAAAAAGATTATTCTGCATAGTTTCATTTAAACAACCATAGAGTTATAACAATTAATTATAATGAGATTGACAAAAAATCTTTTAAAAATGTGCAACCATTATAAAAAACTCATCTCACTACATTTGGTGTAAAATTAATACATTCTAAGCCAGTGCAACTCACTTTCAAAAGCTTTTTCCCAGGGAAAACACATTCTAGGTAAATTATTCCCCAGAGATATATTTTCTATGGAAAACGGGGGTTCAATTTTATAAGGATTTTTTCTGACAGGGCTCTTATTAAACGATTTTCAAGATCTTGAATATAGGCTGGGTTAATTAGGAAAATTATGACGACGTACTATGGAAATAATCCCGCATGTACAAAGGTGAATTGTATTCAGAATAAAGGAAATCATATAAAAATCTACTACAGAGAATGTCAAAACTCAATTTCAGAACACCGTTGCGTCTTTTACTGTGAAAGGTATCCCTTATAATGTCATTATTGATCGTAGTGTTTTGCAGATAGAAGCTGCTAATGGCCGTTTAAGATCATCAACGGAGCAACTTCATCGATGGCGTTTATACATAAACCATATCATCGAAATATAAAGCGACTCACTAAATTCAAGAATCAGGAAATATTTTTAAAATAGCTAATGCCTCAGAAGAACCTTGTTCTCTTGGTCTCTGTCCTCTAAAGTTTAGTCACTGTCACTTGTGGAGCGATATAGCTTTTGATGGAAAAAGAAATAGAAAACACGCATAAATTCGAAGCAAATGAGTGTCTTACATTAAATGTTTTCGTTCAAGACGTTTAAAGCTTGTTTTAAACCTATTTTAGAAATGGAATAGAATAAAAATTAAATTTATTATTCCGGGACAATTGTGTCCTTTAGGAACATTTATGATAATACATATCATAAGAGTCAAACAAATATTACAATAGCAAGATATACATGATGTATTAATATCACAGAATCCAACATAATATTTAACAAAACGGCAAAATTATTAAAATACATAAAAATACATCAGATTTTGTACAGTGTAGTACAATGCTTAGTTCACTTGCAATATTTAGTTCGCTTATAGTAATATTTCATGATATTTCTTTTTGAATTTACTTTCATTTTCAGATTTTTTTACGTTTCATAATGTGTTGTCAAAGATATACCTCGCACAGGAGTTCTGAATCCTCTGGAGTTTTAGATTTAACTCGTTTGTAAGGTCAAAGTATACCACACAGCATTAATTTTAAGGAATGAAGCGTGAATTAATTTTTACAGCTCTAAGCAAATTGTGAAGAAATATGATTTTTCATTAATGGGCGTTTCATCATAATGGACGTCTACGATAATACGTCTAGATGGCGCATTGCATCAACGTGCGCTGCGCACGGAGAGCGCCGCTCGTTTGTTTTGTGGTCACCCGCAGCTGAGATGTCCCTTCGTTGCGAGGACCTCATACAATTATTCTCCTTTCTCCGTTTCTCGAGCGAGGTAATTGCATCCGACGTTTTATTGACTTGAAAAGGAGGCATCTCTTGCTTGGACGTTGCGGCGTGCCCCAAGCCTCGGTAGAGTACTTCATCTCCCTCATTTCGAGGTCAGAAAAAAGAGCAGTTAGGATTCTTCAATTTTGACTCTTAATTTACCATGAAACGAGGCCGTTGCGTGGGGATAGTAAAGTTGACTCCGGCTAGCCAATTGGTGGCGAGGTTATTGCGTAGTTTTCAAAGGCTATCTTTTACAGAAACATTCAGCCCACACAGTACAGGCGTAATTGGCACTGCGGTTTCTAATTAAATGTAAACATAGCGCTTGAGCACACACTCAGCGCATGGGCCAACAAATATGGAAAATTTGCTGAGCGATATTTGTGAATTTCATTGATGTCATTCCTTTTTTACCTAGAAATACGATTATTTTAGATTTCTGAATAAATTAGGAGTACTGGGCAGTTCTCTTTCCAGTTTTGGTTCCAGTACCATGTTCGTCCAAATTTGCAATTCAATTTATATTTTCGCTAAGCTGAAATTTGATGACATTGATAACCATCCTTCTTTAATAGCAGATACCTACACTTAGGACGGAATCATCTGCAGTCAACAATCCAAAAATTGGTTTACTGCAGCTATTCACTCCTCCCTCCTTACAGCTAACTGCTTCACTACTTCATAACCTAACGGCAGTATACCCTTAAGGGTACATCCTTAGGTATTTTTGAAAATGAAATAAGCATTTCTCATTGGAGTTTTAGCCGTAAAACGTGAGATATCAAATCCCGTCAACACAAATCAGAGAAAAGGAGGATTTTGCATCCTTTCCTCTGGGTTTTGATGTCCTACCACGCCATATTTTCGACGACACTTTCCAGAATGAAGTAATTCTTATTAATCTCTCAAATACACGCAAAAAAGTGGTAAACGATGCACTTAAACAAGTGACTCCATAGCACTGTCCTTTCCTCGTCGTCACGACTTAAGGCCGTTTTACACGTTGCTTATTTCAGCACTGAAAATCAAACCAAACTCGGCATGCTTAAAATCGTATCGTCTAAAAGATGTGATCGAATCCGAATACGGAATAGAATTCGATTATCATTACTGAAAAGAGAAATAAGTACGATACTTATTTTCCATCCGATTCTTGGTTCCAATGACCAATCACAGGCAAGGAGACGAGTCGATCGTTTCAAGAGAACACCGGTGGCAGCGCTGGAATCAATTCAAAATATAACTAGGACAAAATATTCTCTCAAGCACTTGCTCTCAGAATTGTTGAAAAATGTGCAATCATATTCCGCGAGTCCATGATTTCGCTTGAATATGCCGAAACAATATGGCGCAGTTTATTTACATTGAGTAGTTCAGCAAATGGCCTGACAACGCGTACTGCGCAGTATCAGTATCTACATCTACATCTACAAAATACCCTGCAAGCCACCACAGGGGTGTGTGGCAGGGGGTGAGTATTCACCAACATGCATTACACTATACCCTAAAGTTATTGTAAGTACGAATAATTTTGCATTAGCATAAATCGCTAATGCTTGTCACGAGGCGAGGCCTCAAAAGCATGCACCACTACACTACAGATGTCATCACAATGGAGAGTGACCGTCAATATACATGCATTCTACAACTATACAGATGAACAGGGACTCAAGATCCATGTAGAAAACATGCACGGCGTGCTGTTAGTACTAGGTAACAGATAAGGATTCAAGTATTAGATTACTACTACTAAGAGCTACACTACCTATCGACAAACCTAGATAAAAGTCTCATTGGCCGCTGTTATGGTCCCTTATAGTTCGTGGGAAAAATGACATTTGAAATCTGTCCGTTCTGCAGTATAGTTCCCTAATTTTATTCTAATGATCTGATCTACTGTAGAATGTCGGATTTCGTAAAACACAGTGTAAACACAGGCTCCGAGGCATCGAATTCGATTTAAGTCTCGAATTTGGTTTCGAGTTTTCAGCACTGATTTCATTACTGAATTCAGTGCTGACCTAAGAATCTTGTAAAACGGCCTTTAGTCTCGAAAACGTTGAATCAGTTAAGGAGATCCGGAGCTTTCTTGACGTGTTTGATGCAGGAAATCCTCCAATTGGGTCAAGGTGCTGGATGAAATTTCGATATCCGAGCCGAGCATCGGAACGTCAACCGTCACGGGGACCATAATCCGACTGGAGAGCAGAGAGGAATTTCTGTCTGTTGAGAGAGGCTGAGTGTTGCCATGTAGTGTTGACATTGATTTTTTACTCTATTTGTGCCTATGGTATTAAAGTAT
Source organism: Pyrrhosoma nymphula (assembly GCA_963573305.1). Classification (NCBI taxonomy): domain Eukaryota; kingdom Metazoa; phylum Arthropoda; class Insecta; order Odonata; family Coenagrionidae; genus Pyrrhosoma; species Pyrrhosoma nymphula. Next base: position 130,675,396 of record OY754331.1, read on the forward strand.
GTTTTGAGGAAATAATTATCATGGCGATCGTGAAAATCATATGCATAAAAATAAACTAATATTATATTCCTCTTGGATTGAAGCGATCAGGTTCGCTTAGCTATGTTGAAGTTCTATAAACAAAATTTCTACTCAAGACGAGTGTATTTTCTTTGGCTTTCGTTGATAAAATTTAATTTTTGATAAATAGTTTTCTAATTTATGAAGACTTAATTTCCTTATAGCCTGCAAATCTTTGCACTTATAATACGTATGTGATATAAGCGGTATAGTGTCGTAATGTCTTATTTTCAACAGTCTGCATTTAATTGTGCTTCCATTCCATATAGGGTGGTGTTTTCCATCGGGAGTATCATACAAACGATTCTATATTTACTATAAATAAGGCTCATACGGTTATAGCCATATAATTACAGTAGAAGTTCATGATCCAATCTTGAGTTTTATTCAGAGGGGCACATATTACACAACTCTGTGGAATGCTGTGGGAAGCTTTCCACTGTTTATTATATAAAGTCGTTACACTTGAAATTCACTATCTTATTGGTCTTAATAACAGCATTGGTTGCCTAGCAGGAACATGTTGTGATTGATTTTTTAAGGCATAATCGTTTGCATTTTTTAATACTTTCATTAATAGTACTATATTAATTTAATATTATACTAAGGTTTGTTTTTATCGTCCGTATTGATCGAAAGCAATACAAAAACTGAATTAGACAATTGAACGGAGAGTGATATGATTTACGATACCTTTATTTCTGTTTCCACTGAAATGAGCGGGATATTGCATATGGCTATGCACCCGTTTAACCTCCTACGCTGACAGATAATTTTGATTTAATAATGTAATTTTTATTTTTGTTCATTACATAACTAAAACTAGAAAATTTCCAACGTCGATTAACATTTTCGTGACAGGGAGATAGCCGTTCAATTTATTGAATGCAGTGAACATGTCAAATAACTGCATTACAGCATTCAGTGAAGAGAACTCGTGCGTACAATAGAATACATAATTTTATGTCAAATGGAGATGATAGGAGTGCGTTTTGGGAACATGAACGGAACGCTGTAGAATTCTCACCGAAGTGAAACGTATCTGATTCCAAATGGAGAATATCTTTGAATTCTATAATATTTTCAAATGTAATATTAAAGCGGGAGCGTGGTGGCCTAGTGGGTAGAGCGTTTGGCTACTGGTCGAAGGGACCCGAGTTCAAATCCGGACGAAGCCTTCAGACGCCCCCCGAACAAAAATCCTTGGAGAGCGAGGTGGCCCAGGGAAAGGAACTGGTCCCCTACCCTGAAAAGTGTGAAATTCTCACGCCTGTGGCTTAGTCCGGGGTGAGCTCTACCCTCAGCAATCCAAACAAACCTTCGGGTTGAATCACTGAGTGAGTGATTATTGAGTCGACATTTTTTGCGTGTCTTGCATTTTCTAGCTTTCTTTACCGGTGTTGTTATAATTTTGCGCTATCAGTAGCTCAGCTCAGCTCAGTAGTAGTACGATCTGAACAGTGGTTAAAATGTCGCTGGAAATAAAGTTGGGTCGGTATCCCCTTTTCCATCTCCGGCGGCTGTGCCCTGTTGTGCCAAAGCTTCAGGGCTAAATGAAAGTGACTTTCGTGAAATGTACGTCCTCTTTGTGTTCTGAGGAGGACGGAAGCTTCAGCTTTCAAGTTCTCGATTGTGAAAAACAAATGGGCATCCCTGGATGAGTTACGTGATCCGATATGGTCAGACGGGATTGGCAGGTGAAGCTGCTATTCTTTCCTCTCTCTAACTCCTCCGGGCTCCAATTTGAATCCGAAATGTCATCAAAATGTAGAATAGTATTAATACGGATCGTAGAAAAATATCTCCCCACATGAATGCATGGTCTTTTGTCCGGAGCTTTATAATCCGCAGATTCCATTCGTCAAAATCATTTCGAATCTTTACATTAATGATACCTTGCTGTACCTACCCAGGAGAATGAAGACGACAGCTCTTGAATGAGCTGTTGATAAGAAAGCAAATTAAACATGGAAGAGCAAGTCCCCCAACATCTCCTTTGTATAATTAATATATATGAGTTGGTTTCCTCATGCAAAGAATAGCGTTATTTTAGTAGTAGTTCCATTCTCTGTAAAATTGTAAAGCTCTGCTAAAAAACCCATAACTAACATTTCATTTTTCTGGTGCAACTTAAAACGTCCAAGAGTATTTTAATGCAATAAAAAATTAAATGCTCTTCACGAGACACTTTATGTCATTTTAACATCAAAATCCTCATGTTCGCACATAACTTCACTTCGCATTGATTAGCCATGCTGCCTTTCTGTGATAGTAGTAATCATTCCATTTCAACAGTGCTTAGCAAGTCTTAGCATTCCATTTCAACTAAGCAAGCTTACACCTAACCCGTAACTCTACCTAATATTATGTTTCAAATACTTTGAAGAGTTAGGACGAGTATCCCATGCTTTTGATACCGTTCTAGCGGCATCCGGGAAGCAGAAAGTTATAAAATTAACAGAACGATTCACTATAAATGTAAGCATGAAGTTAACATTTCGTCTCCCGTGCGAAAAAAAAATTACCGTCTAATCTTGCGTGGAATAATGTTCCACCGTGTTCTCTACTTCACATCGCGGTGTAAGAGATCAAGAGGAACATTTGAAAATATTCATCTTTATCCACCTTTAACATGTAGCTATTGGTGAAACCTACCGTTTTTTGTTTTAACCGATAGCTAAAAGCTCTCGACGTAGTGGTTGTAGCTAAGTTCTCTGAATCTCATCCTCAAATCAGTTTTTTTCCATTATACTACGCTACTCGCGCACTTATAGCGGGAAAGTTTTCCTCGCAATGAGAAACCGTTTCGCTACTCTTGGGGTTTTTCGACACCTATTTTTTTGTTAGATGAGCGAGGAGATTGCTGAAAGTTCCGGAAAATTGTCTTCAGAAGTAGACTCGGTCTGTGTCTCGCTGAATTCTTGGAAAATGGCCCCTCAGGGAGTGCTAACATCGATCTCTTACGTTTTCACCGCGATTGGAGGGAGCGCTGCAAATCTCTCTCGTCACTTCCTCTTTACGATCCCACTCTCATCTCCCCATTTATTTGACTGCTCTCCATTTAACTGCGATATGATTTGGGGGAGAATGATGGAGAATTTAGAATAATGAATGGAGCTGCCAACCGCTGCCTTCATTTTCCCAGACGCGTACCCATTTTTTTCACACTCCATTCTTGATTTTCCGGGAGTACCTATATTATAAATATCCGGAATTTTTGACATAAAAAATTGAAACCATCCAAAACCATAGTTAACTTGGTATGCAGCGCCGGCACCGGTAGACATATTGGTGTTAAGGTGGTTTCGTACCGTCCCAAGAACCCAACCATCGTGGGTTCGAAACCCGCTGCAAGCATAAAAATTGATTTATCTTATCATTTACGTCATTGTATAGACGGTGTGGTATTACCACAGGGTTTAAGGAATTTACATTTGACTGGAAATCCGTTCGCTAATAGTAAAAGAATCTTTAGTTTTTTATGGTAAGGTATGGAACTTAGTGTTATGAGGAGCTGCTTCAATAAAGGTCCTCTTTTTTTAACCCATTGTCCTAATTTCCAGCAATATAGAGCTGGCGAGTAGGGTACTATGAGTTGGTAATATTCGAAGAATTCCTGAATAATTGAAAAAAATTTCCAATTCTTGGATGAAATAAAAGTTTATGAAAGAAAATATGTACGTTCCAGTACACTTCCCGACAAATGTGATGCTCATAGGTCTCGACTTGATTAATAGCGTTCACGCGACCATTACATTTCTGTCACGTGAGAAGAGAGCACTTCGTTGAGCCTTGTTTATTAGCTGTAATATACGCGTTACGGACCGTCCTATGAACCCAACCGTCGCGGGTTCGAAACCCGCCGCAAGTATGAAAATTGATTTATATTATAATTGAGGTCTTTGGATAGATGGTGTGATATTACCGCAGGGCTTGGAGCCATTAAATAAACGAAATTTACTTTGAACTGGAAATCAGTTCACTATTAGTAAAATATCTTTAGTTTTATATGGTTAGGTATGGAACTTAGTGTTATAGGGAACTGTGTCAACAAAGGTCCTCATTTTTTAACCCAATGTCCTAATTTCCATCAAAATAGAGTTGGCGCGTAGAGTGAACTTTGAAAAGCATTCCTGAATAATTGTAAAACTTTCGCTAATTCTTGAATCAAATAAAAAATGATGAAAAAAAAGATGCACGTTCCAGTACACTCCCCGACAAGCTTGATACTCGTAGGTCTGAACTTGATCCAGCGCACACGCGGTCATCACCTTCCTGGCACTTTAGAAGAGAGAACTTCTTTGAGCCTTGTTTATTTGCTGCAATATATGTGCGGTGCAGAAATTCCATTCTTTCCCTACAATGTAAACTGAAATTAATACGACTTATCCTCCTCCCACAGTGCATCTATTTTGGAAGTAGAAATTTGGAGATTTTATGTCATTATTACGTTGAGGTGCTTCTCTGTTGCTATTGGACCTCATCTATTATCTTTAGGAGTTGGTTTACAACGAAAATCGCTTGTCGTGATTCATGAAAATGGTAGTTGCTTGTATCCGCTTAGGAAATGCAGTATTTTATACAGTTATCCATTTTATTATAAACACTCCCGGCCAGCTTCCAGCTTCATTTTCTGCGAATCCTTTTGTGAGCGGCATCGAAGTCTTCATGGATGAGAATTTTCCGTAATTCATATTTTCACAGTTCTGAAGTGAATAAAACCACGGTCAACCAATCACGGGCATGTATTAAAAATTCATCTTCCTTAAAGTTTATAAGTCATCTGTCTTTCACTCTTCCCTTTTGTAAGTAAAAAAACGAAATAAAGAAAAAATAGCAATCAACGACTTGCGATAAGTCGACAGCCAACATCTAATCTGTCATAATGTTCTTTAATTAGGAATTGAATTTAGCATTATTTTTCCGCTGAAATAAATATTTCGATGTAAATATGTCCATAAAATTCATTCATGTAAATACTTACACGTTAGCGTGAGTTCGGAGTAAATTATCCAGAAACGACCTGTGTGCGGTATTGAAACCTCTTTGTGGCATCGAAATCTCCATCACCGTGTATCTTTGTTATGTATCAAAGTCAGGTTATTTTCAAGAATAATTTTCCCTGTGCATCGCCGGAAGAAAGCCAAAGTGTCTTAATACCGAAGTATTGAATGAAATCAAATATTAATACAGCCAAAGTTCCTGTAAGGCATTGCGAAACTACCCCTCAGTTTCACTAAACTATGGTTTCAAGGTCAGGAGGTTACATCATATCGAGTTACATATCAAGTTACCTTTTAATTGAGGAGAAATGTTTTTCTATGACGCGTTTTAGTCTTCAGAGCATGTATAGTAAATATGAAATATTTCGGTATTCCACGAGTAGTGTTTACGCTTTCCATTGAAATTCAATGCATTAAATTTTAACGGCGATGAATATTGTTGCAGAGAGTTTCTTCGCACCCAATGCGCATAGCGCTGTGTTTTTTCGAGAAATGGAATTTCGTCTGACTGCGTTGCTGTGTATTTGCAACCGAAGTGTCCAGATATCCATAAAATTAGCGGTCGCGCACATTTCTCGTTCGTTCTGAGTTTAGAGGAAGAATGGCGATTGTTTCACCGCAGCTAGTCCTAACTCCAAGAGCGCACGCCTTCCATGATTCATTATTAGCGGCGATCCCGCCCTTTGAACTTTTGCCCTTTTCGGCGTCCATTGGTACATCCGGGAGAATCGTGGCGAGAATTGATTTAAGTTACTAGCTTTAGCGAGAGCAAGATTATTAGGTTACCAAAAATTCGCACTTACGGTGCTTACATTTCCAGAAAGATACGTTAGGTACCCACTTACTGTATCTAGTTGATAGTAATAAAAAGTTTTGTAAATAAGAAAGTATTTATCCTTCCCGTTTAGGTAACAGTCAACCTCACAATACTTGATGGTATATGAAAGAAATTGGCATATTTTTATTCCTCCTAGCATTCATCATAGTTTTGTCATTTATCCCATGTCATATCTTGCTTATTTTAACTTGCTTATTTGTTTAGATCATGAGTAAATATCGAATACACATTTATAACAAAATGTGTTCCTTATAAAGTAGGTACATATTGGTGAAATTGTGTCACCTGCATCATATTTAAAACGCTTGTGTTAAATAAGTGCATTAAAGTTCCACGTTCTAAAATTCAGCTACACTTCAGCGGCTCATCAAAATCTGTTTCCATTGCCCAAAAAATTAATTTATGCGGATTATACTGGGGCCTAGGAGAGGATTTCAGTTTCATGTACGGGTAGATAGCTATAGTTATTGTATGCGGAGTATTTGACTCTTGAAAAACTTGTGTGGAGAATCGGTGGAGCGCCATCAGTTCCCACAGTGCATAATTACTCCAACCGCTCTCCGGCTCCCTGGATTGCACTGCATAGCGTCTCCATTTAAGCGGTCACTCCCAGCACTCAGGTCGCCTTTTAGCGGCCAGTGGCGCAGAAAATTCCCATCTCGTTCTCTTCACAATCTCACCATGGACCACTCGTTCCGTCTCTCTCTCTACATGCTCGGAAGTATAATTGCTGCGCCGCTGAAAGGTCAGCTAACTCCTCCACCGACTCTCACCATCCAAGAATTCAATGGGTCATGTGCCACCACTTCTTGCCTTAAATGGTATATTAAATACCTTGGTATGTTAAATACCTAGGTATGTTAAGTACCTTGGTATGTTAAATACCTTAAAGCATTCGGCGTATGTAGACATTATTAGTATGTAAGTGAATATCCCTAAGCTTTTTCTATGGCCAAAATAACTTTCATCTTCTAGTTTTGTAAATACACGTGCAGAATCTCAATTCCATTCGATAATATTCAAATGCATTCTTAGGCTGAGTTACATTATGTCTCTTTACGTAATTATAGCTTGATTTCCAACCATTCGGGCGTATATGTTATTATTTAATTGAAGTATTGTATTATGGACCTCTTCATACAATGTAAGATTTGTATCTCGAGGATAGTTCAAAAATTTACAAACTATAACTCCTTGCTAACGTTTCGGTGTATAATTGACACCATCTTAAGGGCTACAATTTACAAGATAATTTTGGTTATGGAATTGGTACCCATAATGATATATGGTCACAATTTAGTAATGTACCATTCCATAAAATGGTTCTGATAGCTCCTTATTAGGAAAAATATTATAGTTTTAATTGGAGATGTGGATTGTTGAAACATGATGTTCCTGGCTAAATCCGAGGTAATTCTTATTTGTATATTGTAATTGACGTGTATGATACTTTTATTTGTAAGGTGAAACTTGTGATATTTTTTATGTGACTTCATTAATAATGTTGTTGTACCGTAATATTGTAGCCCTAAAGATGGTGTCAATTATACACCGAAACGTTAGCAAGGAGTTATAGTTTGTAAACTTTTGACCTATCCTCCAGATACAAATCTTATATTTATTTAATGTTCAATGCAATCCGCTGGAGAATCCAATCGCGTCCTTGGGGCCGGGATGCCTTCGCCTTGCGTTCAGTGCACCATAATCCAAGTGGACCATCCAGCGACGCCCTCTCGGTGCTGTTGTTTCAGCCGCGGCACTTAATCCGTGGATCTCACCGTAATCCATCGACGACGGGAATACTGTGCCTCTCTCGTAATCCCACCGAGCAGGAACTCATACATATAATGGATGGGTTATTCCTCTTGGATTTAAAATCACTCGATGAGTCAGAAAAACCTCCTCGACTCAACATTTATCGCTCAAATTTTGGGCTCCTGATCTAGAATAATGAAACTTGTTGTAGTTGACGCTTCAATAATTATCTGACATTGTATCTGCAGGTTTTTCCATACTTTATTCACTTTGCATTAATTTAGCCATTTTTTCACAATATATATTATTATGCATAGAATATTCATCAAAAAGATGCTGTTTCTTTTTTCAAATCTCCATTTCCCTTTCTGAAGCATCAACGGGATGAACACACGTCCTGCCATCGCGTCAACGTCAATTCTCATCAAGATGGAAACGCGTCCTTCCGAAGTATTTACGAAAAGAGTTCCCGGAGAGTCCGAATCCATTGGGTTTCGATCCGCTCGGCACTGACGGAAGTTCCCCATCACTCTCTCAATCCTTCACGCGCATCTTCATTCTTCTTTTTTATTTGCGGATCGCCCAGACACACTTTTAATCTCTTTCGAATACCCGTCCCGCGGTTACGGAGCGGAAAACGCAAGGGGGGAAGGGATGGGCAGGATGGGCAGGATGGAAGGGGGGTAGAGGCGGTCGCGTGGAATATTCATGAATTTCCGGCCTCTGGAAGTGGGACAGGTCACGTGGGGTGTGGGGGTAGTGTGTGGGGGGTGAAGGAGTAACATGCTGGGTTTGCGGGGTAACGGGAGGGGACGGCGCATCCCTCTCTATATCCCTTGCATGCTCTTTGAGTGAGCCGTTCACTAATGGAGCAGTCCTCTTCCCTCAATTCTCCGCTCCCATCGGGAAACGCACGAGCGTGGTTTACAGGTCTGGGAATCCGATTAAAACGTGTTGCATAAAATGGATGACAGGGATGGCAAATCTTGGATTCTCGGTTGACTCGCTAGACACTTAACCATGTGGAAACCTTACTTGCGCTTAAGAATTGGAATTAGACATAACATAGTGGGAATAACAAGCATTCATGATTCAATATTAATACAACTATCTGCCTTGATAATGTCACATAGTTGCTGAAACCTGGGTCGGTTACAATGAAAAATTGTGGATTTAAACAAAGTAATTTTTAACCATGAATGCGGGACTGTTGCCCAAGCGTTTATATGATCTCCTCTTCTGGCATTAACCTCTTTCAGTCTGTATTGATGATGTAGCCCCAATACGAAGAAGTGTGTTCCTTCGTCTTGCTCAGCACTTGAGAGGGAGAGTCCAGTCTGATATTTCCTTTGGAATACTTTTGTTTTTGTAATTGGTGTGTTTTATACATTTCTTGGTCCATTCTCCGGTCTCTTTCTGCCAATAGTTCAATCCACTTCACAAAGCATCTACAAAGAAAGTTCTAAAGATATAATCTTTTGTTTGACGTTTTTCCAGCATGCATGCACGTGTATGGTTTTGACGGAATATTTTCCCCAATATCGGATTGGTTATTGGAAGGAGTCCAACCGTGACGCTTCGTACTTAACTCGAAATTGGGTCAAGTTTCATTGATTTTATTGCTGTGATAATATTAATTATCCCTAAGTCAACCATGCATTAACTCATTATGGCTGTAATTTGTTATGCATTTTGTTTAGCAAATCAAATTCTTTCACGAATAATGAAAAATCAACGTTAAAATGCTCTTGAGCAAGCAACACGGTCTATTGGCAACATCAATTTATACTCGTAAATGGATGAGCATGAACTTCCTTATTGTTTCTAAATAATGCTATAAGACAGCATATATATGATTCTTTGTCCTTCTCTTTGAGTTCCACGAAATAACTGCGGTTAATTATCTTCTCAGAAAGAAATTGAGTTCTTCTCTTTGCCAAAATGAAATACGCTCTTTCTTGTGAAGATAATTTTAATCTCTTTACAGAATTTGCGATAGTCAGAGATTTAAAGTTAACTCTAAAATTTAGTGTTACATTCTTTTTATTCATAGGTCGAGCATTGAAGTTATACTACCTTCCATTAACGATTAAGTGCTACTGTTTCAATAAAATAATATACTATTATTCAGTAAAATTGAAAGTTAATTAAATTATTTATAATTTTAATTAATATTCTTACACAAGTATAAACTAAAACACGTGGAAATTTCTTATTTTCCATCCACAATTAGTTATTCTCTCATGAATCGAGTAAAATACGTTTTTTGCCAATGGGAGCCACTTTACCTAAAGTTAACTCTAAAATTTAGTGTTACATTCTTTTTATTCATAGGTCGAGCATTGAAGTTATACTACCTTCCATTAACGATTAAGTGCTACTGTTTCAATAAAATAATATACTATTATTCAGTAAAATTGAAAGTTAATTAAATTATTTATAATTTTAATTAATATTCTTACACAAGTATAAACTAAAACACGTGGAAATTTCTTATTTTCCATCCACAATTAGTTATTCTCTCATGAATCGAGTAAAATACGTTTTTTGCCAATGGGAGCCACTTTACCTAGCGTTGAAACAAATCATTGCCAAAGGTTATGCATGCGGCGAAATGAAATCTTATTTTGGAACTTTATGATGCATGGAAAGTAGCCAGCGGTGATAAAGAGGAATAATTCATCGCTATACTTCTTTTTCGCATTAAGTAGCATGATGAACTGTGCACGAATCCCCTTTGCCGGTTCTTCAACGTTTAAGAAAAAATATTCTCCAAGCTGCCACTAGGATGGCGATAAGGAAATCTTTTTATCCTTAGGAGCGGCCATAAATTTGATCTCTTCTTAAATCCGACTAAAGATCACCGACCAATTTCTTAGAAGAAAAAACAACCTGCCGTATGGCGAAGGATTTGAATTTTTAAATGAATGAGTATATAAATACGTACTACCTCCTTGTATGCTTGTGAGCTAAAGCCTTGAACGTTTTGACCTCTGCAGTGAATCAAGGGCCTTTCCCCCTTGCCTCTCATTTCCCGTTTCCATGGGGAAATATGACCCCTTTTGCCTCTCCTCCCAGAAATGCAACGGTGCATAACATGCAGGGGTCCAATCCATTCTTCGGTGGAGAGGGCGTTATTAATCCTTACTCCTCTCTCTCCAATCTCGACTTAGTTACGTACGTCTACGGGGGGAGGCGTGGGAAATCCAGCGAGGGATGGACAGAGAGGCTATCTTCGCTAAACCTTCACGGCCTGCTGTTATCCTTCACCAAGGGTCTGGTTTCAATATTGCATTCGTAATTGCTATGTTCGCGTTTCGGCTCGTATCTAAGGAGCGCTTTCCTATATGCGCTTTGTTCACTGTTGGTCGCGTTTTGGTAGCAATACCCGGACACTTTCTGCATCCTTATTGGCTTCGTATTGCCATCCACGTAGCTCAACAAAACATACATTTATTTACAATACAGGCGTTAGCCTCTGCAAGATGTTGATCGTCATGAATGTAACAAAATAAGAATTCATAAAATTCCGTTGTCTCAGGCGTGACCTCGTGCAATTCACTTAGCATTGTAAATTATAAATATAACTTAGTTATAAGTCTTAGATTTATTACAACAAGAGGACCTAGGCTTCGACCAAGCTCGTCGTCATCAGGTCCACCTGATTATGACGAGCTTTGTCGAAGCCTAGGTCATCTTGTTTTAATAAATCTGTGAGTAATACCTAAGTTATATTTATCATTTATAATTCATAAAATGTGTACGAAGTGCATATTAGAAAGCTCCATTTTTACTGCAACACCAAGTGGTAATTTTACGTGTGAATTTTAACAGTACCAAGTACTAACGACTTTTAAAAAACTGCCGACGCTGGGACCAAGAGATGAATAAACGAGCATACTGCACATAAATGAGTTCAGTGGATAGAATTTAGTTTCTCGGAACGCACGTGTCGGACTCTCAAATGGCGTGTTGGCGATTGGCGAATGGGCGAGGAGGTCACGTGTCCCTTCAGGTTGACGCAAAGGCCGTCGGTGGCGCGAATGAGCGTATCGCCTTCCGTCACTACTGGGGGTGCCGGGTAAGGCGCTCACGCATGCAAGCTCACGCAACACGGTCCTCACGCGATCTGCCGTGCCTTCCATTGCAAACATTCATTCTGCTAGGCACGCGCAAAGATGCGGAGTGGCTTGCTTAGATTTTTAATGCGGGATTATAATAATGACTAGGTATTATGCGGGTCGCGGACAGGCTTGATGATTATCCTAGACTAATTCTAAACGCTAACGTATTCTTTCCAATGTTTGCTGCCTAGTTGTATTTATTTTTCTTTCGCTCGGCATAATCCGTGCCTTCCTTGTAAATGAGTGGGTTCTTGCGGGCGGAGGCAAAGGGAGTTGGATTAAAATGGGATTTATCTTCTCCGTGCCCTGCATTGTATTTCTGAACCCTGTAAATCTATTGCCTTTTATAACATATTATTCGAATTCAAATGTTTATTTAATTAATTCTTTCATAAATTCTTGCATATTTTACGTAATACACCTCTTCTCCGTTGCAGTACTTTGATTTTAATGTAAAATAAGTTCGAAAATTCGTACATTAAATCCCTGTCTACGAGTGTTGGAACCATCCATACTCCTAAATCCTTTTACAATTTTAATCCTTTCGTTTGTATCTGCGTTTTCTTCGCATTCTTCCGTCTATCGCGGCCTTCAACTACCCCTCACCTCTAACTAAGTCCTCCGCATATCCTACACCAAAGAACTCGTATTCTCCTCAACCTTAACATCGTCTGCCTATCTCTCCTTCCATCATATTTCCCCGCCTCCTGTAAACCAACATCTCAAAGACTCATCGGTGGATTAAGGAGAATAAGAGAGTAAAAGGGCACTGAACAAAGGATAGGGTCAACCTGTTTGATGTCCGTGACTTAATGGCTGGAGGGAGTGCTCATTGCATGAGAGCCGTGGACGCATTTGATTCATGACTGAGGTGTGAGTCATGCATCAACTCCCATTTCTCGAGCTCCACCTATCGAGCCTTTGCTTCTGATATAATGAGTAAGGGGGGCTCAATTTTCATTTCTCTTTTGTTCTCGGCGTCATAGCTTGAGCTGGTGAGGAAAATAGGGCCTTCTTTGATATTAGAATGGCTAGCGAAACGTTAAGTGTTTGAAAATGCCTCGCTAAGGTGCATAGTCGAGAGGTATTTTCTTTGCTCCCAAAAAATAATTTAATTAAAAAGATATTATCTTACATTTCTCTCTTGAAAGACCTTGACGAAAAATGATGTAACAGTTCTAAAAATTTAAAAAAATGAAAAATTGACCTTGTCAAGACACGTGTTGAGATAAAAGTAACTAAATTATGATGCGAGTTTAAATCGGAAGGAAACTGTTTATGAAATAATTAAATTTGTCCCTTGTTTTTCATTTAAGATGGATTATTTTGTCAAATAACAAAATGGAGTTCATGGGTGACACTTCATTATTGAATTTAAAACAAATTTGTTCGGATTGAAGCTCATATGATGAGATACACCTTTAGTTTGTTGTACACTTGTTCGTACATTTCAATTTCTTCGATGAATGAATTCACTCGTCACCCCCCGGATGTTCTCAACCCGCAACACTCTCGTGTCATGCTGTTTTGTCTAGTTTCAATTGTTTCGAGTCTAATACGACGCGCCATTCCTTGGAATACGTGTCACGAGAGACATGGTGGCGGAAGTGATACAGCAGGCCTGCGGAAAAGGGATTTCTTTTTGAGGGCCTCATCTGTTTCGCCGACCGCGCGACCTTTTTATGTACCTTCTCGAATAATATTTCGCCGTCCTCGTCCCTTCCCGTCTTCGCCATTGCCCTTCGCTCCGCCTTCCGCCACGGGAAGTGGGTCACTTACATTTATTTATAACGCCACGCACCGCATAATTAACGAAGCACTTGATTTATCAGATTCTCAGTATACCGTGCTATTATGTTTTTTTTCGTGCATTCGGTCATTTGAATATTCATATTTTCTCTGTCGTGGCTTCTTTAATAGGGTTGTTTTTGCCTTCCGCTCTGTTCTAGATTGTCAACCCTTAAATTGATCTATTGGAGGGTACTTTTTTGTGCCATAAAGGCAAATGGTGCAGTTGCATTCACTGCAGTGCCGTCTAAATTCCTGCCTTGAATGGAGTGCAAATGTTTGGCGAAATACGTAACAATAATTTCGTTAATACTCTGAGAATGAAATTTATTTTTCACGTGCTTATCATCTTTCTGCCATCCATATCCTACGACATACTTTGAAAGGCATTTTTTTCCAAATGCTATTGTTCAATGATAATAGTTCAAGGATAGCATTAGCTTACTAGATACTAATGTAGTTTTCCGCATGGTGCATCAAAGGTTTAAGATCTATGTCACACTTATTTCTATGAAGATGTTACTAGTAGGATGTGTAATCGGGAAGCCTAAACCAGAGTTAAGTTTTTAAAATGTAATCATAACTCAATTTTCACATTACATTCTTTCTCAAAATTTTCCTTTTTTCTTTGGGAATAATGGAAGGAAACCTTACTACCCTAACCTTTTTAGTTCTATGTTAAGGACCCATGCATTATAGATAATTTCACTGCAGTGTCTTTTGAGCTCAGCGATAGCGTGATTGATGTTCGGTGGACTATATGATTATTGAATTTAATTAACTTAGTAAAATTGACACTTAAAAAGGGAAGTAGAAATGGCATTCGCTAGACATTTTTTAAAATAACTGGCGCAGCTCTATTGATTTTACTTGAGTGTTCAGACTTTCCCATAAAGTATGCTTAAATGAAATTTTTCCAGGTCCACGAAATGTCATTTGATTCGTCATGTATGAAGAACGTTCCTAACTTTAAATACATACTCTCCACAATTCCATTTTGTAATATAATGTTTAATTTGAAAATATCGTCGTCACAATTTTCGTTTTATTTTCAATCATGTAAACTGCATAGCATTATAAAGTTTTAAATAACTTTTTAGTCACAATATAATGCATTTTTACGTTTTTCTGCTACTTTCTTATTCTTGGCTTGATTTTTGCTGCGTGGAAGGCATTCGAACATAATTTTTGGTATTCGACCATACATCCCGGGTTCATATCCCGGAGAATTATCGAGAAACGCTTCCAACCATACCCAAGCTAGGTAATTTGACGGGGCACCAGGTGTTTGCGAGAAGCTAGTACCAGCTCAGGGAATAGGACCCTCTACCGCCGCCTTGATATGTGAAATTCACACTACATTATGCTTAACAATTAGAGAGTTCTGCCCTTCTCCAATCAAAGCCAATTTTCAGGTCTAATGCCATAGTGTTTAATTTTGTTTATGCGGCCAACATTGAGTTTTTTAAATATTAAATGTTTTAATCCGGTTTTTCGACGTGATTGTGAAAACTTTTACGACAGAGATTGGTGCGATTGGCATTGACAGAAATTTAGCTTTCCTGGAAACATGTGCTAAGCATGCCCTTTCCTCATGATTTTGATTGGTGAGTCCCCTTTATTTGCTTTCCCCATGATTTGATTGTTACGAATGAGTGAATCAATATGCTCTTGTAGATTTTTTATCAAAATTTAGTTCATTTCTGCCCCAAAATCGCCCCATGGACGCGAAAAGGCCGTCATAATTTAGAATAGAATAGAATAGAATAGAATAGAATAAGTTTATTGTTCTTGGACGTTTTCGTCCACTAAGAACATACAATAAAGTTACATATTTGTAAGAGCTCTATAAATTATTGATTAATAAGAAGGTTACATTATCATGATCAATAATAACATGAGACATATAACATATAACATGATACATATAACATGAGGCATAACATGAGAGGTAACAATTCAATGAGATTTTGCATAATTATTAAATTAACACCCTTCTTGGTTGAATAGATACAAAAAAAATCTTTTTTTAAAAACAAATACAGAACTTGATTTTTTTATGTCGATAGGAATAGTATTCCACAACCTGGCCCCTGCCACACAGAAAGATTTTTGGTATGTAGTGGTCCTATGTAGAGGAGGAATCAAATAATCGGGAGTCATTCGGGTGGTAACGTTAGCCATGTTTACTCTAGGAGGAAAAAATTGCTGCAGATAGCCTGGTTGCTGATTTTGAAAGAGGGAATACATATAAGAACCAAGGAAGTATTTTCTTCTGGTTTTGGCCTTCAGCCATGTAAGCCTGGTAAAATAGGGGGAAATATGATCATCCTTCTTGAGGTTAAAGATAAATCTTACACACATATTCAGTAAACGTTCTAGCTTAACATTTAGCTCTTCAGTGATATCATGGTACACAAGACAGCAATAATCAAAGTGGGGGAAAATGAGTGAGGAGATAAGTTGCTGGCGTGTGAGAAGGGGTATGAGGTTTTTCTGAATTTTAAGCTGATGAAGGATCATATTAACCTTATTACAGATGGTTAACACGTGATTTTGCCAAGACAAATTACACACCATGGTGACCCCAAGGTTTTTAACATTATTTGAATACAATATTTCCGTATCACCAACTAATATCTTTGGAATAGCATTAGCGTCGACTTTTCTGAGTAACTTTGAATTTCCCAGAATTATTGACTTGGTTTTGCTACAGTTCAGTTTGAAATGGTTGTTTACAGCCCATACATTGATAGCGTTGACATCCTGGTTTACTTTGGCGATTGCATCATACAAGTCATTCAAATGGCAATGATAGTAAATCTGCAGGTCGTCAGCGTACATCATGTATTTACAGTTTTTAATACAACGAGGAAGATCAAGGACATACAGAGAAAATAAGAGAGGGCCGAGGACAGAGCCCTGAGGGACTCCACAAGGCACATTAGTCCAGTGCGATATATTACCATTTCTATCCTTTACAGCCTGCTGTCGCTCGTTTAGATATGAGTAAAACCAATTAAGTGAGGAACTCGAGAAGTTAAGATCTTTCATCTTTTGGAGAAGTAAGGCATGATTCACAAGGCCAAATGCATTGGTAAAATCAAATAAGACAAGTATGGTGATTTTATGTTCATCAACAGCACGACGTATATCGTCAGTAACTTTGAGTAATGCTGACTGCGTAGAAAATTGTTTTCTGAAACCAGATTGGAAAGGATCGTTCAGGTTATTGTGGTTTAAGTAGTAAGTGACTTGTTGAAAAACAATCCGTTCTAGACATTTAGAAAGGGAGCATAAGTTTGAGATTGGGCGATAATCGCGAGGAGTAGTTGGTTTTTTAACCTTTCTAATTGGTGTAATAAGTGACGATTTCCAGACCTTTGGAAATTCTGCCGACATTAGAGAGAAATTAAAGATGTCGAGTATTATTGGGAATAGTGTAGTAGACGAAGCCTTAATAAATTTAGTTGAAATACCGTCAACTCCAACTGAATTTGTTTTACTGAGAGATAGTGTTTTACGTAAGGTATCAGGTGTTACGTGTTGAAAAAAGAAACCTTCATTATTGAAGGGTACAAGTGGATCCAGATTAGACAGACTGAACACGTCCGCGACGTCATTTACGTCAGAGGCAGCTGTAGAGGCAAAGTGCGTGTTCTAATTTGACTTTCGCCGTCTCTGAATGACGCAGACAGCAACGCCTAGAGGGCCCGCGACTCTTTGTGTGTTTTGATTATTGTGAGGTACAACTCCCTCCCCTCCCTCCCCTCCCTCCCGCCCCTCTCTCTCCCTCTTCCCCTCCTCCACTCCCTCCCTCTCCCCCCCCCTCCAACCCCACCCGCTCCCTGTTTTCTGGTTAGAATCGGCCTAGTAGGCAGATTACGATCGATAGGCACTGCGCCCGGAATGCAATTTGAACTTCAAATCAGCCTTGCCGCGCTCATACATTGAAAGCGCAGACATCGCTCAGCGCCGTCGTTCTTACAATCGGAATTTATAATCAATCTCACTTAAAGTAGGAACGGTTTCATTGGCTCACAAATAATGATGGTATGATTGAACATGGTGATTAGGGAACTGAAGCGTCCTCCATTTTGAACTAAGAGAAAAGTAAGAGGAAAGGTTTTTGGAAAAATGCACAAAATCCAGCTAAAGAACATGATTTGTAAATAGTATCTGATTAATACTGAGAACATTGTCCTCTTTGATCTCAGACATTGCATACCGCGGAACCCTCTTAAAACTTTAATAATTATCTTAGAGTGGAAAAAGTCGTCTTCTGTATCTCCTCAAAAATGTTAGATGAAATTTTAAAGTTCGTTGGCATTAGAGAGGCTTTGTAAATGCTATTAGGCTTCTAAATATCGTTTATACTCTTCCTCCAAATGTTTTACGAATGGATTTAATATATTTTTTCTCATAAATAAAGTATCATCGAGGATATACGCTGACATATACTTAGTTCCAAAGGTAAAAGTGATTAGCTTATTTTTGTGCTTTAATATTGATTTTCCATTGAATTGTAGCTGTGCTTAATAGTCTAAGATATTGCCAAACGAAATATACTGTATGAGACTTTTCATTCCAATAAATAAATTATAATTAATAAAATGTTACTTTTTACATATAGCTTGCAGCAACTTTATTTTTTTCTTTTTTCACTGCAATTGGCTTACTGAGGCATTTTCTTAGTTGCTAATTTGCATTTCTATGTGGTCTTATACTCTTCTCAATGCACCTATCCGTTTGGCCTCATTTTGGGAAAAGTAGGTCACCAGGATAGTAATGTATCCGAAATTTCAAGTTTAACTAAAATTCCAAGTTGATTTTATCAATGCAAAAAGTTATCCATTAAACGTTTCAAAAGATAACATGTCTATTTTTTTCTGTATACATGTTGTAATATAGCATTATGTGCATAGATTTTTGGTGAAGGTTTCTTAAATGAACTTTATTTTCTTCAGCAGATGCATACTTTAAGTGCCGGCAATTGGATGGTAATTGGATGAATGTTAAATAGGAGTAGGTCGCGGATGATGGTTGCATGACAAACCAGCTAATCTAAAGCTGTCGGTCTCTCCTTTGGGTATAGATTCCATCTGAACTGTTGTGTTTCGCCCCGTGGGAAAGATAATATAAAGCCCTTTATGATCTGGAGATAATCAAATTTGCCTTCCACATTGGTTCTAAAGGCAAAAGTATTTCTATAACATTAATATTCACTTCGGCTACTAAAATTAAGAAACTTATTGGAATTATTAGTGTTATGCTCAAAGGTTTGATTTTTCAGATAACTTTCATTTCTAGTAATTGACCTGAATTTAAGGCATGCTATGTAAAAGTTATTTATGGAATGGAAAGGTATTCTTCACCTACTCTATAATTCAAATATCATCAGGTAGCGAAACGGAAAATACAATAGGATTATTATGGAAGGCAAGATTTTAATTAACATTATTAAAACCGAAGAAATTACTCTAGAAGAAAAAATATTGTAAGAAATTGGAAAATGTTTTAGACACTGACTTTATTGTCTGCGCAATCTCCAGTGTCGTACCCAATCGTGTCATCATTAAGTCATAATGTCGTGTCCAATATCGTTCAGGTCTCTAAATGTGAACTCGAGATGGTCATGATACACATGCGATAATATCGGTCTTTTGGAATGCATAAAAACCGTTTCTAAGCGAACAAATAAATTTTCAAATTGCTGTAATAAAAAATGTAGGCATTTGATGGAGTGAATATTCAATGTTGCAGCATTGACTTTCATCGTCGTCCAGACATGATCATCTTTTGTAGTGCCTCATTCGTTATTTCTATTGCAAGTTAGGGAGGAATTAAATGCAACACGGGTGTTATAATTGTTTTATATAAAGTTAAATGGTGTGAAAAACACCGACCGAATGAGATCGTGATATCTTGATCAACTTTCGTGTATATTATATTTGATAATGAAATCGTACCCGCTTATATGAGGCTGGGTGCTCTGAACCAGCCTTGAAGAGATGTGACACAAGGGTGTCGCATCGATAAGTACGTTTGATCAGTAGGTAAAAGTTGTTGGTCAATGACTGGAGAACCCAGGGTTTATATTAATTTTACATTTGCAATAGCATTTCTTTGTTGAGACTTTTTAAAACATTTTAAAACAGCATTCTTTATCTTCACATTGTATATCCATGCCTTCTCTATATTTCTTTAGTAATTTTAAGGAGGAAGAACCTCGTCCCTATCGAGGTGTTTTTTATTCACTCTTGGTATCTCAAAATTTGTTTATCTAATAATATAAAATCCAAGCAGCGTATTTAAGGGTACCCCTCTCTAGAATGCTAATGCATTGGTGCAGCTTTATGGGTACTCGAACTTCTTTGGAAATTCGATGTTGCCCAGGCAATAAGCGCTTCATATCAAAATCCTTTACAAGATTAATTTTAATGCAAATGTACTGTAAATTACATCACGTACAGCACGAATAAAAAGAAAATTGAAGAGAATTATTTCCTGTTGCTGAAAACGGATTTAATTACGTTCGTTCGCAGGTTTCCGAGGCGTTGATCAGATGATATAAACATTTTAGGGTGTCGTCCGCCTATGTTGTTTAGGATCACAAAAGTCCTAGACCTGAGGACGCCAGCAAGCTAGCTGGTGAAACTGTTGTAATCCTAAACAACATATGTGGACGCCACCTGAAAATTATATATTGTTATCATTTGCCTTAAATTACTTTTTTATAAATGGAGCAACGTGGAAATTATCTCTGAATTATTCTGTGAATCGGCGATATCAATGAAATCGACGTCGTAGTGGCTCTATGGATGTGAATCCTCCTCTTTAAGTCCTCGCGAGGCCTAGATTGCGTCACGCACTCTGTTTTCAAGCTCCAATTTCAGGTTTGTATTTATGATTTTGTGTGATCAATTTTTACTTGATAGCCATTCCTCAATAAAGTTTGTCGTAACATTTACATAGGAGTGACGCGATGCCTTCCATGATTTTGTTCACTTACTACTTTAAATTATTGAGTTATTAATATTTTTATGTCCATATCCTTTTTATGCGGTTAATTTTTTACGTATTTTTACTGCATTAAAATTATAGCTCCTCTGCTAACTTGTGCCTACTCGAGTAATAAAATGAAACATTATCATGCGATAATTGAAAATGTCCGTAATTTGTGGCTCCCGTGAAAATATTTACTTCCTATCTTCCAAATATTTTCGTCCTAACAAAACTTTTGGCAAAATTGCCAGTTACCTCCGGAAAAGGAACTGAGACTTTTGTTACATGCACTTCACTAGCTTAAGGGCTTAATTCTAGGTGAATGCTAACTTGTTGAATCTACCTCCGGGTTCGTCACTAAGAGAATGAATTTTTGAAGTTATGATATTGCTTAAATAATAGATACTACTGTGCATTTTAAGTAACTAATCCTTCACTATTCCAATACTACATATAATTTTAATGATTGTTAAAGTTGGTAGAAGTTCGAAGTTGGTAGAAGATAGTATTTTGGTACGTACAATTAGCGTGTTATTTTAGAAATTCCTTTATTGACGCATGTGTATTTATTTTGTCTTTCAGGAAAACTTGAACGTTCTCCACATCGCGGCGATGCACTCCAGGGAGGATGTGGTCAAACTTTTGCTGGCCAAGAAAGGCGTTGACGTGTACGCAACCGGAGGGGTAAGTTATCGCTCGGAATAAAGGGCTTATTTTTCCTTGCACCAATAGTACTTGTGTACTATTGGTGAACATACGGGTCACTTTTCCTGGATTCCTAAATAAAATTAGTTATAAATAATCAGTGAAAAATCTGGCTTTCTAAGTTAATAATCAGCGAAAAGAAATTTGAGTGGATTCATGTAGTTTTGTTAGCCATCAAATAAAGCATTTCATCGCTTTTTTTCGATTGCTTTTGCTTTGCAATATTATATCCTTCTGTTCCAAAATTTAAGCATTAACGGAGTTAACAAAGTTTTAAGGTTTATAAGTCAATTAATAAGTGATAATAATATTTAATGATAATGGTGCATATTTTTTAAAAACTCGTTTTTATGCTGAAAGTTGTGATGCAACATTTTAGGCTCTTAGCCTAACAAATCTTTTGCAGTAGACAAATGCTATGAATATCAGCCGATAAATTCAAAACTTCTTGATTGCACGACCTCATTAGCATAATTTTTAATAGATAATAACATGGAAACTCTACCAAGAATACATAATTTTGAATTGCTTCTTAACTCACATGGAAAAAGTATCATGCATTCCTCTAAGCATCGAGAGTATTACCATTGGGCACTGTGTTGTGGTGCGAGTAGGTACAATACCCTAATGAGGAGGAATTTATTTTATAAAAGTGAGCATTCGAAGCTCCCAAGTAAAGCGTTGTATCTTGCTCATTTCGGGATCAAACACTAGCTTGCACCTTGAATTGCCGGGATCCACATTTCTCCATGAACCACAGCTACCCTATACAGGGTGTTTCAGGAGGAAATGTATATATTTCTGGAGGACGTAAGGTAGATGATACTAAGCCTTTTTTGTACTAAAAAAACACGGGTTCGCAACTCCTTAGTTACCGAGCTATGACAACGCAAACATTTTGTGAGAATCATCCTACAGTTACCATGAAAACGCTAAAAAGCAGTGGATCCTACCTGTGATTTTGAAGGAAAAGTTGATCATCACTTTTGATATAACTTTTGATTCCTTATTTCCTCTAGTACATGTGATAGGATAATAAAACTACCAGTTTCAGAAAGTAGATAAAAATTAATAACTTTTAAGTATTTAATTCGTTTTTCGTATCTCCCATTGTAAAAAAGTTATCCCAAAAAGTGTCATGTCATCGCTCCCTTATCAACGTCTCTATCAACTCTACATTTCTTTCCACTTTAATCCCAGAGTTCAATGCACTGTGACACGTGAACCTCGAACACTATCTTAATAGGCTAAAGTATAAATACTGGCCCCCCAAAATCATCCTGAAACTTGCAAAATTAATTCCATTTTAATAAATCTTTGCTGTTTTTGATAAAAAAGTAAAGTATGCTGGCGCGTCCTTGCAAACAAAGGGCCTCGACATTGATGGAAAACATTGTTTCTTTTCAATTCTGGCATATAACGACTAATGCATTATCAGAGTGTATCTCCATGACATTTTCTTGGACCCAGGTGCCAAAACTGTGAATGCAAGATTGTCATATCAGCCACATCATAGTCTTCTACAATTGTAGTCGGCCGTATTCTTATCATCCGAAATAGTTACGAGCTACTGAATTTGCTCTCTAATTTATAGCATCATGGCATTAGTAATACATGTTTTCTGGTCCTGCTCTTAATATATTATTTGGATTCGTGTCAGACTGTACTTCATAAATTGGTTATGGGTTGGATATTTACCGTTCAAAAAACTGCATCCCTTTACTTTCTTTTGTGAACTCTCCATCTCTTCACCAATTGAACGATCTCATGCATTTTAAATATATGCTCATCGATCGTTACTATAGACCCTTGCTGAACTTTCTCAAAGGCCTTTCTCACGAATCTTTAGAATTCTCTTCAACTCTTATTTTCATATAAAATATTGGCTTTCTTCATTTATTTTAAATTCCACTGTTCTTGGCTTCTCTGTCTTCTTAAGTGAATATTTTTTTTCATTTCTTGGATCCACTCTCAAATCTCTTTCTTCAATCCCCTTGACTAATGGTTATGACATCCAAGTTTTGAATAGAGTGAATATTCTGGCTAGAACTCCCAATGTACCCTAAAATTCCTCTCTGTTGTATCAATGGTTAACCGAGTGTAATTCTTTTGCAAAATATGAATCCACTACCTAATTACGGGAGTATTATAAATTGAGCTTATCGCAAGTTTGTGCTTGATTTGTCCTAGATATCTCCGGACATATGATACAAACGTCAGAGCAAAAATTCTTGCCTGAAAAAGAAAGCAACGGCGAATATAACGGCTCAACATCAAAGCGTGAGAACAAATGTTGGAATTCGTCAATATGGAGGCCTTGCAACAACAGCATTGTTGCGATGTGGCACTCACCAATTCATTGTTTTTTTAGCTCTCAATCAGCCCCCTGAATTAAAATTGTACATGGGTAATGTTGCATCACACGCCAATAATAAACCATCTTCCCCCAGCTTTGAATACTGCGAAACTTCGACGTAAAAAACGAAAATGACGACACAAAAAATCTAAGGTGTACTAAGGTATCTGTGTTTTGAGACAAAGGCGTTTGAAATTATTCAAAATAAAATATTTATGCATTATATTGCAAAATGTTTAATTAATGACGTAATATAATGCGCCGTTGCTTTCTCTTTCGAAGAAGCACTTGTATCATATCTCCGGAAATATCGAGAATATATCAAGCACAAATATACGAACATAACGAAAAGAAACGCTGAAACGTTGATGCACATCGAAGCACGGACCTAAGGGTCGATTGTGTTTTGTCCATAGGGATTCTTGTACACCAGCCGAGGAAACCTGCAGGGTATGTTTCTCTAGGAAAGTGTATATGTATGTGCACCAGTGAAAAGAGGGACAACCAATCATGTGATTTAATTAATTTGATTGCTATAGGCATTAACTCTTGCATACAAGTAAATACGTATTAATTTTTGTAAATATATTTAATTTATCTTTCAAAGAAAAAGCTTCATTTCTCGATGAAGTACCTACCGTAAATATTCGAGATACAGTAAATGATATTAAGTAATTCATGACATGGTTTTAGTATAATATATTCGTGGCCTTTAATGACCCAACTGAATACGTAAGACTTGAACTGTTATTTGAGAACTAAACTCAAAATCCCCGCATACACTTGGGCACAAATGCCTCAGAGATGCCCTTGCGATGCACCTTTACAAGTCTATTGTGGAATTGAGGATGGATCGGGAGTGTTGAAACTTGTACTTAATAAACTATTCAGTACTTAGTCATTTGCGATATTGTTTTTATGTTAGCTCCTGTCATTTAATAAGCCTTTAATATTGTTTTGCGTAACTTTAAAATCATTTCTGCTCCATTTTTTTTCGAACTTAAAATGCAAATCGTGCATCCTCGCAATTTAATTCCGTGTTTATGAGCTTTCATCAACGTGTTATGTCTTAACTTTTGTTATATCTATTCCAGCCCAAGCAACAGACGGCTATCCACATGGTGGCCTTACGGCAAACCGGAACTGCCACGGCCATCCTCCGAGCTCTGCTCGTGGGAGCCGCGAAGGAGATAAGACTGCGACCCGATGCCGTGAGTGTTACATTTCACTTCTTCCAACTACGTCCCCCCCCCAAACCCCTGCGTACTTGCTGTTCCTCTCCCTCTTTGGATATGACTTATTACTTGTGTCTGATCATAATTATATTCCATAGTAAAAATCTCTATTCCTATATTTATGTGTGCATACAGTGAAGTTTAAAGTGCCTGTATAATACATTATAAAATTCACAGCTTCAGGCTCTTCTTTGTAGAAACTTTTAATATTCATTATAATAAAGTTTTGTACTTTTCTACACTTTTTATTTTTTTAAACACACTACGCGTTTCACCAATTTTATGGCATCGTCAGGTGTAGTAGTTTGTTTACATATATTATATTGTTATCGTTGTAAGATACAGAACATTAAATTTGATTTTTAAAATAAAAGTTTACATTAAAAAATTACAAAAAGAAAATTAAACAAAAATGAAAAGAAGGGTAAAAAAAATATTAACATGAAAATAATAACAACAAAAATGTACATACAAAACTTGGCAAAAACAATGAAATCAAGGGGTGGTGGTATGAGAAAGGTTAACGTTTTTTAACGAAAATTTTCCAGAAAGTAGTGGTGCGGTATGTGTAAAAAGCTGCTCATTGCATAGATTTGGAGAAATCATGGTAATTTCAATTTTTTCTAATGCATCCATTTTTAAACCTTTGGGAAGGAACATTTTTAAACCTTTTTTTACCCTTCTTTTAATTTTTGTTTCATTTCCTTTTTTTTAACTTTTTTTAATGTAAAATTTTCTTTAAAATCAAATTTAATGTTCTTTATCTAACAACGACAACAATATAATATATGTAAACAAACTACTATACCAGAATATGCTATAAAATTGGTGAAACGCGTA
This sequence comes from Pyrrhosoma nymphula, assembly GCA_963573305.1. NCBI lineage: Eukaryota > Metazoa > Arthropoda > Insecta > Odonata > Coenagrionidae > Pyrrhosoma > Pyrrhosoma nymphula. The sequence continues at coordinate 130,701,105 of OY754331.1, forward strand.
GTGTTTAAAAAAAAAGAGTAGAAGAGTACCAAACTTTATTATAATGAATAATACATTATTGTTGAAAAATATCGATTAATGCGTGTGCCCTAGGAAATATTTACATTTGTTACTGGTTAGGACGACAAAAATGACACCAATATGTGAGAACGTGCGTCTCATTTAAGTTAATCACATACAACTCCTGTTTGTCGCTCACACTCCGGAAAATGCGCTTCGATACAGTGATGGCCGAGCAGGATGTCAAAATGTGCGTTTCGTGGAATTTTCAAGACTTACTTTCAAAGGCTAATATCTTTTGATACGCCAACTTCCGACGACCAGATGTCAAAGTAACTATCAATAATTTAAACATCTATTGGTGGTTTGTCATTCTAATTGTAAGTTTTGGAATGAAGATTAAAAGTTAAATTTTTTTTTATTGCAATCACATGGAAAAAAAATAAATATGGAGAAATAAAAATAATAATATTGCAGTTAAGGTCCTGCTAAGCCAAAGCGGCTTGTCAGCAGGTGCCTTTTGTTAAAAAAATATTTTTTTTTGCTGTGCAGCGCTCTGGACAATTTCGGAGCTCAACAATGCTAGCCTATGAGCCTAGCTCTTTCAGTGACTTTTTTAGAGCAGATATGCTATTAATATCCTTCATTGACATAGGCAATTCATTCAACAACCCAGGGACTACATGTGCAAGAGATCTCTTGCCATGGTGGTTAAAATACTTAGGTACAGACAACCTATTTATTCGACGCAGTTGCATGTCAGTATTAATCACACGTTGCTTTATTAATTTGCTGTCAAAAAAGTTGTCACAAATTAACACATAATTATAGAATTCTTTTAATGGTAACAAACACTGATTCTTATATACTTCTCTCACATCGTTTTCCTTTCCTTTGAAATTCAAAACAAATACTTAAGTATAATTAGAAGCATTGTTTTAAATAAATAGATGTTTATACATGTTATTTCGTATTTCATGACCTTAACAAAAACTTACAAATGTATTTTATATGATTAGATTAGGAGATAGTTTTGTACTTTTTTCGCGAGTTATGCCAACTTTGTATCGCGATTTATCGAAAAATGTCGTCGATACCTGGCTCCAAATCGACATTTCGTAGTTTCTCTATAAGGCCTGGGGTTGTGAGGAGTTTTCAAAGATGCGGAGAGTTATGGTGTATTTCTGTGCTATTTCACATGTAATCGCCGATTATATAATTTTACTACGCAATTGATTAGTTTTGTTTGATGAGTTCTTTTGCTTTCAATATCGATCCAATCACATAAAGGAAAACTCGATAATGTGTGACGATTTCTATAGAAAGTTTGAAAATTGAAACTTTTCGTTATCTTCAGCCATTCCAGTGAGCCCAAATATGGAAAAAATAAAAAAAGTGTTTTTGTTCTACAATTTAAAATTTCAACTTAGCCAGCCAGATTCATTAGAGCTTAATTGATCAAATAGAATGAGCCATAACCAAAATTTGAAAGTAAAAATTGACTTTTACTCATTATAGAGAGCATAAAAAGTAATTGAGTGAAACCTGGAACTTTACCATGTCACACTCGGAAATTATGAAACATTTTATAACTAGAAAAAGAATGCTTTTGAATACTTCTCTATTAGTTTAAATTAAGTAACAATTACTCTAATCTAACTGATATTAATACCATTATTTATTATGTTTTTGCTATTCACAGAGTGTACAGGTCAAAGTAGTGTACGTTGTTAAGTGTCATTTGTGTTAGTCACACCCGGAGCCAAAGTTTTGTTCCAATTACAATAGTGTTAGTTAATTTTTTAAATTGCATATTAATTTTTATATTACCTTATTTTATGGCTTTAGGTATGGAAAGGTGTATTCTAGTGTATTTTAGTTGAATTATTTGATGTGAACACCTAAAATTAAACGCTCTTAAGTCACACCCGGAAGAAATGGAATTGCAGGAGAATATATAATACAAATAGTTAGTTTATTTCGCTGTTAGTAATTTAGAGTTCACTAATCACCTTTATTCTTTGATGAGCCTTTTTACTCTCGCTGAAATTATGCTATGACATTCCTAGACGACTCCAGGTATCAAATGAATATGTCATAATAAATGGAGAATATAACAGCCATTGATTATTTTATGCATTGCTTATTCTTTTGGGTTTCTCCTAGAATTTATATAGTTCCAGGCTAATACTAATGCTCTTAAAAGTTACTTCGCATTTCATGAATAGCTTTGTAAACATTATGTAGTAAACTACGTAAGCCTGGAACTAAGAATAGGCTTTTTTCATAACTTTTAGGGAAGATGGTTGATTTATGTAAGATCTCGATCAAAACCTATCCGAATAACTTCCTTTTGTTTTTGTCTTAATCGCTTATAGAGCATGCATTAGAGGTACCTATTGGGCGCTGGATGAAAGGGGTCAGATAGCTGAAGTGACTGTGCTTCCATCTGTCCCCAATACAAACGACTTATTATTAATATTATTTATAAATATCCCTATTGGAAAACACCCTAGAACATTGAACCCCCGTTTTCCCTAGAAAATATACTTCTGGGGGATAATTTCCCTAAAATACATTTTCCATGGGAAATGTTTTTGAAAGTGGGTTCCAGTGGCTTACAATATTTATTTTTTGCACCAAATATAGTTGACCCTGAGAGGTGTTTTTTATAATGGTTGCACGTCTTTTTTTATTGAGAAATTATTTTGTCAGTCTCATTATTATTAATTGTGATAACTCTATGGTTAAAAAGAAGAAACTATCCTGAATAAAGTTTTGCTTTTATAAATATATATTTTTTCCTCTTTAGTCATTCACTATATGTACTGCACACACTATGCAATTGCTGGTGTAATTTTTCCAATGCGTGAAGGCTTTCCCTAAAGTAGCGTTTTGTGCTACGAAAATTACTGACCGAAGTTTTTCATTTCAAAAGAAAAAAGTTCTAGGACTCCAAGGATTTTTTTCCTAGAACTTTTTTCTTTTGAAAAGAAAAAAGTTCTAGGAAAAAAATCCTTGGAGTTTAAGGGCATTTCCACAGGATATAAAATTTTCCTGAGGAATTTTCAATTTTTCACTTGATTTTTCCAATGTTTCTGGGGAATTCTTACAGGGACATTTCCATCAGGGTATTTACCTCTGATTTTATTGCTGCCGATAACATGGAAGAATGAAAATGGTGTTTGAATGGAAAATTGTGCGTTATATGCGTCCTCCAGTAATATCTTGTGGACAAGATGATGTTTCGAGGGGAATTTCTAGCCTCTCCGCCGACGTCTAAGTATAGCTTAAAATCTTTCCATCATTTAGCGCACCTCGTGACAAGAGCACCCAACTCTGGGGCGCAGAAAAAGGGGAGGAGGTTATTTTGGATGGCCCGAAATGATTAATGGCTGCGAGGTTCACTCGAGCGTTCCCCATCCATTCTTCTCTTCTTCACCCGCCACGGCACTTTCCTTGCCTCTCAGCTGCTATAGAGAGACAGGGAGGGGATGCTTCGAAACGTCGCCTCGTGGGTCGGCCGAATGCGAAGTTCGGGTAATCGCCCGCGTCTCTCGCATTACTCGTGCGCAGTCGTTGACGATGGTTCGGCGGCGAATATCAGCCTCGGTCGTTGGATTTTTAATATTTTAGATTCTACAGGGTGATTACAAAAGAGTGCGTCGGTTTCAAATATCTGTATTTTTGCAAATGGTACGAGCTACAGAGCTGCGCAACCTGTTAAAATAACCGGTACATTCTCTAGTTTTGCTGAAAAAATAACATTACAAATGTTCAATATATCCTCGTTGAGTAAGCCGAACAATGTCAAGTCGATATACAAATTCCGCCCACACTCTGTGAAGCATGTCAGCAGTTACTGTCTTCACAGCCAAAGTTATGCGTGCTTTCAATTCCTCGCTGTTTCTAGGCAATGATGGCACAAAGACTTGAACCTTTGATATACCCCCACAAAAAATCACATGGTGTGAGATCAGGTGACCTCGGAGGCCACAGATGAAGGGCGAAGTCTTGCCTTGCATCTTTGTGGGTACGTCTCATTAAGATGAGCACGAACTGAGAGGTGCCAATAAGGGGGAGCTCCGTCTTGGTGAAACACAAAATCATTGGAATCTGCTTCCAGTAGAGGAACAAGCCAATCTTAATCAATACCTACTAACAGCGAGGAATTGAAAGCACGCATAACTTTGGCTGTGAAGACAGTAACTACTGACATGGTGTGGGAGGAATTTGAATACCGACTTGATATTTTTCAGGTTACGGGGTTGCCTTGTTCACTATTTATAATGAAACATGTCGTCTATCGTTTCCTCTTACTATTCTAAATTGATATTTTTCTTCCCGTGCTATAGAATTGAAGAAATTTGCTGGCGGACTCAACTTAAGAATTTCTTCTGACTTGAGGATGTGATCTATCGAAAAATGATAATTCTCCATTAATTCTAACTCAGGGTAAAACTGCATTTAAAATATTTTTGAAAATTTTGGTTTTAAAACTTTTCAAAGTACTTACGAAATTTAGTGCTTTTATCAATTTAATTATTCTAAAATTTTTTTCTGAGATATTGTTGGGTATCTTTAATGTCTTTAAAATGAATCGGCCCTGAATTTTTATTTCACTTCAACACATGGGCCGATAACACTTTCGAGGTATTGGGTACACTGTTATCGGGACGAAATTCAATCATTATTTGAGCACATTGGATTGTTAGTCAAATTTTTCATCGTTTCACATTAAGTAGTATACTCGTTTACATCAATTCTTAGGCTAGCGTGGACATAAATTCACTACTTATTGAATAATACCTCTATATTTCCATTCATTAATTATTGCATTCCGATGTACGAATTAACTATCGAGTAAAGAATAGCCTATAATTAAATTCCAATTCGTGGCATTCGCTTTGCATTGTAAAATGATAAATAACTTAGTTTTTCCACACATGTTTCCTAAGTTTCGACGAAGCACGTCATTCTCAGGCTCTTTCATCATATTAGTAGAACCTGATGATGACGAGTTTCGTCGAAACCTAGGTCGTGTTTGAATAAATCTATGTGGAAAAACTAAGTTATTAATCATTTTACGGATTTCCGATTCGTACAAAGAGACACTCAACGGGTGCCTTTTGCTCTGTGAGGTGAGTATACACTTCCAATCCAACTCAAGGTACCGGTCGCCGCCTGTGGTTGCCTACTGGGGTGGTAGAAGCCCAACGGGAAACTGTGAAGGCTGCACTGAGAAAAATGGAGTGGGGAACGATTATCCTTGGGTGGAGATGGAAAAGGTCTACTCCATTGTCAATGCAGGCTTGAGCGCTTAACATTGCTATAGCCTTAATACGAAAACAGCATCAATGGTTATTAATTTTTTTCGTATAAGAAAGACGATCCTTTGATTTAAGTGGGCAGAAAATCCTAGTTTCAAAATCTAGCCTTCGCAACGTGCCCCAGAATATTACCAAATAATTTCTTAAAAACCAAAGTTTTGCTATTTTTTTATAAAACACACAACCACTTCATAATAAAGTTACTCCACTTAAATCAACAAATGGCTCTTCATCCAGAGAAGAAATAAATTTCAAGTCTCCAGCTGTCACGGCAAAGCCGTTACTGGGTTAGAGGGAAACGTCTAAACGAGCTTCTTAGCCCCGATATAGAGCCACCTTAAGGTAGGTTTTTGCATTATTTGTCTGTCGCGCAAATAAAGAAGAAACCGCGTATTTGACCAGCTGTAAAATTTGAAATCGAAATAGTGTATCGGTGAAATTCCGCAATGATGATCGCGTACAATTCAGGGGGTTTCTTCGTCATTTCAGTGGAATCGATTGTCCGACTGGGTTCTCTATTTTGAGTTCGGCGGGCTTGCTTACGCGCGTGGGAACGCAAACCGTCACACCTAATTTGGAAAAGAAAATATTTCAAAAATGGGAACAAAACTCGACCCCAATATGCCATCCTCCCATTTCAAGGGCTCGTTTCCTTGCCCCGGAAATGCTGAATTCGATGTTTTAACATCCCTCCCAACTTATTTGTATTAAAATTTTCCGATCCTATTTTCAGGGAACGATTTTCATTCATCGTGATGAAATCAATTTTAAATCAGTACGGTTCGTCAATGATGCACATTATCATTTTTAAGACATTCCACAATTATTTCAAATTATTATTTTCACATGTGACTCAAAATGTCAAAATTGACGTGAATTAAATGCCGATCTCATGTGTGCTTTGCCTGATCTTGCAATGATTGTGAGCACACTGGGACGTTGTATGTGTATGTACCATTTGTTGTAAAATTTATTACAATTTGTTGAAATTGATAACCCTGAACAAATGTTTGTAAATTTGAATAAAATAAGTGTGAATTATTTGCTTCTACGTAAGGATTAATTTAGGAAAAATCTTCCATAGTGCCTAATTGAGTGCCTTTTACAGAAGTTCGATAATAATTACTGATTGTAAAATTCATTATTGGAGTCGATTGTATTTATTTTACGTCAGTTTTTACATGACATTTTTTTCTTGCGTAAGGCCGCATAGTATATTTCTAGCTGCGAAAAATCTGGGCTGTGACTTGGTGTTGGATTGAGGGAAGTCGTTAACCAGTGGGAATGAAATCTTAAACTGTCCCTTGCTAATGGAATTCTATCTTTCCCAGCATAATTCGCTTAAATGTCTGTATTTCATTATAAATCTCCAGCCTTTGATGGCTTAAAAAAAGTAATTTTTAAAATTATTGTTCAAAGTCTTATAATTATGTATATACACAGTATTTTTTTAAAATTACTGTCCTGAGTCTTACCATTGTTCATATGAATTTTGCGCCAATTTTATGAGTCTGTCCCTAGGTTATGAATTTTGAGAGCAACATCTTAAATATGCACCAAGGGGATTTAATTCGCCATGAAAATATCGTATGATTTGACAAGGATTCGAACTCTGATCTCCCATTTACAGGTCAGGTGCCTTAGCTAGTTAGACATCCAAGCCATTTTTATTCATTGAATTTCAGTGGGGGCTTACGCAAAATTGGCTAACATACCCGACCGGCAATTAAATAATTTGGGTTTGAATCCTGGTCAATTCAAATGTTTTTTTTAAATGGAGAATTTAATCCCGTTAGTGTCAATCTTTACACCCGTGCACGTGACTGCGTCCACATCGTTAGTGCATTTTTGTATTGATTGAAAATTTAGTTAAATATATATCTTATTTTATATTCACATAAATATCTCTCAGCGAGTTTCTCTTGGCGATAGCACTGTCAAAATTATTGTATTTCTCATAACGATCATTGCGTTCGTGTACTTGTGAAAGTAATTTTATCCAACTCATATTTTTTTTAGAAATAATGATAGCTTTTCTGCAAGCTTGGTGTCTTCTTGTCTTTGCGTAGCAAATATATGCAATCCGACCTCGGAGAATAAATTAGAAGGAAGGAGAGTGATTTGCAGGCCGATACACTCTTGGATGTACGCAGAAAGGGAACCCGTTGGGAAATTGGGGAGTGCAAGACATATCTCTGGGGTGCTCTAATAACAAGGCCAAGGTTCCTGCCTTTATTTATCATCCGTTCGCCAAACTCGCACGCAGAAAGTTCTCGATCCCCTCATCAATCTGGATTGGAAGGGCTCAGCCAGGGGACCAACTGCCTCTTACCCCTGCAAGGAACCCTGCCAACCAAACAAACCAACCTACCCTACGCTGCACGGCGACCCGGATTCCGGAGACTATTCACTCTCTCCCTCAACTACTGCCTGCTCTTCCGGCAGTGACCCATCTCCGTGCACGGAACCGCCACTCCTCCACTCTTGCTTGCTCGTGGCCTAGTGATCCATATGGCTGCGAATAAAAAAAGGCAAAAAAAATAAGATACCCGAACTCAAGTGCCGCTCCTAAAAGCGTTCGACCGTGATTGGCATATGGCCGAATAACACACTTATAAAAAGGGCGATGCGTGCCCTAAAAGATGAAAACAGAGTCCTCCTCCGTACTAGCATGTAAACAAATCCCTTCGTCTTCTTCTTTGACGCCTCCTTCCATACCCCTCATCTTCTTTTCATTGAACTTCAGAATACCGGGTAAATGAGTAAACAACTTTGAAGCCTCGAGCCCACGCGAATCAGCGCGGAGAGAGCCCATTTCTCAAAGGGCAACTCGTCAAATATATCCTTAAGATTCCTCTCGTTCAAAGTTCCTGCGAAGCATCTTAAGGGTTGACAGCGAGAAGTCCTGAATAAGTAATTGAGAGGGGATTGGCCATACCCTGATCATTTTTAAAGGAAAAATGTCAGTAGTCTCAACCCAATATTAGACGTTTGCTGATTTCTTAGGAAATAGTGGGCGGTGTTGACCCGATGTTTACTCCGATATTAACGTAATTTGGGCCATAATACCATTAATGTTTCGAGTAGTTGTTGGTTTGTGACATGAATGCCTATTTCAAAATTGTTCCAAATTTCAGTGTGATTCATCTTGTCACTTTTTTCAATAATAATTATTTATCGAGCATAGGGAAAAAAAATTTAAAAAAGCTATTCCTTGCCGACGTTTTGAAATTTAATAATGTCCCCTAGGATGTCATTTCAGGGCTACAATAGTGATACAAGAGATCGTCAAACAAAAAAATCAACCACCAATACCTATGCAAGAAAAATATTTGTAATAACATTAGTAATTTAACCATCAGTATTAAATATTTGTAATAACATTAGTAATTTAACCATCAGTATTAACTTAGAATATTTAAAAAAAACTATACCATAATTGATTTATACTCTCGTAACCGCTGTTACTAGATACATTTCATAAAGTTACCATGAATACTATAAATATAAGCATTCATATAGTCTTCATAACAGGAACTGAGTTTCAAAGAAAATTATAACCCTTTGATTTAGAGCCAAAGTTGAATTTAATTTTTATTGGATGGGGTGGTGTGATCGGAAATTCAAATATATACCCGGTTTATTGAGGTTTTCTCCACCAATCCACCGATATGGAGCCCAAAGGAGAAAGGATATGAGTGTATCTAAAAAAGAAATGGAGCAGTTATTTTCAGTTTCATTAGTGAAAGATAATTTTGGGTGAATAGTGTTGAAAATTCCGTAAGGTCACCATCCCTTTTGGTGCGTGGGATGGCGAGAAGAAAACCATCCACAAAAGTGTATTAAAAATATTCTAAGGTAATACTGAGGGAAGAATTACACATTTTACTTGTATTGATATTTTTGGTTGATTTTTTTGCTTGATGATCTTCCGTATCGTTTTTGTAGCCCTAAAGATGGAAATTCTTAAATCACGAAACGTTGTGAAGTCGAATAGCTTTTTCTTTTAATTTTAAACTTACTCTCGATAAATATTTTAATATTCTAAAAAATAATTACCAAAATAATGCATCGACAAAATTTGCTTATTTTTGTCACTCTTCAGTGACATTTCGGCTGACTTTCATAAAATTCATATTCTATGCGACTTCCCCATGTGCTGACTTTTCTCAAAATCTTCAGTACTAACGTACTTATTCAATGCGGAGCACGTCAATAGACGTGCTCCTGGCTACTTCGTCTGGCGGAGCACGTCAATTGACGTGGTCGTTCCCTTCCGAATCGCTTTCACTTTTTTCGAGCCGATTTTGACGACTTTCATGAAAATCGGGCCCGCTTTGAATGAGTTCTGATCTTAGCTCCTGCAACATGCAGCTGACTGTCAGCCTGCCAGCCTGCCAGAATCGGTCTTAACGCGATTAGGTGCTCCTAAATGTGTACGCTTTGATTTACGGCTGCTTAATGGATAGAGTTATTATCAAACTTTCATTGCATCAGCAAAAATTAAATCGTTGTAATTTAATAACATTGCAGAGTGAGTTTTGGATGAATGCTAAGTGAAAAGTTTCTTCTTCCACTGCCCGCAAGAAGCATCCAAAAATATCAACCGAAAAAATAACGAGGAGCAGTTAATTAAAGAAGAAACCCAATGCCTTGAAGAACGGAGAGAACTACGGAGAAGAATGTTGACAGTTGGTAGTTAGTAGCATGGCATTGGTATGGCCAAATATCTTGGAATGCTTCTCCTCTTACAGGTTAAGTGTAATAGTTTAGCTCATTACAAAACACCCATTTTTTTCATAATAAAACTCTGTTGGACTGGACTGGATATCGTTATTCTGCATCTAAAACAGCCAAAAGTAGATGTAGTGTCTATGTAGAACTACCAACACTATTTGATTAGAAATGTAAGTTAGAATAGAAATAACTAACTTATTATATGTTAGATTTGTATCTCGAGGATAGGTCAAAAATTTACAAACTATAACTCCTTGCCAACGTTTCGGTGTATAATTGACACCATCTTCAGGGCTACAATATTACGGTACAACAACATTATTAATGAAGTAACATTAAAAATATCACAAGTTTCACCCTACAAATCAAAGTATCATACACGTCATTACAATATACAAATAAGAATTACCTCGAATTTAGCTAGATAATTCTTATTTGTTACTGTAATGACGTGTATGATACTTTGATTTGTAATGTGAAACTTGTGATATTGTTTATGTTACTTCATTAATAATGTTGTTGTACCTAAAATTGTAGCCCTGAAGATGGTATCAATTATACACCGAAACTTTGGCAAGGAGTTATAGTTTGTAAATTTTTGACCTAACCTCGAGATACAAATGTTACATTCCATGAAGAGGTCGATAATACAATACTTCAATTTAACTTATTATATTTACGGAAGAACTTAGTTAATTCCACTTTTATTTATTACTACGACTCTGCTTTCGACACTTGGTGTCATCTTTCACCTTTGTGTCACCTCAAGATAACACAGTATCGAAGTCTGAGTCGTTGTAATAAATACCAGTTACCACTTTATCTAAGTTATTTTAATTCTTCCGTAATGGATAACTGCCCCAAGTCATGCCTACCACAGTTTCCTTTGTTATTTATTATTTATGCTACTATTTAGTGTCTTAATAGCCTGTGTCATACTTCTCTGGATGATGGTTGAGAGGACCTGTTAGCGCGTCAATGTGTATCGCACATTCCACACACTCTTCCATAATGAAGGTCGATTGGGACTCTGCGGAAGGAGGGCAGACAGACACCTCATTCATTCCTTTATTTACAGCGAATGTTTTGAGCAATTTGGGCAGTCGGTCGGAGTGTGTCGCCAGCGATCCCCCTCTCCCCATTTGACCCTATTATGTCCGCGTATCCTTTGAGGGCATTAGGGCAAATGGGGATTCAATGTCTGTCTGCCCTGGAGTGTTTGGGGGGCGGGGGGAGGAGGGAGGAAGGGTAGGGGGCATACCCCTCCCTCTCTCTCTCCGCGTCCTGTCTACTACTGCCTTTCCTCCTCTGCCGGCCCTTGCCGGGACGGGTGGGGGAGGAGGGTGAAGTTAGGGGAAGGAGTGGAATGAGGGGGGCCTCGCGCAGAGCCAGATGGGAAGAGATTGAACTGTCAGGCGCGGTTTCGGAGATGGTCTGCACAGCGCGGGTCAGGAGAATAAAAAGTATCGCCAAGGGTAAGACCTGTGAGGTGGGGGAAGATGAGGAAGACGCTGCCCATGACCCTATTCCACTGTGACCCTTAATAATGGAAAAAAATAAAAACTGGAAGATAGCAAGGATAGATTCGGACATCTGAGAAAAGCTTAACCCCATTCATTGCGGAATTGGAGGATTGGGACTCACTACCTCTCTATCTCTCTCTCTCTAAACTTTTTTTTTTCGCTTTCTTCCTCATTTTTTTTCATTGTTTCGAGACCAACCCGCAGCGAGTGTTGCGTTTATTGGGGCAACGATTCTCCAGTTGCCCAGCGGTCAGTTTGGGTGATTGGAAAGTTTCATCCCTAGGTGGGCCATGTGCTCCGGCTGTTTTAGTGCCTTCGTTCACAACTTCACCCAAAATGGTGCACGAGGAGCTACCACTTCTGCGTCAGCGACGAATCTATATGTGTACGGTCTTTGCTGACACCAACTTCACCGGTGAATTCCGAAGATTCAGCCGATACGGCGTGGAATTTTAACATGATATGGTTGAAGAGGTAAAAGCGATTTTCCACAAAGAAAAGTTTAAAAAAAGACTATTACGACCGAGGTTTCGATGTTTCACCTGAAGATGATACAAAACATCGAAACCTAGATCATAATAAAGTCTATTTTTTTAACTTTTATTTGTGGAAAATTGCTTTTAACTCTTCAACCATATCAGCTTCACTGTTATTTTTACCTTTTTTATCAAATTCCGAGCTTTTTTCATTCCTCTCCTTTTTACGCGGCGCTCGTTATCATGAGAATTCATAATTCGTTAAGTCGTTTTTCAAATTCGAGGTGAAAAAATGTCAACTTAACATTATAAGTGTTATATTTTCCATTTTATATTCACTATGCTACTTTTTACTCAAAGGAGATGGCATACACGAAGTCACATGGACTCTCTAAGAGTATGCGAGCACTTTAAAGCCTCTAACTGACCACGTTTAAAAAAGGGAAATTCGTATCATCGAAAGGCTAAATTCCTTTTAGCCATGATAAAAGTTGAACCGTCAGAAAGATTACTTACATTAGGGCTTTAACTAAATATGCGAGGATATGCGAAAATGTTTTTTTTTTAGGCCCCTCAATTTATTTTAAGATTTCCAATTGGTAGCGTTGCAGTTATGTTCGGTAACATTTGCTTTGATCTCAGTAATATACGGAAAAGTCATACCGCGTAGATTTTATGTTCAAAGTAAGTTTCCTATTTCTCACAGTAATTTGAAGAAAGAAGAAAGTTCAACTCATTTTCATGTGTGAGAGAGAAATTTCTGTAGTTAAAGGTTTTGTTCCGGACGGAACGCTCGCCTGAAATTACTTAACCTTGCAATTCTGCGCTCCATACTTCGCTTCCAATTTGTCTCCGCTGTCCTCACATGCTGACATCGAATGGGAGTTATTCAGTCCAGAACAGGAAAACCCGATTTACTGCGAAACATGATGGAAAGCGTCCTTTCAGATCACATTAACTGCGTGGAACCAAACCACTAGTCTTCCTGCTGTGGAGGAATCATTTCAGAGGCGGCATAAAAATCGAGTCCCCGTTGGGGCTCACGGCGTTTGCCGGTATTCCACGTAGGGAGTAGACCGCATTTGCCACCAACGAATGGAGTCTCCTGGGGAAACAACTGTCTTTCACTCCTCCTTGTTGTCTCCCTCATCTACACTCTTATTAAATTCATCTGATGCGCTTCGTATATAGATGAGGTTGCAGTTGAAGAATGTCTCCCTCATACTTTACTTTACCATTTATAACTTCCCGAATGTCCTGTTTAGCTAAAGGTGCTTAGTTGACATTAGAATTTATGAAATGAGATTAAAATAATCTCACTTCATTAATTCACATTAGCAACACCACTATCACGCTCATTATTATTTAAATATTTGATGTAAGATTTACGTTTATTTGACTGAGAGATGTTCTAATAAATTTTGATTCGCCTTGCAATACATTACAACTTGATAAAATTTTAGGGGTATCATGAAAGTTAGTTAATATAGGTTATTAAATAAAAAAGTGGAACAACTAGAAGTCATTTGAGTATTTATCTAGCAGTGGAGAAAGTAAAAAATGAAAAAATATGAACATTATTCTAAAGCGCTAAACTAACATCATATAAAAGAAAGTTTGTGTTACAAGCATACGTAATTAGCAAATATTCAGTGCAAAAAAGAGGGAAAAATATTATGAACATACAAAGCTGTTAAATGCTAGGGCACATGGCCTAAATACCTCGGGTACTCGACTGCTAATCTCTTGCTTGCAGTGAACAACCTGCCTATGGTAGTCTAAACGATATTTCACCATTTAATAATCTCACCTGTTCAAGTTCTTTCATGAAATAAAATCTTGGTCTTGAAATAAAATACTAAAGAATCAAAAGTTCTCCACCTTAATATCGGTAATGTTTGAAGGCGTTTGTGTAAATGCTATAGAAATAAGCAAAACTATTGATGAATAAAATGCGCTGATTGAGTCAGAAGTTGATGATGATTTTATACACCAAAGACGGTGAAATTCGCCATGAAAAAATCATTTGACTTGACCGGTATTCGAACCCGGATCTCCCAATTGCCGGTCAGGTGTGTTAGCCAGTTACACCACCAAGCCATCTTCACTCATTGCGAATTTCAATGATTATAATAAAATTTCAGACTTAATATATGTTTAGTAATCCATTCGTTTTGGTGGTTTAAAAGCTTTGAGAACTATTATGTCATTATTTATTGGTAAATATGGAATTTCCTCCATAATACACTTCAGTCTATAAAAGTGGCCCTTGCTTTGCATAGTACAAAGTAGTATATTCGTTTGTCCGCTTCCCACTTGCGTCTTCGGGGGTGCTTGATTCCACTCGTTCTTAGCGGTAAGAAAACGCCCTTCCGATGATGCGAGCGATCGTTTATACTTAATACCATAGAGTAAGTATATATGTACTTACTCTATGTTAATACCCAACGAAAGATAATCTTATTCACCTGGCGTTCGCATTTTTATTTCCGTTAAGTTTATCCGTTCATTTTGAAAATAATATACTTAGCCTCTTTAAAAATAAAGCCAATAAGGAGAAAAATAATAAAACCATCCACTTTCGATGAATAATTGCTCGCCAACAAGCACCTTATACATGGTGTGATTTTTTTCAAAAAATCAAAATTCATTTTGATATAGGTGATTGCATCGTCAGCGTTTTAATTAATGCCAAATCTCTGACACAGAAAAAAAAATAGAAGATGATAGATGCGTATTCATTTTCAAAACTTTAGTCCTATCTCCTCAGTGCAGGCTGCAGGGAGAACCTCACCTGTAGCTGCAGACTAAATTTAATTCACTATTGATTCCGAGGATGACGGCCTATACGTAGCTGGAACTTCTACCGAGAAAATTTAATTTCAGTTTTAGCGTGATAAACTCACACTGAAAAGGATTCAACTTAGAACTCTAATAATCTACATGATTTCAATTTGATTAGTTCAATAAAAATGTAAATTGCATTAAAAGATTATTACATTAATTTCGTTGAAGCATTTGATGAATTTACAAAATATTTCTTTTAGAGCTGTTATGGGTGGAATAAGGGAAAATAATTAACATCCTCAATGTTCCATAATTAAAATTAAGTGCTTTCTGCGGCTTTATTTAGCTTTCCGCCATATTTAAGCTGGCTTAAATCATGCATCACTATGAATATCATGAAACAATAAAGGAAATTTATCCGCTGCGGTGAAAAATTGTCAATATATATATATATATATATATATATATATATATATATATTTATAAATTCATACAGTCATAGGAAATGGAAAGGGATAGGAACACATAAAAGGACGAACACAGGGTTTGGTGGGGAAGATGAAATTGTGTCGAATCCAGACAAAATTTTCACTTCTTCTTCGGCTATGCGTGCCTTTAAACGCACTGTTCACCTCTGTATTTGTTGTATGTCTGTATTCCTCTTTACCTTTCCTCTTCCACTTGTGTTCGTCTCCTATATGGTGGGTGAAAAAGCTCCTGCGCGCCATCTCTCGGTCGCTAAAGTTGGGCATGGGGTGTGACATAAAACCCCGTCGAGTTGAGTTGAGTAGCCTTGCTGGTGTAACTGGTAGCACACTCGACCGGCAATTGGGAGATCTAGGTTCGAATCCTGGGTAAGGTGAAATGTTTTCTGTCTGGATTCGACACAATTTCATCTTCCCCACCAAACCCTGTGTTCGTCCTTTTATGTGTTCCTATCCCTTTCCATTTCCTATGATTGTATGAATTTATTCGCGCCTTTGAGCGTCTGATTTTCGAATGGATGAGTATATATATATGTATGTATGAGTATATAAAGTCGAATGGATGAGTATATATATACTCATCCATTCGAATTTATGTATATATATATTTATTTATTTATTTATATATATATATATATATATATATTCATACAGTGACTTTGGAAAGAGATTCGCACATTCCACACTAACCCCTTTTATTTGTGCAATTCTCCTTAGTCCTTGATGGAAATATTTACTTCCTCCTTACGATTCCATTTATTTAAATCTAAATTCAAACTCCGACTTGGATATCGCGAACGTACGCGAGTATTCTTCTTGGCCCTTGTCATCTCATTCATCATCTCCGAGCTATCTTAAGCCTATGAACTAAAAAATACCATCCAGTGGTTGGAGCTGAAGAATATATTACTGAGAGAAAAGTGTCACTGGAGATAGAGGGTAATAAACTTCTCTCCTTACGAGAACGAACCAGAATATATCCTCACAGAGGAATAAACCATCGATCTGACTCAAGATCTCACACATACTCAGGTACTCATGGTGCACATGCGATGTTGAAACATATACCGCGAGCCGGGGGCCCTTCCCAAACGTGTCCTGGCGCAGAGGCCTTCTTCCACAATACCACTCAATAATGCAAGGGTCCTTCCTCCTCCCATTTTATTACATTTTCTTCCTAAGGATTCTTTCTCTTTCTGTCTTCCGCTCTTTCGCCATATCACCATAGTGGCCATGAATATACGTCATATGGATCTAAATCTTCGGCACCACTTTACGGGAAAAGTGTTGCCTAGCTTTCCGCAAAAGATAGGTCGCGCTGCAATCGGCATGGTTTCGTCTCTGTGTCAAAAATGGCCGATTTAATTGGGAGGCCAATTCCGGCATTTTTATTTCCAGTATCTCCATTTGAATCACGGCCTTTCCTTATTAGAACCACCTTCTCTAGAGTGGCGGCGCTACAATCTGATTGTTCCTGATTTTTCGGTGCATGCGGAATGTTTGGCAACACCCACTGGGGGCAAGTTTAGGATCCATATGTGTATTCATGATAGTGGCACTAGTCGTCAAAGGCAAGATATAGTACGCAGCCTCTCATTTCCAGTAGTGCCAAATTTGGATTGTTTAAATGGCACTGAATATGTTTAGAATCGACTTACATGCTTCTAATTCAAGTGTTATGTTTTTATTTGTAAGTTAACCTTTTCAGCTTTATCTCCCATACCATTTCCATTTCTTTTTTTCTTCGCTAAATTGTGACGTGTCGCAAGTTAAACCTTCCAGAAGTAAAAGAACTCCCCTCATAACAGTACATATTAATATATCACTAATAAAATTATTCCTGTTGCTCAGTAACACTACAGTGCCTAATCTTAAGCCTCCCGTGGACTCAAATTAGAGAAACCTGAGTAAATGAACTGATATATGAAACCTTTGCAATAGTCTATGCAAAAGGCACATGCCGATGATGGTGATGTATGGTAAGGTTTCAACAGATGGGATTTGGACATTCCGATAAAGTCGCCTCTTGCATGAAACGGCTTCATGCACGTTTCCTCGCCGTGCTTGCGTTCATGAAAGTTATACACATCGTCCGGTGTCTTTCAACTGTCTGAGCCACAGTATCACCTTCCCTTTTGGTTCCCACCACGCTAAGCTTCGGCAAATGACAGGCAAATTGCTACCTGATTACCATAACACTGTTTTCCAGAGTGACTTTTTGAAGTGATAACTTCTTTTGGCCCGTGGGGCACTTTTGGCATGGGAGAAAAAGAGCAAACTGGCGTCACGTACCGTACCGCACTTTTTGCTTCGGCGACGTAGTTCCAATACCGTCGTCAAACTGCAGCACTGCTGTCCTAACAGTGCGCATAACTGCCACCAGATGGTAGGACAAATGGTAAGCGGGAAAAAGTGCACCGTTTTAATCGCGTGCCATATTTCCCTCTTCGTATTCTTTACCGAATCTTGAAATTCAAAGGTTATTAGTTACTTTAGTTATCATAAGCCAATAGTTTCTTTTCTAGAATTCTGTAGAAATAGTAATGAAATAAGTCAAATTATTCATGAGAATTATGAAAATAACATGCGAGAAAATGAGGAAATGGTGATTGAAGATGAAACCAATGATGATGAGAATTGTTAATTAGAAAAGTTAGAATAGAAATATAATTAACATAAGGGATATAAATGAGTGTTATATTATTCAGACGCGTGTACAATACCTATTTTTTCAGATAAATACCTATTTTGTCAGCAAAAAATAAAATTTGCATAAATGGAATATTCATTTTTTTTAAATTATTGTACCTTATTCTCCTTTTTTATTCTGATTTTTTTGGAAATGCAAATCGGTCAAAAAAGTTTTCACTTCCAGCGTGTGGTCCTAAGTACACCCAATTTTTTGGTATTACCTTGCTATATGTATGCCGGATTTAATCATGAAGGTCTTTCTGCTTAGGGAATGCAATATCTGGCAGCGTCAGAATTTTTGGACTACTCATAAATCTCCTCATGCTCCATACGTGTTCATCATTTGCGTTTCACACTCTTCCCACTCCATCACAGCAGTCCATATCCTCTCATTCGTTTCAAAATCGCTGCATCTATCTTCTATCTACTGGGAATACGAATCACGCCCTTCTTTCGGGATCAGTAGGGATCGCAATTCCATTTCTCTATTTCCCTCATTCTTCATGGCTGTTGTCCTATCATTCCCTCCCATAAGTCCTTTCAACGGATCTTACTGTAGCAAGTACATGAAAAATAGCTGTCCAAGCACATGTCCATTGGGATCTTCGAGCAAGACATGACGGAGGTACTATAGAAGAAATTCAGATGACGCGAATTTGAATTTATTCGGAAAAAAATAATCCTGGCCCCTTACATTGCATCTGCAGTTATGCAAGAACTGTAAAACCACAGAAACATTCGAAGAGATTAGTAAAGAAATTTCTCATTTCGGACGTTCGAAATGGGCGCTACGGAGATAAAATAAATCATTAAGCAATGCAAATTCAACAATACGTATCTATTTTCCAATCATTACGATTGCACAAATGATGTGGTACGCAGTCACGTGCACAGGTGCAAAGATATACACCAAAGACCGTGAAATTCGCCATGAAAAAATCATTCGACTTGACCGGGATTCGAACCCGGATCTCCCAATTGCCAGGCAGGTGTGTTAGCAACCTGTTCGTCTAATAAACCCCCGCTGAAATTCGCCTTGAATTAAAATGGCTTGATTGTGTAACTGGCTATCACACCTGACCGGCAATCGGTAGATCCGGGTTCGAATCCCGGTCAAGTCAAATGCTTATTTTCATGGCGAATTTCACCGTCTTAGGTGTATAATACTTATCGATGCCATTTTTTTTTTTACCTAACCACCTATTACTACTACCCAATTTCTCCGCCGACTTAGCATACATCCCCATGCCCATCCTTGACACTCCCCAAGTACCCCTTATGCCTTTTAACACTTCCTCCTGTAGTTACAGGGCAACACACTTGCTGTGTAAAACCCCACAAAACTGCTGCCACCCTGGGTCCTCACAGAACCCCAGCATCTGTCACCACCCAATCCTAAACCCCTCTAACCGCCGAATCTTATGTCTCTCTCTTCTTTGGGCTATTCAAAACACTTATTCCCCCTCTTCCCTTACCCACTATCCCTCTCCTTACCTTATCACCCTTTCCCTCCCCCGCTTCGGTCAACGACCGAAGATATCTACGACCTAAACCGAAATACCTGGCACATGATTACACAACAGTGTGACGAATCGCGTCGTGCCATCCCTAAATAAATCTGGGGAAGATTACTGAGGGTTTTCTCCATCATGAATTCTCATTTCCCAGGCACCCTTCACGGCCGCAACTCAAACAGTTTAAAAGACCGATGCATCCAAATACATCTCTGTTTCCCTGCCTGAGTTCTTGGTCCTGCCCTTCCCTTTTTCGTGATTGTTATCCTTAAACCCCATGAGGCTAGTCATTGCGTTGGTTTGCTGGGTGATATTTGAATGGAGATCCAAGTTATCCAAACGGATATCCTTGTACTACTTAGCCTTTCTTCTCGCTTTCCCCACACACTTGGGATCCCCTCTGTCTCTCTTTTGACATCCGCAGAAGCATACAGATGTCTAATTACTTAAGAGAAGCCCGTTTTGAGCTCTCATAAGCATAATTCTTTATCCTAGAGCTCCAAACATCCGCAGTTATTCGCGGAGTCTATCCATTTAACACTTACACGCGATGTTATTTTCGCTGGTGTCCAGCGCATTGCCCAGGGTCATCGTTGATGGATGTTTGGTTTCATTTGCTTGTCATAGTCAAGTCGTATTCTCCGAATAGTCGTTTCGTGGTCCAGAAATCTTTCGCTTTGAATGCACAGTTCCGTCTTGGCTGTACAATTACAAAAAATTAGCGAGTGAGGGGATTGTTACTTTGGAATTCATGTTTCCTTTTTTGTTATCGCGGTTGATTTTTTAATTCAATGTTCATTTCGCCATTAAGGTTTAATAATTGGTGTTGCACGCATTTATATCTTGAAATATATTCACAGAAATGACATTGCCCGAGGCAAACAAAATATTGACATCCCACCTTACTCGGGCAATCTCAAATCTGAGTTATCAATGCGTACAGAACGTCCTGTGCAATATCGAAGTATTTTATGAAACAAACATGCTATTTTATAAAGGATATGGTGCATTTCAGGCGTATGATGAAATGGATGTTTCAAAGGATTTCCACCGGGTTTGGTGCGGGCCTGTTGCCTGATTGAGGCAGCAAGCAGCCAACCACGTAAAAACGCTCACAAATTATCGAGAAGTAAATGAATGATTTTGGTCGATGCAATGAGATTTGGCGAAATGGAAACATCTTATGAATCTGTGTCGAATACCAGAAGTATACCGATTTTTATACGCCAAGTGTGGAACTCTGTTTCCACAGTCGGCTCAGAGAAAACAGGTCCAATCAGTTTCTGGTTGATTTCACCGTTAAACTTACGTATTTGGTAACTCTTGCTTTTCAAATAAGCATGTCGCATCACCATGGAAGACAGAGAGCTGGATCACTTTTAGCTTATGTAATGGATTAAATGGTAAGGATTAACTTACCATAAATTTAGTGTATTTTCCTTGACATTCATCCTCGTTTTAGGAAGCATATGGTTGAGAAGGAATTGGCCCTTATGTATGGAATGTATAAAATTTGGGATTAATTCTACCACATAGGTATGCATTAAGTGACCTTCCGTCAGTGGTTCTTTTCGAGCCAAAGATTTAATTATTATAGCGTTCGTTGGTCATATCTTCTCTCAAAGCCAGAAGGTATACTTCTGCGTTTTTGTGTTAAGTACTAGGTAATTTAATATTTATACAGTATAATCTTTATTGTTTTGTCATTTAAATTTTAATATTAGAAATATTGATTATTATATTGGTGAAGATATATTCAAAGTTCAAACTTTATTAGTAGTTTTCGAATTACTAATGTCATATCCTTGTTTTCCGCTCTAGTTTTTATATGAATCGTTTGAGTGCATTTTTCCCACTTCAATTACCTGGATCAACTAAGACTGCGCGAAAGAGATTGAAGAAATAGATACTTAATCTATTATTTTTCGATATTATTGTGTGTACACCCATAAGTACCATGGAGGCATAATGAATGGTGTCTGGCTATAAGTATTTGGGTTTATCCATTGAGAAGTTGAAAACCAGGAATGAGTCTGAATTGGTATTTTTTATTGATATAAGCCATTAAGTCCTGACTGTGGTCTGTTCTTTATTTTTTTAATGTGCCAGTCCACCCAAGTGCTATTATTTTCAAGCTTTCTAATTGTAGCTCGTAGGAATAGATTCATTATCTTAATAATATCGATAAATAATTCAAAAGATCTTTAACAAGGAGATTATTATTTTTTACTATACCACACGAGTTTTGGTTTTATGGCAGTGAAGATATACGTGTTTTATTTGGAGGTTTTTTGTATTTGTGTTATTTTTTACTCCATAATGTTTTCCTCTCTGGCATTATTAATATATTTGAAGAGCGTAAAATCTGTATTTCAAAAGCAAATCCACTTACCAATAAAATATTTACTGGAAAAAGTATATGAAGTCGTGAATGGCACTCCTCTCTACTGGTGAGCATAATAAATCCTGGGTGAGGATCATTTTATTGTTCCATTCTTTTGGTAGTGATCGCCGTAAATAAAAGTGGAAATTGTATCCTTCGGGATGTTGTGTGGCTTATTTTTCGTCCCGTGACGGTTGCAAACGTCGTTTCAACGAGTGTGCAATGCACACTGTGCATCCGTGTACGTCACAGAACACATTTGTCCCCAGAAGCGTTCGTTGACGTCCCTACACGCGGAGAGCGTGACCGACACCGGGCGTGTTCCCTCGCAGTCACACTCTCCAAACCCCGGGCCGCGAATCCCGATATATCCGGCCCCGCTTCTCGTTGATCCTTACTCTCGGATTGAAATTCTTCTTGCGTTGCCTCGACTCTCAATAATCCGAAACACACGCAACTGCGTACTATAAAAGAGTCCCTTCTCAGCCTCCGTCGGAATTCATGACCACTTTTGGTTCTTCTCCTTCGCCACTCTCGGTAGTCTTGGTAACTGTTTGGAAGTTGAAAGTGGAAGGAAACGTGTACTTGACTGAAAGAATGTTTTGAAGAGGGGTGGATGGAGGAGGAGGAGAATAATATGTTAAAAAAATTCAAGACTATGCGAAGAATTTATTTGTCCATTGGTTTATTTATTTTATTTTATTATTTGTGGGGAGGACACGGCTTTTTGCCGCATCTTATGCCTCGTGGCCATAGAATGGGCGGGAGGGGAGCGGTGGGGTGGGAGGCGTAGGAATATACTTACTTTATATCATTTTTCTTTTAACCTGCTCTTCGCGTGTCAGACATCTCTCCCCCTTCGATGGGCCCCGGCGCTGCGTGGTACGCGGGCCGCTTTCCACCCCCTCCCCCCTCCCATCCCCCAACTTCTCGCCCTCCCCTACCCCAATCGCTAAACCCTCCCTCCAACCCCTGCCACATCCCGCCCCCGCAGAACATCCCCCCTCACCCTCTCCAACCCCCTTGCGCCATCCATCTTATTCTCCCCGCTACGCGATCCCCTCCCCCACCAACGGCCCCTGGCCCCCACCCCCCAACGACATATAAACGGGAAATATTACCCTCGGACTTACTCCCTAGGCGCACTGCCCTCCGACTGAAATGGACTCCTTCCGCGAATCCACCTCTCTCTTTAATATCCTTCCTTCCGTCCTCTCCCTCCCTCTTCAATCCCTATCGACTCCCTTCCCTCCCTTCTCCCTCTCTTCTCCTTCTTTATTTCCTCTCTCCCTTTCCCTTGCCCTCTCCCTCCTCCCCTAGATGTTCCCTCTTTTCCTTCTCCTTTTTTCCTCCCCCTCTCCCTCCCGCCCCCTGGATGTTCCGACGATTGCCTCAGGGAACGAAAGAAAATGCCTCCTCCCCAGGGTGCAAGGACTGTGGAGTGATAAGGACAAAGCGAGGACGTCGATTTCGGGTAATGGTTAAATATTTGACAGCAAGTTGCTCCAACGCGATGCATACGAGTCCTTGTGATTTGTCTCCCACTTTCCATCAAATTTAAGGGAGAAAAGAGAGCTCCGCAAAAAATGTAAAAGTTTATTCCGTGCATAACTCAAATTAGTGAATATTTTAGTTTTTCGGCTTATGTTGTTGAATGAGTGAGCAGCCTCCAAACAGTTTTGCTTAAATTTTAGATATATATTTCCATTAATTTGCATCTAAAACTCATATTGCGTTAATTTCTATATCTAATTATATATCTTAATATATGATCTATCAAATCTATATCTAATTATATAATCTATCAAAACGCTTTCCTATAAGTATTTTAAACATCCTGCGGGTACATCTACTTTTAAAATCCTCATGAATGAAGATAAGAGTTTTTAAATTTAGTGATAACGTTTCGATGCTTTAAGATGACCGTGTTTCGATGTCCTCTTAGCTGCATGGTATTGCTAATGGTGCCGTATTACTCAGGAACGTTCAGGAAAGTCCTTTGGAAAACGTATAGATATTTATCAGCAACCTTTGCTATGATTGAATAGTGAAAATAAAGAAGAGGCAAACTTAACACTATCACCTATCTTAATAAAGTTGAAGATTCCATTAAATCCATTAATATTTCACCATATCGTCGGTACAAGTATAGACACTTATTACCAATCTTTATTTTCTGGGAATTGTTCGTGAAATTGCGTCATTCATGCTTTTACTGTATTCTTTTATGAGTATTTAGGAAACTTTACCACAAAAATAAATGTAACTTTTAACTGATTGGTTCAATATGTCATAGGATTGGTTCTAAAAATTTGTCAATTATAAAAATATTAATTTCTTCATTATCTGTGATTAAATAGTGCTATGAAAGCATTCCATTTCTCTCCAAACTCTTTGAAGGCGGAACCTACCATCAATGATTTCACATCTACGTGCCAATCAAATTCAGGAAGCCACCAGCTAATTGCGTTCATTCGCTCGACTTAAAGTACTTCAACTAATTACTGAAACTTCACGATATTTCCAACCAACATTAGGAAGATAAATAGAGAATTTGGGAAGATTGGAATTCTAGTTTTGGCATCTTTATTCGTGCTTTTAGGGCCTTAAAAACGAAGAATTGAAGAAATGCTCTCACGTTTTCTTCACGGCAGTAGCTCTCGGTCGAATAGCTGACGGGTCAAATCCCTCCCAGGTCACGGATACACCGCTCGAGTTTAGAACTTCAACACCGCTCATAAAATTTCCCTTTCCACGTCCTCGGGCCATCTAGTCCGGCTGGTTGCCAAGCGATGCCGCTACATACAGCGAATCGATTGCTGACCGCGGCGCAGCGTTCAGATCCTTCGTAGATTATCGTTCCCGAGGGAACGCACAAAGACGGTTGCGTCCAAGAGCATTAAAGACGAGAGAGGGGTGACTATGCGAAAGGGTTCCCTTAACGAGCAGAAATTCACGCGTCGTTTCTCACTCACGGCCCAGATTGCTCTTGCAGACCTTCCGTGCTTCCCCCGATGGTGTTCCGATCTCGCAGGCGGAGATAACTGCGGCAAGGCCTTCTGCGGCAAGGCAGGGGCGTGTGGTATGTCCCCACTTAGCGCAAGGACACTCCTTCCTACGATTTATCATTGCTTTGCATGGGAGAATATGGCTCTACAACCGAAGATCAGGAGAATTGTGATGATGTTGTCAGTTCGCGTGATATTACGTAAATACGTAAATATTAATAAAAATAAATCGTACATTCCCTAATTTGTACTTAAATAATTTTCAAATACAAATTGTTTCGAGAGGGAAAAGAATTACTTAAAATATTTGGAGAAACTATTTACATAACTTAATACAACAGAACTTCTAGAGTGGCCACTAGAATATTCCGCTGTACCAATCAACTAACTGCCTTTAGAAAGTTACACACTCACAAGCATAGCTACTTGTGTAAAAATATCTCAAAGTAATGTTTCGTTTTGTAATGTCAATTTATGCATAGCATTTACCTAATTTTTGTAGTCTTATTGAGAACTTATTGACGATTAATGTTACTCCTGATCATGAAATTTTCCTTCTTGAACAGGTTTATTAAATGTTTGCCATTTTCATTTTTGCGGAGATATTTCTGTATTTCTTTTGAAGGTTTACCTTCCAATTTCCGGGTCTCTTCGGCAGCGGGATTGTACACCTTCGCCTTCCTTACCTGAGTTCGCAGATTTGAACACCGCCACGTTACGACGCAGATAATGAATGAGTACCTTTTTTGGACTTGCTTCGCGATGTGCTGTTGGTGCTGCAGTCATTAAAAATAATTTAAGTGCTGCTTGTGAGGATTCCATTATGCGATTTCCAATTTCCATTCCTTTAGAGGCATAGATATTATAATGAACTTTTGAGTAGTGAGGGAAGTTTACATGAAAGCAAAGGGCCACTTGCCAGATCGTCTTGGAAAAGGTAATAGCATGAAAAAACTTTTCCATCACAATTCCTAGTCCTCCGTCGTTAAAAAAGTGCAATAACTTCGTAATCAAGATTTACACGTAACCTTATTGAGGCACGACTGCACTTTAGATTTTTGAACCGTAATTTTCATTTCAACGTGTTACTTCACTTGTATATGATTAAGTTGCTATCTCAGTTTCCACTGTTTTGACAGTATCGCGTAGTAAAATAAATGTTAGTGTGAGTTAAGTATTTTAATATTTAGGCTTTAATCACGTATTTAATTCCTCATAATTCATCTCATCTTCAATTGCAACACTCTAGTGAAACAGCCGCGAAAGCCGCGTTTATTATTGCTAAGAAGAGTGAGTGTATAAGGACTATATTGATGTGTCTTATTATTGTTAGCCAAACCTTTGACCACTGCTCCATATCTCTCTCAGCTGCTTGGGGGTACACAAATTAAGACTAGGAACGAAACTCTGATGATGTTTTAAATGTAGGAGTTATAAACCATTTTATTCAATTTACAGAATTTTCATTCAAGACTCTGCAGCGTAGGTAGGAATTCATAATTAATCATACTAATATATAAAAATTGAATGGTGTCTGTCTGTTTGTCTGTTGCTCAATCAGGCAAAAACTACTGAACCGATTGAGCTGAAATTTGGCATGTAGTAAGAAAAGGTATCTGGATGTAACATAGACTATATTAAAAATCCCTCAGGGCTCCCAAAGGCCCCCTTAGTGGTCCCTGGAGGTCCATGCTAATCATTGGGTTCCTTGCAGTGGTTTCATTTTTTTGTTTTTAAAATTACTTTCACTCAAGATGGAGGGCTGGAATTTTTTTACGGATGGCTGAATTAACGAAGTTTTTAATTCTTAAAATCGATTTTCTTTTACGCTTTGTTATTGTCTGAATATCATGTTTTTTGCTTAAAAATCTCACATTTTTATCTGAAATCAACAATACCATATTTCCTTGACAACCAGAGATTTGAATCTCAAAGGATATTCACACCTCTGGCATTTAAGTTTTCCTTTAAACCCATGATAGCACGTAGAAAGAAAATTTGTTTAAGAAGGGCCCAGAGTCCCAAGGGCCCCATGGTAAATTGATTCGGGGGTAATTGATAAATTTAATGCATATTTGCATCAAATATACTCTTCAATATCTATTCCCAAAGGAGCTCTCATATGGACACTGCATGTATATGAGAGAAAACTTACTTAGTAAACAATACATATAAAGGTATTAAACGTGCAAGAGTATTTATGTGCAACGAATAGTATTCAATGGTGATAATGCCTATGTTACTACAACAAACACGGCGTTTTTTCTTCTCGTAAATCATAAAACTTGAATTTAAAGTTGCAGTATTTTTGTATGTGACACGGAAAGTTATAGTTACGCTTTCTGTCAGCGTTTGTTGAGGCAACTGCTACCCTAGAGTGATAGAGAGACAGAAGGGGAGAAAGAGAGGGGGAAAGGGGGAGAGAGAGAGAAAGAAAGATCTCTATGGAGGAACATTCATTCCGCTCCTCCCCCACCAGAAACCCGCTCTCAGTTTAATAAAACACGATGAGAAGGCTCGGGAATAAATATTGATAGAGTCTTAAATCTCTCACAGACTTCCCAAAACCCACGGGCGTTTTATGAGGACTCCCAAATCCACCATGATTCCTTGCCATTACAGAAATGTTATGAAGCAGCTCTTAGTCGTGACAGCAACTGTCGAAAAATAAGCGCTGATCATACAATGGAAACACCGAAGCAGGCAAACACTTGTAAGTTTATTCTAGCAGCTGATGGCATTGGACGAACTTAATTGAACATTTTAAAATCACTACGAACCTTCGTTCAAAATTATGTTATTATTTTAACAAATTTAGAATTTTTGCTAATAATCATTTCATCTTTACCCGAGCTCTATGGGGTTGCTTTTTAAAACCGTAAGTATATTCTGGTCTCCGATGTTTTTCTATCAATTCTCTTATCATATAACTTTCTGAGTTAAATAAGTTTTTAATGGATAACAGTATTTCTTCAGACTCCGTGCAAAATTTAACGATGGAGATCAGTCATAACTGTGTTATTTCTCGAAAAGAAATTTCGGATATTGGGATATTTTCGGGAACAGAGATGTTTCTTTTCCGTTAAGGCAAAGAAATACCGATCCAGTGAACCCAGATCGTAACAAGATTGGACGATTCTTCTTCCGTTTTCTCCTCCTGCAGAGCGATATTCCGAGGATCATTTGTTATTCCTCGACTGCCATTCTTCATCGTTCACTCTCGGAAAATAAAGTCATCGTGCTCCTGCATTCATTGATCCAAAGTGCAAGTATGTGTTTTCATTCAACGGATAAAAATATCATTTTTCTTCACTTACTGTCATTTGTAAACACATATTTATCCTGAATATGTGTAGAGGCTTGTGTCAGTATGAAATGAGCTCTCTACTTTAACTTTACGAAAAGGATTGAGGTTTCTTTGAAGTAGCTTGAGCGAAAAATCATTTCACCTAGACTTTGATGAATTTGACCTCATTTTAAAGACAAACTCATCTTTCCAATTATATCAAAATATTAACACTTTGCCGAAATAATTTTCGAGCAATTTGCGTAAAAATATAAGCTGTTTTGCATGGGATAGATAACGGCTGTGTGCTCCGTAGGGATGAAGGGATATTGAACAAATTAGGAATGTTCAACACCTAAATTCGTCAGAAAAGTAACGGAGTGTAATTTAATATGTTTTCTCAATTATTTATAAAAATTAATCTATTACTCACCCCATTAATTTTTACAGAATCGCAAAAAAACCTGCTGCTTTAAAGGCTTTTTAGCCGTACGGCGTGGAAAAATGAGGATCAAGTTAGAGACTTTTGTATATATATTTATTTAATTGATAAGAAGTTTGGCAGTATATATAACTATATTTTTGCACCATTAATATTAACATAAGGGGAGCGTGGTGGCCTAGAGTGTAGAGCGCTTGGCTACTGATCGAAGGGTTCCGGGTGCAAATCCGAGTGAAGCCTTTGGACGCCCCCGAACAAAAAAAATCCTCGGAGTGCGATGTGGCCCAGGGTGAGAAATTGGCCCCCCTACCCTGAATGTATGAAATTCACACGCCTGTGGCTTAGTCCGGGGTGAGCTCTACCCTCAACTATCCACACCAACCTTCGGGTTGAATCACTGAGTGAATATTAACATGTTTACTTCACACTTCTTACAGACGCTGAAATTAAAAAATTAAATTCGAATATGGTCTCGATTATGACTAGGGAAATATCTCGCTCAAACTACCTTAATAGCTTATCACTATTGGAAAGAAATATTTTTCTTACTTTCTCAGGTCTGCAGCTTGGATCTTGTCAAAGTGTATACCTACTACTGTAATGGATATTTTTTGATATATTACAAATTGAATATATATCATGCCTGTGTTCAGAATTTGTTTGAAAAAAGTGCTTATTTTTTTAACGGAAAGACTATATCAGTAGAAATCGCCCGTCTCTTTGGTAGTGGCATAAAGCCTTCGCGTGCTAATCGGGGGATTGGGAGTTCGATAGGCGGAGTTACATGCAATGCTCGGAATGGATCAGGTTGATCATTTTTAGTGCATCTAACTTAATTTGTGGCACAACGATGGGCGATTTAATTTAAAATATATTAACAAGGCACTTCGCCAATCTAAAGCAACGGATAGCGTGTCATTTATGACGACGACTTTTTTTTTCTAACGAAACTAGGACTGTGAAGTACTTTCATACATTTAACTCGTACATCACACCTTTATGGAGACAAAAACAAGCCGTATTGATTTTTTAAAAACTTGAATTGCCATAATTCTTCTTCTTCTTCTTAGTGGCACTACAGCCCGGTGTGGGCCTTGGCCTGCTGCACTATTGCTCTCCATGTTGTCCTATTGGAAGTTTTTTTCCCGCCAGCCTCTCACTCCCATCTTTCCCAGGTCACACAGCACTTGGTCCATCCATCTGCTCTTACTAGGTGTTCCCTGCCTTCTTCTTTTGAATAGCCTCCCTTTAACCATCCGTTTTGGTATCTCCTCTCCTGACATTCTCTCGACATGTCCCAACCATCGCATCCTCTGTGACTTGATGAACTTTACTATGTTCTTTCCTTCGATCAGTTTCTCTTTTTCTTCATTATATCTTATCCTCCAGTCCCCCTGGTCATATACTGGGCCATATATTCTACGGAGTACATGTCTTTCGAAGGTTCTGAGTCTTCCCTCATCCGCCATCGCCATTGTCCAGGTCTCTGAACAATACGTCACCACTGGCCGTACTTGACGGACGGAATTGGCATGATTACCAGATAAATTTAATATATGTGAGTATAGCCAAGAGCTTGTGTATTTGGATTTCTTGCATTTTTACTTTAAGACATGTATTATGAACATGACTTTGAGGGCAGTGCTTGCCGCTGTGGGAGATTCGGCTCTAAAAGTCGGTCTCTGCCACGCACTGGGAATTGTTGAGCCGCGCTGTGCCCACGAGAGCTGCAATTCGCGGAAGCCATTTCCTTATTCACTCAGTCGTAAAAGTATGCTATAGTCATAAAACTCAGATAATCAATAAAGCAAACTTTGCTATGGCTAAAGAAAACACTGAGGTTAATTATCCCTAGCCACGGTTTCGACCCAACGTCCTTATTTATAGACTTGAAGTTATGACACATGTAAACAGCTAGATACCTACTAAGTCACTAGATAAATTCAGATGACATTATTTGAGGCTTACTCGAAGAATGTTATACTAGCACCAATCCGCAGGCCAGACGAAAATGAGTGGGGAAGGTTTTCGTTCAGGAATAAAAACGAATCTATTCTTTCCACGCTCCATGCAAGAGCTTAAAGCAAACAGAGCGAAGAAAATATACAAGTAAATATAAACACGAACACACTTCTTAAACGTTTTTCTTTCCTTCCCATTTTTCATGGATGTCAATATGAAATCCCCTGCCTGCGTATATCCTTGCGGCTGCCTGTTAAATAATATCCAGTTAACAGGTAACTGTAGCGAATACTTCCGATACACCTCTATTTGCAGTTGCAGAAGGTAGAAAAATTTAGTCGAGCTAGAGAGTAAGAAATGTCAGAATGTAAAGTTTTGAAATCAATATTTTGCGTATGAAGCTATTTCAGTGTAGGTATGTGTTAATCTATCTTAAGATAAGAGACAGATACGTCGATGCCTTGGCCTTGAATAAAATACTTTCACGCAGAAAATTGGGTACGAAGTTTATTGTATTCATCATAATGAAATTTCCACAAGATTTTTGAATACTGTTATGGGAATCTTCGGTAGCATTTCTAAAGTTTAAGGTTTTTTGCGTTTATGTACCTTCCCACATCTAGTGCGACTACCAGTTTTCCTTTATTCATCTTAAATCCGG
This sequence comes from Pyrrhosoma nymphula, assembly GCA_963573305.1. Classification (NCBI taxonomy): domain Eukaryota; kingdom Metazoa; phylum Arthropoda; class Insecta; order Odonata; family Coenagrionidae; genus Pyrrhosoma; species Pyrrhosoma nymphula. The sequence continues at coordinate 130,732,390 of OY754331.1, forward strand.
TCGCATGCCCACGCACCCCCACCTTCTGCCGTATGACGTTGCGGGGGTGGAAGTGAATCACCCCGGCCACCCCAGTCCGTCCACGGTGGACTCGAATACTTCGAAGGGCGGCGAGCAAGGGGCTGTTTCGCCTTCCCCGAACCCTTCAAGGGAGAGTGAGAGAGAGGATCTCCTCCAATGGTTTTGCCTTCGGCCCACGGAATGGGTTTGGATGGGAAGGGAAAATCCTCCCGCCCTTCCCTTTGCCTGCCTGCCTGCCGCCTCACACAAACCCCCCCACCCCCTGAACAGTGGTTGTGGTGGTCTTGCCCATCGATCCTCGCTTCCCCCCACCCCACCCCCCACCCCACCCCTCTCTCCGTCCCCCTTTCCACCCCCACATTTGCGTGTGCGTAAGACATTTAAGGGTGAAGTGTTATTTTTACATCACCTTGCTTTAAGATACGCACCGCCGGAATGATATCGGAAAGAGCGTTTTGTTATTGAAAATGAACTTTGTTTGGCAACTTCCACGAATGATTAATCTCATTTCATTGTCCAATCCTCGTAAATCCATCGTAGAAGCTAACAGTAGAGAATATTTAAAATTAGAAAATTCTCCTCGAATAGAGAAACTAAGTTATTCGTTATCTATTTTTGAGTCCAGTGATTTCTGAGGCAATTGAAATGATCTAGTAGTTATAAAATCCAGACTTCAACGGATAATCAATCTATCATTGAAGTTTTGACAGCTATAAATTGATAAATATTGAGCAAAAAATGATTTGCATGTCCAGTTAAGTTTTCTTTTGTATCTCATAAATTTACATTATCAGAATATTAATCAGTAATTGCTATTTTGAAAATGTTATAATATGCATTTGAACAACTTCCTTGTGCGTATTCTCTCCGTCATGACCGAATTTGAAAAGACCATGCTTATTTCTCTTTGGTTCATAGGCCGTCGTCAACACACATTATTACTGATGTATTATTATTATTGCTTTCGTAAGCAGTGTGTTATTCGTCCTATTTTAATTAGCTCATTACAGAATATGTTTCCAGAGAAGAAGAATCATCTGGATAAGCGGGAAATATCCCCTCAGATTTTTATATCAATAATTGATGAGTTTCATGTCACAGTTTTATTCCATTTATGTTATAGAAAGCCTCTGATTCAAATGCAAGAATTCATTACGCTACATAGAGCACAGCCTTATAAGTAATAACAGCAGCATAAAATTATTAACCGAGAGTATTATAATTTGGTTTAAACCAGGTATTAGCTTTTGTATAGAAACCATTTTATAATTAAGATATCCTTTTTTTTCCCCTCCTGGAAATTTCCTTCCGTGCCTTTTGCGTAAAGTTGAAAGTGTCTGAGTATTTTTCACCGATAAAAGCGTTTAAAGCGCTTATGCACCCTAGTGACTATTGAAATAGACGTGACTAAAGATGGGATATTTTATTTCCCAAACTTACAAACTCACGTTTGTTGCACATCGTCACCTTTTCATCTCTTTGCTTTTCAAAATTCTCCACAGCGGTACTTCAGCCGTTAACGAAATTAATATGAAATAAAGTAATACCTTATAGGTAGCTGCTGGGAAGTTGTATTATTAATTAAGGTAGTTTGAGCGAAAAATCACTTCACCTAGAATTTGATGAATTTGGCCTCATTTTAAAGAAAAAACTCATCTTTCCAATGATATCAAAATATCAACCTCTTGCCGAAATACTTTTCGAGTAATTTGCCTAAAAATATAAGCTATTTTACATGAGATAGATTACGGCTATGCGCTCCAGAGGGATAATAATTAAAAAATTAGGAACTTCTAGCACCTAGATTTCGTCAAAAAACTAACGGTGTGTATACTGTATGTTTTCTCAACTTTTTATAAAAAATAATCTATTACTCACCACAGTAATTTTTACAAAATCGCCAAAAAAACCTGCTGTTTTGAAGGGTTTTCAGCCATGCGGCGGGAAAAAAAATGAGTCAAGTTAGAAACTTATGTAGCTTTATTTATTTAATTACTGAGTATTTTGATCATATACTGTATATTTGCACCATTAATACTACAATATTTATTTCATTCTTCTTACAGACGCTGAAAAAAAAATAAAATTTGAATATGGTCTCCAATATGACTACGGAACCATCTCGCTCAAAACACTTTAAGGGTTGATAATTACACCGTTACGCTCGTAATTCCCATAAAAATTCGATGATGTTGATATTCCTTGTAAATATCTTTCAGATCTTCATAATGCCCTTCTCAAGTAAATGGAAAACTAATGTATGTAACCAGCGTAATGTGTGCCTTTTCTATGGTTTCCCTTGCAGTATCCTGGCTAAATGTCTATTGACGATGTGGTGGGAAATGAACAACAAACCATCAGTCGCAAAAAGAATACCTGAGGGCTTTTTAATTTCTGCATTACATAAGTTAAATATTTTAAATGGAAAGGACAAACATTTTACTTCGATAACTACGAAATATGTCTCTTCAGCATAAACGGATCCATTCCGTTGACAGGCCAACGTAGGTTAATAACTTTCCAAATGCACGTAAAAGAATGTTTCCCTCGAGAGATTTGGGCTTCGTGATAGGTTAAATGTAATTTATAATATAATTTTCAATATAAAAACATATGTGTATTTTAGGAAGACTTTATATTGAGTGACGAGTTCCGGGTAAAAGCATGTATCCCATTAGCCAAGTGACGCGACTAGCGAGGGGATGGGAGATTGCTCGTATTTAAATATAGTATATTCCTGCCTTTCATCTCCGACCTCTGAAGACGGATCTGAAGGCTATACACCTCATTTGCTGGAGTGCGATAGACTCTTAAGCGCAAACATAGCCGACGCTCCTCGTCTCTTGATTTATCCGAGTTCCGAAAACTCCTCCTCAGGGTTTATTTATAAAAGCACGACTCCATCCCATTCCTCTCTCTCTGTCTCTATTTTGACACACGCCTCGTCGCGTGGAGACGTCCCTTGACGTGATCAGCGGCTGCGAAGCATCAAGCCGGACTTGCTCGCAATGCTTGCCGATTTATAATTCCCTTTCGAGCGCTGAGCTGTTGGGGGAAGCGCTCGTCGGCGTTCTGATGCTTGCGGCTGGAGTATGCTTCTATGCACGCATGCACAACCCAGTGGGGAATTTATTGCCCAAAAGATGTTCAAAGAACGTTCAGTGAAGACTAATTGAACGTTCAAATATCATTCAAGAAGGATATTCAATGAACGTTCAAATGGCACTCACAGATAGTTCAAAGAACATTCATTGAAATACTTCATAGAATGTTCAAAGAATGTTCAACTTGGATGAATTGCGGCTGAACTGTTTTTGAATTAATAACATATGAACCATGAAGGAATGTTTAAAAATAGTTCTCGTGAAATGATTCTCGATTCATATGGTATTATCTCTTCACTGACTGACGATATCACATGCAGGCATTAATTTTAGGAATAATATCGTACATATGGTATGATAGAATATTCCCTAGAATATATAATTAATATTTTGTCGTTTATGACAATTCAAATATGCATGGTTTAAAGATGTTCTTTAAATGTTCAACCAAGAAGCATTTTTGAATAATTCTTCGTGGACTGGAAATGAACGATCTATGAACAGTCTCAAATGCATTGTTCACACTTGAACATTCAATGAACGATCTATGAACAGTCTCAAATGAATTGTTCACACTTGAACATTCAATGAACGATCTATGAACAGTCTCAAATGAATTGTTCACACTTGAACATTCAATGAACGATCTATGAACAGTCTCAAATGAATAGTTCTCACTTGAACATTCAATGAACGATCTATGAACAGTCTCAAATGAATAGTTCACACTTGAATATTCAATGAACGTTCTATAGTTGTATGCTCAGGATAATTCAGTGGTGAACTACTTTTGAATTAGTTCATGAATGTCTTTTGCATGGTCTCTCCCCACTGGGAAAGATACACGGAATTGAACGCGAAGTACGCGTCAATTCCGTCTTAAAGTTCTGGATGTAAACGAGCAGAATGACATTTTTGTAAATTTATTTTTAATTTCTTTTTACCTCTCATATATATATATATATATATATATATATATATATATATATATATATATATATATATGAGAGGTAAAAAGAAATTAAAAATAAATTTTAAAAAATGTATATGTATATATATATATTCCGTTCCTCCTCTCCATCCTCTTGCGCAAGCATTTCCTATTCTTCTCTGGTCCGACCTACTTTTCCGGACGACCGCTTGGTGCATGAAGTGACGTTAAAACTTGCCACTTTTTATTCCGTGTATGCGGTTTCAAAGTTGAGGAACTTAATTAATCTCCTTTCTCGTTCTGCTGGAAATGATTGTGGAACGGCGTTTCAGTTTAAAAAAAATATCAAGTGGACTTCCTCGTCCATTATTTGCGAGAATAAAACATCACATTTGATTTTATTTATTCGACGTAGTCTGTGGTCATTTTTCACAAAATTTATTAATTTTCTTTTTCAGAAATATTATATTTTAATGAGAAAGAGGTCTTGTACTTCGGAGAGTAACTTAAAGTAGAATAAATACTTGGAGTGATGAATTTGTGAATGATTTATTTATGCAACTCATTAATTGGGAATGATCGATGGGAAAGTATTGTTTGGCCGAGAAAACTCTTTATATTGTTCAGCTTTTGTTTTAAATTACCTACGCACGATATTCCGCCATATTATAACATTTTCAAACGTCATTTGAGCTGTAGGGGACCATGGAAAAAAAACTTAACACGACGCCCACGGTAACAAAGGTTACATCTCAGATCGGTGATTTATGACCTGGAAGACATTTAAATGAACCAAAAGGTAAACTCAGTCCGTTTTAAAACTGGAATGGAAATCGCTACCTTTTCCGCGTTCAGGAGACGGCGGCGGGTCCATTAATAATAATTCTGTGCAGCAACTCTCACTTTCATAACAGGAGGTGGAAAACTTCTAAATCATTCCGGGGCATTTTCTTATTTTTTTTTATTTCGTATCCCCGCCCTAAATTATTCGGAAGTCGTCCCGGGCACCGCATGGGGAGTCAGCTTCCAGGAAGATTCAGCGTCCCACGAAGAAGAATAAGAAGAACGTGGAAGGGCACGAAATGGGGGGGGCGTGTCCCGGTTATTCTTTCATATTTCCACTCCCCCTTATTTTTCCACTCATTTGGAATCAGTCTGCGTATCGCAGTCGACCGACCCGGACTGACACCCGCCCACCGGGGACCCACCAGTCCTTGAGCCTTCCCCCCTCTGCCACCACCCGGTGGTGCCAACGCACCCTACTTGTGCCCCTTGGTTCCTTCTTGGGGGCGCCCGCTTAAAAGGAAAGGATCCCAGGGAAGCGGTCCATCTAACCTCCTCTCTCCTGCCCTCCTCTGTCTTCCGTCGACTGATATGTGTGCCCGAGTATTATTTTTTCCTTAAGCCCGTTTCAAACGATACTTGATCCAGCACAAGACCTAGTATATGCGAGCTGGTACTTGATATTGAGGACGGAACCTAGTACTATGATAGAAACCGTGATAGAAGGTTTCACATTGAACTTGTGCTTGCGATAAAGCGGTACTTTCGTCCACTGTTGCAAACTGTTAAAAGAAAATGAAAAATTTCCGTGAAAGAAGGCAACTATTGGCTGCTGCAGTAATAGCAGGGATTATCGAGACATTTTCACCGCACATTGATTTCACCACCAAAGTGTGCGTAACACCCGCGATAAAGTGAGGTGCTGACTAAAAAAAGTCAAGATCGCACTGCGACTGTAAAAGCTAACGTGATTGGTCGATGGCTACTAGGTCCTACTGGGGGCTAGCTACAAACTAGTACAGCATCAATTACAAAATCAAGTAGCCCAGCGAGTACAATGGCTATCATGCTTGTTAGCCAGCATGCTAGCTCTATTTCAAACGGTACTGGAAAGCTATCATACTAGCGAGTATCCTCGACCTTGTGCTGAATCAAGTATCGTGTGAAACGGACTTAAAGGAGTTTCCACCGCGACTGTGTGAGTCAAAACAAATACTAAATTCCACATTTTTTAATATTTTGCGTAAAAAATTCCTGCTTTCGCTGTTCAAATGCGTTATAATGGAAACCCAAGTTAAGGTACAAAATACGCAGATTATTCCACGAATATATTTTAAAGCACTTTTTTACAGCAATAGGAGCTGACTGCAGCGCCATTTATAAGGAGTTACCACATTAAGACAACTTACTATCATTTATTTTTATTTGATTTGTCTGGATTATTTCCTTCTTATGCCTATTGCTGACGGTAAAAGTTTCTATAATAGAGCTTTTCAAAATGTGTTTTGAAACTTTTATGAATCGTACGTAAAACATAATTTCTTGTTCACGGTAAAACTATTCATAAAACCACAATGTTGACCAATCTGCCATCTATGACACACTTTGCGAACACGTGAAGTGACTCGTTACTCGGCTTTTGGTACTCTTCTAATAAGAAGGAAACTGCCTCAACGTTCCATGAACTTCCAGCCATGTTGGTTTACTTTTTCCTTGTTTGGCTTCCCATGGATACGAGATTATTATCAACGCGATGAGCGGAGCATCTCATTGGTTGTTGCATAACACTGTTTTATGGAAATAGAACCTGTCCTATTAGGGAAAACGTTTTATTGAACTTGGTTTTATAAAACGGTTTTATCGTTAGAAAGCTCATTTTGATAAAATTAGTCGATTATATAAAACGTTTTACCGAAAAATGTTACGTGAGCAACAGACATTTTAATCAGTTATCCGTGAAAATGGGATTTACATTTTATGGAAAAATACTATATTTCTCCATGTTTCTCCCATTGAACACCGGAGAATTTCAAGTTCTATTTGCGAGAGAAAAATAGCGTGAAATGTTAATATTTTGTCGTTTATATCAGATAGAAAACAAGTTTTTCCTACAAGTTAGACGAAATATGAATCAAATGACATCTGAATCGTTTTACGGTGATAGCACCTTAAGGAAATAGATACAGAGAGAGTGAGCCAGTCAGACGGTAGGCCGGTCGGTGGAGTTCAAGAGACTTGAGCAAGATTTTTCCCTTGTCATAACAGAGACCATATTCGAATTTTATTTTTTTAATTCAAGGAAGAAGACTTTGAGAACAAAATAGATACATATTTTAATATTATGCGGCGCAATAATATTGTTTTATACCCCTGAAATTCTCAGTAGTCAACTAAATATGCGTACAAAAGATTTATTTTTAACTTGACTCATTTTTTTTCAAACCGTTCGCTGAAAACACCTTCACAATCGCACTTTGGGATTCAGTAAAAATTACAGCGGTGAGTTTTTGTTTCATTTTTCTAACACAGTTGAGAATGAATACAAACTGTTATTTTTCTGACGATATCTATCCGTTAAGAATCCTTCATTTTCGGAATAAAGTCTCTCTGGAGTGCATACCCGTACCATTTCCCATGTAAAATGGCTGGTATTTGTTGGCAAATAACCCGAAAAGTAGTGGGGTAAGTGGCTGATATTGTTTATGATTGGAAAGGTGAGATATTCATTACGTTTACCAATCGATCTCAGATCGACCTGACCGACTCAGCTCGGTATAGTAATCGGAGCGGGCTGGCCAGAGATCGATCTATCTGAGAAGTGAGCCGAGTCAGCCCCGCTTTCCCTAACCGGTCTGAGATATCAGATCGATCCGAGGAGGTCGGAGCGTGGCGCTCTTCGTTCTTCTTTTGGTTACCGATGGTAAACAAAATATAATCGCTATCATTTACGGCGTGGCTTTTTTCAAGAAGGAAAGGGAAGAGAATTGTGCGGCTGAAATAAATTATAAATTTCAAAATAATTCAAACTACTGCCTTCGATAGTTCAATATCGATATTTTCAGACCGTATTTGGTAAAGCAGGCGATCGAGTCAGCTTTCTTATGAACTTTTAGATCGATCCGAGTTCAGATCGATCTGAGATCGATTGGTAAACTCATTGATTTTTCATTATGATGGGGTTAAATTTATAGAATTTCATTTTAAATGGTATCTCTCTAACTACCTTAATGAGAGGGTGTGTTCTTGAAACCTCTGCCTTGTAAGTACCTCCTTCAAGCAAATTCTTAACCTCCCCCCTCCCCCTCCACACCCCCTCCAACTCCTTAGGCGACCACACGAAGGAGGAAAATCTCACGAAATAGACGTCCCTCACCCCACTGAACAATCTTATTTTTTTAACTCTTCTCCGGTAAGGAAGTCATAATAGATCGATCATCTCGTCAGCGTCCCGTCTTAGTAGCCGACGCATGTACTTCCGAGATAGACTTCGTGGAAAACTAAGAAGCCTTTGTTCCTTTTTCTTACGCTTTGAACCACTGAAGATCTTGCCTGGGGCGAGAAGTGAAGCATTTCTCTCAGGTAGGCAGGCATAAGATTTCTGGGTGCGTACACTGCTGTTATCATTTCTACCGCTCACAACCCGAAACTAAAGGAGAGAAAGCGAGTTGTCATCGTTAAATTGCGACCGTAAGTCAAAATGTGTGCTAATTATGCAGGCTAGTATGATGTTCAATAATAATGACAAAATGATTTTAAGCTTCCCACATAGAATATTTAAACATTTGGACAACCTCCGACGGTTTTGCATCATTTTCAGATGAGTGATGTTCAATTGAATGTTAGCAAAACATTTTTTGCTCTCCGATGATTCTGTAATGCCCCTGAAATCCTGATAAGCCATTGGATTGTCTTCAGGTTTTTCAGGGGCCGAACCACCAGAACTTGACAAACACCCATTTAGTATTTAACTTAAAAAATCGGTGTCTTTTAAAAATTAACCGGGATGGTTTAGGCTTTTTAGTTAATCACACATTAATCGTCACTGTAGAGGAAAGTTGTATTCTTTATTTATCATGCAGCCTGTGAACTTTCAAGCTCCTGGAACTTCATTCGGTGGATCTCCGGACGTGGGACTTACTTATGCATTGCTTTGCCGGTCGGTCTGATCAGTTTCGTGGCTCAGGCACTCTCCGTCCCAAAGGGCCGTATATTCGTCCCCGTGTCCTAGGGAAAACATTGAAAATGTATTACTGAATTGGCCACCGTCAGACTAGGATGAAGACTTTTTTATTCATTCCCAAATTGTGATGAATTATGTGGATTGTATTCGCTGCATATATCGAACATTTCATTTATCAAATACCAACTCATTTAACAAAAGTAAATTGAAAACCAAACTCGCTAGTTTTTTAAAGAATCAACTCCAAACACATTTTTCCATGTTATTTGGTAATTGAACATTAAAAGTATTCTTTTCTAAATATTATTAAAACGATATGATAAATTAGTAGTTGAAGAATGTACTCCTGAGCTTTTTTGCCTCTCCGTATTTAGTGTGCTTGCTGTTTGTAATTAGTAGTCCTTAACATCAGTTAGGCCCATCGCCGCTGTTGAATTATATCCATCTTCGGCTGTAGTGACTTAAAACTATAATTTATGGGGAATAACTGCAGTATCTGTACCTTGTCAGCACAAGCATGATTCAATACTCCACGGCCGTAAAGAGTATTCATAAATTGTTGTTCCCTAAGTTTTAGACTTCACGGTTATGGACGTACTTCTTGATATGATTTTTGTTTCGCTATATATGAATAGTGGTGAAATTAAAACCATTCTTGACATATACTATGCATTTATTCTTGCAGGAACTACATTAAGTTCCTAAAATTCCACCGTTCTGCCTATAATTTGTGGCATTAGGCGCAAAGGATAGCAATAATGGTATCTTTGAAGGCGACAAGAAAAATAGAGCTGAGATATTCTTAGGGTGCAAAATATCACCTACGGTTTTGCATTATAACTTTCTAACTGCTACTGAGAAATGATTTACTTCGATAACCCTTATGAATTAATCATTAGAAGCAATGTTTGTGGACCAATTATATGCTGCATATGTTCAAATTTACTCTCCGTCAGGCGGTTACATATGCATGACCAATTTTCTATTCAATCTACAGTTAATTGCACCGTCATCTTTGTACCATAATTTTCAACGCGTTTTTTTCCGAAAATATGAACACTATTTCATTTTAATGAGTTACTCATTCTGCATTACTGGAAAAATATTATTATTTAGAAGCCGACAGTGCAATTAAGAGCTGTTCTCTGAACTTCAGACTTGCCTCCCTCATGTGAACCGTCACTTTATCTTCGGGAAACGTCACCTACTAAAAAAATGTCACATGCCACAAATTATAGGCAGAACGTTGGTATTTTAGGAACTGAATGTAGTTCCTTCGAGAAACAATGCATATTATGTGTCAAGAATGGTTTTAATTTCACCACTATTCATATATAGCGAATCAAAAAGCAAATCCTACTAATCTTTTTAGTAGGTGATTTTTTTTCTCGACCCGTTGTACTCTGTTCGAAAAAGGCAAGTGAAGAAAGCGTACTTTTGCGATTCAAAATGTCTCGTTCACTCGTTTAGGACGTAATCATAATATTGTACTTTCATATGGGTATATTAATTCCTGGCTTTCAATTTCTCACTTTAATACATACTTTCTATAACGACTCGATCAAGCTGAATGAAAGAATTGAAATCTGTGTTCACAAAAGTACTCTAATTTTTTGTAATATAGTGGTAATATATGTATTACATATTGCCGTAGGATAATTGATTAATGACATCACTCTGTTTTAATTTTTCAACCATTCATAATAACTTGACATCAAAAGGTATGTTTATGCCGTGGTAAAAAAGGAATTAAATATTGAATAGAGTCTTATCCAGGTCTTTTTACGTTTTTACTTTTTTATTTACGATTAATGGCTGAGAGATCATGGCACACATATCTTTAATTTTGAACTTAAGTGCATGCATAGATAGATAATGCTCTAATTACCAAGGTTACTATTTCTTTTCTGCTGCCCCATTTCAACTTTTCTCATTTGCCCTCCACACTTCTTTACTCTAATTTAACTCATTGCCTCTCTTTATTATTATCATTGTCTGCAGGAGTGCAAAGGTATTCTTCAGTGCTCTGCAGAAAGTTAAATGAGGTGACCCAATTCTCTGAAAGTACTGATCCGTTAGCATTTGCCGTCAATCGGTGAACGGGGTGGGCAAAAAACTCCATCACCGATGAACCAACGTCGAAGGATAGTTTTTAGTAGCTCTTGTGAACGAGGAATGGTATGAAAAGGACTCGATTTGGACGTAGATGCAATCGACATCTGGCGTGACTTCGAGGGTGGTTTACCGTTGCAGTAATTAAGCCTTCTCGGTAAGACCCTTCGATATATGTGATCTCTGTTTTCGCATCTCCTCTTTAAGCCTTAATCTCCGGTGCCCATCATCTGCCTACGTAGAGCGTTCGGCTCGAGTCGAATACTTGTTCGGAGGGGGAAATTAATGGAAAAGCGATGCCTCGGGCGCCCGGAGTCGGTGTGCATCGAAGAGTAAATTACGTCGATGGGGAAGAACCCGTCTAGGTTTCTCTGAAATCGAACGTAAATCAACTTTTACAACTTTTTAAACGATTTATCCGTCAAAAATCTAGCATAAGGAGAAAATTTACCATTTTGTTGAGTTAACTAGATTTTCATTGGTAATTTTTTTTTATCATTAGATCTTCTCAAGTTTTATGCAATGTATGAGTGAGAGAAACGATTAATAAAATGGCCATTTCTCAATTAGCAATTTCTCACGTCATGATGATAACGATTCACAAGAGCATCCTTCCCAGAGGTTGGACTGAGTTTGCCTAAGCAAATGCATAAGTTGAATTGAGCTTAATTTTTAGATCTAGAACCCGTTGTTTCCATGGCAGGTTGGCAATAATGCAAGAAAAATGCGAGACAGTAATTGAGGATTTTTAAAAGACGAATAATAATACATAATACATTTCGTAGTTTTCGTAACGTCTGTTTTATTTATCATAGCATAATTAGATGAGCGATTGAAACATTTAGGTATTGAAGCATGCCTAAAAGTAGCCTCACTTCAGAGTTCCCAAACCTTAGCATGTAACAAGGATATGTATTTTCCCGGTACGCCTCTTATATTTTTAACCCAAAGAGTGTGGTTAGCGTCTATAGAAAGAGGGGAAACTTCCAAGTGCTGCGAGGCTAGTAGCGTCAGTAACGTCAACGAATCCACCGAAATACGCTCATTTAACAAATAAACAATGAAAATATTTAATTCGCTGGGACTGGGATTCGAACCCGGATCTCGCAATTATGCACCTACTGCTTTTCCATTTTATAACCTTGGGGTCGCCTTCTACTGTGAATTTGATAGGGGATTCACAGGAAATACAGGTTATCTCAAGGTATCTAGTGTGGCATGGCGTCTCAGCCTGCGAGGTTTAAACTTCTTTAAAACAGAGGTATTTACAGTGACATTTTCAATTCACTTGGAGGTTATCTGTGCAAGTAACTTTAACGGAGTCATCCGCGGAAGAAATACATCAATGTGCGACTTTGGAGAGTTAAATTAAAGATTAATCCACTTCACTAAGCGACTTTAGATAGCATTTGTGGCACATTCAATGGGAAGCACTCCGCGCTAATTTTGAGATTTCAGTCTGAATTGAGCTCAATTTGACTTTCGAATCCCAGACGTGGGGAATAATCTTCTAATGGTAGAGTTTGCTCATTTTAGCGGTGAAGCGTTTGATTTAGGAGTTAGTAGAGACTTTGAGAATGTGGATTAGAAGGAAGTGAATTACTGAGTTTTAAATATGAGGTTGACTGTTCCCATTTCCTCAACTGCACCCATTCAAGAAATTCAAAATTGGCTTGGAAAATCAGAAAACACCAGTGCGTCGATAAAATGAATGGACATTCTCGTAGTTAAAATTATCTTCGAATTTTAACCGAATTTGAGTTTTCTGTCCCTATTTCTGGCTAATTTACTCTCTCTTTTGCTGATGTTTATCCAATATCTCTAACCACAAATCGATAGTTTTGAAGGCGGAGAAAATTACTGGAGCGATAGAAGGGCAAACGAAAAGGACCTGGATATGTTTTAGTTTGGATGTTGGCGGAATTAATTCTGAGAGGACAGAAATATGGATTTAAGATGCATTAAGAGGAGCTATAACGCTGAAGTATGTTGTAGAAATGAGAATTTTGCGTAGGAACATGATGTAGGGAAAACTTGTAATGTAGGGACCATCAGCCGACTGTGGAAAGCTATGTCCTAACGTGCTTACGTGACATCCCAAAGGTTTAAGCTTTGAATCCCGCCTCGGGCGACGGTGTTTTGTTTTTCGTATGATTTAGGTATATGTCCTAATTTCCTCGGTAATTTTTAAATTACTTTTCACATTCATCTCCGGAGCTTTAATCATATTTTAGATGTGAAAGTCTATTGCTGGTACCTATAATTTACGGAGATCAAAATTTTAATTTGCTGCACATAGGCACGTGCCTTTGAATTGTCGCTGTATTGTTTTTTTTACACCAAAGATGGTGAAATTTACCATGAAAAAAATCGTGCAATCGCAATGATTTAAAATATTTTTTGTTTTACTCGAAGACTTACATCGAAAACAAGAGAGGGATAGCTTTTTTCATTTCTTTATTATTTCAGGTCACCCCAAATGATGAGTGGTCAATTATTTATGCTTTCAAGACCCAAAAGCAAGTTTTTCTCAAACTCCCACATCAGGCTGCAGAGATCTTGCCGTTGTTTCATTTCCCTGGCAAACGTAAACGGGGTATTTGAGAAAAGCGGGAATATATTTTTTTCTTCTCCGTGTAGTGGAATATTCTCCTATCTCCACTGCACTTTTGATTTCTCCCAGGCGATACGAAACTGATTGTACGCTTAACCCTTTCAACGCTGATCCTATATTTGTGAACCCTTCTCCCTGGCTGCACGTGTTTTTAAAAATGTTTTTGGTCCATTAATTGGCTAAAAATATTACCCCTTATATTTATTCGATCAAAAAAAAAACTTTTTTTCAATAAAATTTTTAATTTTGGACTGGAATTCCAGTCCTCAGTCACCCACAAGGATCTTTTGTGTGATGTGCAGGGTTGCAACGTTTCCCCTGCAAATGAACTTTTTTAAGATGTCTTGAATCTATTTTTTTACCAGTCAAAGATAATTCAAATATACTTTTGAACGCTTATTGTTAGCATCCTTTATAATGACCTTACTGTAGCATAGCTTATAAGTTAATTACGTATCGATATAACTGTTTTATTGAATGTTTATTTTCGTTTTTCGTAATTATTTTCAACTTTCTGTTGGGCCGAGGGTATGAATGGCGTATTTTTCTCTTAGATACATACAAATATCCGGCCAAGGCATTGCTAGAGTGCATAAAAGGTATAAATATTTCCGTAGGTACTGACAATTTTTGTAATGAAATGTGCAAAAATTCCAATTTTCCTCGTTAAGAATAATTACGGAGGAAAAAAAATAACGAAAGAGTTCAGTTTCATAAATCTGGATATATAGAGCAAGTTAATTAATACAATCTGCCCTAATACAAAAAAATTGGCTGTTCGTTTAATTTATTTTCGGTGAAACAAATATTATTTCTCGGTACCAAATCCCAATCGTTTATCAGAGATTGTTTTTTTCTGGATCTTTGGTCTACAATTCAATTAAAAAACCCACAACTTCACCAACCTTTCGCTTTTTTTATTAAAGGATCATCAGGGCTAAAAAATTCAACATGTAAGTCACACATAAAAAAACGTTCTTGTTTATACATAAATATTATTAATTGCTACTCAGTACATACCTTCAGGCGAAATCAAAAGAAGAGAGCATAATGTTTATCTCAGTAAGGATGCAAAATGTAACACCAATGTTCTTCTGAGAAACAAAAATTTTACATCAACAAATATTTTAACGAAACAAATATTTTTTTTCATATAACAAAATATTGAGTAAATAATCTTTAGCAAAAAAAATAAATGTTAAAAATTAAAAAAATCTAGATATAAGTTTTATAATTAATATATTTTCAACGAATATACAAGACATATTTGTATTATAATTTTAAATTAAAACCATCAAAAGTAAATCAAATACCTACATGATAAATTGGGAATAAAATAGCCCATAATATTCTAATGCTAATGGTTATGTTCTATTTAGATATTTATGCTGTGAATGTATTGTTATCATAACACAAGTTTGCATAATATCAGATGACTGAAGACTTTAAGTGATAATAGCTAACTTGGATATGCCGAATTCAGAACTGTTCTTAGTTTTCTTCTATCACGTAAAGTTTTTTTTCTGAATGGGACCAATTTAATTTCTAAGCTTTATTGATAAGTGCCAGTGGGTAATTTTTGTGCGAGGGATATTTCTCAATACAAGCTAATGAGTCTTAGGATGGCCCAAGCTAATGAGTCTTGGGTTGGTACAACTGCTGCTATTGTTGTGTGACCTGGGAAGTACTATTCATCCTTCATTAACGTTTGTTACAAACATTGTCATTGCGTGAAGTAATGTTAATATAACTGTGCTTACAGTAGTTAAAATCTTGAAACCATAATTCTTATTTTGTGTAAAAACCTGAGGTGATAGAAAAAAATGAAAGTTGTTTTCAGAATTAGCATAAAAAATTAAATTAAATAAAAAATAATTATTGTGCGAGGGATATTTCTCAATACAAGCTATTGAGCATTAGTTTGGCCCAAGCTAATGAGTCTTAGGTTGGTACAACTGCTGCTATTGTTGTGTGACCTGGGAAGAGATATTCATCCTCCATTCATTTTTGTTACAAAAATTGTCATTGCGTGAAGAAATGTTAATATAACGGTGCTTACAGTAGTTGAAATCTTGAAACCATAATTCTTATTTTGTGTAAAAACCTGACGTCATAGGAAAAAATGAAGTCATATTTAGAATCAGCAAAAAAAAATTGATTCATGAACACCTATTTTTAATAATTCATCTGACAAAAAGTTTATAAATGCAGACTAGTGTAATTAAAGTGGTCAAGGTTATCTGTATACAAGTTGATCGGAGTGGGAGGTTTTCTTTCGTTCTCGATGGTCCACTCAAAGTGCTCCAATCGGGAATTACGTTTCGATGCTTTCATCCGATGGGTCATTCTCGTCACGAACCTCGCACTGCGGAGTGAGATCTCCACAGAGTTGAATTTTTCCCCTTCCAACACCCCCTATATATCTCTCTCCCTCCAAAAGGACCTCGAGGAGAGCGCGGAGTAGGAGTTGGTGGGAGAAAGAAGTGGATCCAGAGATTCTGTGGCAGAGGCCGCGGCTCGATTGACAGACGGCGGAGTCGAGAAAGCCAGGGTATAGGGGAAGGGTTTCGAGGAGAGGCGTGAGAAACTCTTTTGATCGCAGCACTTTTCGTATATCTTTTCATGAATAATGGACGGACGCCGGGAGAGGGAGAGTGTGTGTATGGTGGCAAAAAAAATATGGCGCTCACGTCCGGATCGGGATTTAGTGATGCAAATCGCCGACAGCGGGCGAGGATTGAATCGTCTTTTGCCTAAATCTGGCGTCACTGGTCCGATAGATAACTCGGCATCAACTCCCAGCGTGAACGACTTCGAACAAAACATGCCTGTATAGTGTATACATCAGTTGACTGAAGGTTTAGCCGCGACTGTGTGAGTCAAAACAAATACTAAATTCCACATTTTTGATATTTTGTCCAAAAAATCCTGTTTTCACTGATGCAATGAGTTACCTATAGAGACCCAAGAGTAAGGTACAAAATATGCAGATTATTCCACGAATTTAGTTTAAATGAGCACTTTTTTCCAGCCATAGGAGCCGACTACACCGCCATTTCCTACGAATTACCGCATTTTGACTTCAATTACGGCAGTAATTCCCTAATAACTAAAACAATAAGGCGGTAAGAGGCCTATATTTTATTTTTATTAAATTTCTCTGGATTATTTCCTTCTTATAAACAGTTTTCCGCAAAATTGGCATCTATACTTTATGGAAAAATACTGTCTTTCCCCGTGTTTCTCTCATTTCCCCATTGAACACCATGTAATTTCAAGTTCAATTATACAATAAAATAGCGTGGAAAGGTATTATGTTGTTGTTCATATCAGATAGAGGACAACTTTTCTAAAAGTAGACAGAATATGAATAAAATGACGTTTAAGTCATTTTACGGTTGAACCACCTTAAACTGCGTGAATTGTTGCAAAGAGAGCAATGCAATTATTATTCTTTGATAAGCGCCCATGAAGTCCACTGGTCAAATGTCTGTGGTTTTTCCTCTGAAAAAATGTTTTGGGCTGCTCTACTTGCAGTCCACTGTCGCTAATATTTACTGACCTAATTTTTCATTTTTTGACATTTTTTTTACCCTGCCGGAAGGCTACGCAAAACCTCAAGGCTGAACCTTTTCCTTCCGGATGAATAACTTTTTTTTTACTTTTTTGTCGCAACATCCTTCTGCTTGCTTGGGAAACATTGCCTTAGAGAATGTGAGGCCTCGCACCTTAACCTATTTCTTTTCTCATTTGACCGTTGTCAAATAATTTACTGTTTTTTTTTCTACTCATATGAGATGAATGTTTGCGTAGTTTATTTTAAATTGGCTTAATCTTTGTTGCAAAACTCAAGAATTCAACTCTTGACACAATATAATTTTGGGTCTTGACATTTCCCAAGTATTTTGTCCGATGATCCCGAAACTAACAGAAACAGTAATTCTGAGTTGTTCGAGCAAAGATGAGATGATTCGTTTTAGTTCTTGTGTTCATTTCCTTGGGAAAATGTTTTGTAAAGTTCTCTTAGCCTTTTTTGTATGAGTTTAAATTTTTGCTGCGGTCACTGCCGGCCGTAATGAATTTTGGACATTCGATAAACAATGCATGGATGAAATGATGTACAAAATCCAGCGTGCATTTTTCTACACGCATGGACGCTGTACTGGTGTAAATTTATATGAAAGCTAGTCCGTAAAGCAGGATCATGAAATTAAGCATGACTATATGATCTCTAGTGTAAATGTTTCAAAAGTCGTTCTCCAGCACCTTACCCCATCATCAGAGATATTATTAAAGAAAGGTCTTTTTCTGTCATTCCGTATATGCTCCGTTAATACTGCACCTACAGTGATAAATGAGGTATCATTTTAAACGTTGAATCGCCGGCTTCTGACAAAAAATACAATCTCAATCTCAAATTTCACTATTTACCCATTAATTTGACTTAAAAGTTTCGATAAACTCTCTTGCCCGTATTGTATTCATATGTTTTGCATATTTTTGCAAGAAAACAAGTATAAAGAAAGTACTTTATGATACACCTTCTTCTCTATTTAAAACCCAATTACACCTTTTCCTTAACATACTTATTCCCTGATAGCATGAAAGTGCGATATTTTCGCACGGGTTACCTAGTACCTACATATAAGGTGTGAATTTATTTCTTTGCTCAACTAAAGGACGGATCAATTGGCAATGATTCTTCAGGAAAGCCTCTCCTTCTCTTTTATACTTCACCTCCTTCTTCTCCCTCTGCATCGCTAAGATATCTGCCTCTCGCTCCCAATGAACCTGCGTCACCTCTTCGATCTACCAGCATCCATCCTATTGTTTCCGACCCTATTTACGTATTCTCCGCTGATTTATTTTCATGGAAACCTCCATTTTGTGCGCCGATCCTTTGTGTATCCTTTTCTATTTATCTCTCGTCTTCCCTACCCTCTTTCATTGGGCCACATGGATCCATCCCTTTCCACCCCCCGTCCTTACCCACTACTCTCCGTTTACGACGCTGTACCTGAAATTTTCAGCGCAGCTTCCTCCTCTCAGCATACTTCTCTTCCTATCCTACCCATCATCCTCTTCTCCCCACCCTTTTCTCCCATCTCCTATATTTATTTCCGTCCTCCTCCAATTGCCATTGAACTTGCCATAAAATTTCCAGGCACGTGGAGTATATCAAGGAATGAATGTTTGTCTAAGAAATCGAATATTGCCGTGTACAAACGTCTCCTCCTGCTCACTTTATTGTACGATAGAGCAAAACTTGGGTATGCAGGGATAAGCATGAGAGTATGCTGAATGGAGTTGGTATGTGGAATCTGAGAAACTTTTGTGATAAAAACAGAAGGGAAAAGTAAGGAATGAGCGGACGATGAAGGGTTGTGGGTTGGATGCTCCAGCAATGGATTTGTGCGAAAATAGCGTGCTTCGATGGTTTTTTCCATGCAAAGAGAATGGGTGAGTCAAACTTAACCACAATTAAAAGAACCACATGTAATTAACCAATGAGTCAAATAACAAAGTAGACTAATTATAGAGGAGTGAATGGTGAGAAAGGACGTGTAGACCGAGAAATTTTAAGAACAGGAGGGCGTGCATGAAGCAGTGTACGAATGTAACTGAAGCAAAGGAGGTTTGCATGGATAGGGCAGTTTGAAGGAAAATAGTAAAGTAGTGCATAGCACTTTTTATGCCTATCACCGAGAATTTGACTTTTTTAAATGTTTCTTCTCCAAAAGTAAACGGCGTTATGGGTATTTAGGCATGTACGGATACATTTTTCTTTCAATTTTCCTCATTATTCAAAATCAAATTCTTCTTCCTAATTGTCTTCAGTACAACATTTACATCAAAATATAATATTTATTTATGGCTCGCGAATAATTTTCAAATATTTGTTAGGTACAGATATCGCTCTCCCGTCTCTTAAAGTTTGCTGACCCCTGTCCTAGAGGGTAGAACTCTCACATAATCCTCCCGATTGCATTTACTCTTGGCGTACATTCATCTACGTCTTCATGCGTAGTGATCTGCGGCATTTCTCCAGTGCTTACAGATCGTCACAGCATTGTTCCTATTTCACAATTTCCTTCTTACAGCTAGATTGGCGAATGTGCTTGAAGTTTTCCCTACATGGTGAAAATCTGGCTACCTGTAGGCGATCTAGACGGTTCCAGGAACTACCGGTGTATTCAGGAAGTTTTACCTCTCGTCGATTGCATTTTATTACCTAAATCTTCAAGGAGTTCAATAACTTTAGTTTTATTGATGCTCCATTTTTTAAAATTCCATTGGAAGTGTGTAGCTTATGCCTAGGTAAATTTATTAGAGTAGTAAAATACAGAGTGTGATTACCCAATTGAATAATAGGAAATATGCAAATGTTTGTTGCGTCATAACACTTCAAAAAATTATATCAGCTCACTCTGGCCTCCATATTGCCAATTCATTGAAATTATAATTTTCTTGTAGTAAAGTTAATAATCTGACACTGTTTCGTCCTCATACAATGGGATTAAGTGTCGTTATATAGTGTAGGGATTGAGTATTGTTCTGTACAGGATGAGTAATGATAGGGCCTTTCTTTTTAATTTCGTCCATGTTTATCCGCACCTCATGTATTGTATTCATTCAGTAATTCCTTTCATTAAAATCGCCGTCCCATTGTACGAAGCTCTCGATTCACAATTTTTATTGCTTCGGACGCTCGAAAAAAATGAAGATATCAGCTTAAATTTTTAATTACTTTTTCACCAATCATTAAAAATTTTCCCTCTGCTTTTTCTCTTTATCCTGCACTTAATCACGTTTTACTTTTTCTTTGAATTCCAATGGTTCAATACCATGCAGCATAACTTCATTTTTCCTATGCACCATCATATCAAAGATATTTTCTAACCAGGAGAATTACTTTCACATTCATCATTCGATGGCTCCCAAAATTTCTGTTGATAAGAATTGGTAATTTTCGACGACGAATTGTGCCTCAGTTTTTTTTATAAATGAAGATTTATTTCATTGAGAGAAAACCATATTTATAACTCCTGGGAAATCTTTGAGTTTCGGTGTTACTCCTGGAGTACTACGCCTTAAATTATTTTTGAAAATATTATTTCCTAATTCTTGAATTTTTATTTTTACGAAAATAGCTAAGATTTTATTCTCGAAACTCGCGAAAAAACGATAAATACTACCTAAAAAGTAATATTAGAAGCTACCTATAAGTACATCTAACTAAGATGCTGACTTAAAGTACTTCCCTAAAAGACCGTTAGTAATGCCATGTAGGTTGAATTGCTCAATTAAGAGACTACAAGAGCATCTACACTTGGTGTATTGAATAGTAATTAGAATTTCATGTTAACGGGATGCACAAGAACTCTCGTATTTTAGGGGAAGATCTACGAGATAAACTATCCTTGCATGGTTTATTATTGTTCTATCCGGAGTCTTTTATTTCGTTTACATTGATAAGGAAGGTAAAAATATTTTAATATAGAAGTGTTTTTAATTACATTCCTTTCCATTAAGCATAATCCCCTCCGTTCTTCATCTTTAAATAAAGTTATATAGTTTGGCAAAAACAGAGTAGTTAAGCTTTCGTTGCTCACTTAGAACATACAAATTTTTCGGAATAGGAAGACCGGAAGTAATATCGTTCATATTCTTTCTGGTGCATTACAACTTCGAACAAAAAAGTAATTTTTAAAGGACCGAAAGTGTAGGTTATATTGTCCATCTGCCTTCTCATTTTGAAGTTAGCTAATAACAGGCCCGCTAAGTCACCACATTTGAGCGTTGTTGGACTCCGCTAGACTTCAGAGGGGTGGTCCTCCAATTCGACCGATTGCTTTTGCCCCTGCCTGCAAGTGCGAAAGGAACTTGACCGTCGTAGGACATTTCATGTGAGTACTACTACAATAGGTCCGCATTAAAAATACTCTCAGGGGAGGAAATACTTCCTGGAATACTCTTTCGTTGCATTATAAAAAAATTGCCTTTTGATAGACTTCCAGAGATTCATCTTTGAACACCCTGAAAGTCAGATATCGAAATCAAGGCTGTTTTCCCCCATTTCCGAGACGTAAAACTTTTGAAAATTTGGTCCAGACATGTAAATCGATACCGTATACACAAATGATGCCTTAACTACGTTGTTTCTGGAAAAAAATATATTGTAAATTCCTCATTATATTGCATTATGTCAAAGAATTAATTGGGGAAAAGAGAAAATAATAATATCATTATTGTTTGTGCTTTACTTTTATGAAGATTTACCTTTATACTTCTGTGTTAGACTGCGAAAATACGATTTGTATTGTATCGTAGAGCGTAATATGAATAATAAATCCTTAATTATTTAGAAATACTATCCACTAATCAATGTGTAGCTTTTATTTTTCCATTCCTCTGTGACTGAAATCTTCTCTGCAATTTGTCATTATCGACTGTGATATCGGTATCTCCCTAATTACATGCCGCTATGTAATTAATCACTGCACCAATTCTCATTAAACTGGTAGAGAAAGTATCTGCTTATCTGGACCGTTCTCCTTTGGTTCAATCTGTTTTCGATTCCCTTGCTGTAACCCGAATGTCAATACATTGCGAGTCACCAGTGCCTGACGAGGGCGGGTTGGGCGAGCACAATCCTGACCCTAGGCCTATGAGAACATGTCTACCGGGCAATCAATTAGCAAAGGGGTCGCCGACCCCGTCCTCGGATACACTGCTGTCTCTCCTCCATTCTTCATCCTGCCTCAGGGTCATTCCCTCCATCACCCTACCCTCAGCAACACCCCTTCGCCGCCTCATTTCACCATCCCATTGTTTACCCCTTCTCATGTAACACCATCTTTTCCGGGCTTATTTTATTTATTGCTTGATTACACATACTACATTGCAAGCCTAATTTTCTTTAATCCCTTTAAAATTTCATCAAATCACAAAGTTACATTTTTTACTGTTTAAAGCCTGGATTTCGTCGTGAAGCCTGAATGGAAAGTGCGAGACGGAATATATTACTTTGAAACGTTTTCCTTTACTGTTTAATACAGAATAATTTATGCACAAGCAAACAACATCAACACACTCTTTGAGTTAAGGAGGCTCAGTGGTTTCACTCAACTTACGAGAATCAATGAAACTTCCTGAAAGCATTAATAATATTGTTCTAACTACCTGCAAAGTTTCAGAATCAATTGCCTTAGGTTTCTTAAAATATTTGATCAAGAATTAGGCATAAAATTACACGGGTTCTTATTAGAGATGTAAAAAACCGTTCTTTTCAGGGATCGGTCAGTAATTATCGCGGTGATTTTGTGGTGAATGTTGTACTTTTGGAAAACAGCGTTTAATCAAGCTGATATATTAATCAAGCTCCTCGCTATGCTTCTCGTCGAATTGGGAGCATTCCAATAAATATGATTTTAATTGGGCTCTATGATAAATAAAATGTGCTGTACCACCCGTCAGAGGTAAGAAAAATCGTGTAAATGTCCATATAAAATTTCATTGAAATCCGTGATGGTCGAGCGTGGACCACCAGACCACTTGTCATGGAATGACCCTTCTGCATCCTGCAAGTTATGCATCCTCGTTCAACTCGCGGTGTGCCAGTTTCACATCGTCCGCAACGCGCGCGAGGGATGTGTGCCAGCGCTCGGAGTAACCATGTAATACGTTTTTCTATAGATTATATAAATTATTATGCATTTAATAATTAAAAAAGGTTCTTTCTGCTGCATAAAGCCTTGCATTTGCATAAGAACCAGTGTAATTTCATGTCCAATTCTCGTTCAAATATCTTAAGAAATCTGCGGCAAATAATTCTGAAAAAAATGAAGTAGCTTTAAGACAACAAAAGTAATGTTTCCAGCAAGTTTCATTTTCTCTCAATTTGAGCGAAACCACAGAACCTCCTTTAAAAAAACTCTTTGTTCTTATCATGTACTCTTCACCCTCTTTACGCATACGAAATTCTTGTCAGTAATTACTAGGTATAACCTTTTACTTTGGCTCGTGTAGTTTAATCACGATTTTTCTTTGCGAAAAATTATGCACCATTTTTGTCATCCATCTGAAAGCTAGGTAATTTTCTATTTTCTCCTGACTTGTGGCACTGTACATTATTCGGCCATTAATAGTAAGTTTCTGTACAACTAAGAGTTGAAATGAATATGACACCCGTTAATAATAATGGCATTATTTTTAAGGGATCGATTACTCCCCTCTCGCAATAATTTTCCGTTGCTGCTGCCGGCCAAATTTTCACGCCAAATGCTTATTATAGAGGAGCATCAAGATGGTGGCGTTAGAAAAATTTCCCGTCCGCCTCGGGGTCCTTTCGCAAAGCGCTAACGCAACTTGTGCAAAGGTTGACGTAAAATATTGTTGCTTCCCAGAGTCGCGGGGAAGAGTATTTCGGGGTTTTAACTCCAGAAAACCGCTTCTGCGTTGAATTGCCTTAATCTTTGCTGCCGTCTCCACGTAAATAGTTGAGGCCACGTAATGTTTAGCGCGGGGAAAATGGGCGAATCTCCTAAATGGCTCGCAGGAGAAGGACGCGAAAAATGTTGGCCGCTATTCCGCTGACTAGATGGGCTCGATTTAGTTCACGTAGAACCGCGTTTCTGGCCATCAATCCGTGACACTCACGCCCCAAGAGTTGACCTAGATTGTGCAATCCCTCCGACATTTGCGTAAACACAACTCTTCCGAGTTGTTTTTCCTATTCCCTTGTGGAAATGCCTGCGAAAGGGCACAAAAGTGTTCGAGGATATAATTTGAGTTTATTCCAAATAATAATCGTAAAGAAAGCGAGATTCGATGCTGATCAACAAACTGAATGAGTGAATGTGTTTAAGAGATCTATTTTAACACTTAGCATGCTGACGTTGCAATATTACGTAGCATGAGAATTTTGAGAAAAAGCTGCGTCAGTCCCTCGAAGTTCTATGCTTCTTGGATCTCAGGTTCCGGCGGCGTCTTTAATTATGCTGCCTGCCTTTAGGGATTCCCTCCGTCTTGAGTTGTCTATTGTTGATGACTATAGTTTCTCCAGCCATCTTACTGGTGTCTTCAGGTCAGTAGGGCACAAGAACTGCACTTCTGACCTGTATACGCCAGTCAAGAGAAACTATAGTCATGGTGTATTTGAAAGGTCTCCGAGTACGTTATGAAATGGACGTTTCTAAAGTGAAGTTATAGAAAAAGAATGGTGATGCTAGCCTTAATTTTTCAATGAAGATGAATATTTGACGAGAAAACTTGTTATAACAAGGAAAAATATCGGAAAAAGATTATCTGGAGACTGATGTGAATGGTTTCCAGATGAATATGGTGCCTTTAAGGAATCACTTGCTGTGACGGTTTTTTGGTGCCTGGCCATCAGCATACGCAGAACGACTCCCATAACCAGTGCCAACATTCCAGTCATCAATGATAGACAACTCAACGTGAGAAAACTGGGATGTTTATAGTTCAATGTTGAGGTCAAGTATGTCCTTGTTGATTTTCCTCTTGTTGCTTTTTCATTTCTTCACCTTCCTTTCATTATCTCATCAATCCGCAGACACGGCGTCTGTATTCGTCCGCAACAAGAGACTACTTGCCCTACAATCCTTCCCTTTCAGAGCACTGCGACTTATATCCAATCTCCTCACCACCTTCTCTCGATAAGCCCTCACCTCCCCCTCATCCTCTTCACCCAATCGTCCTGGCTATCCTCAGAAAATACGGAGGGGGTGGCTGATAGTATTTTTTCTCACCCCTATAATGTTTCATTGAGGGAAGGAAGTAAGGGTTATCGCAAGGTAACAACAGTAAGAGTATAGATTATAGAGTATAGAGTATAGTAATAAATATAGATGGGCATAATTTCGAAGAAGTGGAACAATACAAATACTTGGGAACAAAAATATCAAACAAAAATAGTGAAGAACCGGAAATTACGAACAGAATTAATTTAGCTAAAAAAAGAATGTATGCCTGTAATAAAATATTAAATTCAAAGGTAATATCACAAAAGACCAAAATAAAAATATATCACACAATAATTCGACCGGTACTTCTATATGGTGCAGAAACATGGATCATGAACAAGAAAGAAGAAAGGAAACTGATAATATTCGAAAATAAAGTCCTGAGGAAAATCTTTGGCCCCACAAAGGAAAATGAAATATGGAGAATCAAACGGAATTAGGAAATACGAGATCTCTACAATGAGCATGATATATAACTGCATGTGTCAGGGCCAGAAGAATGAGATGGCTTGGGCACGTTATGAGAGCAGAGCAGGGTTCAATACTTAAGGATGTTACCAGTGGGAGACCAGAGGGAAGACGACCACCGGGAAGACCATAAAAAGGTGGTGGAATGGAGCAAACACGGACATAAACCGAATAGGGGGAGCAGTGGAAGAAGCTAGAGACCGAGAAAGATGGAGGGCACGCGTTGGTGAGGCCAAATCCCAGCTTGGGCATAGATGGCCATGGGAGTAAGAGTAAGAAACAGTAAGAGTAACACATTGCTCTTCACCTCATATAATAATACTAGCTGAATTACCCGGTGTTGGACGGGATCGAATTTCCTTCATAACTCATCATATGAGAAATTAGAAACTGCATTCTTAAGGATATCTGATAAAATAAATTTTAACTCTCTAACTTGAGTGAAAGTACTTTTAAAAAGCAAAGAAAAATTGTATCCATTCACAAAACCCATTTCCTAGCATTCCTAATCAGCTTAACTAAGCAAAATGAATTTTAAATGCGTTAAAGACCAAAATCTGGTTGTCAAGGAAACATGCTATTTTTTATTTCAGAGAAAAATGTGCGCTTTTTCAGCTTAAAACACGATTTTCAGGCAAATACTTGAAAATCGATTGAAATAATTTTAAATTTTATTAATTTACCTATTTGATAAAAAAATTCCAATCCTCTAACTTGAGCGAAAGTAATTTTAAAAAGCTAAAAATGAAACCGCTGCACAAAAGCCAATACGTTGTGTAGACCACCAAAGAAAGGGCCCCCTTTTGGAACCTTTTGGGACCCTGAGTTCTTTTTAAAATAGCCTATAGTTTTCTTCCTGTCTTGAACTATTAATATACATAATTTCAGTACGATCGAAGTAAAACTGAAGATTTGTATAAAAGACAGGCAGACAAACATTCTTTTTTTATACTTAGACATTTCACCGTACGTGAGTTCATAGTGGGTCATTCGGGTGAAATGAGCAGTAAATGAGCTTAGCGTTTTGGCGGAGGACATCTCTATATAAGGGAAAGCACACACAGACAGAACACGCCGCGAGAGAAAGCAGAGAGTCGTGTGCTTTGCGTGCACTGTGAGGAGGTAATCCTTGAAGGACGCACAGATCTAGGAAAACTTAGTGACACCCGCCAGCGGATAACTTAAAAGCCCAAGAGAGTGAAAAATGCGATTACGAGATGCCAGAGCACCCGAATGTATCCTGCGGAGACCTCTGGATGGACCCTCAGCACCATTGTCTCTCTATCCCATATGATTTCCTCAATCGACCTCCAATCGAGTGCCACAAAGCTTTGCGCTGCCAATATATCCACACCTACGAAATACCAAACCGCTTATTCAACGTTTGAAAAGGAGTAATAGGTTGCTCTTTCATCTCTTACTTGTAAATAGATCATTTGAGTGCAAACCTAATCTTATGAATATGAGTTATGATCATTGCATATTAAAAGACAAATTAGTTTATGTATCTGAAATGTAATGATATTTGATAACAGCGTGAGCTGGTGACATTCTCATTAAATATTGCGTACATCAAGTAAATTTTAACCTGGAATTTTTTAAGATGATGGTGAATTATTCGGAGCCCACGCGTTTCTTTGTTTCTCGGATGTGAACTGAAACGTTTTGTGCAAGACACTCTTCCATCCCTGAAACGTGTTGAATAATTGGTGCCTATATCCACTAGCTCGCAATATGAGGAATGCGCCTTATCTCCATCGGCTGAATAACCATCCCTAGCAGACTCCAACCCTTACACCCCTCCTGAATGCTCAATACGTCTTGTTCCTTTCCTACTTCCCAGCCTCGTTAGAGCTTTTCTTTTGGCCGTCTCCAAACCCTTTCCCCCGTCTCCAGACCCCTTTTCCCCGTCTCCAAACCCTTTTCCCCGTCTCCAAACCCCTTTCCCCTCTTTATCCCGCCCCTATTTGACGCACGCCCCCTTCCCCCTCCCAAACCCTCACCCCCAACTCCTCACGTCCTTTTAGTCCCACCGCTTCATTTCTTCCATCATTGACGGAATCAATCTTCATCTCCTCCCACTTCCCCTCCAAAACCCCTTATCCTCTCCCCTTCGTACCCTAGCCCATCGCCTTCTTTTCCTCCAAGGAACTCCATGCGCCATCCGTCTCTTTTTCTTCGACCTCTTTGCATACGTGTGCACCCTTTTTTTGCGCCTTCCTGCCACGCACAGGGACAAGGGCGTTGTTCCGAGAACAACAGGCGCCTCGCTTCCCCCCTCCCCCACCTCATCATTTCTCTAAATACACGACCCTTTTGTAGTACACGCTCCCATAAGC
Organism: Pyrrhosoma nymphula; assembly: GCA_963573305.1. Taxonomy (NCBI): domain Eukaryota; kingdom Metazoa; phylum Arthropoda; class Insecta; order Odonata; family Coenagrionidae; genus Pyrrhosoma; species Pyrrhosoma nymphula. Next base: position 130,760,707 of record OY754331.1, read on the forward strand.
ATCCTCCTCTCCTAAAACCACCTTGGATCTTTCCTTTGCTTTTCGGTCACCATAAACATAACGAACGTCTTTTTTTTTTGCTCCCACTTATTTTCTAAAGAGAGTCCTCCATATTCCTCGCGTTTTATGCCCGGATTTTATTCGGTTTGGACTGAATTTTTAAGATTTCCCGTTTACGGTTCCGCGTGGCTCAATTCTTGTTAAAGTCCCTCCGACCTCGTTTCCCAACCGTAGATTTTATTTCTTTTGGCGAATGACTCCCGTGTTCTCTTTTTAATTAACTTAAAATTTTATCTTGATAGTAACTCGTTCCTTTTGCAATATCTTTCATCTTACTTTCACATTTTTCCTCTCCCAGATGATATACTATTGTGACCTTTTATGGTTATACGCTTTTCGACTCGGCCTGGAATCACCAAGCAAAGGACAATTAATGTTTTCACTTGCCAAGTTGATTTTTTACGCTCCTAAATTATGCGTTTCATCGAAACTGGTCGTAATTCGTTAGGGTTCTCGTGGCATATTTCAATGATTTATTTCATTTTCACTGATGAAATCCACCTCAAACGCAATGAACGCGAAAGAGGCTATTCGAAGCACAAATTAAGATAAGATGTCATAAAAACGAAGACCATTATCTTTTCATAAAAATAAAGTGGTCAATAGGCAAATAAGGAAATGGTTGTGCCAAAATTTTGTAGAATTGCTATTAAATTCATCATTTGCCATTTTGAAATGTCATACTTGTTTGATTTCGGGGATAGAATTATTTACCGGCGGTAATAGGGTAAAATAAGCAGTAATTTTTGCGCACGATAAAGAAATGCGATTAGATTCAGTTTATTTGCGTGCTATATATAAGAAGGGATGAATCTTTGGGATGGACGACAGATAAAAAAGTTCGAGGGAACTTGAGCATCCATAGGTAAATCTTTATTAATATCGATTTTACCTATTCAGTTTCGGAAAGTTGAAAGAGCAGCGTAGTAAAGTACCGTGCAATGCAATAGTAATCATTAAAATTTTAGTTTCTAAATTTCTTCAATGAATGACATTATTAATAAGTTTAAAATCGTAAAGTATCAAAATATTATAATAAAATAATATACTTTATGAGTAGTAATGCAACATAAATTACTATAAATTCCAGATACACTTGTAAGTACATTTTTCACCCATTATTTTTACAGATAAATATTTTGATTGAGACAATATCCCGTTATGCTTTTGTGCTCACAGGATCAATTTATATATTGAGCTACGTGAGGTAAATGTGATTCATTATCAGTTTTTTGGCTTCCTCAAAATAGCGGAAATGAAAATGTCGTTCGTTTTCATGCTGTTATAATCCCATTTTATCATTTAGCAAAGGTATAAAATCATTTCATCTATCTTCAGCATGTTTTTACATCATCATCATCAATGTTTAAAGACTGCAACTAGCATCGATGCCTTTCAATTCAATTTTCACTCCCGCTAATTCATATCCACAGCCAGAAACACACTTTAGATGGTTAAAAAAAAACTATCATCCTCAAGATTTCAAATTTGCAAGTTTTGTAATATACATGCTCTTTATTTTTTTATCTCATCCACGCGTATATTAAGTTTTGATGTGAGATGTGGACCGAAATTTTGCAATTTTTTTTTCTCCGTAGCAAAGGTTTTTGACGGCGGGACCCGGAATCCCATTAGACTTCGTTCTTTCCTCCCTCTCTCCCCCCTTGCCCACCCTCCTCCCTCTGCACCACGCCCACTTCTCCTTTCGATCCTTCCGCCCCCGTCTTTCACCCTTCACCCACCCACCCCCCACTGCCCCAGCCAACCCAACCCCTTCCCACCCCACCCTCCACCCCTCTTCCTCCCACACCCCCTCCCTTCCCATCATTCCTCCCTCCATTTCCTTCCCCTCCCCCTCCACCACCCCCGACCAACCACCCTCCCTCTCCATTATACGGTCACCCCTTCCACCCTACATCCTCATCCGACCCGCACACTTTAACTGTTAGTAATAATTTAATATATTAAAAATACTTTTTTTTTAATAAAACCACCTTTACATTCAAGTTTCCTAAAAAGTAAAAAAAAAATGTTTAGTCTAAAACGAATCTTGTAATCGACTTTGTAATCACTTATAATACAGTTCAAATATATACTTGTTAAATTATATTTTTCTGAGATGCAAAATCATATTCTAAAAACTGTGGTCTATCAACGGACCTTACATTTTAGACTGCGATCTGAGAGCACTATTTTGTACAGTCAGTGGAATCATATTTATTTATTTATCAAAAACTCCAAAAACAGCAACTAAGGCCTTTACATTGGGTTCAATAAACAGAATAAATTAAAAAACAACGATAGTAGTAGAAACAAAACAGAAATATTCAAAATATAAACAAGGCAAGAATGAGGCGAAGATGACATGAATGTTACGCAATACGTTTCAGTTGGGAGAAAAAGACGTTGCGTGAGGAAAAAGGTCAAGGGTGAGGTGACTATTAGTTAGGGCATTGAAAGATGAAGGTAGGCGGTAGAATAGTGATCGTTGGGAAATGGAGAGACGGAATTTTGGTGTGTGTAACAGAGTCATATTGCGAGTGATGCGGGCTGGGATGCGGAGTGAAAAATAGGAAAGAAGAACATCAGAGCGGAAGGACCTATTCATGATGGAGTGCAGGAATTTAAGGTCCGAAGTCAGCCGGCGAAGGGAGAGGTGTGATAGGCCAAGAGATGATAGGATTTCTTAACATGACCTATGTCTAAGGGAGGGCACGCAATGACGGACTATGGCTAAATAGAAGTTAAGGGGGCGGTTGAGTAATTTAAGAGTGGTGGGGGACGCAGTTGACCAGATGGGAGAGCAATATTCTAGGACGGGTAGTATAGCTAGGACGGGTATATCGTTTTATCGGTCAGTCTTTCAATTCGATATCAATGATCTTAATCTTTCAATTTCAGCTAACGCTTCGTTGTTGCTTTTTAGCCTTTATATAATTATTGTGCAACGGTTCTTTGAAATTTAAATTATTAGCATTTCTTCACACTATATAAATGCTAAAATGACGGTTGCAATGTATTTCAACAGCGCTGACTGAGAGTAGACAATGTGATGCTGGTTGCGCCGTGTTAGGATAAAGAAATATAAAATAAAAAACAATTAATTTCAGTAGATTAACTTGGTAATTAGTAAATTTAATGACTGATTCAGGTATTATCATCAACATTAAATAAGTGTGCCAAATAGTAGCTCGATTGAATATTGGGAAGTGGGTTAGATATCGATTACAAGATTCCATTCAGACAAACAACAAACAAACAGGGCAAGTTAAAATAAGCGTGGTAAAAAGAAGTCTTGCTGGGATGAATCAATACTTTATCTACGCACATTATAATAAGGGTTTATTCTTAATTAACGTAAACGTCCTTCATTTTACAGTAGAGTATTAGCACACTTTTGGGAAGTGACATCTAAAAAATCTATCGATACTTCAGACACTAAATTTTCATTCTGACGCTCGAGAGGCTTTTCGTTATTTTTTATTAGCTAATAAAATCTAATAAATTATTATTGCGCCAAAACACTGGTCCGCCATGTTTTGTAGGCTCTGACGTCATCTCCCATAGTCGACCATTTGTTGATTTGGAGATTGTGTGACTGTGTAGTCTTAGCGTGCGGACGAAACTTTTGCTATTAATTAGCAAATATCGAAATAACTTCGAAAAGGCAAATACTATTTCACTCTCAACGCACAGCTAGGCTATTTCGCTTCTGCTAATATGGGAGATGACGTCAAACTACGAAGAACCAATGGTTGGGCGTTTAGACCTAGGAAATTTCAATGATGAAACAATGCATATTAAAACTTATTTATTAAATTAATTAGTTGGAATTATACCTTGGTATTTCGTACGTGGTATTTCGAAACCAAACACTACTAGCTTTTATAAATTTCTACAAAATACCTCACTTACGCAAATACTCTATTCAACAATCAATTCAACTAAAACGAACATCACATCCTAGTCCCCTTACAAACATCCAATAAATGGCACCACAGACCCACTCCATTGTTAATAAATTACATTTCAACACGCCTCCTTGCATTTACGTTACAAGATTTTCAGTGGACATAATATAAATATAAAAGGGAGAGAATTGGAACACTAGCGGTACGTGGACGCCTTCTCCAATGCGCTCCACGCTCCACATTTCACAATGTGTTCCAATTCTATCACACTCCGTCTTCCCTTACAAGGGTAGGGCGGAGTTCCTCTTTATTGTTCCAAATTACAATAATATTTGGGTTACCTATTATCTAACCTCCATTTTTCCACATTTTAATTTTTTTAAACAATTGGTTAATATATTTCTAGTGTAGTTCAATTTTCAATGTATTTCGTTATATTTAATTTTACGAAGTGTGTTATAATTTCGAAATGTGTTTCTCCTTTGATCCCTTCATCGGATGTCTTGCGATCTTCTTTGCTTGCTTTACAATTTGAATTTTCTTCTTACAATTAGTATTTCTATTGCATAGCTGTCTTCTTTCTTCTTCCTCCTTCTCAGCTAGTGTATATAGTTCATCAATGCTCGATTTATTATGTTTCACATTTGTATTATATTATATATATATATATATATATAATATAATACAAATATATATAATATAATACATACATATATATATATATATATATATATATATATATGTATATATATGTATGTATTATATTATATATATTTGTATTATATTATATATATATGTATTATATTATATATATATATATATATATATATATATAATATAATACATACATATATATATATATATATATATATATATATATAAATTCCTTCCACATAACGTTCATTTAAGAAATGATAATGCACCCCTATATACTTTGGTTTTTTTTCTTCTAAAACTACCATATCTGATAATATTCAAAGTTCCTGAGTTATGTTCGTGTATCTTAACAAGTTTTCTTACTTCCAAGCAAAAAATATCTCTCATGCATATCTCTTATGAGTTTTATCTCACTTACTTCCACTGATAATTCTGCATATTCAGAAAACTTGGAAGATATTGTGACACTATCGCTTTACGTCTCATTTCCTCCTTCTCCTCCCCTCCCTCCCTCCCTCGTTCATCACTTTCACTTTTCCCAACGCCCCCTTTCCCCCTCTCTCCCTCCCCTCTTTCCCTCCCCTCTCTCCCTCCCCCCTTTCGTCCACCGCCTCTTCCTCTGAATAGGTTCGCCCCCTCGAACCCCGTTCCGCCTCCTTTCCCTTTTCATCCATCCCCCTCCACCCCCCCCCATTGTCCCTTTCTCGCAAGAATAGGACTCTCTTTTCCATATTCCATCGAGAGATGAGAGAGAGAGCCCTTCGTTGTTCTGCATGTCACGAAAAATACGTCATTTCCTCTGGCCATTCGTACTCGCCCACCGGCATTCATTTGTCACTTCGTCGTGATCGATTGACGCCACAACAAAGCTGATGCGGTCAATTTACTCGCGAATTTTTGTGGGTCTCATTATTCTCACAATGTAACTCACAATTCTGTTTTAACCTCGTTTCTCTCGAAATATTCATTAGCTGTCAAACTTATTTTGAAAAATAGGTTTGAAATGTAACGGTTAAATCTTCTTCTCACTTGGGAAAAAGATTAATTCATAGCGTAGTACTATGAGAATTGGAAATATTTTACATTTATTCTTCCTGCACCCTACTTCATTCTCCTCCATCTTTCACCACCTTGGGTTCCTCTACCAAATTATTATCTAATATTTGCGTGAATAGACAAAAAGTATTTCCATGTAAACTAGGCTAAAATGTTGGTTTGGAGTAGTTTCATGAACCTCTGCTTAGTGGTTGGGTTGTGAAAGTATTCATAGCCCAAATTTCCCTAGTCCCAATGTTATGTAGCCATTGCTTCTTCCATCACCGTCATCATAAGCTCTGCCATCCCCTATGTTTATTGCTAAACCTCTTTGCATTTTTGCAAAAGTACTTTCGTACCGAAGTTCCCTAAATTCGCTTTTCTTTAATATTGCATTTACAGGCTTAATTCAATCTTTGTCTATGTTGTTTTTTGTCTCTCTTTCGTACTATGTATCCCACCTATTGAGCCGGATACGTTCCGGTATTTTTTTTACTTTTCGAATGATTTTTGTTTAAGCCTAGAGGTAGAAGTAGCTTTTTTTGAAACTGTGGAAATATTGAGCGGTATATATTGTTTATTTCTCTCTCAATGCTCTAGTTTAACAGAAGCTATATGTGTGTCACTCTCTCAACCACGCATTAATTTACCAAGGTGCAATACTATTGGATCCTTATAAAAATCTTATGCTAGTAAAAAATACATTTCCCTTCGTTGCCTAAAATCAGCGGCATAGTGAGACGGGTAGTGTATGAGGTCCTTCGACGCAGATAACCCGAACGATTCGAACGAAGTTCAGATTTTATTTAAGTGCTTCACACTTTTTGTTATTTGATGTGATCAATATCAGTGGTTGTATCCTCATTATTTTGTCGTGCCGAGAAATATTTGGCCAGAAATAACAAACCTAGGTCTACATGCTTTCCCAGCAAACCTAATTTTCTTTTTCTAGAATATTGTTGCATCAAGCATCAATATTGGATCCTTATAAATATCTTATGCTAGTAAAAAATACATTTCCCTTCGTTGCCTAAAATCAGCGGCATAGTGAGACGGGTAGTGTATGAGGTCCTTCGACGCAGATAACCCGAACGACTGATTTCGAATTCTCTTCAGGCTTTTTCTTCGCGATTTCGTTTCTTGTGAATAGATTTAAAGAAACAATTGCGACAGATGCGCCAGCCTTTTGGAAGAGGTCTCATCAATTCAGAGAAGCAACTCAAATGGAAAGTGCTTTATGAAAACTCTTTTTGTTGGCGACGTAGTCCTTGTAAGTGCTTGGTGTATTGTGCTGTAGCAACGGCTGAAGACATCCTTTTTCAGTATTCCTTTGTCAAACATTTATTTTATGTGTGCATCGACTGCTATCGAAGATATCGCTTCTCCCTTCTTTTTCAAAGTTTTCCTTGTCCGTTAACCTTTTCGTGGTTTTGATATGATTATTGAAATGCAGAGGCCTTAGCATTTTAGAACGAATCGTTGTTTATCGAACGAAGTTCAGATTTTATTTAAGTGCTTCACACTGTTTGTTATTTGATGTGATCAATATCTGTGGTTGTATCCTCATTATTTTGTCGTGCCGAGAAATATTTGGCCAGAAATAGCAAACCTAGGTCTACATGCTTGCCCAGCAAACCTAATTTTCTTTTTCTAGAATATTGTTGCATCAAGCATCAAAATATTGTTCGATTAAACGCGTCTTAGAATTGTCTCCATCTTGTGGTTGCTGTCTTGTACGTGGTATTTTTTTAAACCCTTAATAATCATATTTTTAAAGTTGATGTTACTATAGGTCGTTCCACATTTAGTCGACATTATGGAATCTTATGAGGATGTACGTCTCTAATGTAAGCCTCCATATTACCTGAGGTGCAGGTGTACGATTTGTGGTCTATTATTACATTATTTATTTAAAGTCCATGAGACTAAATATATTTCCATAAACCTTAAATACCTCTTCCAAATCGTTGAAATTTTATCGTACGCTTGGAAATTTAGGGAGGGTTGCTATCGGATCCATTAATTAGTCTAGAAAGGTCCCCCCATCATCAGAAGACAGGGTTATGAGGTGATCCTGCCTTGAGAGCCATTTGAACCCTCGACCTTTTGAACGACTGGTGGAGTCGTACACTTCACAAGTTCAAAGAGGCGGTAGGGAATACCTCTCCCCAGCACTCGGATGACGGAATTCAGGGCCGGCAGACCCGGAAACGAGTCGCATCGCCGCGGGAGGCCCTTAATACGTCTCCCGCACAGGTGTCCTCGGCCTCGAGTTCTCGATTGGGAACGTTAGAGTCGGGCAACACGGGGTTTGCAATCGAGATAAGCGACCCTGCATGCAACCCCTTCAAGCCCCCTGGATATATTCTTGGGAACGAAAATTGAGTCTTATCGCGTTGGCCGTGGAGGAGGCGACGGAGATGAAAATGCACCGTCATGTCGAACGAATGCTATCCCGGTGCCCTTTTAGCTTCCTCTCTCCGTCAGCAGAGGGCCTCGAATTAGCGGACGGAGGCAAACTCTATTCGAATCTCCGGGCTGGATTATTGAGAGGAAGCCAGTGGCGCAGAATTTTAATCTTGCAGCAATGTGTGTAGGAACAAGAAATATATTTGAGTCATTTGTTAATATGAATGATTTCGACGAAAATATGGCATTCTTTTATTTTTCAGCAATATATTTAGCGAGATGAAAGGAGGGGACGATTAAAAGATGCAGGCAGCACTCCTGAATGAGGAGATTACTGCTGGGTTCTGCGCTGTTACAAAACGAGCGGTTTCACGGGTTTCGTCGACCTTATCATGTGTGTAATCATTTCTATTTAAGTTCAGTGGCTTCCCTTTGCGTATCCTTTCATTCATTGATCCTCTAGCAAAGTTTATAATGTTTGATACTTTATAGAAACCGGTTGCTTTCTTTTGAAAAATTCACTCTTGTTTCTAGTGACTCCTGGCAAATTGGCATAAGCTTTTAATCGAATAGGTGGTAGTGTTCGCCGAATATTCCATTTTTTAAATTTGAATTTTGCCAGTAGTTAAGAAAATTGTTTTTTACGACTTTTAAAGGATTTTTTTCTTTTATTACATCAATTGATAGTGATAAATTATTTGCCTGTGGAGGTATCATACAGGAAATATAACTGTGGAAAATAATAAAGAAATGTACATGTTTCTAGCTCCTGGAGTAATGATTACGCACTCCACATGAAAGGAAAAATACAGTAACGAGCATCTGACAAAGTGGATGTAATAAATTTAAACGAGAAAAGGCATTCCGTGATTGAGGGAAAATGAGACGCACGCCTATTTCAGTGTGACACAGGACAAATATTTTTACAGTCCGCGAAAACAATCATCACCGCCTAGCAAGAAACACCCACGCTCTTTTGTTATGATCATGTACACCCACCGGCCAAGCAAATTTAAATCCTTACCCCCTTTGAAGAAAGAGAAGAACGTGTTCGGAAAATTCAGCAAATTTAAAATGCAGTAAGAGAAATGAAAACAACCATGGGACCCGGAGTAGACAACATAAACGGAGAAATCATCAAGGTGCTTCATGATTCTGCTTAAGAAATAATTATAAAAACAGTCAGCAGTGAAAAGATGCCGGAGGATTTTGAGAAGATTGTTTTGATTGCAATGCCTAAGAAAATAAGGGCTAAGAGGTGTGAGGATCGCAACGCTCTGAGCTTGTTGTCACATGCGTCTAAAGTACTCACATGGGTAAGCAGCCGAAGAATATAGGGGAAAGTTAAAAAATAAAAAACTCTAGCACAACCAATTTGGATTCAGGGAGAAGAGAGAAACCAGAGATGCGTACTCTGTCAACAAAATATCACAGAAAAGATTAGACATCAGCAAACAACTCTATGTGGCATTCGTTTACTTGAGAAGGTCATTTATTACGTGGAATGAAATAAAAATTTCAAATAGCTTGAAAGAATATAAATTGATTGCTAGGACTGAAGATGAATTCATTAACTCTAAAGAAACTCAGTCTCCATGGTGAGATTTAACAAAAGTATTAACTAAAATAAAAAATGGAGTTAGACAAGAATGCAACCTTTTACAGTTATTTTTCAGCATATACCTGGAAGAAGCAGTCAAAGATTCCCGAGAAATGGGAATCAAAGGAATTTATGAGAATAGAGAAGATATCATGCTTCGTTTCGTTTACAACATCGCAGTCATTGCTTAGAATCCAGAAGACCAGCAAGCATCCTTGAACACAAAGAATTGAATACTAAAAGGGTACAACATGAGGATTAATGGGAAATTAATGTGAAAATCCAAGTGTTTGGAAGAGAAGTTGGTGGTAGATAATACACTACGAATAGAGGTGCTCGAAGATGTGGAAGCCTTCACCTACCTTGGACACTGTATTACATGGGATGGAGGAATTCCAACGGACAGCAAGCGAAGAATAGCTTAAGTCTAGAAATTATTTGTGATAATAAAACAAATTTCTGTTCAAAGAAGATGTAGTGGCCACCTGGAGGTGCAGAGGATGGATGCTGAAGACCAAATAGACTGATAGGATCAGAAGCGAGAAAGTATGCAGAAGAATAAGGAGATGAGAAAACCCTATGGAGCTCTATCCAGAGACAAGGTCCAGATGGATAGGCTGCACTTTGAGACGCAACGAATACGTTGGGAAGCATTAGGGGAAGGAATAAAAGGGAAGTCCCCACTTGGAAGATCCAGTGACTACTGAAACAGGATATGATACTTGGAAGATATAAGGACATTGAAGAAAATGGGACAGGGTAGACTGCAAGACTGCAGTCAAGCAATCTTAGGATTGAATGACCAATAATGATCACAGATGACCTTTCCAAATATTAATAATTCCGGTTATAATATTAAAAACGTAAATTCAAGTAAACATAAATATTTTGGAGTAGGAATGAGTATGATTGACCATCTGAGATAACATTTACTTACAGCAGTTAGCATTGGGGATGGTCATACCCTTCGGAAGGACTCGTTTTCTCATGTCAGACCCTAGGGTGATTTTTAAGCCAATATTTTGGAAAATAAATGAATCTTAAACACCGTGAAATACAGTATATTAGAACAGATGGAATATTTTAAATTTCTAGATAAAACTTAGGATAGACATGGATTTAGTAGTGAGAACATACAGCGAGAGATTGTGTCGGCCATATTTGCGATGAAGAGGGAATTGGTATGAGATCCTCTGAGCACAACCGGTGAAGATAATTAGAGAAGCCTTATATATGAATCATTCTTTTGTATGGAGTCAAAGCTTGATCCTTGATGAAAATGTGCTTCGGGCATTATTGATATGTAAGAATAGTGGGATTGGAAAAGCTTGAAGAAAAGGAGGGCAAATAACTGGTTGGATATAGTAAAAGCATAAGGAAATTCGTTGGAAAAATGTATAGTCAAAAGAAAGCCAAAGAAGAAGTGATGGCGAAAAGTGGAGGATGTATTAAAACGTTTCACTAAGCTTCTTGAGGATGTGGAAGTGGGAAGAGCGGAAGATGAATGGGAGAATCAGCTGCGTAACAGGCCCATACGATGATGGAAAATACTGATAGAATTGCTGGCTGTGGTAGGATATCACATTGAATGGAAAAATTTCCAATTAGTTTTTCAGAGGAGCAAAATTGCAGTTTGGAAAGAATATATTCGAAGAGATCTTACTTTCATTACTGAGGTTGCTATTTTACGACATAAAAAGGAAAGCTATGCTGCTAAGTCTCTTTTATTATTTGCTTCGATTTATTTTACCCTGTATGAAAGGGAGAATATGCGAAAATTTAGATTAATGGTGTTCTGGGATTCGCAATCTTTATTGTTGGCCTGGCTTACTGAGTGTCAGGGTTTCATACGTTAATAAACGAAAAAGCTACATAATAAAAGATCTTAGGTTTTCCCGGCGAATAATATTAGTAAAATCTTCTCGGGTTTGCCACCGGGTAAGGCTTTTTATAAGCAATAAAGCTTTACCCGGTGGCAAACCCGAGAAGATTTTACTAGCTACATAATAGTTAACTAACATGCGCACCCAATTTTTATGTTCAAGTAATTAAGACTCATAACTTATAATTATGAGTATAATAATCCCTCTATCCTCGATCCAATTCATTGTTAGGCGCAGAATTCTATTTTGATTAGTTTTCATGAAAATTCTCTCTGGCCCTAAATTACATTCTCAGCGAACGGACTGCGTATGATACTGGATGCACATTTGAAATTCCACGCGGCGAGCAATCGCGAGACGACAGATTGCGTCAAGGTTTCCGCAGTTTCTTACTCGTGTGAAAAAAATGCCTTATTTCGAAAAAAGTAACATCATACATAAACATTTTTCTGTGATCTGATTTCTGTGACATTTATATTAAAGCTGACCCATTGTATAGCATTCAGGAAGTGACAGCCCATGGGTCTTTATGATGATTAATCGTTCTTAATTATGAGCTACATCCTTATCTTTCCCTGTAATAAGTCAGTCCTGATCAGAGTCATTAGCTAAGTTGCAGTTAGTGAGCTTAATTATTTTAATGAGTCACAAGAATTGTTTTTGATGCCATAGCACCTAACCATTTCCTCCTCTCCAATCTTTCCTTTTTTTTCTTCATTTATAAAGAAGTTAAATTGAATCGATTTCTCGGCAGCATGGTTCCTTAGCCAAAAATATAGGGTGGTATTTTTTTACACTCTTTTGCCATTAAATTCTCTGATTTTGTTCCGAGATTATTCTTCAGATATTTCCATTCTATTTCAGACATTTGTCAGACACTACGGAGTGACGTGTGGACTTTAATGACCTATATATTATGCCAAGGGCTCGTGCCTGAATTGTGCTGAGCAATAATTTAATTTAGTGTTTTCTCTCTCGAATTCTCTTCTCCCCCCCCTTTCATCCATGTCCGATTGTTTCCGCCCATTTCCTTATTCATGCAGCCTGGCCTTATTTCTCTAACCTCTTCACTTGACTCTATCACTATACTTAGATCAATCGTTGACGACTTTACGTGGTGGAAATTCATATTAATAAAAGTTAACACATAGTATTTTCCACAATACTTTTATTTCTACTCTTCTATTCCATATATATGTCCGGAAAACTGCTCATTTGATCTCCTTTTGAAAATGATGTGAAAACGTTGAAACCGGTTGAGGTGGAAATAAAAGTAGTGTGGATAATACTAACAATAAGTGTTAACTTTTATTTCTATCACTATACCCCTATCTTTCTGCTTTCCTCTTTCAAATTCCAATTCTATTTGAAACATTTTTAGTTGTTCATAGTTCATTTCGACGAAACTTGAGACACCAAGTGTGATTTAATGCGATGATGAAGGTTTGAAAAAATCCAAGACTCTTTTCTAAGAATACACTTGTATGTATTTTTTAAATTAGTGTCGTTGATTCTTAGCCACTTAAGTTTCTAAAGCGAAGCTGTTTATTGTATCATACATTTGAGCATAATATCATAAGTGATCTATAGATAAATGTGTAATTACACAATAATCTGAAATTAAAGCAGATTTTCTGATCCTCATATAGACTGTGCCATTTTATGTCGTTGGCAACGTACGCAGTAGAATGACAGTTCTAATCTGTAGCCTGCTGAGGAATGGGAACGCTGACCCCTTGCGATATAATTATTTCGATCGTGTCCTTCCCCGCGCAGTTTGCCTCTCGCACGCCGGGCGGCAGTTGTCTTGGCGCACTGCGGAGATGGACACCCAGAGGGTAAGACGGGGATGGAGAGTGGGGAGGTGTAGAGAACAGATGTAGTACTAAAAGCGGTGGTCCCTCTGCCGTTTATAGACTTCCGTCACCCCTGCTGCTACAACTCCCGCCGCCTTTGACCTCCTTCGTGGAAAATATATATGCCTATGACAACATAAGATTTTGTTCTTTATCGGAGAATTATATATAAACTGCTCTCGTGTTTCCATCCGAGTAAGAATTTCGGTTGCAAAGAAACCACAGGGGGTGTACTGGGCTGTTCCACTCGGAGAAATCTGCCTTGGCGGAACATAGCCTATCAGAAGACCATATCATCTCCTTTGGTGATGCTCAACTGGTCTTCTAAGCCAAAGGGTATTGGGAGCGTCTACTAAAAAAAGCCATTGAAATCAGGATGGAAAATTAGACCTTAAATCGGGACTCTGGGTACATCCTAAGCAGTGAATGGAAACCTTTAATTAAAAAAATAATGAAGAATGGAGACAGCAGTGCCCCCTCAATTAGACGGGTATGTAAGCGTAGGCAAAATGTCCTGCAAATATTGCTCTGAAGATCGTCTCTTTCGATGGAATACTCCACCATCGTGGTGGAGTATTCCATCGAAACTTTGGCACCACCCAAAATCCTTACTCAAATGGAAACCCAAGAACAATTTATATTTATGATGTTGACTAATACCAACCAATATTTTAGTAGGATACCGGGACTAGCCTTGGTATTACCATAGAGATAATCATGGCATATCAGTTAGCTGATATTTATCAGTACCTTCAATCAAAAGTTAACATCATCGATAAAAAATCCGCTTCCCTCAGAATAATATTTTCGGGGGGTGAGAAGAGTTCACCTTGATCGAATTGTTGCCGAGTGTTGGATTAATAGTTTTAGTAATTGGTCACCTGTAATGCTTGGGAGCCACTTAAAATCGGACATAGCTAGCTTAGTAAATCTATCGTCGCTTCAATTGCTGGTGTGCATTTGTGACATAATACATTCTTCCCTACTTATGTATAATATCGTGAGGGTAAATTTCTTTGTCACCGTCGAAAGAGAAAAATTTAGGGGTTTTCAACTACGTTTAAAGAATCTTTTCAGATATATTTTTTCACTCATTTCTACGCCGTTACCTTCCCTGTAAACCATTCAGGATTTAGTCGCTGGGTAGTGGGGTTCTCTAAAGAACTTAATGCAGTAGGTCATTTTTACACTATATTTTTCAATCCCACAGTGGGACACGGGTAGAAAAAAGTGCTGCGAAGAAATATTTTCCACTCATATGAAATGTCAAAAACGTTTATTAATTGAATAATTGATGTCAGTTACGAGGTGTATCAATAGATTGAGCCATTGATATAGTCATACCTATTGCACTGCTGCTACTATATATCATGAATGAAAACTTTAGAAAGTAAAACCATGACATGCGGAACTTGAGTTAAAAACGAAAATACCTTGTCTGAATGTACCGTTCGTCTTAATTTTCACAGCTAGGTTACTTGGGGTGAAACTGAAAATAAAGTCTCATAGACTTAAGTAGGTAATGGTGCAATTCCTACTTTCACTCCTGCCTAAGGGTTATGCATAGAGTTCTAGTGGCTGGCATAAGTTTCTTTTTCAAATTATAATAAATTTTGTGCATAGTGTATGCTCATATTGTGTCCGAAAAACTACCTTATCAACTGTCGTGAATAATCTTTTCAGTATGTAACTACTTATTATCTGTGATTTAAACATGTTCTTTTTATAAAAATTATAAAAATTCTTAATTTGTGAGAATCTAGCTCTAATTTATTAAATCAATCTTTGAGTGGGTATTTAAGCAATTGAGGATAACGTCAGGCAGGTTTCCGGGATTCATCCGCGGTTCTTCATTGATTGGTCCATGGCTCACATCCGCAAAACGCGGGAAGTGGAAAGAGTCCTTTTTGGGGCCATGGAATACACTTTCCAAGTGTTGAATAGGGTGTAATTCATCTTACCTATGCATTTTGTGTGGCCTCTTGATTATTTCCACAGCTTCTCTGATGATTCTTGGTAAATACCTCTTTTCTTTGGCCAGGATGTTTGGTTTTTCGAAGTCGATGCTGTGACCTGGCTCCGCCAAGACATGTTGAGCAATGGCTGATTTTTCCTCCTGCTTGTTCTTGAGTGCCTCTGCATGTTCTTTCAGCCTACATTGTATGGCCCTCTTGGTTTGGCCAACGTAGGATTTCCCACAGCTGCATAGGACTTCGTTCACCCCCTCGTATACTTTCCACTTCCCGCGTTTTGCGGATGTGAGCAATGGACCAATCAATGAAGAACTGGCGGGAAACACTAAACAACATAAATATCGGCCCTTTCGCTTCGTCAGAAAGTTGAGGGTTACTTCCACTGAGATTAAAATTCAATTTCCTCGTTTAATTATAAAGTTTTGAAAATTTGAATTAAACGTCTCCGGTGAATTTTCTGTAAGCTAAGCTTAAATCACACCCCGGTGCAGAGTTCTCCCTGCTTAGGTCGACTTGCTTTTTTTTGCCCGCTGAACTGAGTTGAGAGTCTGGTCGGAAAAGTAAATCCCATTTGCCCTCTCCGCCAATTCCCTTCGCTCTAACCTTTTATTTTTATCTCCTCTCCCACGCCCTATTTCATTGGATTTGACGCTCCCTGTATCCTCCTCCCCTTTCATTTCTGCGCTAATTTTCACTTTTTGACGCAGGATACACTTGTTCGCTTTCAGTTCCCATCCCAAGCGAGCATTGCTTCATCAAATTATCGCCGAGTTATGAGACTAATCTCCGGGGTCGCACCTTTTCGTGGCAGAGAAAGGTGATGAGAGTGGAGACTCACGTTGGGCGCCGAACTCCACAGACAGTTGGGTATGGAGGGTGGGTGTGGGGTTTTTTCAGCTAGTCCCCTAATTTCATCAGGATTGGCTGGTCACTACTGGCAAGGGAGTCTCCTCCCCCTTTAGACTCGCAATCACCCTGCAGTGAGGATCATGAGGCTCGCTTAGCTCCTATAAACCGACAGGGATGTTGTAAGTGAACTTCCCCTTAGTATTTTTGTTTTTACTAGATTTATTTCCTTTATAAGTTTTGTCTTCAAAATCAGGATTGAAATTTAGTGATATAAGGATTTAATAAATTTATGTAAGGAAATTTAAGGATCATGTACCATTTTTGCATTTTTGCTATTACGCTCTAAGATAATTTTACTATTTAATAATTTTACAATGTTATTTTTTTTAATGAATGTTATTTTTTCTGTCGAAAGACATCTATTGCCGAATTAATAATTTTGATGCCAGCCTCGCTCTGGATTGAGGGAAGCGTTGTTGTACCACGAATGACTCAACTGTGCGTACTTATTCACAGTTGTTAATTGACTCATTAGAGTCGCTAATCAAGGATAAAGACTGCCGAAATGCTTAAATTAATGATTCAGTCGTCACGCGAAATTCCTGCCGAATCATCATATTTTGATACAGCTAGATCTTTTTTATACTTGCACCATCAGCCATTATTGAGTTGCTGTCCTGACACTAACCGCTGCCCTGTAGTTTTACCAGCCATGCAAATCCGTGGACTGCAGCTTCATGATGTAGGAGGCTTCTTCCTTAAGGAGGTTCCGCCGCGACTGTGTGAGTCAAAACAAATACTAAATTCAACATTTTTTATATTTTGTCCAAAAAATCCTGCTTTTGCTGATGAAATACGTTACCTACAGAAAACCAAAAGAAGTAGAAAAAAATGGAGATTATTCCACGAATGTATTTGAAATGAGCACTTTTTTCCAGCCATTGGAGACGACTGCAGCGCCATTTCCTACGAACTACCGTATTTTGACTTCAGTTACGGCGGTAATTCCCTAATAATTAGAAAAATAAGGTGGTTATATGCCTGTATTTTATTTTTATTAAATTTCTCTGGATTATTTCCGTCTTAGAGACAATTTTCCACGAAAATGGCATTTATATTTTATGGAAAAATACTATTTTTTCCCGTGTTTCTCGCAATCGGCCATTGCACACAATGTAACTTCAAGTTCAATTATATAGAATAAAATAGCTCGGAAAGGTATTATTTTATTGTTCATATCAGATAAAGGACAAGTTTTTTTTACAAGTTGACAGAATATGAATAAAATGACATTTTAGTCATTTTACGATGGAACCACCTTAAAGGGGGAATCTTCTCCTTCCTTCCAGAGATGGTTTCAATCGCCGCGCCGGCTCAATCCCTCACTCGTCTCTCTTTCCATTCTTCGTCTCCTCTTCTAAGAATTCATCCCCACGCTCCTCTTCCGCCTCTCTTTTTTTTGCTTCATTTTCGTCTCAAACGAAAGTGGAAAACCACTCCGGAGACTCTTATCGAGTGGGGAGGTGAGACACGGCGCGCGGGGAAATTCGCACCCCAACTTTTTTTTCCCCGTCTGGGCCAAAGGTCCAAGAAAAAAAAGGTGAAGGTCGGGGGAACCCGTGTGGAATGAATAAGCGCCAGTGTGTTTGTGTGTGTGTGCTTTCTTCCGACTGTCCCTCGCGTCCAGAGTTTTACTTTTCCTCCCTCAAGTCTATCAGGAGACTTTTTCTTCGCTTCACTCCGTCCAGCACCTTGCTTTTTGCTGCCAGTCCGTCCATGTTTGAGTGTGGTTTTGAGTGAGGTTCGATTTGTTTTCCTTTTCCTTCTCGTCAACTACCCGTTCCCCGTTCTTCCGGCTCTAAACCTTCACACACTTTCTCTCCCTCTTCATCTTTTTCAACTCTATAGTCTGCTTCTTCCTTTCCTCCTTTCGTCGCTCGGAGGAGTGATCCTTCGGGATGATTCTCGTTGACGAAACTATCCGCGCAGGAGTCCGTGCCAAGAGTTTCAGTCCGACCAATGGGCGGCGAGCTCCTCCATATCGATCGATATCTTTCGAGAGCTATCGCTTGAGGGACCGACGCCCGATCTTTCCCGTCGCTGCCTCCTAGTGCGCGCTCCGATCAGGCATTTGTTTTCCCACTCGGAATTCTATCCGTTGGGCCATATCACTTCCATATAAAGCGCACATCTCCTTCCTTCCCTTCACACCCACCCGTGTCCTTGCATCTAAAATCCCACCGCAGAAAGAAGTCTTCCACCTATACCATGTAACACGATCGCATGAGATTTTTATGTTTTTTCCCTCACATAATTCATTGCTTTCTAAATAATTATTTTTCATTTCGAAGATTGATTTTTCTTCTAAGAAATCTAGGTTTTTCATATGCATGCTTTTAATTGCACCTCTATGGTGTATTTTTGTGTAGTTTTTTAAATAAAGATATTAACCAAGCGGTTACGAATATAAGGCATTGTTGCACATTAATGGTACAGACGTGTAGCTGTTGGTTCATCCGTTGCAATATTATGTAATTTCTTACATAGCAATAGGTATGTAAATTTATCGTATTGAAACGAGACCTAATTCTCTAGGGAATTCTAGCCAAAACCAAATTTTCTGAGTTGAGAGTTACTTTTTTGCTGGAAGATGAATGATTACGGTCATGTTTTAGTGTTTTTTTCTGGCCAGTATTAAATTGGAAATGTTACCAATGAAACCTTAAAAATACTAGCCCAATTTGGGGCTTTTAAATATTATTCCGCCATTGATACATTGCCATGCATAAGATATTTCTCCTTTTAACTGCATTTCCCAAACTTAAATCATACATTATTGTCGTGAAGTTACAGCAATCCCAGATGCCTCAAGTCAAACTACAGCACTAGAAGTTCTAATATATTAGTCGCCGATCTTCTGCTTGTTGATAATAAATTCTGATGCTCACAGAGAACTCAATCCGTTTAAAAAATTCCAAGGCATTTCAACTTGAAGTTAAGATTACATGTAAGAGAAATTGAAAAAAGTTAATAATTGTAGGTACACAAAAGATTTCGTGTCATACATTTCATATGCAATATCCAAGTTTTGTTATCCTCTTCGAGAAGATGTAGTTTAATTAAAGAAAGCTTAATTAAGCTCCTGACGTTATCAATTTATTTTGCGAAAAACTTTATGGCGTTGGAGTGATGAAAAATAAATCCCTTAAAATATTCACGTCCGGTCGGCTCGGAGTGCACTGTGAATGTTAATCAAGGCCGGTGGTGAAATCTAATCAGCTCGTGCGCCTTCCCCAGAGTTCACTCGCGTCCAAACGCAAAGGAAGCCGCATCTCCCCAGCTCTGAGCTTGGAGACTTCGGGGCGCATCTTACGGGAAGAAACTCATTTCAATTTATTCAACGTTTTCAATTAACCGGATTAATTTATTTCATCCATCTCAGATGAGAGAGTAGGTAGGTGGGTAAAAAGACATGGCCTTAGAAGAAGATCCTCTCCGCTTCTTTCACCGAGTGATACGTACAAGAGGGACTTCCCGAAGATTTCACCCTACTGAAGGATGAAGGGCCGAGAATTCGGCCGATCGCTTTTGAAGTGGCTCGGATGAACCGTTCTTAACTGGGAAGGGGAACTGCTCCTCCTTCGTCCTCTTTAACTCTTTGATTGTACCATATTCGTAAACGCCCCCAATAGTAATAATTAAAACATCTTTTTATTAATTTTTTTTACATTATTTCTGAGGGTATGTACTCTCGTTTACCCCTCTTTAATCTGCATTATTATCAATACATTTGATTTTACATTTTAATACATATTGTAAATTAACTTTTTATATATTCATGAGACTATGCAATTGCGATTTATATTTAAAATGTGGATTCATCTGATTATACGAGGATAGATGCCACATGAGGCCAACGCGTTCTCCCCTTTCGTTCATCGTCTTCTTTCTTTCTCCGACCATGCTCTTCTCCTTTTTCCGAGGTCTTCATTCTTCTTTTGGGACTGCTTTTTCTTTCTTCGGCCCTTGTCTCCTCTTTAAAACATCTATTGTTCACAGTTCGGTAGACTTCAGGGGATTATTCTTTGGTTTGCTAAACAACAATAAATGTTTCTGACGTAGGTTTGGAATGGCCATCAAGAATGATGCCAACGCGGGCGAAACCCGAAAACCTGCCTGACTGCGAACCTGAAATCCGCGTAAACCTACGTCAGAAACATTTATTGTAGCTTAGCAAACCGAAGAATAATCCCTTGAAACCCTGAACACTTTCAGAATTAGTTACTTAGAAACGAGGAAGCTCAATCGTGACCACACACCATTGTAGAAATAAAAAAATGCGGCACATACACATAAAAGCGTTAAGGGAAGTTCGCACGCTATTTATCAATCGGCTACGAAAGGTGAGCCTCCTTGTGACACTCAATTTCGCAAGATCTCGAGGTTCACGGAGAGAAACCAGTGACCCACCAACCGTGATAAAACAGAGGACAATGAAAGAGGATTAACTTAAAGACCCACACACTCCCACTCGTCTGTGAAGTATGTTGGTACGGTGCCTAACGTTAGTTTCCACTGTTCTCCTCCTCGTTCCCCTATTCCCCTTCCCAACCCCTCCCTCTAGGGTCATCAGAGGTGCCTCTTCTTCGAAATATCGCCCCTAGAGAGAGAATGAATGGA
The DNA here is from genome assembly GCA_963573305.1 of Pyrrhosoma nymphula. Classification (NCBI taxonomy): domain Eukaryota; kingdom Metazoa; phylum Arthropoda; class Insecta; order Odonata; family Coenagrionidae; genus Pyrrhosoma; species Pyrrhosoma nymphula. The sequence goes on from OY754331.1 coordinate 130,781,620, forward strand.
CAGGGAGAGAGAGGGTTTGGCGTTTGGACCCCAAAGATGCTCATTATTCGCACCGCGAGCGCCCCCGTCCGTTTCGAGGAAAAATCGATCGAGTCGTCTTCATTAAATGCTTCTCGATTCATCTTCCTCTTCTTTGAGGAGGAAACCCTCCCACCACCCCTCCTCATCCCTATCCCATCTTCAATTCCGCCTGCTCAACGCATTCCTTTCCGCTCTCGACTGATGCAGGCCGTGGCCGTTGATGCAGACTTGAAAGAGACGGGGATATGGGAAGAATTTGAGAAATAATTGGCGATTAGGACTCACTCTTAAACAGAACGCAGCCGGGAACTCTTTTTATGCGAGGGAGATTTCTTGACGTAACTAGATGCCGTCGTGTTCTCCTCAGAAGCGTTTTTATTCCCAAATGAGTTAAGCTGTTATTTCTTATTCACCTGACTCGAAGTAAATGGGTATGAGGCAAGAAAATGGTGCAATAAATACTATTGTCTCATCTCCAAGGCTTTTATTAATAATAAGAGAGGAGTTTCAATGTTTAACAGAAAAAATCATGGCTTTGTGTTAATATATGAGCGTGTAAAAGCGTATCACTAAACAGTAATGTGCAGCAATTCAAAGAAAAAAAGTTACTCTCCCAACATAGAAAATTATAATGGAAGGGTGTTATATGTAATGGGTGCGATACCGATCTGCAAATATTTTACGCATCAAGATTAGCTGTCAACTATTGAAATGGATGCGGCCGTAAGGATACAAAAACCAATAAAACTCTACGTAAAGGTAAATGTGTAAATATGGCTCCCTAAATACTATCTATTTTTAAACCAAATTACTTATTCTACTGCCTTTATTTTCACGATTAGTTCGATTTTTTTATTTGTTAGTAATGTCACATAAGAGCATAGGGATATAAGACTCCAATATAAACCCCGTATAAAGGTTAAGGTAGTTTGAGCGAAAAATCACTTCACCTAGAATTTGATAAATTTGGCCTCACTTTAAAGAAAAAACTCATCTTTCCAATGATATCAAAATACTGACCCCTTACCGAACTACTTTTGAGGCCATTTTCCTATAACTATAAGCTATTTTAAATGGGATAGATTATGACTGGGCTCTCCAGCGGGAGAATGTTGAAAAAATTAGTAACTTCTAACACCTAGATTTCGTCAAAAACTAACGGTGTATAGTTTGCAGGTTTTCTCAACTATTTATAAGAATTAATCAATTACTCACCACAGCAATTTTTAAAGAATCACAAAAAACCTGTTGTTTTGAAGGGTTTGAAAAAATGAGTCAAGTTAGAGACTTATATTGATATATTTATTTAATTACTGAGAATCTCGGTCATAAATAACTATATAGTTGTGTCGTTAATATTACAATATATTTATTTCATACGGATTTAAAGACGCCAAAATAAAAATAAAATATAAATGGTCTCCATTATGACTAGAGAACTATTTCGCCCAAACCACCTTAACAACACTCGTCAGCAAAACGGAATCGCGCCAGAAACTAAAATTATTCCTGATTGATCTCTCTGTGTGGTGGTTAACGGGAAAACTCGTACTTCGGCAGTGGCCAAACCAGAAGGGACTTCCACTGAGCTAAACAATGGGATCCTTCATGGGGATTTTGCGGGTGATTGTTTACGGGAATAGTATTACTCACCAGGGACAATCGCAGAGCACACTCAAACTACCTATCAGCAGTACATTGTCTGATCTATTCTGGGACTTCGTAAAAGAAACGTACTGATAGGTTACACAACACACAGGTGCGCAAAGAAATTAATCCCTTTCCAGGAATAAATCTCTCCCCAGTGACCTCACAAACATACACACTCGCTGACGCACTCAATCGGGAAAAACTTCGGAAAATCAAACAGACGAGCGGAAAGCTGACTCAAATGAGCGATGCCTAATGTATCGTCGAGACCTAGTTTAATAGAGGGACGATACAAAAAGAATAATGGAAAATCAATACGTGGATTGAGTGTGGGATACGCGTATTTTGGCCGAAAGGTGGTCCTCTTCAGCGAACTGAAGGTGATCCGCCGATACATTGATCGGGAGTAATTTTAGGATCTGTGTGCCTGTTTTTCTGACGTGTGGTTCTCAAACATCATGGGGCCTTGGGAGTGTTATATCCCTGCGTTCTAACAATAGAGTCCGTGGACCTCGTCAATCCCATACAAATGTCATATAACGTAACTTATTATGTATGGAGATTGTAAAACGTGTAATTTTTTTTCCCAGAAAAGTTTTTTCAATGCTTTAGCATTTGTCTCGACCAGACTGTGATAATTGGCCAATTGTTTTAATTGTTTTGTTAATTACTAAGGACGACCCAAACATTATTTTTTAAAGTTTTTATGCGCGAAACCCTTATTTTCCTTTTATTCAGGCTGGTTTAATTTTATAAAAGATCAGAGTTTGAGGAACAACCACCCAGAAAATTTCCAGCACTTAAATCTCTATCCACTGGAACAATCGGAATATGTGCTGAGCCGTCAATCGTTAACCATGAAAAGGGAGAGTTTTCAGATTTTGATGGCAAATGAAGTATTTTGAAGTCGCAAATTGAATGAAAACACCATTCAGGTTGAGTGCATTGTATTATGATTATCCATTAGCATGGGCACACACACATCGCCTGCCACTCCATGGAATTTTAATCTGGTGGGGTATAAATTAATTCTATAGAGGTTTCAAAGAATCGCGTTAAAATCTTTCCTCTTCTGACGGATAAAATTAAATTCTAAGCATGTCTTCCAAACCTAAGGATCCTGAAGCTTAAAAAAAATATCTTCATAAAAATTATCAGAAATACGGTAGAATGCCTTTATCTTGAATTATAAATGTAGGAACCTACGCGAAAGTTTAAAGCAGAAATTATACAAACTCCTTCATGTGTTTCTTCAGTTAGGAAGGGAACTCAGCTAGTTTTTTGTTTAAAAATCCACGGTCCACTTCGCATCCAGGGTAATTTGCTGAACGCAGTGATCCTCTCTCGAGAATATTTTCGCCCCGAAACGAAGCGAGCCAGGTTTGCTAATGCCCGGCATTGTATTTCGCGGAGGGAAATGGAATAGGAAGGGATTAGTCGAGTGGAATTGTAGAAAGTGATTCCTCTATTCGCCGCTCTCTTGTCCTCCCTCGCCAGCTTGCTTACAACTGCTCTCCCTGCCCACCTCCTCATCCCAACTCCCCCTCCCCACGGCTCCTAGGCAAACAAATGAAGAGTGCCCCCTTACAAGGGAACACACGCGCCCCCTCACAATCTTCCTTCGCTCCCGACCATTCCTGCCCTGCGCCCCCTGGATTCACGGGGAAAAAAATCAAAAGACTCTCCAGATGTTGAAGAAAATTCTTCATGGGTTTCCCTCCGGGTTAGGTGCCCCAAATTCTTCTTTGCCATAGTTTGGAAATAATTTCATTTTGTAATATTTCACAGAAAGTTTAATTTCTTCCGACCCAGGGTTTCGACTATTAAACAGTCATTATCAAGGTGTAATAACTGTGTTAGTCAAAACCCTGGGTCGGAAGAAAAAAAACATTTTGTGGAATATTACAAAATATATTGTGTGAAATTCACAGTGAAAAAAATCATTCGCCTGGACTGGGATTCGAACCCAGACTTCGCGCCGAGTGCTCTACTAGTAGCTTAACTAGTAGAGCACTCGGCGCGAAATCGGGGGGGTCTGGGTTCGAATCCCAGTCCAGGCGAATGATTTTTTCACTGTGAATTTCACACAATTGTGTGACCACCAGCGGGTGACTCCGTTAAAGTTACTGCGTGGCCAGTTCCGCAGTTCTTTGAATAACAAAATGGAATTATTTCCAAACTATCGCAATGTGGTTCCACCAAGTTAATCCTAAAACTTTGACACATATCCTTTTTGCCGACGTTTCGATGAATGACTTATTCATCGTCTTCAGGGCCGTTGATGATGCTGGGTGTCGAGGTGCCTTGTTTGTATGGTGCATAACTCAGGTCAAGCCGGTTTTCATTGGTAGAGGCTTTCCTTTTCCCGCCATTTTCAGAATTGGGTACAAAGTCCTACTTTAGGTAGTTTGAGTGAAATATTACTTCACCTAATGTTTGACCTAATTTTAAAAAAACCGTCATCTTTCCAATTAAATCAAAATATTAACCCCTTGCCGGTTAAGACTTTTTAGCCGTACCCACCGCGTGACCAACTGAGTCAAGTTAGAGACTTATGTAGCATTGTTTATTTAATTACTGAGAATGTTTGTCATATGTAACTACATTTTTGCATCATTAGTATTGCAATATTTACATCACACTTCTTACGGACGTTGAAATTACAATATAAAATTCGAATATGGTCTCCATCATGACTAGGAATATATATCGCTCATACTACCTTAAGTGGAATCCTTCGCCCCTGTTGAAGTTGTTGCTTTCAAGACGGATTTGTATTCTCTTTGGTGAGTCGGTCCCAGTATCCGTTGGGATGGCAGAGCAGTTTCGTCTCTTCTCACTGAATGCCATGGTCGAGGTTTGTTGAGTGTTCTGCTACTGACTTGGTGGGTTGACACGGCCGGAGGTGCCGTTGATATTCCTATATTCTTGTTTCAATAGTTCTGCCGGTCTCACCAATATACAACTATCCGCACTCTCGGGATATACGGGAGACACGAGACACCTTCAAGGTCGGAAGGGTCCTTGGCACGTACTAATTGACTCCTTAGTTTTTTTGGGTGGTAGATGCTCAGTCCTCATGGGGTCGTGCATAAACTACGTTACCAACTTAGGGGGGGAGGTGGTAGCCTACAAACTTACGGCGGGTAACGAGGGGGAGGGAGGCGGGTTCACTTAAAGTAACATAGCCGTTACAACCGTTTACGTTTCTTACTCGTCAAAATCGCGTCGACAATACTACGAGAAGTCCGAAGAAGACGTAACTCTTACACAGCCCTCTCAAGATTCTTTTAATCAAATAACTATCATTCACGATAGTGGCTCATGGAGGGATAAGGGAACATTTTTTATTAAGGATTGTTAGAAATTCTAGGCTTTTTAAAACTTCATGTGATTCATGGCTGATTTTTAGAATTTAAAAATAAATGAATATTACTTGTTCCAATTGAGATTAGATATACAATATGGTTTAAGGGTTGACTTTGTGGAATTTCGACATGATGTAATAATTAAAACTGAGTAATATTCCACACTGATTTATTACTAGAACAAGCCTAACCGGTTTCAATGTAAACACATCATCATCAGAGGCCAAAATTGCAGCGTACAGAGGTGGTGGTTTGATATCTTCATGAAGTCCACACTTTCCTACATAAATACAAACAATTATGATTCCATCTTCATGAGGGAGAAACAAAAAATCCACACTTTACACTTCCATATGTTCACGACACTTTCCTCTAAGTTACTATGATCATGACACTATTTACAGCAGCACCATGAACACTATTTCCACCAGGTTGACGTCTTCCTCAGCAAAATACAATCGGAAAAATGATATAAGTACACAACAGTTACACACAATACAAGAAATATTTCATGATGCTACTCTTAAAAAATAGAATTCGTAAAATGTGTTATTTTGGATTGATACACAACCGGTTCTAGACGATGTTTGTCGTTAAATCCATGAACATGGATGGAATCTTGAAGGATCAGCGAGCATGTTGGAGTACATTCATGACCCACGCTTGGCATTTAAAACAAGAAATATTCAAATATATAGCACTTAAAGGTAACAATGTATAATATTCGTCAAAGTGGATAGATGTGCAACGGGTAGTAACGAATCTAAGTCATTAAATCCGAGCAAAATATAGAGTATCATGAAGGAACCGCGAGCATGCTTTTCTAATACACGTAAAAACTGGACTTTCTCATTTACCTTCAACTACAGTCACTCGTACTTCCATCGTCCAAACATTTAACAATGAGAATTAATGGATATTTGGAGCAAATTTAGCCTTAAATGGTTAAAATATCGTATAACACCTTACCTGACACAGCCTTGCTCCTGCTGTAGGTTTCCACTTGTCCCGGTGGCAGTTCAACACCCACATCTTCCATCTTGCTGGATCAGTAGGTAAACGAAACAGTATAAGCCTACAGGCTAATTTTTTTTAAACAGTCTATAGTTTTTCGTTGTGTTCGAGCAACATGGAGCAATCCAACAAACCATTTTTGCAAGTTGTTTGCTTCCTCCCTGTAGAGTGACAATGCTAAGGTGCGTCAAGATAGATCCAAAATGGAGAAATTATGATGCATCATGGGATAGTCTCAAGACCCAGGTATAGCGACCTTGCTTAAGGTCTTTGGTGTGAACCATCCTCACGGGTCACCGCTCGGGGAGCCCTCTGGCGGGGCAGGAGAGGGAGGGGGGAGGGAGGAAGTGGTCAGGAGGGGAGAGGGTTGGTGGAGGTTGAGGTTGGAGGAGAAAGAGGTTGGAGGTGGACTCTGGAGCTGGGTGGTGGACACGTGGGCGGGTGACGTCAGGAGGATGGGAGGGGTTGATGCTCGTGGGAGGAATAAAGTACCAACGTTGGGACCGGTCCAGGATTTGGAATAATGGATGGGAAGAGTTGAGAAAGTGGCTGCAGTCGCTGAGATCGAAACTTGAGAGCAGGAGGATGAATCGATGAAGGAGAAAGGAAATAATATAGATAAAATGAAAGAGAAAGAGAGAGTGAATTACAAAGCTCATTTGCCCCTCATAATCTTTCTCATCGAGACCGGAAATGAAGAGCGGAATGAAATACTAATTCTGTCGGAATAGAAGCGTTGAATTGGAGTGAAGAATAAACGGAACGAGACTGGTGATTGGAGAAGATACATTTTTTGCATTATTTTTAATGGAAACTATTCTCCACAGACCCCGTTACATAAATATGTAAAAAATATACGTCACTTTAATGTACTTGGTAAATAAGCAAAGCCATATTTTTAGGGAAGAAATTGCCTTTTACTCACTGGTCAAAGGTTTATGGATCAGAAAAGTATATCGTAGTGCCGATAGTCTGAATCAACACTCTAGAAAATATTTTCAGGACAATAAAATGGATTGAATGAATTGATATTTTTTTTCAGAATGTAAGCGTAAATTTTCTTGAAAGGTCAGGGTCTAGCAATAATTAAAATATTTATTTTTAGGTTTGTCTCTACAACGCTGTTATTGGTACGCGGTCTTTGTACGACCACTATAAACTTAAGTGCTTGATAAATAACGAAAGCTGCGTTTCATTTAAAAGGCGTTATTTTTGAGACTTCGGTATACTGCACATTGTGTTTTGCCCACTAAAGAATATCGGGTTAATAAATTCGCCAGTATTCACCCTATGAGTAAAACGTGGGCATAAAAGTAGTTTTTCGTTCTGAAAATCATCCAATGCTATAAAAATTTGATTCGTGATCATTATATTGAACTGGCATGAAATGCATCTAAATAATGCAGGTTTTATCAGACTTTTCTAGGGACTACACGGCCTAGGACGGTGCTCGAACATTTCATATTTTGCCTCTGAAGTTTAACAGAAAGGTCGATACATCTAAACTGCCAATTTATTAAGGTATAGTATATAGTATGTATAGCAATATCAAAATTAAAGGGATTAGAAAAAGGAAATACTACTCTAGGGAAAATTAATGTCTTGAATAAACTTATTCTTTAGCAGAAATTTGGCTTTTTTTGGTATTTGGATTAATATATGGAGGAAATTTAGCCCTTCAGACTTTTAGAAATCCGCTGTTTGTATCTGAATTAGGAAACTGAGCGACCACCATTCGCTACAGATGTATTTGGCCCTTCTATGGAAATGGAAAAAAACATTTTTCTCATTCCTTTATTATATTTTTGTATCTCAACTGGCTTTATGAAGAAGTAATTGGTAAAACTACTCTCAGGTAGCCTCGAATGGATATTTTATATTGTGGCTAAAGGCTACTTTTTTCCGATTCAATAGTTGCGAAAGATTTAATTATCCATTTAAATAAAATTGGGTGGTACGTACATTTTCTCTAAATAGTTTTACCGTTGAATCGATATTTTAATGCTCCTACGCCATAAACTATGTAAACACACGGATAGCTAATATGTATGGCAACTTATAATATGCTGCAATCTAAAAATATTCGTTCTTACTTCCAGGCTTAATTCGTAATATTTATACAACAAAAGCCTAAGATTTGATGCCTCAATGTTTGGCGGAATGTGAGACTTAAGTGGAATACCGTTTTTAGCTCCACACTCGCTTGTGAATGGGCGGCACCGCCGTTAATTCCGCCTGAGAACCCGAATGTTCCTTTACCGAATCCAAGACGTCCTCCAGAGAATGAACGCCTCGCCCAACGGTGGTCCCGTCGCCCGATCCGGGCATTAAGTTGTCTCCGAAGCAGACGGGTCGGGTCGGACTGGGAATTAAAAATGAAATCGTGGCCGCATGAAATCCTCGCAGGCGAAGACGGGTTAATGCGGGCCCGGCAGGACGGATTCGGTCCCAGAAAGGGTAAAAGGGCGCCCGAAGTGAGAGATAAGGACGGCGGTGAAAGAAAAAGTGTGCCCTAAGGGTCAAAAGGGAAGGATCGGAGGCACGCGCAGGAAAAAAAAAACAGAAATTCTTTCCCGAGGAAAGGGATATTCTCTCCCTTTCCCCCCTTGTGGTTGTGGGGGGGGGGGGAGTATGTGCAAAAGGGTTCGTTCGAATGGAGGGAAAGGAAGGGAAAGGGATGTGTTGATGATAGGGAGGGAAGTAGAGGGTAGGAGGCGAAAGAAGATGGAGGTCTGCTGAAGAAATGGACCTCTGAATAGATAAGAAACGAGGAGGGAATTTAATTATATGGGAGGGGAGGCATCTAGGCTTGGGGATTATGGTCCAAACATCCTTTTCGGGACCTCCTGCAGAAAGCTCCGTGGTTTGTTTTAGTCCGCTGACAGATTTCCCTCCCTTTTTGTAGGACATTCATCCCTTCCCCACCAGCCCAGCCTTTCCATCCATTTCCCCCCTTACCCCACAATCCCTTTTGCATTTAGAGATGTCTACTATATTTATTTATCAAGTTTCCTCTCCAAGGGACGCATTCAGACCGCGAAAAGAACCCAGTTTTTTATCTCATTTTTTTCACAGTTTCTAATTTCGCTCGGGAAAGGACATATTTTTTCTCTGCTTCCGTCGCCGAATTTGATTTGATTTGAATCCTTTGGAGTGGGGGAGAGCCAGAAAACCTGCAATTAGGTGTTGCGCTCTTGATTTTTGAGTGTTACGCAAATCAGAGAATGCGTCGGCATGCTATGAGTGTGAAGGGAAACATCTGCTCTTGTGAAGGCTTTTTTAATTAAATATATAACCACTCGGCTGGACGGACGAAAAGTTTTAATGTATTCCGTGGCACGTAAACGATGGAAAAAAAATACTTGGAAAGGAAAAGAAGAGGAAATCAAGGGACGCATGGGAGGATGAGGTTTGAGGGAATGGAATGGCATAAATAATGGAGTCGGAGGTTTCCGAATGCTGAAGTAAATAAAAGTGAGGGAAGCTGTATCAATAAATGATTATAAAATGAGTGAACACTTCGGTATTCAAGAGTGTAACTGCGTTTGGGAAGAAATAGTAAAGGTAACTCAAACATGTGTTTGTTGCCAAACAGGTACTTTTTTGAAAACCTTGTTTATTTGAGCCCTTTACCTGTTATTTTTTCTTTCTTATATGGCTTGAAATGGCTATTTTGAATAGGGTAAACATACAGCATTGGCTCGCACACACAGGGATACCTCACGTATAAATATATTGTCCATTACGAATTAGGCTGAGCCTTAATGTCAACTTATGTCATTTTTTAACGATTGTTTTCTTTTATGAAATTTTTATTCCGACTTTCTTCATATCCTTTTGTTGTCCGATATTCTGTATCCGAATATTGTCGAAGAATTCAAATTGTGGATTGATCGGGGGAAACCCTAGCCTTGCACATCATTATGAGAGCTAAAAAATCGAAAAAAATTATTCGTGCCAGAGGGTTCATTAGGGTTCCAAACGGAGATGAGTCCTTATTTGGAAAAATTTGTGCCCTAACATCAAGAATAAACATATGGCCGTTGGATACACCCACGAAATATCAAAGCACAACGGATTTGGTTGGTATAGTTGGATTTAGTGAGTGGTAGAAATTGTTGCTTATGGTGGCTGATAGTCGACATCGGAATCAACTTTCGATTCATGTCATTCGACTGCTCATCGGTATTGACATACTCACTACGTGAAAAAGGTCTTCAATCAGATGCAAATTAAGGGAAATATTTCTATGAATTTTTAGGTGGGTTGGAAAATGATACATGAAAGAATCAGTTTTATAAGAGGAGATTCAATGTTAAAAAGCTCGGGACATTTTAAATTTTGCCTAGGAAATTTTGCCCATTGCTTTTTGGTAACATTCTATTTTATTGCAATAGCGATGCATGTGTGCAGTAATTTTGTTTGCTAACTGTACAAATATTATTGCACGCACTTATGTGTACGAGTGAAAGATGTTACACCATAGAGAGGAAAATCGCCAAGAAAAAGAAACCATTTGACTTTGCCGGAATTTTTCCTCCCTACCGCTCGTCAGTTGAATGAGGCAGTCATACCAACTAGCCATCTGAATAAAAAGTGATTTACAAAACATGTATGAGTATACTAGGTGTGCTTTTTTCTATTATTTATGCAACAGTGGTGGCACTAAAAGAACACAAGAGTTTCACTGCAACTGTTTCGCAACTGAAAGAGTTACAAACCGAAACAGTTCCACGAAACATCCTGTTGCGGACAACAGCTGGAGGCACACCAAACAACAGGCGATCGATCGGCGCTGTAACAAAATTGTTGGTAGTTCTGTATTCTATGTAATAAGAAATCTTACTCTTAAATAAAGTTAAAATTTAATTTGGATTCATGAAAAATATGTACTTCACAGTTCTAATTCTATATGCAACGACGGTCGGCCATGTGTTGGCTGAATAAACCAGCAACCGCCTGTAACAGATTCAAAGCCAACAAATTATAAGTTATCACCACAACGCAGCCGCACGTGCAGTGCAACTGGAACGATATAGAAGACGAAAAATGTCTCAGATACAGTTGCCGCTGGACAGCACAGAGCGCAACGGCGTGGTTGCGGCATGATCACGAAACTAACCTGTTGTTTGCAACAGTTATTTTAAACAGTAGTGTGACCGAAGCAGTTGCGGCTGCAGCCGTTCCGCTCCGACAACACTTTATCCCACCACTATTATGCAGTGGAGCGCAGGTCCCGCTGCCAGTGTGTCGGGAGACTCGGTTTTAAACTCGTTCCAAATTTCACCTGGAGTCAAGGTCGCTTTGGGGGTGTACATGGCAAGCAATGCTAAAGTACTGGCTTGCTGGAGGAAGGGTGGTTATAGGTGGGAGTGGGATCTTGGAACGTGGCCCTAAGAACGGTGGTGAAAGGGTCGAATCGGATGATGGAGAGCGTGGAGGAATCCTTTGGGGCAGATTTCGGCACTCCCGGTCAGAGGACCGCGGATCGGCCGTGCCGGTCTCCTCCTCCTCCTCTCCCTTCCACCCCCACCATCCACCCTTCCCCGTTCCCCACTTGAATCACGCTGGACCTCTCTCTTCGACCCATCGACCCCCATACACACATCGACAAGGGCTTTCAAGGGGGGGGGGGGGGTGAGTAGTGACGTCCCAAGGGTACGGGAGGCTGCAGGAGGATGGAGCAGCCGATTCGTGTCGAAAGCGTACGTGTTTCTAGAAGATTGAGAGGAAGAAAAGGGGAGAAGACTCCTCGGCGAGTAAAGAAAAGATTTTATGTGGTCTGCTTGAATCCCGCTAATTCGAACTTCCGTAAATATAATTGTAGATATCTTTTAACAAGTATTTCTCATACTTCATTATGTGGCGTTAATATTCTATTGCTTTCGTTTTTTAGTATTATTTCTTGGATGTATATATTGCAGAGTTTGTCATTTGCATTATATTCACATACTGACGAGGGGTTAAACGGAAGAAGGGACTTTTGAAGTCTCAATCTCGCCCCAATAAAGACGTTCATCCATCTATTTAAATCTAAATCCGGGTTCTGGCGAGCAGCTATGTGCAGTGCCGATAATTATTCGATGAGCCAGACAGTTGTAAAATAATTATTTATAAAAACGGTTGATGTACTATTATATCGATGAAGGAAATGAAATGGAATTTGGCAAAACATACTAGGGGCCCTTTCAAAAATCAGATCAATTTAGCCCTACAAGATTTCTATTATTGCACTGTACATTTTGCCAAATACTCTTAAATGCAGCTAATTCGAAGTACTGACCATCCCATTTACCTTAATTAACAGAGGTTTTACTATTAGAATAAAACTTTGAAGCGAAAGGGTAGAATGTATGGTTAAAAATATAAAAAATACAGTGTGGAGGAAGGATGGAAGTTCTGTAAATATCTAAAAAATTATAATTGAGTTAACATTGAGAATTAACAGCTTTATTTAATAATTTAAAGCTATTAGATTTCAACGTTTAATGCATTGTTTTTTTTCATATACGTATCATTTTAAAAGGCCTTATGATTATTAGCTTCTGCTAGGCAAGTTACATTTCCATACCGACACATTTCCGTACTTCGATGTAATGTTCCATTTCTGATGAAATATAGGCGTATTGAAATTCAGGCATTGGAAGAATATTAATATTAAAAGTTAAATCTTCTGATGAGTTTTAATCTACACTTTTATTTGGAAACAGTATTATGCTTAATAATTCCTTTTACCTGTTTAAAAACTTTCGTCAACTTCATACACTAAAATTCGCGCGCAAAATGTTTAAAATTCTCCAAATTCTAATTAAGTGCTCAATCACTCGTTATTTTCAACTTTAAAAACATGGTTACTCTCACCGCGGAAAAAGTCAGCTTTGAATTGTTACACCTTATGCGTGTACCTATGCACCTTTTGCCAAGCTAATTGTAAATTGGGATTTGTTAAAATAGTACTTGGCAAGTGTGATAATAAATATAGGGAAATCAGCTACTTCTTTGGGATCAGCTTTTGGATCAGCTTTGGGATCTTTATAAACTAAGCTTAAAAGCCGAGTTAGAGCTTGGTCAGCGAAGATCGGCAAGGTAGGTTAAAGAACGTTTTGAAAATCTCGTTAGAGTAACTGACCTTTTGCCGCAATTGGAATGGGAATCGTTTCAGAACGTCGATTAAAATTTAGAATTAATGTATTATAAAAGTTAAAAACCAGTTTACTGACGACGTTAATAACATTTTACGAAATCCGACATACTACGGTAGATGATCATGAGAATAAAATTTGGGAACTAGATTGCAGAACGGACCGATTTAAAATGTCATCTTTCCCGCGAATGATAATGGACCAAAACTGCTGCCAATGAGACTTTTTAACTAGGTTTGTGAATAGGTAGTGTGGCTAGTTGTTTACTCCCTAATACTTATATGCTTATCTGCTACCTAGTACTCAAAGAACGCCGTGCATGCATTAAGTATAATTCTTGTATGCTTGTCCATTTATGTAATTGCAAAATACTAACGTCCTTCTAACATTGGTAGCATACCTATAGTGTAGTGCATGCTTGTGAGGCTCCACCTCCTGATATGCATTAGCGATTTATGCGAATGCATCAATAGTCGCAGTTACACTAACTTTAATAGGGTGTAGTGTAATGCATGTTGATGGCTACTCACCCCCTGTCACACACACTTGAGGTGGGTTGCAGGACATTTTGTAGATGTATTGTTTGGTAGGACAGGAAATGAATCGTAGGAACGGAACGACTGTATGCGATTCCAAATGTTTGAAGCAGATTTGCTTTCCGTCCCGATTCTACCCAACCCCTTCTCCCTTTGTCTGCCTGATTTATTTCATCCGCTATCTGCTTCGAGTGCGACTCTCCCCCCGATTTCTCTTCTCACTTCCAGCCCGAGCAACCCATTTCACTCGTACGACTGTGTCCTCCGAAATACATCCCCCCCCTACCCCATCATTTTCGCGGAGTTCAACTTTTCACACTACTTCCCAGTACATAATACAACGCTTTCCACTTTATTTTCACCCCTGCCTCCTTTGGAATAAAAAGGTTAAACTTTGTTTTTTCTACATTAATTTTTTATTTTCACGACCATGGTTTCGACGGTTAGCTTCATCATCAAGTAAAAAATTCAAATTGTAGGACACTTATGTATATAATTGAGAGTGGAGGGGGGGAGGCGTAGAAATTGGATGTATAGGTGGGGTGGGGGAAGAAGAATTGTTGGGAGGGGAGGTGGAGATTTGGGGTTGTTCAGGGTTGGAAGCCGAACCCTAAGCAACCCGAATTCTCCCCCTCCCATCCCTCCTATCCTACCCCCTCCCACCCCACCTGTGCATCCAATTTCAAATCCCCCCCTCCACTCTCAACTGTGTATATAAGTGTCTTACAATTAGTATTTTTTACCTGATGATGAAGCTAACCGTCGAAACCATGGTCGTGAAAATTAAAATTTAATCTGGAAAAAAAAACCAATTTTAACCTTTTAATATTCATCATAATAAAGTTTGGTACTTTTCTGCACTTTTTATTCTTTTAAACACACTACGCGTTTCACCAATTTTATGGCATCGTCAGGTGTAGTAGTTTGTTAACATATATTACATTGTTGTCGTTGTTAGATACAGAACATTAAACTTGATTTTAAAGAAAAGTTTACATTGAAAAATTACAAAAAGGAAAAGAAACAAAATTGAAAAGGAGGATAAAAAAAGTAATAACAACAAAAAATTACATACAATGGCAAAAACAAAGAAATCAAGGAGTGGTGGTATGAGAAAGGTCAACGTTTTTTAACAAAAAATTTCCAGAAAGTAGTGGGGAGATATGTGTAAAAAGCTGCTCATTGCTTCATTGTTTTTGCCAAGCATTGTATGGAAATGTTTGTTATTATTATTTTCATGTAAAAAAAATGTTAACCTCCTTTTCATTTTTGTTTCAATTCCTTTTTGTGATTTTTTAATGTAAACTTTTCTTTATAATCAAATTTAATGTTCTGTATCTAACAACGACAACAATATAATATATGTTAACAAACTACTACACTTGACGGTGCCATAAAATCGGTGAAACGCGTAGTGTGTTTCAAAAAATAAAAAGTGTAAAAAAGTACCAAACTTTATTATAATGAATGTCAAAAGTTTCTACAAAGTAGAGCCTGAAGCTGTAAATTTTATTTAACCTTTTTATTCAAAATGAATAGCAAGTTCTATAAAGTTACGCCGGAAAACCGCCAACTCTGCCCCCTATATTTTGCTTTAAAGATTTTAAATATTACCCTTCAATTCTTTCGCATTTATGCTCGTTCAAACCAAGGACGATTTCTCGAATGCTTGGGTACATACAAGTGCGCAGTGATAACAGGTGGTGTTCATCACCTCAGAAGAGGCTTCCTCCACAGTGGTCTCCTCCCTAGAAAAGGGTTTTGTAATAAAAAAGAATGATTCATATAGATTACGTGGTTTTATGATGGCGCAAAATCCCACGAAAAATTGCAATGCACGGTAGTGGTGGTCTAAAATATGCCGAGTTGCATTCCAAAACAGAGGATTATGATTTCCACTTAACTTATTAGCTTTTCTGAGAACAAAGGCCGACATATTTTGATCAAAAAATGTCTTACGGTGTCAGAATCTTTGCTTATCTTGACAAATCTAGACAAAATCTTTTGTTTGGCAGCAAAATCAATGAACAGACTTGCTATTTTAGTGTCTTCAAATTCCGTTTTCACAGAACATTTTTAAGGGTTTATAATCATTAAGTAAACTTACCTAAGTTGTAGAAAGCTGTACGAATAATATGCATAAAAAATCATAAACAGCACTAAATTACGATTTTATAAGCAAAATTTATACTTACATTTTTTGGACTTAAGATCCACAAATTTCGGCAACATTAAATCGGTCGTCCTTCTCCATAAAAACGCCTACCATAAGCATATACACTTTGGGTTAATTGTCTGATGTGGCATTTATAAAACCATTGCACACCTTAGTCTTTGTTTGCAATTAATAATAACCTTAAAATACGGTCTCTTCTACAGCTCTTCACTTTCTCCATCACTTCCTTCTATCACTCAGCAAAAATGACGTCAAACCAATCAGATTACGTTTCGCAGTCACGTAACAACATTTGAAATTTCGACTATTTTAATTTTTAATATCTCAATTAATATTGAATCATTTTTATTACTATTTTCGCTCCGCAGGTTTATGCGAGCTAAAGTAACATATAAAGTAACATATACATCCGTACATTAAAATTTTGGAAAATACCCAATTACATCGGAGTCGCAAGATGTACACACGGAAATTTTCGCACACGTTCAACGTGGTTCCCAGGCTCCACGAGCCCATTACGACATCTTTGGGAGAGCAGCACGGACCCCTAAATCTTGACTGCACCTTTTGGAGTACGCTGAGATCTAGTAGTGCTTTGTCTTCTCTTCTTTTCCCGCGGATTTGATGGATTGACAAGCGGCCATTACTTGCGATGAGATTAGGTTTTAATTGAGGATTTGGCTGGAACTAGTTCAACCCTGTGTTTACTTCCTATCGGCAAAAATTAGGGATGATAATCTCTCAAAGTAATTCTCACGGATCATATTGGATATTTGTATTAGATCAAAATGTCTGCATAAATTGTAAGCATTCGGAGTAAACGCAGCGTGCTTCGTCCACCTTGTCGAAGCGTGAAGTTTTGTGACTAAATCCATGGGCTCAAATTTCATCTAACAATTATTCATATGTTTTATTTAATATTCCATTTTCGACGCATATTGTATGGAGCAGCTG
Organism: Pyrrhosoma nymphula; assembly: GCA_963573305.1. Lineage (NCBI taxonomy): Eukaryota > Metazoa > Arthropoda > Insecta > Odonata > Coenagrionidae > Pyrrhosoma > Pyrrhosoma nymphula. Next base: position 130,798,481 of record OY754331.1, read on the forward strand.
AGGTGGAATGGCAGGAACAAGATAAAACACACACAGGCCTTGTGTTAAACAAGTTAAAACACACACAATTATTGTGGTGAATATTAGAGTACTCGGAGACGCAATTAAGTACTCTTCAGATCTAATATAACAATGGCTGAAAATAGTAGGTAAATTAACGTTTTTTATTAAATGTTTACTCTATTCCAAAATTCAGAAAAATTATTCTGAAATTGGCTATACTTCTGTTAGATTATTTTCCTATTATGCCAGCCGGCGATTACGCAATAACACGCAGACTTTACGTGAGAAACTCCTTAATTCGTCCCTGGATCAGAGAAATAGATGTAACCATTTATCTCGGTCGCTTATAAAATGCTTGTAGATATACATATACAGTCTTGCATGTGCTCGACTTGGTTTGTGACAAGCTCTTCTTGTAACCTCATGATCTGTCATGCTGATCCTGGAATACCCGAGGAAAGTAATTTACATATGGACTAATTCCTACGATAGTGCCAGTCATCTTTATCAAGTGGCAGGGGCTACATCAGAAACGCACTGCGTAAGTGGCTTCAAACCTATCATCCTCTGTTCTCTTCACTATTTTCAATCAATGTTTTTCTGGCTGTTGTTTACATTCCCTTTATACGAGACGATGCAGAAATACTAAGAGAGTGAAAATTCGTTCTTTGACGTCGTTATAAAATATTAGCTTGTAATCGGTGGCTACTATCCAGTAAAAGTCGCTTATTATCTCATAATTTCCTTCTTTGCCTTGGTTATACCCCTGATACCCTTGGTTATCCACTATAATTGAATCATGCGCATTGAATTACTACCTAATGAAATATTTTATTCCTGCTAGTTATTTTGATACTGAAATGTTGTTTCTTTTTTCCAAATCGGAATAAGTATAATAGGAAACTAATGTGTTTATCTCGTATGCTATATAAGTAGATTTTGATGGAAATATTTTTCGCAGAATAGCTATGATGGTGGGGTTATCATGTTAATAATCATGCTTTAGCATACCTGTAAGAGGTTGCATTGCATGCATAATAGGGCCACCATTTCTTGATAAGAATATATTCCTTCCTTTACAAGTATTGGCCGTGACATGAAGGAAAAGTTGAAAGAAGAAACGAATTCAGATTAAATTTCCGCAATTTTCTCAAAATTAGCTCATTCAGCTTATTCAACCTAATCTCTAAATAATTATTTCTTTTCATACATAATGCAGGCTATAATTATAAAAGAGACTTCTCTAGTATTACACTATTGTGTTATTAATATGAAGTGCTGTATTGATGATAATCTCCATCGATGAATAACCTATTGAAACTGTGATTAATCTGTGTGAATGAGCGTGAAGCCTGATATCCTTTAAGGCCAAAAATACCCTAACATATCCCGGCCTACCATTGAATAGAATTGGGGTGAGAAGTCTGCAACGCCATTGAGAGAAATTGCATTCGAAGTGTGTAGAAATTACTTCAGCGGCTGGAGGTATCGACCCGAATTATTTCAAGGATTATAAACAGAGCAAATTGTTCGGAAATCGCCTACTCTAATTCCACCGACGTTTTCAACTCCATTACGCACGGCGATCATTTTCTCACGGCCAATTTACTTCTCGAGCTCTCTCCTTCCTTGGCTTTACTCCTCTCCCTCATGTTATCCTTCATTCTCTCCTCCATCCTCTCTTCTCCTTTCCCGCCACACGCACTCCTTAAAGTTCCCAAGGATTCGCCTGAGACCCGAAATGGAACTTGGTGTGGTGCATGGAAACTGTGCTGAATCGCCGACGAGAAAGTGAACCAGTTTGGGAAATCGTCCAAACAGTCGGAAGAAGGAAGTTCTGGAATTAAGATGGAGACAAATGCGAAATCGTGGTCGAATGGGATAGAAGTCGGTGGGAATAACTGACGAGAAATTCATAGAAAATCACTCTTGGAGGAAGAACACACCTCGAACTGAATTCACTCTCCAGAATGCCATTCGGGGGAGCAGTCATGCAAACCCTTAAGGGTGGGGTTGAGAGGAGAAGGGAAAGGATGGATGGATAATGGGAGTACAAGGGGAGCACGATAAACTGCACAAGCTGTGATTCCCAAGTCCACGCCGGCTTAGACACGTGAAGGAGGGCCGAAGGGGATTTCGGGACTGCGGAGGAAAGGGGGGATATCCCCGGCGCGGCTGGGTGGACGGGGGAAATCAGTAATCGGAGTGAGAAATCGGCGAACATAAAGGGAGTGAATGCTTCGAACTAGCGGGAGAGGTGGGAGGGGGGAGGGAAGTGAAAGACAGGAGGAAATTTGTGGGGAGGATTTTATGGAACGGAAGGAGACCCAAGCGGGTGCCTTGCGGAATCGATTTTTTTTTAACTATGCATACCTCGATAAATAAATGTACTTGCTCTCAGAACGTAAGGAAGGAATCGTACACGTGAAATATTAGGGTGTATTTGGAGAAAACGCTCAAATGTGGATAGTGTTTGTGTGGAATGGAAGAGGAATTTTTTAGTGTGAGTGGGAAGGGAATTTGGGCGGCAGGGGGGCGTGGGGAGGCGAGGTTAGGGGTAAGCTGGCCCTTCCTCCGCAGGAACCGTAACAATCCACCAAAATATCCTCGCATGTGGAGGGTCCCTTTACTTCAAAGCGCGCGGGGGATTAGGGGGTGGAGGAAGAAATTTTTCGAGTCACTTCTTCGGCCGTCGGATTGATGCACATCCCCGTGTGGGCTCTCGCTCTCTGGGAAAAGGGAAGAAGAAGAATGAGGAGAAACAGAGAAAGGGAGGAATGAAAAGTGAGGAGAGAGGCAGTGGTCGAGGAAAAGAGAGGCTAGTCCAAGGGGAGTCCAGTTGGAACGGAGAGCAGACTTGACTGGCGGCCGCGAAGGGAGACGTGGAAGGAGGATATTCCAACAAATCGAACTTCGATTCTCAGGACGAACGGTGGCGTGCACCTCTGGATTTTTTTGCGGTAGCCGTGTTATACGAGTTTTTGGAGCTCGCGGGTGAAGTTGAGGGCTCTCCGGTGAAAAGGTTATGGTTTTTCCCTACGGTGGTGACTCAGCCTGCCAGCAGGTTGACGGCACGGGAGCTCTTCAGTATTCGGTGAAGGTGCCTCTGCTGCACCTCGGCCACGCGGTTATCGTTTTATCTCAGGTAAGGCCTTGGATATATACATACATTTGTTCCGCACTTCGCGTGTAGTGTTGTGTTGGTGGGCTTTCTGTGGCATGTATCTCGTGGGGTAATGGCCGTGCCTAATCAAACACGTGATGTGAATGCTTCTTTTGAGTTTCCTCGTTGTAGGTACGTGACTTATCTTTCTCTGGCAACGTATTTGGCTAGTTTGAAAGTCGTGGCATGTATAGCATGTGATTTGTTACGATTTTATTGCGTGTGGGATAGAAGAACGAAAATAGGAATGGGGAGTAAAATTCGTTGTTCTACTGTTTTAAAATGGCGGGCTGAGTTTTTAGGAGACGGCCATTTTAAATGTGATTCTCATTATAAAAGGTAAACAAAGATTTTTTTTCTCTCCAATTCAATGGTGCCATTTGATGACAGATAGATTGCTTGTCGTGTGGTCATTGAAGTGCGTCTACGATAATAGTGAAGTTGAGCATCCAAACATACGACCAAAAGGTCTTGCAAAGTCCTTTCAGTGGGGCTGATATAACGTAGTCGCGACGCCATTATGGATGAGTAGCAGCCTACGCGATTTTCAATTTATGTTTTTCGGTGTATTGCTATTGCTCTATTTTATTCCATGTTGAGCGACAGTTATTGCATGATTAAATATTAAGTAACTCAACTGTATAAATTCAAGTGTTCATTGTGTAAGTCAACTCAAGTATTTCATTTCTTGTAATAGGATTTACTCCAAGGGTGATGCCCAGAGTATAAATAAATATATATTCTATTCTATAATCCAGAATGATTTATATTACGCCCTCTACCATTAGGAAATCATTTATCACGTTATCACGACAAGGTTTATGAATCAGTGTACGCCTATGATCACAGGCATAAAATTGACGCCAAGAACTTGGTTGTCTGATCATTTGCGTTTATTGTACATCCAGAATTGCATTCAAGACGTAATCATGATTAACTTGCTAGCCATTTCGTTGATCATAATGTATCTGCTATTTTTGCCGTCGTTCCTTGTACCCTGGATTGGAATTTCATTATTCTTCAGAAGTCGTTCTGTGAGGCCTGTTGGAAAATCCTTCGGAAGTGAGAAATTGTCTTAGCCACACAATTATGACAATGTTTGGATGCTTTTGAGTTCCCTTGATTTTAAGTAAGTAATATAGTGAGGAGAGCGAAGAGCTGTAGTTGGACAGGCAAATTCGCATATGAAGGTGTGTATGGTTTCCCGTGAAATCTTTTTGAGGAAAACTTTGGCACCAAATGAATGCCGCTGACAAATTATATGTCCCCAAACGTAATTAAAATATTACGACAAATGTGCTTGTTTTATTGAAAAAAACGGAGGAGACTTATAACCGTGATAGATATAATATCGTACGTTAAAGGAATGTACCACTGCAATCGCTTGGTACCTATGTAATCGTCTTGTGATGGGTACATTACGAGGGTAAAGAAAATGATGAATCTTTATTACTTATTTAACTACACATCTTCTGAAAGCATTCATTATCAACACATCACTAATGATTAAGTTTGGATGAGGCAACCGCCTTCACCTTCTTAATTATATAATCGTAATTGAATTACTTAGTGAAGCAAAGGAGTCTTATGCAATTGCTAATTTCCTTTGAAAGCTATTTCCATTACCCTAACGTGAAAACCAAAAATACAAAAAAAAAGTCGACCATCATCCCCAACTTCAAAGGATGTAAACGCACGCTTTAATGTCACATTTGTCACAATATATTTCATCATTTTTCATAGCTTACTCTACCTTTTTCTTTTTTTTACTTTATCAACTCTCGTTTTCCATGTAGAAAAACTGAGAAAAGTATGATGATTTCGAAATATCTTCCTAAATCACGAACAAAAATAATCATGAATATTCCTTGCACTTGACTGTGAAGTGGTTATCCAACACTATTTTATATGAATGATACTTTCCCCGCTGAAGGCGATGGTCGAATCGACTGTCGTCTTCAGCCCTGGAGGCGATGATGAGTCAAACATCGAAAAGTCGGAAGGTAAATAAATATTTATCATTAGCTCTAGGTACAATACCCCTAAGGGCATCAATATTACAATTACAATTGTGGTGAGCTTAAACAACCAACATAGTATCAAGCATAAACAATGAGTACAAACATATTTGAGGACATATCAATACAAAGAGAATTCAAAAGTTATTATGGATATTCATTTCACAAAATAATGAAAAAAACTATCTTTAAAAGATATTTTGATGAAGATTGCACAAGAACAAAGTAGGAAGCGGATGGTGATATAGATAAAACAATGCGAATCAGAGATTTATGTTTACATGTGAAAGGTAAGAATAAAGTTTCGTTTTGAATGACTGCCTGTTTTTACTGTTCTTTAGGCCATGGGGAGAAAATTCCATAATGTTGTGAATTTGACCAGAAAAGAGTTGTGGTATTTGGTATGGGATGTTTGACCCAATGGAGAGTCCATGATAAGATAACCACTCATTTGTACGAACTACGTGTTACTAAGTTTTTCAGCTGAACTGCTTTTGAGTTAGCTCTTACGCGTTTTTTCTTATCCACGGGCACGGGTGACCACATGTGTCGTTCTACCAAAGTCTGATAACAAGTCGCTCGTGGAATTTTCAACCTTGAGCTTATTCTTAATCGCTGAGGAGCGCACGTGACCATGGTTACCTGAAAATAGCGCTGTTCGGTGACAACATTTTGGCCGTCACAATTTTACTTATTTCATGCTTCTAGTTTGGGTAATTTTTCGCCAGATTTGGATATTAATTCGCATGCTTTTGGGAAATTATGCTCGCGACATGTGCATTATTTTCCGTCATTTTGCATTCCTCCTTTCGCATTCCGATATTTTGAGACACGTATTTAATGCGCGAGTTTAATAATAATTTCTTTTAAGGATTGTAAAATCTTACTTCCTCACCCAAATAGCTATTCTAAATTTATTAGGAACAGATCGCCCCGCCAGGCATGGGAAATGTATTGAGAAGTTGTTTTAAAATCATAACGTAAACTTATAACCCTTATTAAGGTGTGAATTGTTTTAATAGAATAAATCAGCTGAAGAGTCAATAGAAATTTGAGCGCAGACGTGGAACCCGGAACTGAGAAATAAGGCGGGCAGGGGTGTGGGGGGTTGAATTGAGGGTTTCTCGAAGTTCGGTTCGTTCCAGTTCTTTCGAGAAGCCGCAGACCGCCGTCAAAGTGTGCCTGAGGAAAGCTGCTCCCATTTTTACACGCTAAGTGTCAACAACTGATCTGAGGTTCGGACAAGATCAAATATCCGCTAGAAGTTCGTTGATATTACGCCAAAATGATCGCATGGCTTTCATCAACACAACTACTTTGTACTGCGTAGATAATGAAAAGGGCCCAGTGTATTCCAGAGAAAAGGGTTGTTGCTCTTTTGTTATCCTTAAATACTTATTATTATTATATATTACTTACTGAGGATAATTGCCTAATTAAAGATTCCGCTGTACTCTCCTCGCTTTTTCGGGCAATAAGCATGAATCAACTTTACCCAAAGAGATAGTCCGAATTACATATATGTTATAAATGTTGTATTTTAACCATCGTAGTTTACCTTCGTTTTCATATTATCGGAGAAATGTTTTTAGTTTCATTTTATCAGTAAGACACGCAAATTATATGTTAGCAGTTAAAATGTTAGCCATTTTAGTAGTTCTGTTAGCAGTTACAAAGTGAAATAGCTTTCCAATCATTGCCCTGATTTATTGTTGGTTAATTTTTTATCCTTGCCTCGGTAATTCTTCATCCCGTAGAAATGTATGTGGATTTAATTACATACTTCCAGTGAGTAGGTACCAATAATGAATGGCATGTTAATCTTCTGTTTTGCAGTACCCAATACTGTTCAAATCGATTCAGCTCTTTACATTAAGGATAAATATTGATGTTATCTTTGACCTACCCAAATTAACTTAAACTCAATGCCAAAAAGAGTGATTTGTGATATTTCTTTATTCTTGGATAAAGTAATGATCGGCTAGAGAGAGATTCCTTAGAGAAAGAATTGAATGCTATTGTATGAATTTCTAATAAATCTTTATAAGTGTAACGAGTAAGAAATAACAGAAGCTTCATAAAATCACATTCACACTTCATCGTCTAGAAATGACTTTGGTTAAGTCTTTGATTTTAATGGTCAAATCTGATTTGGAAAGTGATTTGATGTTGAAGTTTATAAGTTAAGAATGCAAATGCAAATCATTCATCCATCTCTGCGACTCCGTGCTCGAGGCAACAGGAATTTTATTGGAATTAGTAATACGATAAGGCTTTATTTTGTTAATTGGAAAGATAATGATAAGATTTTCATTGAAAAATTTGACGTTCATTGAGAAATTTAGATCACTATCTTTCTATTGTGGGATATGATCTTTTACCCATTCTTTCCGCAACGGAAGCAGCAATAGTTTTCATCATCTGATGAAGATGGCATGACTTGCCGGTTTATTTGCTTGCTTACTATTATATACTACTCCGCAACCATGGGATACTTGATTGAAAATGAAAATTGTGGAATTTGAGGCATTGCCGGTAGTTCGACTAACTTTCTTCCTTGAAAAATATTTTTCGAAACTGATCCACCTTCATCTAATTATTATTCAATATTTTTTCACAATTCAAATGCTTGTATTATTTTGAGTCATTCTATTTAAATCTAATCGTATTGGTTTTGTAAGGAGTGTTTCCTTACACATTTTCATTTCCATTCTTTTTTACAATTTAAATTCAAAAGACAGTTTGAACAGCAATTCAGAAAATTAATATACGTGTCTGTTTTTTCGAGAAATTGAACTATTTTAGAGAGATAATTTTCTAGTTTAAAGAGGTAAACAATGCATAATTGACGATTGTTTCTGAAGGAGTCTTTATTGAAAGTTTTATGATTGTCAATTTGATTAGTCTGTAATTGCTTTATTTATAGACCTTAAAAAGGAGGCAACAAAACTTATTTCTTACATTAATCCGAAACGTATTCGTTCACCAGCCGTAACTAGATGATGTAAACTATAATTATTGTTTACGAAACAAGGGCCTACGATTTTTTAATGTTTTTGGCGCGTTAAAAAGTGCTGGATATTCATTAGAGACATATAGCAGAGGTCCTCTGTAGTTTTGTTCGCTAATGATTGAATTTCAGTTCGGATGATTGTTTTTCGTCCTTTAGCAACACCCAGTAATATGGATAGCTCGCAGGAGCTACTAGAGTGACTTTAAAAAACGAAAAAAAACACTATCGCGCTGCATATAAGAGAAGAAGACGGAATGAGAGAACCTTTAGATTGTTCACCTCAAAACTATAGGCATATAAGAATTATAATAATGACCATCCTCTGAGTATGTTCTTCATAGTGCGGTGATTTGAATTCTTGTTGCTTTATTCGTATCTTTGATGATCGCCAGTTTTTCATATCTTATATGTTATTTTACATGTTCTCTAGTTTAATATAAATTGACTAAAGTGTTTCAAAATGAACTATGGGTCTTTGGATAACTTTGATGGAGTTGTATTACTTTGTTATAGATTAAGATTTTAATTTCCTGAAATGAAATTTAAATTATTAAGCACTAATTTTTATCCTATACAAATTCTAGTTTATTATTTAGACTACCCTATACAAATATCGTAAATAGGACATTTTTAATTCTTATAAAAGTGTTTAATGTAGAAAATTAATCCTTAAAGTTTAAAAATTCCCTTTTCAACTGATCTCTAAAAATAAACACTTATTATATATAACACTTATAAACAATTATTTATTATAAATTTATTGATTTTCCCTCGGAATTTCCCTCATAACATCCCTCCAAAGATATCTTGTTTATGTATAAAGTTACATATAAATTTTTAATCATTTTTTACCTTCTCTCTTTCATGATGGGCTTTTTATAATCGGAATCTTTCCCTTTTTCCGTTCATGGTTTTCGTGTTCGTTGTCAATGGAAATTTTCTGGAACTCTCTGGTAGCCTCAGTATGTCAACCTATTCCGGACAACCGAAACTCAACCGAAAAGCATTATTATTTTCACCATTTGTCGCCATTTATCGCCCTCTTGCTAAAAGCATCATTTCCTTGATAACCATTATAATTACGTCATTTCATAAACATGGATGTTTCACATTCTTGTGATTAAAAGTTCAGTTTATGAATACACGGATATGGATATCTTGTGCCATAAAACCGAGTGGAAAATATGCTCTCCATGTCTTCAGCCCCACCATAACTGTTTCCTCCCTGCTTGGAGTTGTCTTTTGTCTTTGGCGGTCCAATCAAAATGCCTCCAAAATTCATGCCTGACATTTTATTTTACATTAGCCTCATCTATTACCATTTCCTACATTTTAGAAAAATATGACGTATCTGTTCAAATTGCGCCTATCTTACGCCTTTTGAGTCACTCTTGTTTCGAAACATTTCCTATCTTATCGAGATGAGCGGACTGATATATAGGGCACGAAGTACAATCGAATTTAGGATAACATTTAGTGTATATCTCTGATAATTGATGCAATAACCGTCAAATATGCCATAATACATTGAAAGTTCAGATCAGACCGAGTTTTTATTGTTAAATTATACGTTGATGGACTGTTAATGTGAATAATTATTTGATAATTAGAGATCCGTGATACCAATGACAATCTTTGATATCTTAGAAAAAAGCAAGATTGCCCACCTCCGTATCAAACTTTAGAAGTCTTAAGAACGATCAATGCTAAATTATTATCAGTTCATCTTTGAATTACATGTTACATAAAAGTTATTAAGTCGTCACAATACTCAGGAGGTATTTTTAATTAATAAATGGCTATTTGGAATTATTTAACTGTCAATGATTATTTAAAATTAAAATATATTTCACACACAATTGTATTTCATCCACTGAAATCTCTGGTATTAATGAATTAAAAAGCTTTCAAAGAAATTCCTTGAAAATTGGGCATTTTAGACTTTCACTGTCTTTCTTTTTGTCATTTGCTCTTTCCATTAATTCAAGTGAGATTTTATTCCTCTTTTTATTTTTGATTTTAATGAATTTTCATTAATGGATTATTAGAAATGATATAATTATCGCTCCAAATTTTTAGTTTGCAGCTCCAACGTAACGGATAACCCAATCAAACCTTATTTTATTTTTTGGAACTGGAATAAAATTCACCCACTCTTTGCCAATTTTCGTCGCTCTTACAGCCCCAATTCCTCTCACTTCTGTTGATCTCTGAAAATTTGATGAACGCATTTCGTTAAAAATTAGTTTTAGCAGCGTTTGCGAACGCTGATTTGCATTTTGAATTCTCTTGTTAATTGACAGTCTATATACAAAACACATTTTCCTCCCTGTATAATTTATTTCTGCTTGTCAAAGCACAGCTTCGAGAAAAAAAAAACACTGCCACGGATTAAATATGGCAGCAGTTAGCAATTCATTATCGAAAAATAGTTAATAACACAGTTGATAATGAAATATTAGGTCGTTTTTTTTATTGGAATAAATGCAAAGTGCCATTTTTGATTTACCACCCGTTCCTGCTTTCCCGGTTCAGTGACGCAAAACTGCAATGCGAGTTGCGACATCATTACGAAATGGACTATGGTCTATCCTGTTACAGCTGGTGGAAAATTATGAAAGTGTGTTTATCCACACTTAAACCCTGGAATTTATGAAAATGTGTCTTCCCTCTTCCATTTGTTGCTGTTTGTTGCAATGTGGATGGGAGAAACTATTGTTCTATTAAACTATTCAATTGTCTACTTGTCTCATTTCCTCGTATATTTATTTGTAATAGTGTGCTACGATTATAAATCATTAGACTTGGAGAAGCAGTTGCTGGTTGTTGTTTTTTCTACAACCTTGGTGACTCGATATTTATGAAGTTTGACTCATCATCAACCGTCTTCAACCCGGAGATCGGTTTTTTGTAGGCCTTCACCTAAGTACGTATCTCTTAAGAGACCGTTCATTTCTTAGTTTCCATTCCAGCATCTTATCTTAATTAATTTTTTTTATTATAAAATGGATATTGTCAGTGAAAGAAATATTTTTAAGGTGCACACAAAATCGTTTGATTCCTCATGGGTAAGACAAACTTTATTTTAAAATGGATTATTTATCTTTTGATATTATATTAGACTTTTGCAGCGGACACAGGATCCCTCTCGCAAGGGTTATAAATCAGGGTTATGCCGAGCATAGCATGGGTTCTATATTATTTCCATCAGTTACTGCTACGATAAAATTATTTACTGATCATTTATTTAAAAGTCATATAGTAAAGTCAAATAATAAATCATTAACTACTATAACAGAAATCTAACGAGTAGTGAATTCTAAAAAGGATATTATTTCCTTATGAGAACACCAAATTGGGATAAATTAATTGAAGAATAACTGTAATATCAAGCATCATGTATGTTATAGTGATCTTACTTGGTCACCTTTTATCCCAGTATATCGGAAATAAGAAATTATATTCGATAAAAATAAAGCTGATAAGTAAGTGTTTGTCAAAATGTATTTTAATTAATGGCCTGACAGTTAGAAGCGTATAAAATAAGGAACGAATTTTATGATATTACGTTGATGTGTTTAATGCTAGCATCTAGTTTTAATAATGCCTCGCGGACCATACCTCTCCGTTAATAAAGAGCATTTTACATCTCCATCATCCAGGTATGGCGTTGGATTGCTTGACGCAGAAGGCCTAAATTTGAGTTTATGGTCACGTAACTCTAGCTTATTCGTCGGACATAATATTCCTCCAATGAAATATAGTTGCCTGGAAATGGATTCACCGGATGAATGGATATGAGAAAGGCAAACAGCATCAGCGAATTTTCTATTCCTGTTTTCAGAGTTTATCCAAAAGTAACTCGTTTCCGGCTGGACTCAAAGTGTTTTATACTCTCGTAATCTGCCTACTTTATGGATCTAACGACATCATTTTATGGCCCGATAGTTGTTTATTTTTCACCGAGAGGAATTGACGATAGAACGTTCGTTCGTTCGTTGTACTGTCACGGGTTTTGATTGGAATAAAGCTTACATACCGTTTATTATAAAACATTAATATTTTTCACTTGCTTAGTGTTATTATATTTTATTCTGATTTTGTTGTTCAGTGTGAATATTGACCATTTTGTTCTGAAAAAATGAAATACTGACTGGAAAATAACGGTGAACGACATGGGCTGTAGTTAAGCTGAAGTTCGTGACAGTTTCAGAGGATTTCCTTGAGACAAAATGTGAACTATTTCTAGTTTTCTTCGGTGTTTAATTGAGCTCATGATTTTTTTCGATCGAGCCGTATTATTTACGTTACCTATGGAATTATACTTAGTTAAGGCATTTTCTATCTACTTCTTGTTAAGGCTTCCGCGGCGTGGTGCAAACGAAGGTTCAGGTCTTCGAGGTTTTCCTCCGCTGTTTTTCCATCTCCATTGTGCTGGGACGAGAGTTTCTCCGGTGTCCGGTGCAGTCGGCTTTTTCAGGTCATTGAAATTCACTGATCTGAAGAAGCCGACTGCGACACCCGCGAAAATGTCCCAGCGCAATGGAAAAACCATTTGAAGTGGTCCAAGGGTGGTTGTTTGACGAATTAAAAAAATATTGAAGCTTTTTTAACTGTTACCCTCATGTCTTAAGACCTTAAAACTATTTTATTTTAAATTTTATCTCAAGCGGTTTACCTTGGGCGGCCATTTTTATAATGTTGCGCAAGCCCATTTTTGCGTTTGTAAAGGTTTGCGTAAAAGTCTATAACTATAAAAGCATTTATCCTAGAAGGATGAAATAAAAAGTATTTTTTTTGCAATTTCTCAAGTTAAGAAATAAGTTACGTAGTTTGTTTACCTATCTCTATCTTTTCTAAGGTAAAACTACAAGCCAAGTTTAAAAGAGTTTCGATTAAAATTTCAATATTTGAAATTTTTTTTCTAATAGTAGGAACGGACTATATAGTTTTATTATTTTTTATTTGTAGATATATGCTAATAGGTTTATCATTAAAATTTTAATAGTGATATACGTACCCTTGAATTGATGTAAATCTTTTAAAAGTCACTTTTTTCAAAGTAGTTTTACCTGAGAAAGGATAGAGATAGCTAAACAAACTACAAGACGTATTTTTTAATTTTAGAAAAATAAAAATAATGCCTTTTATTTCATTCTTCTAGGATAAATGCTTTTATAGTTATAGACTTTTACGTAAACCTTTACAAACGCAAAAATGGGTTTGCGCAACATTATAAAAATGGCCGTTTAAGGTAAACCGCTTGACATAAAAATGTGAAAAAAATAGTTTTAATGTCTTAAGACATGAGGGTATCAATTAGGGTATCAATTAGGAAAGTTTCAATTTTTTTAAATTGGTCAAGCAGCCGAATTATTTTTTTACCAGTTCAAATGGATTGACCCACGGAAATGGAAAAACGCCGAGTAAAATCCGGAATACCGGAATCTTCACTCGTTTTTTCTACTTTACTTTAGTAAAATATTTTTAACCTTTTTTATGTGGACTCCTCTTTTGACTTGTTCTTTGTTGCTCTTTTCTCGCCGCAGTCTGGGAAGATCCCGTTACAATTAGCTGTGGAGTCTGGCAACCAGTCGATGGTGAGGGAGCTCCTTGGCTCCCTCACACAGGAGCAGCTGAAGACTCTGACGGAGGTGAAGGGTGACACCGCGCTCCATCTGGCGGCCAGGAGGAGAGACGTGGACATGTTGCGGATCCTCGTCGACTATGGAGCCAATGTGGACATGCAAAATGTAAATATATGCACCTAATTACATCCCCATCTTCGTAGGTACCTCGATCGTATAATGTATGCACCTCAAACCTTCCAAACAAGTGCGCTTGGTTTTCAGTAATATCAGGATAATACTATACGCATACAGATAATTGTTCCTTAGTGCTTGAACTTCGATATTTTCTAATTTTGTTTTTCACTGATAGAGCTCGAATTCGACGATTATTTATTGGATTTCCGCCAAATTTCAGTTGTTAATTCATGCGGAGCCAAGTGTGTAATCGCAAATTTTTAAAATAAAAGGAAATCATCATTCAGTTGAGAGCACTTTAGATTAATAGTGGAAATAATATTCTGATACATTTTTGGGTACATATTGCAATATTTGGTGCAAATGGTCAATTTACTTTTTATTCTAAATATTTGAGCAAGATTTTGATGTTTGGATTCCAAAATTAACCATATTTATGGGTTATAGTCAAATATTTGATGCACCAAGCTGATTGCAGATGGAGGAAGAACGATACTGCAAAATGAAAGTTCCAATTCCGCTATAATTTTTTTTATACTGTTCAGATTTTGATTCTTTTTTGTCTTTTGGTTGTCAATCACGTTTTAGGAAATTTATATTGCTTGAATAGGCTTAACTTGCTCCAAGCCCATTCTTTCAAATCCCAATGCAAACTTACTTGGAGACTTACTGGGTGTACAGTCTTGGTTTTATTGAAAAAATATTGCTAAACTTGTCTATTATATATTCTAGCCAAGTGCGCTTCACCTATCCGATAATTACGGAGCATAAGCATTTTTTTCTTTCACTCTTAGTTTTAGATGCCATTGAAGAAGTATCTACTATGTAAAATATTAATTCATATTTGCTAAAGGAGCGAAATATTTATCGCTTACGTGACTTCGCTGGTTACGAAATGCTGAGTTTTGGAACGACATTCATGTCTGAACTTATTTTATCAGCTTTGCTGCTGATAGCACACAGGTCTTCACCGGGATAGTAGATATAATCGTACATGGTACTTCTAGAGGAAATGTTAAAATGTGAATGAATTTTGGACACTCATTTTTCCTTTTTTTCAGTATTTCTTATCAATTCCCTCAATGTCACTGAACATTTGAAAATATATGGGAAGGTATTCCTTATACTTTTCGTTACACAACACCGGAGACAGATTTCTGATCGGATTTTAATTATGTGTTAAATTTTATGTGATCATTTTTTAAAGTTATGAAACATTCTATCTTAAGTCCTCGTTGATTCTCATGATTTTCATAACTATGCGGGTAAGTCTTTTATTCTGCGCTCAAAGAGGGTATCTTAATTTAATGTACATATATTCCCAAATATCAGGCCTAGCCCATTGGATTTCTCGTATTACTACTATTAAAAATATGTAGACAACCGCCTTTCCCCATTTTACGGATTTGATCAAATAGAGTCGGATTAGAAAAGCATATTGAGTATTGGCACACTAGGCTAGCTGCGACCTTAGCCGGAATAACTTTGCGTCGCCGAGAGCTGGAGTAACA
Organism: Pyrrhosoma nymphula; assembly: GCA_963573305.1. Classification (NCBI taxonomy): domain Eukaryota; kingdom Metazoa; phylum Arthropoda; class Insecta; order Odonata; family Coenagrionidae; genus Pyrrhosoma; species Pyrrhosoma nymphula. The sequence continues at coordinate 130,813,954 of OY754331.1, forward strand.
GGGCTAGCGAAACTGGAGTCAAATATATTTTAAGGGGTAAACGCCCTAAGCGGAAGGAATGCACTGAAGCAACTCACGGCCACGCACTAGTTGGGCCGATCGGAGTCCTGTCTTTTGGGCTTCGCCTGGAGTTATTTGCTCTCTTTAGACCCACATTTAGACTCACCATTTAAACTGAAAGTGCAAATGACGCAGTATCCATGGTGGTTTATGTCAATATCAATGCAATCCCTTTGGTTTTCGTAACACAAAATTAACGCTTAAGCTTGTTATTTACAGCTTAATTCATATTAATGATCACTCTAGCCTAGCTTCCCTGCCAAATTTTATTCTTAACTGATTTCATTCAGTGAAAGAAAATAAGCATTCAAAGTAGAAGCGGTTTCATCTTTATGTCGGTATATTGAAATACCGGAAATATCTTCTAGGAGTGAAATACCTTCTCATAGTATTTTCCTCAATTAATAACCGAAAAACCAACCATTCCTAGTTTCGATATTTTTGATAAACCATAAGTTTAAAAAGTGATGGTAATTCAATTGATAACCATCATCTTTGAGCTTCTAGTACTCGGTTGCGTAAAAATGTGGGAGTAATGACATAATATGAGGTCATGAAGAGGAATCATCTAGTTATTAAATATTTTTTCGTATAGGTCCGACTTAGGAGAAGTTTGGTGACATTTTTCCCATTAATTTATGATGCAATGCACACCTAACTTCGATGAATTCCTAAACCTTCAGAATTGACTTTTATTAAAATATCGTGCCTCAAACGTTAACCATCATAGTCCTGCCGGCTGTTGTGCACCAACTACCGAGGACGATCATCCCTTTAGCGTTGCTGGCTAATTCTCAGATTCTCTCCCGAAAATTTCCGTCCTCAGCATTTCATTTCCGAAACATTAGACAGTCAACGCACTGAACTCTCTTTCATCCCCTTTTTGCTTTTCACGCTTAGAGCCCATCCTGTTTTATCGCGGGAGAGTGACACAAAAGACCTTCCCCATCACTCTACTGCCCCCCCCCCCGACCCCCTTTCTCTCTTATCCTTATCTTATCTGCATTCTTGCGAGTTTACGCACTCCCGACTTTGAAATGCCACGTTAGTAGGGAATCCGAAGAGACTAATCAAAAATTCCCAGGTCTCTGAAATTCCTCTTGATCGCGCCATTCTCTAAATCCAGTGGCTCGTGCGATCTTTTAGTGACGCGTCTTCCCTCCCCTCCCTCCCTCCACCCCGCCCACTCTCACTCCCCTCCCCATTCTCTCTACGTGCATCTCTCGGCCTTGGCGAGGACCGGAATCGATGACGGAGGGACGTCACTGCCTTCCGATGAAAGAAGTCCGTCATTTGGTGCGTGAAGGATTAGGGTAGTTTGAGCGAGATAGTTCCCAAATCATAATGGAGACCATATTCCAATTTCATATCTATTAATTTAGGCGTCTGTAATAAGTATGAAGTAAATATTGTAACATTAACGGCGCAAAAATATAATTATGTATGACAAAAATCTCAGTAATTAACGTTTGTCGATGAATATCTGTTACTAATACCACTTTTACTTAAATTAAGCGACCCCGGTTTCAGTGAATAATCACCATCATCAAGCATCAATTGAGATCTCTTGTGTAGGCTTCCGCGGGCTGATGAGTATGAAGATACACTTCTTCCGGGTATTACTCCGCGTAGGTCCATTGTTCTGGGACGACAGTTTCGCCGGCGTTGCAGTCGGCTTTTTCAGGTCAGTGAAGTGTGGATGCAGTATGTTGGCCGCCTTATATATCTTATCCGTAGGGGTTAGGTGACCTAACCCCTACGGATAAAATATATAAGGCGGCCAACATACTGCATCCACACTTTACTGACCTGAAAAAGCCGACTGCAACGCCGGCGAAACTGTCGTCCCAGAACAATGGACCTACGCGGAGTAATACCCGGAAGAAGTGTATCGTCATATCAATTGAGATCTGTTTATCCTATTGTTTCCGTACTTACGTAACGGAAGGGGAGAGGAAATTTGAAACGGAGGCCAGAATAGGGGAAAAGGAAGGGTAAAGGTATTCGTTAATGAGTGTGTTGTCGTGTTTATTCAAAATTTTAAAATTTCCAACTGCTCTCTTGAATCTAATTCGCGACAGTCGTTGCATCTTTTTAGGATATTCATTGTAAAATCACTCCTGTGGCTGCTACATATTAAGTTTTTAGCAAAATTACTTTTAATTATTAAAATTTTCACTGAAACCCGGGTCGCTCAATTTAAATAAAAGTGGAAATAGTAACAGATATTCATCGACAAACATTATAATCGAATACAACAAAGTTAATTATGAACTGGTGAATTTTCTCAGTAACTAAATAAAAATATACCTACATAAGTCTCTAACTTGACTCATTTTTTTACGCCGTATGGTTAAAAAAGCCTTCAAAACAGAAGATTTTTTAGCGATTCTGTAAAAATTACTGCGGTGAAAATGATTAATTTTTATAAATGTTTGAGAAAACATACAAACTACTTACAGTTTTTCTTGAAGAAATCTAGGTGTTATAAATTCCTATTTTCTTCATGATTCTCCCTCTGGAGCGCACAGCCGTATTCTATCCCATGTAAAACAGCTTACATTTCATACAAACTGCTTGAAAAGTCGTTCGGTAAAGGGGTTAATATTTTGATACCATTGGAAAGATGAGAGTATTTTTTTAATGCGATCAAATTCATCAAACTCTTGGCAAAGTGTTATTTCTCTCTAACTACCATAAGTGTGTATCGCAAAATCTTTTTATTCTCCTGGTGATGATTCAAACCATTTAGGAATTGAAGAGTTTGTATTTGCTCGCTTGAAAGAAATTAGAACTCATAAATCGTGGGGCAATGGCCTTCCATGTTGGAAAAGCCGTCATGCCGGTTCCTGCTCGATCACCGAAGTTAATTCCTCGTTGGAATTTAGCTTGAATTTGGATTGATGAGCGTCTGGTTCTACCGATTCCTCTTGACCCATTCTATTTTTTGTTTTCCATTGGCCAACAATAGGTGCAAAATCCCCTTAAGGTAGTTTGAGCGAAAAATCACTTCACCTCGAATTTGATGAATTTGACTTCCTTTAAAAAAATACTCTCATCTTTCCAATGATATCAAAATATTAACCCCTTGCCGAACTACTTTTCAAGCAATTTGCCTGAAAATTTAAGCTGTTTCACATGCTCCAGAGGGAGAATATGAAACAAATTAGGAACTTCTAGCACCTGGATTTTGTCAAAAAACTAACGGTGTGTAGTTTGCATGTTTTCTCAATTACTTTTAAAAAATAACCTATTACTCACCACAATAATTTTTACAGAATCGAAAAAAAAAACCTGCCGGTTTGAAGGGTTTTCAGCCGTGCGGCGGGAAAAAATGAGTCAAGTTAGAGACTTATGTAGCTTATATTTATTTAATTACTGAGAATTTTGGTCATATATAACTATATCTTTGCGCCATTAATATTACAATATTTATTTCATACTTCTTACGGACGCTGAATTTAAAAAAATAAAATTTGAATATGGTCTCCATTATGACTAGGGAACTATCTCGCTCAAACCACCTTAACCGACGAAGTGTATCATTTTGACACCTTCTCTCACTAATTATTGTAAATAATATGATTGGACATTTGAAAATCAATTGTAAATGTGCTGTAAAAACTTAGATCTCGTAACGGAGATTTACTTAATTCTTGCTTTTCCTCACAGAATAAAATCTATCTCTAATTAACACTCCAGGTGTCTTTCTTTTACGATTAAAATCTCTGAAGCTAATAAATGCGTCGAACCATTTCCAAGAAGTCAGCTAACTATGTTTGAGAGCCTGTGGTTACTTTATCAAAATTAATATTCATCGGTTAATGAATTTGGTGGCTTTATTCCTCGAATGCATCCTACGCGTTTTCTCATTTTGTTTTAATTATTTCTTAAGGTTCGTTTACCGTTTCCTCTTCCATCTTATCTATTTTGTATTATTTTCTTTCGTGATAATGCTGTTCTAAATACGCGAATAATCGCTCATTTTAATATCAGCGCTCTTATTCAAGTCTTGACGATAAATTATTACAGTTCCGGAAAAAAATCGCAATAAATCATTTAGTCTCGTGCACTGGGGTTGTTTGTAATCTCCACCAGTCCATTAGGTGTAAAAATATATTTTGCTTAAATGGAATTGAGACAAAACTTTTCACTCAGATTTAAGAGACCTACCGCTTGAAGGCTAGTTTAGTGAAATGTCTTTTTCTGATCGTTGAAAAATTGCCCATTAGATTTTTTTAGTGACCCAATTTTCATTGACAATTATTAATACTTTGTGAATGCAAATTATTAAAAAATAACGTTTATTATTTTTTAAAGCATCGCACTTATTAATTCACTTGATGAGTTGAAAATGATATCCGTTTCTTTCCTCTCAGAACGATGGCCAAACAGCTCTGCACATTGCTTCCGCCGAAGGGGACGACTCCCTTGTCAAGTACTTCTACAGTGTTAGAGCCAGTGCTTCCATTACAGATAACGAAGGTAAGCCTACTGTTTTTTTATATTTGGACATTTCTTCTGTAGTTTTTAAAACGCTCTAGATAATTTATCCACTATTTTTTGTATCATAGCCAATAACATGATATCCGGGAAATGTACTTTCTATTTCATCTTTGGAATGAAACGAGGCTGTGTTACGGACATTCTTTATTTCTATGCTGTTGATGTTTGCGCTTTGACCGTCACGACCTCTATTAACTATTTCTGTCTCCGTTGTACTATTGCGAATAACGTAATCAAGAGTTTTTTTCCACTTTTGCGTTCTTGTGATATCAACTTAGTGCCTTGAACAACCTCTGTATAGTCTTACTTGATCCATAATAACACGTGTTAAAAGATTAAAACAGCTTTGATACTTTATACGTACGACTTAGCTTAAATCGTAAATTAAGTGCTCATTAAAGATGTTTATTGTCTTGTTGTTTTACCCCTTATCTCTATCGGACAGCGTCATAATCGGCTGTTTCTCTAGGAATCACTGACTTAATGTCACGTTGCTGGAGAGAAAATTCAATGGATGCTGATCTGATCCACTCATTTGATCAAGTGAAAGTTTAGCAGATTGTATTAAAAATTTCTGAAATTGAAATTATGGTACCAAACATTATCAGCCAGGAAGTCAATGGTAGAGTCAAACGATGAAGGGCAATATGAAACGGTATACATAGAGAAACTTGCTAGAAAAATGCATTAAAAGCACCAAAGCGCCAAATGCTTTTATAGTTAAAGTCATCCTTCTTCATTCTCACTTTTTTATCAACGATACTGGTAAGTTCTTCTTTTTGAAGAGGGCTATCGTGTGACAAAGTTAAATGACACTCTAATCAGCCGTCTGTTTATTTGATTTATCAAGGGGATTAAGCCCTCTGACGAATAGCTATGCTGCCGTGTCAACGAAAGAGTGATATCGCGCGCTCCGTTTCTTATCTCTGAATTCGCTCGGTGGGGGAGCGATTGGAAATGCTTTGCGCAAAATAATGAATCATCGAATCCACGCCCAGCCACAGGGAGGAATCTCAAAAGTCTTTTCAAAAATTCAGCGAAAGGTTTCGACCGTGATTTAAGGGCCACGCCTTTTTTCTGATCACTTGAATTTTGGTCATTGAATAGCTCATTCAGAGCTCCTTAGCCTATTCACTTTTGATCGATATCATGTGATCAGAGTCAAATGCAGTGATGTGCATGAAACGCGCTTTTCGATTTGAACTGTGCATTTTTTCATGGGTCATCGGTTAAAAATTTCTTCTTTATTTAGTTATATTCTTTTTCCATTATAATTTTCTCGTTTTAGTAAAAAGTACAATTTCTAATAAAATAGCCACTATCATATAATATTCCTCCACATTCCGAGGACGACAAAAATAATTGTGAATGCGAGAACGCATGTGTGGCTACCTGATTAATTTTCGTCAAATTTAATTTAATGTGACATTGAATGTATCTAAATTGTTTTATAACATGAGCAAGTATGTTTAATCTTTATAATCAACCATTAATGCGTCTTAGTTGCCTTCAGAATCATTTTGAGTGGCTGCACGGACACAATAATTTCACATTCAGTGTTTATAAAACAATCATTTTTTATTCTTGACGTGTACTCTACTACCATAGAATTTAATACCAAATAATACATACTATGCAACCGGAGAAACTTCGGCAGGATGTGTTGCGAGTGATACAACCGCAAGCTATGTTACACATTATTTCAATTGCTGGTGGCCCATTTGTTTTCACTCTCATCCACCGGTTTTATTCAGTTACCTCATCAAATGTACGTTTATAGTCCACACGCTTACAATTTTTTGTCAATAACCTCTCTGCAGATCGGACGCCGATGCACTTGGCAGCGGAGAAGGGGCATGCCTCGGTCATCGAATTGCTTGCAGACAAATTCAAGGCGTCCATATACGAGCGGACGAAAGATGGCAGCACGCTCATGCACATCGCGTCCCTCAACGGCCATGCGGACTGCGCCATGATGCTGTTCAAGAAAGGCGTCTACCTCCATATGCCCAATAAGGTGAGTGATTTTTCGTCAAGCAACAAATTTTCGAATGCATCGATTCTACAACTCAATGTAAGGAGTGATTAAATCTACATTTACAGAGGCTCATTACGGAGAGAGGGAATATTAATTTAAAATACTTTTATGTGCTTTGAACAATTTATCTTATCTTAATGGGAAATTGCAGTATCACTCAAGTTTTCGTGGTTTAACAATCTTAATGACATTACTTTATTTGAGCTTTAACAACATACTACCTCGAATTTTTAACAATAATATGTGTAAGAAGTAATTCTGTGGAATAGAATTTAATTGAATGAATAATTATGTGTCAATTACTCGGGATCCACAGTTATACCCTAAATTTTCTAGCTCTATTTTAACTTGAAATAACAATGCGAAACGCTTTTTAGCGTGTATAAGTAAATCATTCGAGGAATCTGCAAAACGATTTACAAATAACAGATGAATCTCTTGTTTCACCACCATATTCCATTTCGCCTAAGCAAAGCGACTACTTAAAACTTATCGGCTGAATTACTTATGCTTTGATTGGTAACTCTATATTGTCATTGTTTCCTCTTGTGATAGGGTGGAGCGCGGAGTATCCACACGGCAGCCAGATACGGACACGTCGGCATCATCAGCACCCTCATCCAGAAGGGCGAAAAGGTTGACGTCACGACCCACGTAAGTGACCTCTATATACAGTGAGCTAATAAGTGTTCAAATTACTATTTACTTTAATTATCACAATGGTATTTTATTTTTTATTTACTATATATTCAAATATATATATATATATTAAATATTATTATAATTTTTATGACCAAATAATTAATAATTTAGTATACTCACACTTAAAAGGCAATAATTTTTCCCTAAGTGATATAAATAGCAAAGTCATTTTTATTGCTCACTTTTCAGAAGCCTACACTATTATGTTAGATGCCTTGAAATTTCAATGTTGCTTATATTTCTCTGGTATATATATAAATACAATGTATGGCTAATAAAATAGTCAGAAACATTCTATTACCCTGATGATTAAGCGTACGGAATCGCCTGTGTTGAGTAAAGTTAATATTATATTTTAATGGATTGTTATCCTCTACTAAAATAATTAATTTATTCTAATTACTCACACTTGTAAGGGCTCGTGTGTATTGCTAATAATTTTTGTCATGTTAACGTGACGTTGACGGCGCTACGATGAAGTTGATGAAGTTATCTTCAAGTCGATAGAATTATTACAAAACAATTGCTAGCTAAATACATTCCCTGAATAATAAAATTTTACACTGAATTTAACATCTGCGATATTGGATACAGGTTCGTTCAATCACAACCGTCATAGTTTTCTCTTTAATATTTTGACAAAATATTGAAAGATTTTCAAATTTGGGTATTCATAACTTTTTCAGTTTTAAATAAGACTTAATAGGTTAAGGACTTTATAAGTTATAGCATGAAAAAATACTCCATATTTTATTGCTTAACATTTTTGTAGGCTCTCAAAGTTTTGAAATTATGTGCACACGTTATTTTTCCTGCAAGTTAATAGAAGGGAGCGCATTCCCCGTAGCCGCCTCCACTGCTTGCTTGGGGGAGTGTTATTGCCGAGGATACGTTCTGGACGTTTGCCCGCTCAAGAGGAGCCCCTTTCATCAGCCTTCCTTATCAGCGAGGTCCTCTTGCACTTTTTTCCTTCCGTCCGAAATTGCTCCCTTCTTCCTCAGGACATTATCCGATTAAACTCCGTCTTTGATCGTAAAAGCGAGCAAGTTTTGCCAAAAACAGTAAACCCATTCAACTTGGCATTGCAAAGAAAATTAAAGTCACGGTTTTGAAATATTTTTTCTCTCCCTGCAACTCAAAATTTCTGAGTGAGTTATTAACGTAGTTTATATTCTTGGCTTGACTTTCAATTTCCTTTCCTGGCTGAATTAATTTAATTCACCTTGCCTAGATAAAATCACATTCCTAATCACGTTGATGCAACGTACCCATCTTTTAAGGACAAGAGTAAACTACCTGCTTGACATTTTCCTACTTCCAAAGCTTTCATAAATCCATATGAATTTCTTAAAATTTAAATGTCTTCAGTCCATTTTACTTGCTTACTGCCTACGTTCATGACATCTTTTAATGAAGATCTCTGAGTTTTCCTATAAACATTTATAGCTCCATAATACAATGCCTGAGATTTTCAAATTGCATGCACTATTTCTGTGACACTTTATAATTAATTTAATAAAAATCCTAACTGATCACCTCATACCCTAATTTCAGGACAACTACACCGCTCTTCACATAGCCGTCGAGTCGGCCAAACCGGCCGTCGTGGAGACATTGCTCGGCTACGGTGCAGAAGTCCACGTGAGAGGTAAGGGATTCTTCCTTGATGCTAAAGCATTCGTTTCTTCACCTTTGATTTTAATCTTATTCAATGCTCCAGCCTAAAGTATATTTGATTGCGCTGTTAACGCCTGATTTAAAAGAAGAACTTCATAAAAGAGTCCTCAGCTTGAAGCGATTTCTTGGGAGGTGAAAGGCCCAAAGCAATATGCCCTCTAAATTCGGCACCACTGTGAGTCACTATGAATTACTTCAAGAATGATGAATGGAGTAAGATTTTCGGTGTCATGAGAAACTAATCAATTTAATGACATGATTCATCTCGCACCTATTGATTGGCGGGAGACTCTTGAGTAACAGGCTCTCGTACTCTAATGTGAGTAATCGTTTAACATACTGATTCGAATGAAGATATTCATGCCTGCCACTAATACGGCGATGAAATAATGTAGAAATTGCCACGAGAAAAAATCGGCCTGGACTGGGAATTGAACTACGCACCTTTGGCTTTCCGGGCCAATGTGTAGACCACTTAAGTTACTCAGGCTTCCTAATTTTTTTTTCTGTGGCAATTTATACGTTATTTCAACGCCGTATTTAGAGGCAGGCATGAATATCTTCATTCGTGGCCTAGCCAGGCATATGTGCTGGTATAGGGTGCAACCGCATATGGGTTATGGCTTCCCTGAAGTCCGTAGCTCCCTTGCGTTGCCATCTTTGATGGACCACAAGGGCTTAACATCCAGTCCTCTTGTACCCTCCTTCATTGCCACCGGAATTAGTAACGTTATACTTATTCTTAAGTCGCCTGCCCCATCTCCGCTTTTACCATTGGAGCTGATGCTTCAAACATCTACCATTTAAGCAGTGGTCTCCAGACTCTTATGCTTGCATATCCTGGAAACATAATTGGCCCACTGTTGCTTTAATCAGGGCTAAGTTGCCAGCAGTGTTGGTCATTTTGTTCGTATAAAGCAACGATTATCCCACGTCAGTATAGTATTTTTTCATGTAGTTCTGAAATGAGATAGCGCGTAGTTATTCGAGTATGAATGATAATTCGAGATTGTTTTCAACGCTATTTTTGACACGTCTACTTCGTATTTATAAGTTTGATAGGAAATGAAAGCATTAGCAGAAAATTTATTTTTACGATGTTACATTTATATGTATGTTTACATTTATACAATGTTTTTTTTAACATTGAACCTACGAAGCATATTGACCCTTTGGTAACTCAAAATTCAATCTGATGGCCTCTTTAAGGAGGGAAACCAATAAATGTTTCGAGTTTCGTCGAGATAAACCCGAATGAGCGCGTATCCCTTTCATGTTGGCTACGAATGGGAATAATCTCGCATCCATGGTAGAAAAACCTCTCGGCCTCTTCCTTTCAGAGATCACTGCATCGCGCAGTAGAATCTCTGACCAATAGAAATCAGACACTTCCTCTCTTTCGGCGATCACCATGCATTTACAGCTGCATGAAAATATCGTTGGTCACCGCTAGCCATGCAGTGTGGGTCAAGTGTGTGGGATGCCTGCCTGCTAGGATACAAACATTAAATCTGATCCAATCACAGTCACCATTTTTGGGAATTGTGCATTTAATTAAAATGGCCTCTGAGAAATAACCTCAATACTCATACCTTGTGTATTTTTAATGAAATTTAATATAAAGTTATCCCTTAACACAGTTGCCCATCACTTTCGTTGGGCTCGTCGTGTCAAAATATAATCCATTCTCCAAGTCATTATGAGACTGATGGGTAAAAAGTTTAATGTTAATTATTCTGTTAGAATTATTAGGGTTATCGTACCTCAAAATAAAAACTAGGAAATGCATGAGCATATCATTGGAAATACAGCCGAAATAGGTCCGGAATACCTCAAACTCTCCATTTTCGATTAAAGTCTCTCCAGTTTAAATAATTTTTTTGGCCCTCGGACGATTCTGGTGGTCCGTGTGCCCCTGCGATCCCAATAAGCCATTGGCTTGTCATCAGGTTTCTCAGGTGCCGAACCACTAGTATACCTGACAGAAACACCCATGCCCTAGAAACAGGCGAAAAAAGGACCCAGGCGAGACTCGAACCCGCGACCCTCGGATTAGCAGGCGAGGAATTTACCCCGCCGCCACCGGGGCCGGCAATTTGTGGATTTGCAAGTGGAGTGGGGTATTGAAATAAGAATTTTCGGTTCTATTGCATATGGAGGATGTAAAACGCCTTTCTATATTTTATAATCAATATTGTTCTATCCCTTGTTTTTGGCTTACTCCTGAGATCACTTGGGCATGCTCACTCCACACAGGAGACAAAGAGACAGCCTAACACACCTTGCCCTCTGGTGGAGCAGTGTCTTCAGCCATTTCAACCACCTTCAAAGCCATGGTGCGTCCAAGTTCCTCACCGCATTCCTGCAAACCCTCTTGGAAGTCTAGGAGAGGAAGAATGGGCATCGATAACCCCCACTATCGTGATACTTATAGTGACTCTTCACTGCGCGTTAGGTGTCACGCTCGCAGCCGGGCATTAACATTTGAAGTACCGCAAGGGTCATTTTGACCCATTTTCAATTTTTTAAATCCATTATTTATGATTGACTCTTCCCAAATCTTGTATATTTCTTGGCTTTTATTTTTTATAGCTGGAGAATGTAATGTAAAAATAATTTAAAAGAAAAAAACGTTTTTTTTAACATTTAAATTTTAAAATAAATATTATAAAATATTAAGATACACTTCTTCCGGGTATTACACCGCGTAGGTCCATTGTTCTGGGACGACAGTTTCATCAACCCGCGAAAGCCTACACAAGGAATTATAAAATATTATTTTATTACGTATTATTTATATAGTGTATGCATAATTTATAATATAATATTATATTGTATTATTTAAAATATAACATATAATGTATATATTTACATATTATTCCATTGACATCCAGTTCTGAGCTATGTTTAAAGTTTCAAATCTCTGGCTCATCGGAAAGTTAGTTTAAAATCGATTGTAAAATTTGTACCGAAGAGACAAACAGACAAGAACTCAACCTGATAAAAACGTTTTGATGAGAACTTCATAGCAGCTGAAGTTTTTATGTACAATACAATCTACCTATTAGTACCATAGGGGTCGTTTTGAACCCTGGCTATTTTTTACCTTTTCGTTGGAGTTTTGTCATTTTAGAATGGAATTTGATTTATGTCGAAATACTTTTCTTAGTAGTTTGTTATAGGTTTTTTTATAAACGATGTTAATCGTTTATAAGTACTCAAAATACGAATTGATATACACGTACTCAGTGTCATAATTTACTTTGATGGCACACGCGTAGTTTTTACTTCAAAATAGATTCGAAAATATATAGACCAATATCATTTGATTTTCTCAGTAGGTATGCTACTGTAAACCACCATTCGTCCAAGAAAAAAATAAACATTAAATTTAGGACATTAAAAAAAACCTTTTGAATACATAATTTTGATTAAAAACCTTAAATTCACGTCCATTTCAAATAAAACATATTGCTCATAGAAATCCAACTTAGCCCCTTTGTCAAAATGGCGTAAAACTTCCATGTTAAAGTTACTAAAATGGTTAAAATCACACAAGTGTTTAGCGAGACAGGATTTATCGTCACAATTAATAAAACTAGACCTATGCTCCTTCTCTCTGTCCTAAAATCTTCTGCCTGTTTGGCCAATATAACAAAGTTCACAGTTATTACACTTTAATTTATACACACCACTTCTGTCTACGGGGTCATACCGGTCTTTCGAGTTGGATAAAAAAGGACGTCATGAGCTATATGAAATCACTGATAGCCCGGCTAATTTATGTAATGATGTTGTTTTTATTGATCGATCGCCTCTGTTAAACCTAGTTCTCCCTCCCGTCCGAAAGTCTTATGACCATGCCTACTGACATTCACCACCAACGGCTTTTCTCTGTTCTACCCCCCCCCCTCCCTTTTCCTCCAGTGTTCCCCCTCTGTTACTTAATATCCCCCCACCCCCTCGCCTCCATCCCAGGGTATATATGGTGGAGTTTCTGAGAAAGTTGTACCTTCATAATGGCATTGCGCGCTGAAATCTTGGTCGGTGGTGTATTTTAACTGTGTTTTTATAAAATACTGTATGGGAAATTACCAATATTGTTTTATTTGAAATGGACATAAAGTATTCCCACAAATTTAAGCCTGATACGTTTTTACATTCTTAAATTCACCCTTAGAAAACTAAGTATTCCCATGGGTTTCAATTGACCTCTATCGGTACTGATAGGTATGCCTTAAAGTCCGGTACTTTTAGTGTTAAGATGAGTGCAACACGAATAATGGGATAATCCCTCCCTTGTCGCCTGCTTGAATTTGTTTTACGCCCATGATGGAATGAATTTATTCACCGATCCACCGACGACCTCATATCCTCCGCCTTTAATTAGAGAGGGCGCCACGCGCGCGACTCTGGTGGAGACCTGACCGGCGTGGCAAGTTCGGCAAGAGCGAGGGAGAGAAAGGGGTGGTTACTCGACCCAAAGGAAAGGAATCGTGAGGAGGGGTGGATGGGGGTGAGAATAAGGGTGGGAATAGGAGTGGCGGACGTAGGGGGGGGAGAGAGAGAGGAGAAGAAGGAGGGTGTGGAGGCGAGGAAGGATGAAGGGAAGAAAGGTTACTTCCGAAAACGACGGGAACGACAAAGTTTTCCCCTGGAGTGCTCGCTCATTGTTGTGCTTTTAAGTTGTCACCCTCTTTGACACCTCTTTCTCTCTCTCCCCGACACTTCTCATGATGCGAGACCCACATGACTCTCCCGCGTCGTGTCTGCCTCCCATTAGTTCCTATAGAGCGCGTATCTTTCTGGGTGAGAGAACTGTGAAATGAGTTGCGTCATGTTTGGAGTAGGGTGACAAAAGCGACTGAATAGCTGTGATAAAACACGAATTGTTTTTCGTGCGGAATATTGAGTGAGTGGTAGTCACAGCATTGTGGTAGCGAATTATTCCTTTCAGAAAGCATCCTATTTTGTAGAAGATAGTGAAAAGTGACGAAATATTTACAAATATTCTGTTTGTCATATGGTTTTACGACGAAAACTATCCAATAAACTTCCATGATGGCTGGAAGAAAGTGACGCGTATGGCATAAGCACTACACGGGCTGGTGACATTTCTTAATCTATCTCTCCCAGAATACTCATATCGGTCTTATGTTCCCCTAAGCCAGCCAAAATTACCATACCCCACGAACGTGGTGTTCAGATTGGCCCATCGATAAAGGGTCTCGATGACAGCCGGTTTTCTAATTGTGCGATAATGATATTGAATATTGAATGTTATTAATAAAAATTCAGTTTAAACATTGAAAACGTTTATAAATGTACAAACAGCCGGTGTACCGGGTATGTAGTTATGTCTACAGTACTGTTTTTGAATCCGCGTAAGGTGTTCAATGAGATTGCTCTTAATTTTGAGATCAATGTTTGGTTTTATATTTACCAGAAGGATATAATGTCAGTAATGGTGCAATAAGAGGGAAAACAAGATAATAGAAAATAGCAAATCATTAAAAATTGGAACTTGGAATGTGCGAATTTTAAAAATGAAAGGAAAAATGTAAAATTTTAAAGTAGAAATGGAGAAAAATAACATAGACCTAATGGGGCTCAGTGAAGTCCCTTGGAAAGGAGAAGGGGAACTCACATATGAGGGGTACACCATGATTTACAAGGGAGGAAACAGTAAGTATAGAGGAGTTGGATTCTTGATGAAAAAGAAAATTACAGAAAGGGTAAGCAAGGTTGTAACATAAAGTGAAAGGGTGATTGCTTTGAAAATAAGGAGTGAACATGTAGATACCTTGGTGGCTCAAGTGTACATGCCCACAACAATAGCAGAAGAAGAAGGGGTCGAAGAGGTATATGAACAAATCCTGCAGGTGTATGAAGAGAATGGCAAGGGACAAGTGAGGGCAGTGATAATTGGAGATTGGAACAGTGTAGTTGGAGAAGGATGGAAAGGGAAAACTGTGGGAGCATACGGTTTAGGCACTCGAAATTCTCGAGAGAGGAGAAAAATTGATAGAATTCTGTGAACAACACAAGTTATGGATAGCAAATACTTGGTACCAGAATCACAAGAGATAGCTCTATACGTGGAAAAGCCCAGGTGTTCACAAGCGTTATCAAATAGATTTTATACTGATAAATCAAAGATTTAAGAATAGCGTCAATAACGCAAAGACACTACCTGGAGCGGATGCGGACACAGACCGCAATCTTCTGATAATAGATATGATCACTAGGCTTAATCATGTGACGAGAAAAAAGCAATCAATAAAGAGGTGGAACTTGATGAATTTGAAAGAGGATAAGAAGAAAATTACCAAAGTCCGAGAAGAGAAGCTGAATAAGGGGGAAGAGGAGAAAAGAGTTCAAGAAGAGTGGAAGGATATGAAGAAAAGCATAATAATTGTTCTTGAACAGGAGGTTGGAACTCTAAACAAGAAAGAAGCTAGAAAAAGCTGGATAAACCGAGATGTGTTGGAAAAAATGGAAGAAAGAAGGAAATGGAAAGGAGATGACTCTAAACAAGAAAAGATACAATATAGAAAGATTAACAATGATTTAGGGTAACTACAGATAAAGATCGAGAATAGTGGATGAAGGAGCAGTGCTTTGTAATTGAAAAGCTAGAAAAAGAAGGAAAGATGGAGGAAATGTTCAACATAGTGAGAATTTTTACTACGAGAAAACAGAGAGCTATTTCAAAGAAAGGTATGAGAGATAAGTGTGGAAGGGTTACAACAGATAACGAGGATGTGAAGGAAATATAGGAGGAATATATAAAAGAACTGTACTGCACAAGAAAAAGAGGAAGTGAAATAGAATTGGAGAATGACATGAATGAGGAGAGGGACAATACAGGTCCTAAAGTAATGAAAGGGGAGATAGAAATGGCAGTAAAAGGAATGAAGAATAGGAAGGCAGTCGGCGGAGACCAAATACCAGTAGAGATTCTAAAGACTTTAGAGAAGAATGGGTTGGATCGACTCACGGATCTGGTAAATAAAATATGTGATACAGGGGAGTCGCCAGAAGTTCTTATCAAAACGATAATGGTGCCAATACCAAAGATATATAATACGCAGGAATGTAAACACTACAGAACCTAGAAGCCTTATCTCACATGTGGGCAAAGTTATAACCAAAGTTATATTGGAAAGAATGAGAAGGAAAATAGGAGAAAAATTAGAATAAGACCAGTTCGGTTTCCGCAAGGGCAATGGAACGAGAGATGCTATTGGATGTATGAGGATGTTAACAGAAAGGGTATTAGAGTTGAACCGTGGGATATGCGTATGCTTTATTGATTATGAAAAGGCATTAGACAGGGTCAGATGGGAGATCTTATTAAATCTTATGAGAGAGATAGACATAGACTGGAAGGACAAAAGATTAATAAAGCAGATGTACATCCATCAGATGTAAATCCATCAGAAGTAAATATTGTAATATTTATGGCGCCAAATTATATTTATATATGACCAAACTTCTCAGTAAAAAAAATAAATAAATCAACATGAGTCTCTAACTTGACTCATTTTTTCACTCCGCACGGTTAAAAATCCTTCAAAACAGCAGGTTTTTTTTTGGGACTCTGTAAAAATTACTGCGGTGAGTATCAGATTATTTTTTTATAAATAGTTGAGAAAACATATAAACTAAACATCGTTAGTTTTTTGACGAAATCTAGGTGGTATAAATTCCTAGTTTTTTCAACATTCTCCCTCTAGAGCGCACAGCCGATCCCAGAGCTTGTATTTTTAGGTAAATTGCTAGAAAAATAGTTTGGAAAAAGGGTTTAGCATTTTAATATCATTGGAAAGATGAGATTATTTTTCTTTAACCTAAAGTCAAATTCATAAAATTCTAGGTGAAGTGAGTTTTCGCTCAAACTACCTTAAACTCGAACGGATAGATGAGTGGAAATATTTTTTATCGCTCCACGAAATGCCTTCACTCTTTTATCTTTCCGTCTTGCCGCCGCAGGTGGAAAGCTGAAGGAGACGCCGCTGCACATCGCGGCAAGGGTCAGCAACGGCGACCGCTGCGCCCTCATGCTGCTCAAGTCGGGAGCTGACTCGAACATCAGCACGGAGGACGGACGGACCCCGGTGCACGTGGCAGCCAAGCACGGAAACCTGGACACGCTAATCCTGCTCATGGAAGACGGCGGCGACCCCCTCTACAAGTCCAACGTGAGTGCAACTGCTGCTCTCTCGAAATAAATCTCATGCCTTGATAACCCTTCATTTATGCTTATTTATAACTAATGTATATATTGACCACGTATAAATAACCTCCTCTTTTAACTTGTTGAGTTTTGGCCAATTAAAATTCTTTTTTATTTTCACTGTCAACGAATAGCCATAGTTTCGGTTTTAATAAAACCAAAATTATAGATTATGAATCAAATTTACACAAAAGAATTTTTAAAGAAATGGTCAATATCATGAAACACCCAAATACATGTAATTTGAGAACGGATATAGATAAATTAAACTGAATTTACATAAGTCTTATACAATAAATCTAAAGGTATTATTTATAATTTAATATATGCTTTTTAATAGTGTTTAACACATACAAAATGTGATAAATGTTTGTTTTTTAAATTGATCTTAATGTTATCTTTGTATTTATATAAAGCAATTTTCAATATTTTTTCTAAATTAATGTTTGGTGTAATCTGGTGTGTTCTCTTGTTGCCAAGAAACTGTTTATATTTACCCATCTTCCTGTTTATATTTACTGTTTGCTAAATTGGAATGGTTGACAATATCGTTAGTGTAATTAAAAGTCACAGGTTTGTTGATATTTGTCAAATTAGTGTACATACCCGATATAAAAAAATGTAGTGTAGTTATCAACAAATTAGTTAACAATTGTTATTTTTCTGTTTATACCTGTTTATGTTGTTAATTTTGTTTTATGGTTTTAATTAGCCCTGAGGATGGCAATAAAATAGGTTGGCAGTGAAATAAAGAAATTTTAATTGACGAAAACTCAAAAAATTAAAAGAAGAGCTTATTTATAACGTTTAAGATTTACTTTAATTTTTTATTTTGTTTTCATTTGGTGTATTTTTTGTTTAAATGTTTTAATTTATTTTTGTTTATTATAGTTTGAAAATGTTTTATTGATTGTTGAAATGTTTTTGTTGTTTTGGGGTTGTTGACGAAAAAGAGTGGGTGTTGGATAGGAAGAATGAAAGAGACTGGAAGCTGGAAGAACTGCTTTGTTACAAATAGAAGCACTACCTAATAAAAAATGGAAAATAAATGTTGTTTTGACGAGTACACACAGGCCAACGCTACACTAAATTCCTCCATTTAGAAATCCAACTTCGTTTTTCCCAACAAAACAAAAAAATTCAATAAATTTCCCTCTTGAACTGCTACACGGTACGTCCATCACCGTCCCCGTCAAACAAATAATACGCCAAATTATAAAAACAAAAATAAAATTCTGCTTGTGTACATAGGGTATTCTCTGGTACAAATCATTGAGTAAAATCTTCAAGTTTTTACTTGTTTTTACTTTTTCATCCTCCCGGTTTTTTCTCAATTTTAATGCTTCACCATTTAGCTTTTTACAATTTTTGCCAATAAAATGGAAATTTGATGGTTGTTGTAGTGAAAAATTACTGTTTAATATCTGTGCCGCACATTTGGTACTTTACTAGTGAGCTGTATTTAATTCATCCTTGTGAGAATAGGCGCCCTGAGATTGCACAATCGTAGGCCACCTAGTTTACTCTCTAACCTCAATACTATGGTTCATTTTCTCCAGTTTATCGAATCCAATAACCGTCAGAGTTTGCACATCAATAAACTATAAGTCCATAGCTGAACTTATCCTTAACTGTACCAGGGTTTATGTGCACAGCAATGTATTTGATATTCCCATATACTCAGCACATTAAGCATGGGTCTAATTATTCTAACATATTGTAGGTACTAGAATGAAAATGTTTTTACAATCTTTCCTTTAGCATGGTGTCGGGGAGTCTCCCTTGTGGTTCGTGGGAAAGCCGATAGGATGAACGGTTCAGAAATGGACTCTGCGATTCACTTTCTAGCAAAAACATAATTGCTAGTTTTCTATTTCGTGTCCAAATCGCTGGCTACTTACCCCCGGGACCTTCAGCATTAATATTACTCCCAGGGGGAGTTAGGGCAAGAATATTGGAAGAGAGGAATATAGAGAAATATTTCGAGGAAAGCAGAGAGGAGTGAAGGGCGGAGAGCAAATTTTCGCACGCAGAAACATCATAGCTCGGGGCATTAACTACTTTGCGAACAGCTCTCTTTGGGGTCTTCACAGTTAATCAGCATTCTGGTCCCGGCTCCTCCAAAGCTTACCGCATGATTGAATATTCTTATTGACCTCCTTCTATCCCATGTAAACACCGTTCTCATTTCCTTTTTGGCTTGTTTATGAATGCCCATAAGTACCATATATTGTCAGTGTAATTATTTCTCCTCGCGGTGTAGTATTTATCACATAAAACTTGCTCATGACTGACCACATCTAATTAGAGCCATCCTGTGGTAAAGTAATAAAAAAAAGTCCGTTATATATACATGGCAATCAGGAAGGCTTACAATTTAATCAACCATGTCTCTGAGCTGTTTGTAGTAATCCAATTATTTTGTATGATTCTCTCTACTGAGAACTACATTTAGCAAAATATCCTCTGTCATATCAAAGTTCTTCATAAGCTTCCACCCCTAATAAAGAGCAAAGGAATGCTTCGCTTTGCCGTAATTATATGAAACGCCACTTCCTTAGGCATCATTGAATGTTTCGTGAACATTCTAGAGATTCATTTTACTAAGTTTGCCAATGGCCATTGCTGATCACCGTTGCATTTTAGTAGAATATGTTCTACTTCATTTAAATGAATGCTGTGATCTCAGAAATATTCAACGAGCATTTTTGGGCAACCTTTTGGGATAATATAGACTGAAAAGAGTGAAACATTTTGGTAAATTGCATCCCTCATAGCATTCATTCACCAAGAACTAAAAAAAAATTTAATAGCGGGATTTTTAGACGGTAAATTAATAATTATTGCACGTTCATCTTGATGATTTTTTAATTTTGTCAGTAACATATGTTTTGACACTAATATCGTTAGATAAAACCATATCCCTAATTTTTGCACGAAGTAAAATTAACAATTATTTTTTACAATGAGGCAATAATTTTCCCTACTCTAAACTAACATAGAAATCAGTTCCACATTATTTAATTGACCATAAAATTTATTCTAATTATGACAATATGCATCGTAATTAAGTGCATGGAGCGTAGTACAGTGATCATTCAGAGTGAGAGTACAGCGATCCAGTTTACATCCCATCTTAATATTCGAGCGTAATAACAATTTCAGAGGTCTTTTCCCTATTTGGTTTTAATTTTTTAATATCCTGTATATGAATTTTGAGCTAAATTTAAGCTCTACGGTTCCTGCATATTTTATAAGTTTTACATTCGTTGAAATATTATGATGAACTTTAGTAGAGGCATGCTACATCCCAAGTGGGAAATGTATTTGACGGCGAATAAAACTTAGAACTCTTTGCTTTCTAATTGATATTTTTTTCATTGGTAAAGAATGTAAAGTTTTGTACTAGATGCTTCCTTAGCCATCTATATTCATTTCCTAATAAATTTCTCGGCCTCCTATCCCAGATATCTATTTGTTTCATGCGTATTCGTCAGATGCGATGATCCGAATGGTGTCATATTGATTTAAGGGAGATATGGAATCAAATGCATGCTTACAAATTAAGCGCCCTGAAGAAGAAGGATAATGTATTATAAAGTTGGTATGAACACGTTATAGTTAGACTTCTTTGAATGGTTATTGACCACTTTAATAATAAATTGGTTAATTTACGGAGGTTTGGTCATGTCTTGTTTCATAAACTCAACTTCCTTTTTTCGCCAACGTTTCGCCTTTTTATTAATGAGGCTTCTTCAGGGCTACAGTACAATGCAAAAAATACAGTTGGTAATAATTATAATACTACAAAGATAAAAAAGTTTTCAATCATAAATTTAGTACATCAAAGGATTAACTTTCTTACTGTGACAATGGTAACACAAAAACAAACTCTTACTCATAGTAACAAAATCAACATAAAAAACAAAACCAAAATGGAAAACTAAGCTAAAATTTTGTTTAAAAAATATAATAAGTGAAAATAAAAATATATAAATGAATAGTATAAAGCATGAAATTAACAATTACATACATCGTAATTTAAAATTTCGAATTTATATTACATATTTTACGAATATAAAAAACATATTCGTATTGAAATTCTGGAGAACACTACATAATGCATAGAAATAAAAAACTTTAGTTATAGGAGATCAAATTAGTTATAGTTAGACAATTTTCTTTTTCGCTGTCACTTCAATACGCCAATGCTGGCGAGCAAGCTTTAATTCAGTTGTAACTCCAACTTTAGGGGGTTTAATAGAGAGAAACGGGCTCGGCGGGAACTGGTCACCAGGCTCCCTGCTTGTGTGTTCCTGTTTACCTTCTCCACTGTTTATTTTGTGTGTGTTTCCGTGTGCTTGCGTGTATTCAACTCGCTTTGTTTTGTCTCCTTCGATGTCCGCAGATCGGAGAGACACCGCTTCACTTGGCGTGTCGTGGGTGCCACGCGGATGTGGTGCAGCACCTCCTGACCTTCGTGTCGGATCGCAAGGGCCCGGAAGTGCTGAAGGCCTACGTCAACGCCGTGGACAGGGAAGGGCACAGCGCGCTGCATTGCATAGGTCAAGTGGCGAAGCCCGAGGTCAACCTGAATCGACCGCTGGAAGACAAGGAGGTGGTGAAACTGCTGTACGGATCGGGAGTGGACCACTCCCTCTTCACGAAATCGGTGATTATCACTCCAATTGGGCACTCAATCAATTCAGTATGTAGGATCTCTGACGAATTTTTGAGGTTACCGGGACTAGCCGCGGTGTAACCTTCTACGGAGAAACTCGCAAGTGCACGTAAGTGCATTATTCCCAAAGAGGAAAAATCATTTGCCTTATCAAGGCGACTTATATTGATATCTCTTCACTCTTTCTAATCAGTAATGGAATGTAGACAAAACATTCTCAGTTAGTGGTGAAAATATTCGGGAATTTTGTGACCTAATTATTTCATATACTTTGGCAAGGTTCTTTGATTGATCCTTTGTCCCTCTTCATAAACTCAGTCAATTTCCAGCTTCTCATGGTGGGACTGGTTTATTTTGAATAATTAAATGGAAATATTCGTTTTATTTAAATGTTATTCACAACGGGTTTCAATGTTTTACATCATTATAACATAGTCACAAATATCTTTTCTCAGAAATGGTGAAACTATTTAAATTTTGGTGATAGAATGGCTTTTCTTCTTGATAAATTAGGTGTCGGATAGATAAACTTCATCATTCTCAACTCTCAGCTTTTGTTTAAACATATATTTTTGACAATTTATAACATACAGATGAAAGCATAATATATTCTTCAATGGTAGAGGTCTATATTATATAGGTTGCACTCCATCTTTTAAATTTTGATTTATATGTATGTATATAAGTAGTCTAGCAGAATAAAAAAATCAAAATTTTTGATGAAGTCAGTGGAAGGGTCAGTGAAAGCTCATGCATTTAAAATAATGCTATTAGTATAAATGTTTTACGGGTATTCCACCAGGTAATATATCAAATATCTTAAAAAACCTGCGGCAAATGATTTTGAAAATTTGCAGGTAGCTTTAGAGCAATATTATTAATTAAAGAACAAAATTTATGAAAAAGATTATTCAAATAAATGTACCATATATCCAGAAATAAAAAAAGTTGCTATAAAAGAACAGACATTACTTATCTAAGCAAAATTTATCATAATTTAATAAGTGACATATACCTTTTCAACAAAGAAATGGATCCAAGCAACCAAATTAAATTTGTAAATAAATAAAAACAGCACCAAAATTTAAAGGTAACAATCTTGAATATGTATATGTATTTTTATATTTAATGACTGTAAATTAACCATTATGTAATCAAAAAAGAATTGTAAAACATTTTCAACATCGTGTATCATTTGTTTATAGCCCTAAATATGGGTCAATAAAGGTCCGAAACGTCAGCAAAAGTTTGAAGGTGTATATATATCAATTGACCTAAACTCGTGATGTTTGCGCCGTGTATTGGAAGAGGTCAAGAATAAATACCATTTGAAATATTATTAATGCTTCAGGAAGTTTCGTTGAATACTCTTTAGTTAAGTGGAACCAGCGAATCTCTTTAAATAATTGTCGATGAAGTCACTGCATCCCTCACTCCACGGTCCAGCAATAACCATCTTCCACTTAAAAAAATTCCAGACTTTGGAGACAGCGTTCCACTACTGCTCCCTGGTGGGGAACAACGACGCCCTAGAGGAGCTGCTGGCTGGACTCACGTCCACCGAGTCCCAGAAGGCCATCAACAAGCAGAACAACATCGGTTGGACGCCGCTGCTCATCGCGGCCAACAAGGGTCACCTGGACATCTGCAACACGCTGCTCAAATCGCACGCCAGGGTTGACGTGTTCGACAACGAGGGTCGATCCGCGCTCCACCTGGCGTCCGAGAGAGGGTTCCTTGAAGTGTGCGACGCCCTGCTCACCCACAAGGCTTTCATCAACTCCAAGTCGAGGATCGGTCTCACGGCACTGCACATGGCCGCCACCTACGGCTTCACGCATCTCGTCCGCTTCCTCATCCAGGACCACAACGCCGTCATCGACATCCTGACCCTCGTGAGTGCAACCTATTTCACCTACTCTCTATCTACTCGCTTTCACAAATCTCTGCTTTAGGTGGTTCCACCGTAAAATTCATATTCTGTCTACTTGTAAAAACACTTGTCCTCTATCTGATATGAACAACAAAATAATACCTTTCCACAATATTTTATTCTATATAATTTAACTTGAAATTACATGGTGTTCAATGGGGGAATGAGATAAACACGGGGAAAAATAGTATTTTTCCATAATACAAATGCCATTTTCGTGGAAAACTGTCTATAAGAAGGAAATAATCCAGAGAAATTGAATAAAATGTAATATAGACATCTTACCACCTTATTATTCTATTTATTGAAGAATTAATGTCGTAATTGAAGTCAAAATGCGGTAATTCGTAGGAAATGGCGCTGAAGTCGGCTCCTATGGCTGGAAAAAAGTCCTCATTTAAAATACATTCGTGGAATAATCTGCAAATTTTCTACTTTACTTTTGGTTTTCTATAGGTAACGCATTGTATCAGTGAAAGCAGGATTATTTTGACAAAATATAAAAAATGTGGAATTTAGTATTTGTTTTCACTCACACAGTCGCGACGGAACCTCCTAAATTTAATATTGTGTTAGGTACGATGGCTCAAATCGTCATCCAACCGAAAGTTCGATGTGGTTTAAAACACTCGAACTGTCGGTTGAAATCCAGTTAAAGACAAGGCTACGTCATCCTGTGATTAACCTGGGGGATTGTGTTTGAAACGCTCGAGATTATTACGATCACGTGACTTAGGAGTCACGTGATACAATCACATAAGGTTCGAGAGTTATTTGTATTCGTAACCATTCATAAAAATCTTACGCAGTCTTCGCGAACGGGTTTTTTCACCAGGATATCGTTTATGGGAGTCGAATATATCGATTATAATCGTAATAATCAAGATATCAGACGCTCAATTTATCCATTCGAATGTTTCGAACTCACCAAAGTTGCGAACCTTAAGTTGTTATACCACGTCACGTCACTCCTTAGTTACGTGATCAAAATTATCTCGGGTAGTTCAAACATTATCTCCCAGGCATTATGAAACAAGGCCTCAAATGTTTAAAAAAAATCTATTCTGGTCCCGATGAAGCATCGACCTCCATAGATCTGCATGCATTACGTCAGAAATCACTAGTGGCCTATTATCAATAGAGATAAAGTAGTCAGGTAGTAGTTTTTTCAATGTGCAGTATTAAGGGAACAACTGAACTCATGAAAGGTGTGGAGAAAGAGTGAACCGTCTACGACATCCTCACCCTCGTGAGTGACACATACCTATCTCACCTCCTCTATCTTTCCCGCTTTCATTATATCTGCTTAAACATTTTTAAGTTTTGTTGACGCAACAACGTAGTGTAAAATGAAATTAACTATGGCCATGAAACAATGAAAAAAGAAGAATACCAAAGGTCTTAAACTTTAATGGCAGTGGTTGTGAAAAAAGGCAGGTGAAAACGTGGCAAAACACCTATAATTAAAAACACACAAGGGTGTGTCGGGAAACAGTGACCCTTGTGAATCACACTTACGCCCACACTCTAGATTTTACAAGGATATCTCCTATGCCAGGATGCTCTCTATGTAGGACTATGCCAGGGACCCACCAGTCACACCAAAATAATTAAAAGAAAGGAAACAAATAAATATATATTCTCATACAATAATTGTGGATCATACTTACGTGCATAGGACAGATCCTTGCAAACCCTGAGTGTGCGCCTAAGGATGATTCACAAGGGTCACTGTTTCCCGTCACACCCGTGTGTGTTTTTAATTTGAAGTTGTTTGCCACGTCTTAACCTGCCTCTTTCACACCCAGTGCCATTAAAGTTTACGGCCTTAGGGACTCAGGTCTTCTTTTTCCTCCGACAGTCTGACGTAATTTAAAACACCTGAACTCTCGGCTGACATCCAGTTAAATACAAGTCTACGTAGTCCTGTGGTTAACGTTAACCAGACATAATAAAACAAGGTCTTAAAAGTTTTTTTAAATGTCTATCGTGGTTCCGATGAAGCCTCGACCTCCACAGATCTGCATGAATTACGTCATAAACCACTAGTAACCTATCAACAGAGATTAAGTAGCCAAGCTTTTTCAGTGCGCAATATTAAGTTAATGACTGAAATTATGTAGAAAGAGTGAACCTACGTATTTCGACCATCCTAAAAATTGTAAAACCATGTTGATTATTTTTTCCGATATATTTATCATGAATTCTTTAACTTTTCGGATAGATGGGTCAGTTGTTAAATGTTAATAAATCTGAGATGAAACCATAGGAATTTTGCGCTAATATATTTTCAGTCATGCTGCGTTTCATTGAAAACAACCCAACCAAAAGTAAACTTTCACTTGGAGAGATTACTATGCTCCTAATTCACTGAGCAGGTCAAATGAAACCATGCGATGTCGTTAATCTGAAAATTAATTTTTGTGTTTAAACCAGGTTATGAAGAAAACGAAAAATTTAAACAACTACGAATATATTGAAAAAGCTTAGTTAAAGAATTGTCCCATCTAATACAAAAGAGATAACATGCATCACACCAAGGTATTTCTCCCACACGTTGAAATAAACAAAGTAAACAGGTTGTCATTACCATTTCCTATGAATTTAAAGGGAACTCTTTAATTCCATTACATACTTATTTCATTACATAAGTACCTGTTTTTTGAAATTTTAATTGGAAAAGGAGATTTAAGGGTAGGCAGTTTTGAAATAGATAATGCGTGTCGGCGTCTCATTCAACGTAGAATATCATTCGACTTTTATTTTTTATTTAATTTACACATTAATTTAATTTACCCTTCAATGAAAACTGATTACTCCTATGAAATTAACCGATTTCAAATCCTGTTAGTTTTGATTCTCCACCCCGATTATTACACTCATTAATCAACAATGCATGACAGAGTAATGCGGTAATGCGGTAATGATAATTAAATATTCGGTGAACGTGAAAATTAAAGTGATATAGCAACCAATTTAGTCTGAAAATTGCGTCTCGTAAAGTTCCCTTAAGCTCTAATTTATCCTATGGGGAACAGAGTCGTGCTTTCAAAAACGCCCGTATTTTCTCTGAACTGTAAACGTAGTAGAGAACACTGAATTAAATCGTTTGCACGAGCAAACAATCAGGTTTATACTTCCCTTAATGTATCACTCATTTTCCCCAATGCATCGTGAAGGCAAAGCGAAAGGCTTTGCGAATAATGACCCAAGAATGTCTTTTTCGGATAGCTGGAAATTATTAATAATTTCGCGAGGAAATTTCTGCTCAGTGTCTCTGCAGAAAATTGGTTTCAACGATGACTATCATTTTTTACCACACTTTGAACTCGTGGATGGCAAAGTGTATAATTGAATGAATTCGTAATGCATAGAAATCATGTATGTCATGAACAAGACTTAATTTAGAAGCTCATATAATATCTCCAAAATAAGTACACAGAGTGAATTTTCGCAATAAAATAATACGAACATAATAAATAGACAAAATACACCTTAGAGTCAGAAATATTAGAGTTTATATAAATATATAAATGAAATCTGTATTTACCGTAGCAGCATGCTCGTGTAATTTAATCATTAATTTTCCTGAAACGTAATTTGAACCACTAATTGGACCTATATCGCAAATTGTTATCGCTCATTGAAAGTTTCACCTGTGTAGTGAGGTTAGCAAAACAGCTCTTTTCTCAAATGTATCTCTTTTGCCTAAATTGTGTTGTAAACTACTGTCGCAATGCATATCTATGGGTTAAAGTGATCTTAAACTTCAAGTTTCTTTGCCGGAAGTATTATTTATATGAACATGTTTGGTGCTGAGGAAACTGCACTTTTTGTAGCGGAAATTATTGTATTGCAAGACATGTAACAATGTTTGATCATTTCTCCTCTGTTAATTTTGCCACTCGTACCTATAAATCGATGAAGAGTGCGACGGTCCATGATATCATTTTGTGAAAAATTTGGATTATATCTAACTCACAAAATCTTAAACTTTCAAAATAGTATTGGAGCTTGTTTTTCGATATCTTTATTATTGTCTTCTTGACCGTTGTTAGAGTATGGTGAATTTTTCTAAGTTCTTCATTGTTTAGTAAGTCACTTGCGATATACAATACATGAATACCCCTGGACAGAATTTGAGGGGTTTCATGTTTTACGTATTCCGTTCAGTGGAAACGCGGGCAGAATAGGAGACTTGACGTTCGAAGTGCTTCTCACGTGCATTTGTTCCTAATGCGTGCTCATTGTACGCCAGAGTAAGTACTTCCTCCTCCTGTAAGGGGCACCTGTGTCACAGTGGACGGAGCGGAGACAGCTCGAGTGTGCTTTGGTGCTCGCCGTGCACCAAAGCACACTCGGGTCGGCGATGCAACATTTGCCTCGCATCAAGTCTGGGTCTCACCGTGAGGCATTCAAAATGGCTGCGGTGCTGTAAGTGGGGGGCATGAAGCATTGCCGTGAGTTTCGGAACCATTGAGTCTCGGCTCTTGATTGCAGCTGTGGAGATTCGGAGCAGTCGAATGTGAAATTCAGCGAGATCGCCTCAGCTTTGAAGGCTGAACGCAATTCAAACGGCCTTTCCCCACCCCGCAGGTATTTACGAAATTCTCTTTGTCAACTTTACTGCCTATTATTTACTTCCATCGCTCTTAATTAAATTTTCTCATGAATCCCTGTATTTATTTGGAACAAAGGGCATTTTTCTCTCCATACACTGCCCTGTGAGCGTTAAAATTCAGCCTGCTATGCGTGAAAAAGCGCTGCTCCCCTTGATGTGTGGACTTCGTTTCATTGAGGTCTCGCAAATACAGACGAGTTAGTCCTGCAATGGATGATGACCTTTCGCGGTTAGTTTAATGACTAGTTACGCATTTTAACCCGTCGTCATAAAAACGTTGTTTTGTTCATACCTAAACATTTCACCTTTGGAGTTCTATCGAAGAGGGTGGAAAAACGTTGAAACGGTTCATTGGCAATTCATGTGAAATTGGGGAAAAGACTGTGGTATTTTGCATTTATGTGAATTGATGTTTTAACTAAATCTGTACCGTAAATTAATATCCTTCACGCATAAAAATCATATTAAACAAAAATATTTCATGAAATTCGATTCATATATTTTATCCTCGGGAAAAATTTTTTTTCTATGCTTACTAATTAGGCTGTTTTAACGGTCAAATATGACTCGTTCGTTTTCCACATACATTGGTTACTCATCGAATAATTTTAAATAATTTATCCCTTTATTTGCGATTAATAGTGGCTCATTGTTTTGACACTGAAATTGGAGCTTATTATGAATAGTTAATGAATTCTAAGGTTTATAAGCGCAGTTTTGATGATCGCATTTTCTTCAAGGACCTTGTGTATCATAGATCATATATTTCGCTCCATTTTCCCGTTGAAAATGTCATGTTGAACAACGATTTTTAAGTTAGGAGTTTATAGTTTGGTATTAGGTGGGCATTGTGATATCCCAGGCGTAGCACGGTATTACGCCTGGTTGCTCGAAGCACTAGGAACGTCACTGAAGTTGCAAATGATATTTTTTGCAAGGAAGACGTAGTTGACCTGGTTGTTGCCATTCTCATTGGACGTGGAACGGAATTTTCGGTGGAGACAGAGGAAGCCATAAGTCCCTTGGTCGGGGATAAAGGGACATTTGAGCGTTTGGACTCTGCCCGGGAAATAAGACGCGGGAAGTTTCGTCCGTAATCGGTATTGTTACGGCAAATTTGCAGAGGATTTCGAGCGTCTCCAGGAAATGACGTCATGCCCCTGTTATTTTCCCTTGCCTCTTTTTTTTTAATTCCCCTGATTCTTTCCTTCAAGCCTGCGCAACTCGTGCCCTGAAATTAATTCCCCCCTCGGCTCCGACACAATTAAATAATGCCCGCGTAGAGCCCGAGAGGAAAGCAGCATTTATGAATATTAAAAAATTCCCCTTCCGTAAAAAAAAACTCTTTAATAAAGGAGTAAGAGATACTATTACGAGTGAACCTTAGCGATGGAATATATATATGCACTGGCTTTTATTTCCCGCATTGCCGGCATCCCAGGGTTTGATATACAGTGGGCGTTTAATATGCCTGCGTGCCTCACATGTTAAAGGGTCGTTGGGACTCGTCGGTGGGGGTGAGGTGGGCGATTCCACTCCCGGGGGATATAGAGGGTGTAAGGGTAGCAGGGCAGTGGAGGGGAAGGGGTAAGAGGGGAGGGGAATAAGGGGTAGGTAAGGAGACGAGGAGGGGGATGAGTGAAAATGTGAGATTCTGAGCGCTAAACAAGGGTTGATGGGGCGAAAGCAGTTTCGGACGGGTTGGATTGTTGAGGGAGGAAGTGAAACTGACCGCTTGATTTCCATCTGCGTACGCAAGGAAGAGAATAAAGGAGCAGGCTCAAGAAAATTCGGCGTTCATTTCTGCTGTACGTCCATTCCCTCCCTCCGCTATCTTTTGCGCCTCATGCCTTAGAAACAAGAGTGGGTGGGCTCTCCGAGGTAGTCGATGCAATGAGTCGAAATGCTCTTTTTACGCACGGAGTCATAATCACATGAATTACCATCTTGGCAAATCGTCAGGAATGAGCTATTGGCAAGAAAGAGAATATCTGACGGTGAGAAAAATGAATTATTTTCATGTTGAGAATAACCAACTTTGTAATTTCCACAAACTTTATTTTGCACCTCACCACAATATGGCATAGTCATGTGCCACAGTGTGGTGAAACACGCGTCGTGCCAGCAAAATAAAGTTTGCGGAAATTACAAAGTTGTTTTTTCTCAACATAGATATCCATAATTTCCACGATGTCAGGCCTGATGATATCATCAGTTTCATTAGGATTTGTTTTCTTAAGCCATTGCACATTTGTTTATAGCTCAATCGTCCGTATTTAGTATGATTTGATTCTCTCTCATGAATATATTCTCTAATGAATGCAAATTGTGATGAAGCTTATAATATCAAACTAAAGTACGCACTAAGCTGACCTTAAAACTTGGTTGTTAGCTAGGAAACACCAAACGTTATATGTTCCTAAAAGTCTGTGTAACACCATCTACCACGACATATGTGGTGCCACACGACACACACCCAACAGGTGCACCTTAGGGGCTACCAAACTTGCTTCACTTAATAATGTTGTACTCTGTATGTAATGACTGGAATCAATAAAATATTATTATTATTATTATATGTTGCTGATGCTAAAAGAAAATCCGTAATTTTACTTCATGTCGTGGAATATTAGTTATGATGAAGCTACAGTACGTAGTTAACTTTTGACCCTCTTTTTATATCCTACTTAAAAAAGGATCAGTGAGTAAAGATCCTTAATTCTACTTTATGCATTGAAACATAATATAATAGTTTATGAAATAAGTATCATATATTCTTTAATACTGAAATCGTGAATAATGGAATAGAAAATACTTTAACAGCTGCTTCTCTCAGCCTTTATATATTTATGCTAAGTTGCAATGAAGTGTGAAGTGTGATCGAAATAATATTGGAGATTTCATAAAATGTTAGGACTATGAAATAGAGAAGTTTGACTAAAACTGGGTGTGCAATTATTAATTTGCACTGAGAGAGATTTAAGTCCTCAAGCCGTTCGACCTTGCTCGAGAGGAAAATAATATCTGAGCGATGAACTTCGTTCATCCTTCAGATATTCGCGAAGTTCTTGACCCAATTGATCTCTTCGCCTTGAGAGGGTTTGAATAGGAAAGAGCGCATAACTTTCCCACGCGTTTCTCCAAGTAACCTGAGGGCCTTTGGGTTAGATGAGCGCTTAATGGGAAGTTGCTGTCCGGTCGGTGACGGGTAGGGAAAGGGTAATCTACATCTACATACCACCCCGCAAGCCGCCTTAATAGGTGTGTGGCGGGGGGTGTTACAACATCAGCCGTTTACATATAAAAAGGAAACTCTATAATGAAATTACGCCTAGCATTTATTAAAGTCCCTTATTGTTCGGGGGAAAAACGAAATACCTATCCGTTCGGCAAAATATCTCTCTTAATTTATCGTTTCTGTCGGACCTGTAAATATAGTGGGGTACCGTACCGGACGGAGAACATCATACCGTATATGATGTTCTCCGTCTCGTTTTTAAAGATATCTATTCTCAATTGTTCAAGCAATCTAAGCCTAGCGCGCAGCCTCCGAGTCTCTAGCGGCTCCCAGCCTAATTCGTTTAACATCTGTGTAACGCTGTCTGTACGCCTGTAGCTGTTTTTGACGAATCGTGCAGCCTTCCTTTGTATTTTATTAAGTTCCCGGATTAAGTCTTTCTGCACCGGATCCCATATTCTCGCTGCATATTCAAGGTGTGGCCGGACGAGTGCGAAATAGCACCTCTCTTTTACTTTTTCTTCCGAAAATCTTCCCACAATACTCTTGACGAATCCGAGCTTCTTCAGAGCTCTGCCACAAATATTTCTTGTATGTGTTCCCCACGATAGGTTCGAGGTTATCGTAACTCCCAGATACTTCACTTCATCTGTCGCCTTTATGTTAACACCATCCATAGCATATACTTGGGGATAGTTGTACGATCTCCGCAAGAAATGTACCGCCGTGCATTTGCTCAGATTAAGTTGGAGTCCCCACTCTTGGCTCCACACATGAACGTTGTTTAAATCCGATGATAGAATTTCAAAGTCAGAGTGATCACTAATTTCGCGATAGATTACAGCGTCGTCAGCAAATAAACGTATTCTAGTTCTAATTCTATTCTAATTCTAGTTCTACTAATTCTAGTTCTAATTCTAATGTGTTTCAAGGGCTGGTGAAGGGATTAAGAAGGGCCGCCGGAAGATTACTTCTTGATCTATGCGTTCATTGGGGTTCTGGAAAGTTACAAGAGACTCTTACAGCTACACTCATTTGCGGATGCGTGAGGGAATACCTGAACTTCAGCGAAATAGATTTAGTCAAGAGGTCCTCGATGGAAAATTAATACGGTATGCATGTACCTATGAAAGGAATATTTAATCAGGGAGTGATGTAGTATTAACGATTCTTAAAATTATGAGGAACTTTAAACTGAATACTTGGGAAATATTAATACGGTTAGTTGAAAGGAGATTGGAGTGGAGATCTGCAGATAACCAATCTTCGAATTGATGAATCCTGGTGATGTTGATGCGATGTAGTATATTATTGGTGACCTGTTAGTTTTCGTAATCATAACTATTTTTTCATCGGTAATATGCTTTCAATATTCATTTGTTCATAGGAAATACATCAATCACGTTCTCTGTTTTAATCCGTGAGAACTAATGATGGTGGGCAACGCAGTAGAACGTCTCAAGTTGTGTGTAGGTATTTGTCGAGACGCATTTTTCCTGCCGTTATTTCAGCCGGTCCATTCAGGGTCACAGAGTAAGCGATCGCCAAAGAGGTATTGCCTTACTAAGGACGTCTCTCGACCCTGTAGAGTCGGGTTTCTATTCTTCTCTCCGCTAAACCCTTAATCTCGGGCATGTGTTCGCGGGTTGCATATCAAACAGGAAGCTTGTGCGTCCTCTTCGTATTTCTCCCGCGACCTCCGGCGGCACAAGGACACATCCGAAGGAAGGGAAGCATCTCCCCCCCCCACCCCCTTCCCCCTCCTCCCCTCACTCTCCTCACTGCCCCACTGGCAGTCGCCAATGCCAACGGCTGAGTCTGTCTTCCTCCCTCCCCTTCTTCTCCCGCTCTGCTCTCTGCAACTATCCTTTTCATTTCCCATCCTCTCCCTGCCCTGGCCTCGAATGAAACCCCTTGCGTACCCTTGTACCGCGTAGGCGAGCCGTGTCCTTGGGAGCGGAATGTTGGCCAGCTGTGCCAAAGGGATTGCGTCACACTGGGACGCCCAAAGCTTGGAGTGGTGCAGCGTAGTGGTTTGGGGGATCGGGCTACCGTATTTTTGTGCTTCAAGGTTCAAGTTCAGAAGCGGTCTCTTTTCGTCTCGTCTGAATAAACCCAAACTGAGAAATGTCCTCGGATAGCCATCGCAAAACTTGGTGAAACTCGTTAGTGGAGATTTTGTGGTTGATGAGGGTGAATGGAGCGTGGATGAGCGGGCAGGGAGGGCCGGAGAAGGACTTCGGGCGTGGATATCGTGAATAATCGTTCCACCGATTATTCACGAGAGAAGATCATCATGTTTGGCCATTCCAATATCAGGGAACTGGAATCAGCGAGAAACCACGGGTGGTGCACTGAAAAAAGGTCCTTCACACTGATATGTGCGCTTCACTCGCTCTTAAGGTCGTTTTACACAATGCTAATGCTTAGCACTGAATCCAGTACTGAAATCAGAGACGAAAACTCGAAGCCAAGTTTGGGACTTAAATAGAATTATATGCCTCGGAGCCTGTGTTTACACGATACTGATTTCAGTGCCCAGTCGCGTTGTCAGGGCATTCGCTGAACAACGCAATGTAAATAAAATGCGCTGTATTGTTTCGGCATGTTCAAGCGAAATCATGGAATCGCGAAATGATTTTTCAGTTTCCAACAATTCTGAGAACAAGTCCTCGAGAGATTATTTTGACCTTGATTCCAGCGCCTCCACCGGATATTCTCTCGAAACGATCGACTGGCCTGCTTGCCTTTGATTGGTCGTTGGACCCAAGAATCGGATTGAAAGTAGATATCGTATTTATTTATCTTTTTAGTACTCATAATCGAATTCAATTCCGTAGTCGGATTCGATCACACTCTTTTGCACGGTACGACTTTAAGCATTCTTAGTTGAGTTCAATTTTCAGTACTGAAATAAGCATAGCGTAAAACGGCCTTTACGCGTGGAAAATTTCAGGGAGTGGGGGTTCTATGCGAATGTAATGGTTGTCAAGGTAACAACTTCACTCACCGATCGAACCAAAAACCGAATCAACGACCGTGGTGGTGCCAACATTTACTGACCGCCGTTCGATGACATCAGACCGAGGAATCGGAGTGTCAGAGTGCATGATTTTCTTAAAAAGGTTTGGTGGCTTCACTCAACTTAAGAGAATTCGACGAAACTCGCTGAAAGCATTACTTATGTTGCCTTAAATCTTCCTATTTTTTCAGAATTATTTACCGCAGATTACTTAAGATATTTGATCGAGAAGTGGACAAAAAATTACATGGGTTCTTATGGTACGAGTATGGTACGAGGTATGGTACAAGGTACGAGTAGCTTAATTCATCAAAAATTACCTTTTTCTAGTTAACAATAAGAAACACAAAAATAATAAAAATGAAGTATATCAAATGATTTTCATACATTATTCTATTGATAATTTAAATTATTTTTGTTTTCTTATTCTTTATGTGAGACAATTTATTTTAAAAACTTCACAAAACCACAGAAAAATATGCACTCTCATACAAACACGACCCGGGTATCGGCGCTGAGCACCACCATCACCACCTGGTGATGGTGCTCAGCGCCGAAACCCGGGTCGTGTTTGTATGAGAGTGCATATTTTTCTGTGGTTTTGTGAAGTTTTTAAAATAAATTGTTTTACATAATGGAATACCACAAAGTTAGCAGTGAGCTTATTTTATTTCTTATTCTTAACTAGAAAACGTTATTTTCGATGAATAAAGCTAGTCGCACCTCGCGTTCCCATAAGAACCCATGTAATTTCATGCCCACTTCCACATCAAGTATCCTAAGTAATCTGCGGTAAATAATTCTGAAAAAATTCAGGTAGCTTTAGGAAAACATAATTAATGCTTCCAGCAAGTTTTGTCAAATTCCCTTAAGTTGAGTGAAACCACTGAACATTTGTGGCCCTCCGGTTTCTGTGAAAGGAAGTTATGAAGCTCCAATTTGTCTGTTGACGCATTGACAGCGTTCCTTGAGAGTATCTTAATGTGGTGTTTATGAGACCTTGAGCTTAACCATGCACGCCGTCTAATATGTGCTGTTATATTCATTTCTGAAGCATGAATGAGTCTTGACCGTGGTGCTTTGTCTAGGAAAAGCCTAGGACATAAAATTGGAAGAATAGTTATTCATCCATTATTACTTGTCATGTCAGCGAATGTTTGTACTATAAAACTTCGTATTATGCCCTAATAGAATCATTTAATTCTCATTAAATCAGTCTGTCTTTACGTAGCACTAGTTTACATACGAAATCCTCTTTGTGTCTCCAGGTGTTGGTGTAAGGCACAATGAGATGTGAATATAAAATTCTTGCCTAAATGTACATTTTACCAGTGCTAGCTCCGTTTGACGTAATCACATAAAAGATGAGAGATTTTAAAATAAGAGGGTGCAAAATACAATGATTATCTGATCCTTTCCTTAAAGACGAGTAGGCGGTAAAGGTCGTAACTGAGGTATCACAAAGGTAATGAATAGCCATGTGCAGATTTTCGGGATTGGTGAAGCGGAAATTAAAGGTTAATTAAAAAGATAAGAATTAATTTGTTTCGGTGAAAGTCAAGAATTACGATTGCTTCTTTTGAAAATCGCTTATCTTGAATGACCTTTGAAATACTGTTTTTCTTGCTTGAAAAACCTTGGCCTAAATTTCCAATTGTGTAATCAGTTACAAAATGGTGCTTTGATGATAAATTATTTGATGACGTTCGGTGGTTTCACTCAACTTAAGGGAATTCGACGAAACTTACTGGAAGCATTAATTATGTTTTCTTAAAGCTGCCTAAATTTTTCAAAATTATTTACCGCAGATTTCTTAGGATATTTGATGTGGAAGTGGGCGTGAAATTACATGGGTTCTTATGCGAACGCGAGGTGCGACTAGCTTAATTCATCGAAAATAACCCTTTTCTAGTTATGAATAAGAAAAACAAAAATAATTTAAATCATCAATAGAATAATGTATGAAAATCATTTGATATATTTCATTTTTATTATTTTTGTTTTCTTATTCACTAGAAAAAATTATTTTTGATGATTGAAAAGAAAAAACTTTGTTTAGTTCCACATAAAATAATTTTAATACGACCTAGGTTTCGTCGCTGAGCGACATCATCAGGTGATGTGATGCACCTGATGATGTCGCTCAGCGACGAAACCAAGGTCGTATTAAAATTATTTTATTTGGAACTAAACAAAGATTTTTCTTTTCAATCATGAAGGAGTTACATAAAGTTACGCCTCAAACCATTAAATTCATTATTTTTGATGAATTAAGCCACTCGAACCTTGTGCTCCCATAAGAACCCATGTAATTTTTTGTCCACTTCTCGATCAAATATCTTAAGTAATCTGCAATAAATAATTCTGAAAAAAATCAGGTAGATTAAAGACAACATAGTTAATGCTTCCAGCGAGTTTCGTCGAATTCTCTTAAGTTGAGTGAAACCACCGAAACTCCTTCATAGTAGAGTATTGGTACTGAGAAACCAGATCGTTATATCCCTGATATTAATAATTAGATGCTTTACCTATATTTTACATGTATTTAAATTTTTAAATAATTTTTTTAAAATTTCTACATTGAATAGCTTTCCCGGAATCTTTGGTAGTGATTTCATGTTTTCAATTATTCAGTTTAGACATTTTTTCCAATCTTTCCGATTGCACAAATGAGGTGAGACGCAGTCACACGCATGGGTGCAAAGATATACCAAAGATATACCAAAGAGGATGAAATTCACCACGAAAAAATGATTTCATTTGATCTTGAGATTCGAACTCGGGTTCATATTGAAATATCCGGGTTCGAATCTCGTTAAGTAAAATGATTTCCTCATGGCGAATATATCACCTCATTTGGTATAAATTCAGTTTAGATTCCTTTCCGCGATCACTTGATCTATCATCAATTTTTTATTTAATTTGTAGTTCCTCTATTGCCCATTCAAATCTTATTGGATCACATATGACTTATGAATCGAATTTTTTCGTCCATTGTTCTCTTGCGTTCGTGAGATGATCGAAATAAATAGGTTACACTTTATGATCTTTTGTAGGATTTAAGTATTTCCCGGCGAATGCTTAGGATGAATAGTTCTCGGGTTTCCAGCCGGGTAATGGTGTTAAACTGCACCGACGTTTCAATGGCGTAGTCTGCCATCGTCTTCAGGGTTAATGATTTTTGCCAGAGTTGTCATATATTTATAATGTCACATTTTGATTAGGTTTTTCCTGATTCGTCAGTTTTTTCGCGCCTTTCTTTTAGCATTCTCAGAGTAGGTTTCCAAGAACTGCTGAGTTGGAAACCTTTGTCTCGGTTCAAATTTTTACTTTCCAGCCTAATCTCCACAGCTTCTTTCACAATGCGATCCCAATAGTCCTTTGTTTTGCAAAGCACTTTGGTGTTGGCAAAGTCGATCCTATGGCCATTTTCCAGGCTGTGTTCCGCCACCGCCGATTTATCCGGATGGAAGAGTCTGAGCACCGTTCGTGTTCCTTCAGGCGTGTTTCTACGGTGTGTCCAGTCTCATCGATGTACACCTTTCCGCATTCGCAAGGAATGCTGTATTCTCCAGGTGTCTTCAACGGCAGGTTGTCTTTAGCGGTTCCTAGGATGTTTTTAAGCTTTGCCGTTGGTCTGTGGGTCGTCTCGATCTCGTGATTATGATCTTTTGTTTAATGAGACTTTCGTTATGGGATTTTTATCCATAGTGATGCAGTTCAATGCAAGTTATGAATATTTGGAGCTATTATACCCTAATTACATTTATGCACACATATCAATCACTCCATTTCCTTACGCATTCGTTAGTCGTATTCCCTGTGAGAAGGTTTAGTTGTTGCTGTTGGCCCTAAGACATTTTTATTCCTTCTTACTGCACTATCCTCGAGTACCTTGTTCCCGACTGTTGCCCGATTGTGTCGTGCACGCTTTCTTGTCCTTAAGGCTTTTAATATTCCTCCTCTAACAAGTCTCTCATCCAGCGCATCCATCCATTACTCCTTCGTCCTATTCCTTCTTCTCATACCATTCTCTCCTCCACCTTCAATTTCATCGTCATTCGAATCTCAATCTTTCTCTCAACATGGTCAAGCCAACGAAGCTCCCTCCATTTTTAAATGTCCATTACTGGAGTAACATCTTCGCATTTTTTCATGATGCAGTTATTCCTAACCCTATGCCTCCTTCTTCACTGCAAACGCTTCTCTTGTTCTCCATTATCAATGCATCAATCTTAAAATTCTATAATAAACAATGTACTTTTGTTTTTTATTAATTTTTCGGAGGGAGTGCCACTTATGGTTTCGTGGTTTGACACTTAGCAATGCCTAGAATAAATGTATTATTTCTATGCTAAAACTGTTGCATAAATGCGCAAGATTATCATGATAAGTGAGGGTAACTTTGTGGCGATAACTCTGTTGGAAGCGTTTTGGCTTGGCGAGACGAAAGCTCACCTTTACCAAAAATTAAATTGATATATAATGGAAAGAATCATTTCAATATGACGTTTTCAATTCAGTTACAATGCAGGATTTATTAATTACTCATAGAGTGGTTGTCGTGAAAAATACCCCCATAAAACCTCACTGTAATTCTCTATTGATCACTTAACCTATGGCATAAAGGCCTAATGTATAAGTACCCAATTTAAATCTCGTGCTGCTTGCCAAGTAAATTAAGTTGCAATGCTGAAAAAACGAACCGTTTTTGACCAAACGTAACCTTTCGGCCATAATGTAACTTATAGAAAAAGTGAGTTTTTGTATTTTTGTACTCCCACTTGCTCTTCCTATCAAATTCGAAATCCTCCATTCTCTTTGTTCTTCAGTTTCAATACAGATTCTTCTTGTCATTCTTCGCCTCATATCTTGTACTCTTAGCTGTCGTCCTTCTTCTGTTTCATCATTATACCTTTTTTGTAGTATCTTAAGTGAGTAAAATCTTTAAAAAAAGGCGTAGAAAGTTTGGTTTAGTTTGTTTCATCATAAATACTCACGAAACTAACTCAGCCCTGTTATTTTTATTTATAAGATCCTGAATAACACGAAGTTGATGCATAAGAAAAATTAGTCAATTCTATTTAAATTATTAACACCTACCTTCTTTTCACAATGTTAAATGTCGCTATTCATACGAATTTAAAAGACGAATTTTCAGTAAACATTTATGATGCATCTAAAACATTTTTTTGTTACATCGGTAGCTCCAACAATCATAAACTATTAAAAAGCGTTAAATTAAACGGCTATAGTAATTATCATCCTCTATATTGTCTCTGCCTTTTCATTTTTAATTAATTTACTATTTATTATTGATTAATATATGTGTAATAATTTAGTTATTCCTTATTTAGTTGAGAGTAAATGGAAAAGTACGGAATCTTGACTTCAATAATCCACATGGTCGTTATGGTAGCGATTTATCAAAAACGCTAAACATTTGCTACTAAAATCGATAATGCTACTAAATATTTCGAAATTTCAACTGGAAAACTACATTTAGTTACAAACATTTGAATTTCTATTTAATTTTATTTCTGTTGGTACCTCACCCAATTTCGTACGACCATAATTTATATCCAATTTTGCAATAGAAAAAAAGATCTGTATAGAAACGAAAATTCTGCTTTGTTTACTCCTTACTGGAGTAACTGACAAATAATTAAACATATGCACGAAGGTGATAATTATGATAAATAGATTTATTATTATTATATCACCAATATTAGAGATGGTTAAATATCACATTAAAATAGATTTTTAAGGGAAATAAATTCACGTTAAATTCATGGAATATTTAATAGCAATGATTAGCACATACGAATGAAGTCGGCGTAAATATATTTATCAGCTTTAATTTATGTCTTCCAGTTGAATCTACTTCTCATAAGTAATTTTCGTTTTACTGAATGTAAAAGCACATTTACTAGCTTGTGCATATTTTTTTTATGCTTGGCAGTGGTGTATGCAACATCTGGACTAAGGAGAATCAGACCAATTTGGCGAACAGTGTCACGCTAAGCTCTTTCCATCGTTAAAGACCACAATTTCGACGAGACTTTGGCTGCCATAGGAGACACTGTTATACTCCATACTACGAAGTGTTTATAGATTCTAAGATGCATCATAAGGAAGTACTCCGTTTCCTCACGAGAATTCCCTGGGTTAAGTCAAGCGCGACACCAAAGAGACGTTGACATTCTAGATGCGAGTATTTACGTGAGCGCCACAGAGGGGGTAAATGAACATGTTAAAGCGGTTGTTAATATTTCAGCCCGATTTTGAGGAAGTTAAGGGAACTTCCTCTTCCCCTTTCCAAGATGCCTTTGTTATTCGGAGCCTCCATTGTGAAGAACTCGTATTATATATTCCAAAGGCTTTCAATATAATTACGCAAAGGCTTGAGATAAAACGAAAATGGTTGGGAAGTGAAAGACGCAGGAAACACTGGTTCCCGATTACTCTTATGAGAGATGAGATACGCTTTTGCGGTGGCTTTGAAAGGGATGAGATGTGAAAACAAAGATGGATGGATGTATGGGAAGCGGGCGCACGAAATCCCGAGAAAGGTGAAGAACATGAGACGCAATGCGTAGAGACTTAAGTTAGTTGGAGCGAGATATTTCCCTAGTCATAATGGAGACCATATTCGAATTTTATTTATTTTTCAGAGCCTGTAAGAAGTATGAATAAAATATTGGAAAATCAATGGCGCAAAAATAGAGTTGTATATGTCAAAATTTCTCAGTAATTAAATAAATATATCCACACAAGTCTCTAACTTGATTCATTTTCTCACGGCGTACGGTGAAAACGCCTTCGCGCGATGTATGCGAAGCGGGCGCACGAAATCCCGAGAAAGGTGAAGAACATGAGACGCAAAGCGTAGAGGCTTAAGTTAGTTGGAGCGAGATATTTCCCTAGTCATAATGGAGACCATATTCGAATTTTATTTATTTTTCAGAGCCTGTAATAAGTATGAATAAAATATTGGAAAATCAATGGCGCAAAAATAGAGTTGTATATGTCAACATTTCTCAGTAATTAAATAAATATATCCACACAAGTCTCTAACTTGATTCATTTTTTCACGCCGTGCGGTGAAAACGCCTTCACAACAAAAAATTTTATTT
Organism: Pyrrhosoma nymphula; assembly: GCA_963573305.1. NCBI lineage: Eukaryota > Metazoa > Arthropoda > Insecta > Odonata > Coenagrionidae > Pyrrhosoma > Pyrrhosoma nymphula. The sequence continues at coordinate 130,855,807 of OY754331.1, forward strand.
GCAATTCTGTACTAATTACTGCGGTGAATAATTGATTATATTTTATAAATAGTTGAGTAAGCACACACACTACAAACTGATAGTTTTTTGACGAAATCTAGGTGCTAGAAATTCCTTTTTTTTCAATATTCTCCCTCTGGAGCGCACAGCCGTAATCTATCCCATGTAAAATATTTTTAATGTTAGTCACAGGGTCTTAAATGATTTTATTCCGGACAAATTGTCCCCCCTTTTTACCGTGCCTCTCCCACCCCCCTTTTAACTCTTGACGCTGTTGTTTTTTTTAATTTCCCGTAACCTTGCCCCGTTAACCACCGTCTCGTTACTAATATCTCCCCCCCCAATCCCAACCTCCTCCTCCTTACTTCCTTCCCCGGGAACCCAGTATATATTCCAGCCACCACTTCTGTACTTCGTAATTTTGGCCTCTGATGATGATGTGTGAACATTGAAACCGGTCAGGCTTGTACATTTAATAAAAACAGTGTGGAACATTACAAAGTTTTAATCATTCTATCATGTCGAAATTCCACCAAGTAAACGCTTCAACTATCTTGTACATTTTTAATGTTTTTTCTCGAATTGCTCCAAAAGTAGTTTGGCCAGGAGTTTGACATACATGATATCATTGGAAATATGAGAGCTTTTTTCTTTTTAAAATGAGGGAAAATTCATCAAATTCTCGGTGAAGTGATATTTCACTCAAACTTCGTTAAGAGAGAGAGAGAGAGTGAGGAATTCCTTTCCTTTAAAGATAAAGGAGGGTGGCGGTGGGAGTGAGGGAGGAGAATGGGGAGTAGAATGGGGGAGGAGCCCATAAGGGGCCCCGGGGGCCATCACATTCAATCTCTCGGTTCGTTACGCAGGAACGGAGAGAGTGCTGGGGGAGTCTCGGTCGGGTTGATGCTCTTGTTTTCGAGGGGAGATCCAAGCCTACAAGGGGGGATGGATATTGGGAGACGTGGGGGGGGGGGGTTGCGTGGGGAGGAAGGGAATAGGAGGGGGGTGGCGGCGCGGACTAGGGGAGGGTTGGAATAGGTCCTGTCAGTCTGCATAAGGAGCCGTGGGTGGGGAAGGGAAAGGTGATGAGAACGCTAAGGGCTGGATGGGCGTGGCTTTTCTTCTCTTTCCCTACCGAGATTTAATCCGCTGCTTCGAGATGTGATTTTGCTCTCGTCTTTGTCGCTGCCTCACTTGTGTCCACGGGGCGCGCGCCAATCGTCTCCTTCAAGGTCGAGAGTGCCTCAAGTGGTTGAGAAATGCGGAATTGGGAATGGAATAATATCCTGCTCCCTACATTTGAATTGGCTCTAGTTTTCACCTGATTTGCGAAGAGTCTTTACGAAGAGAAGATATAAAATGTCCTAGCCACTTTTTAATGTGCAATCCGTCTCGAAAGTGGAGAATCTCCAGGAGTAACCTTTTCATTGAAGGATTTATCCAGCCTCCTTTAAAAATCCTCATATTTTCTTAACTCGTACTCCCCTCCATTTCAATGGAAAGTGTTTTAACAGATATATCCATGGGCTTTCTAAATTCAGCAGTCAAGCTAATTTAAGGTAGTTTGAGCGAAAAATCACTTCACCTAGAATTTGATGAATTTGGCCTCATTTTAAAGAAAAAAGTCTCATCTTTCCAATGATATAAACATATTAGCCCCTTGCCAAACTACTTTTCGAGCAATTTCTCTACAAATATAAGCTGTTTTACATGGGATAGAATATGGCTGTGCACTCCAGAGGGAGATTATTAAACAAATTAGGAACTTCTAGCACCTAGATTTCGTCAAAAAACTAACAGTGTGTAGATTGCATGTTTTCTCAACTATTTATAAAAAATAATTTATTGCTCACCACAGTAATTTTTACAGAATCGCAAAAAAAACCTACCGTTTTGAAGGGTTTTCAGCCGTACGTAGGGAAATAATGAGTCAAGTTAGACACTTATGTAGCTTTATTTATTTAATTACTGAGTATTTTGGTCATATATAACTGTATCTTTGCACCATTCATATAACAATATTTATTTCATACTTCTTAAGGACGCTGAAATAAAAAAATTAAATTTGAATATGGTCTCCATTATGACTAGGGAACTATCTCGCTCAAACCACCTAAATGTGGATAATCATGAAAGTTGATAGCAATGTACTCAGAAATGAAGTCATGGCATTAATATGCGAAGCCAATTCTCGGATTAGTTGTAGGATTCGGTTTCATTTGTGCTGGTAACCCTCAGGAAAACTAATCATCGTGAAATGAAAGTAGTTCGAACGGAATTATAATGAACACAATTATGTATTTATTAAAAATAATTTTATTTCTAAATTTCCCTTGTTTTTTGCCTTGAAGTTGATATTTTATTGCAAAGTATGTAATTCCCGCTGCATAAAAATATGCCTCATAATTGTTTCCCTCTTTGCCGGTTTGTTTGCATCTCAGGGTTGTTTTCTGATTTTTTTGTGGCGCTAAAGCCCCCTCTTTTCCTTCTCTTTGCCTCGCATTACATTTCGCTCCCTTATCAAAGCGATTATAGATCGACTCCTCGATATGTCGCCATTTCCCGCGTTGCGCATTCAAATAAGACATAACGCCTTTTTTATTTCCGTCTTTTTTTAAATTTTGCATCACTACGGTTTCCGCTTTTTCTTATTTTTTTCATAATTTCCTTCCATTAGTTTTATTAATTGTATTTTTTTAGAACAAAGCGTCCCTATTTAATGCATAATAGGGCAATTTTAACGCAAAATAATGTCGTTTTTGTTTTCTAAAAATAAAATAATACTTCTCCACGCTTGCTGAATCGGAAGTGATCTTGAGGCTCTAGAAAATGTCAACCCAAGGAATGGCTGACATAATGCTGTAATTGCCTTGTTAAAAACTTCCATTAACTTATTTCATTAACTAGAAATGAATTAACTAATCCAACATCTTGAAGTCCTGTATTTGACATTCTCATTGCAGATTTTGTTTGGCATTTTTTGTGATATCACATCTATTTAAATTTGAGAAATTTATCATCAAATGGATTATCAAATGGCTAAAAAAGAATTTAATTCATATTCATAACCATTTTTTGCTCAATGGTATCGATGTTATCTTAGAACCTTAATACGGCAATTTTTTTTAATCCTATTTTTTCCTATCAACCGGCTAACTACTGCAAAATAAATGTAATCTTTCAATGAAAATTATAAGTACCATCTTAATCTCTACTTATACCAGATTGTGACATTTTAAATAAAGACTGGTTTAAAAGTTTAACGTCAGTGCTCACTCTTATTAACTCTGGGTGCTCAAAGCGTTCATTGTGTTGAGCTAACAAGAGTAAGAAGAGGAAAAAGTATGTTTTAAGTGATTTTTCAAAGGCATTGGATCGATAGCATGCATTGTAGCATCATCCTTTTCATTTTCACCTTTTATTGGCGTGATAAAGATTTATAACTAATGATAATAAAAGTAGGAAGAAAAAAATAACGAATATATCATATTATAAACAAAGTAAAAAAGTCAATCCTTTTTTTACTTGGTTTCTTCCTAGAATCTCATGCCTTAATAAATTCACAATAGACTCCACTCATTTTAGAGCTGCGTAAACATTTTGTTTTGATGTTGAATTTCAGCTGCTATTGTATTCATAATGTTTGCACACTTGTGCTTTTCAGAAGTAATCTTTGAATCGAAAACTAATTTTGCTTTGAGTGAAAATACGCGTGTAGGAAGGGAAAAACGGCAATTCTGATTTCATTTCCTTTTCTTTCCGGTGCTGGTGCGAAATGGCGATATTTTTATTATCTCGTGGAAATGTTTTTCTTTGGCGTCAGATTTTGAATCTCTCATGTTTGTTTTCTTTTGAAACAAAAAATATATTCCCTCTGAATTTAGAATATGAAACTCCACGAAATTCATGGGAACTAATGAAAACAGAGGCCGCTTGGAAATATATTGCTTTTTATTTAATTTTTGCTTGCAATTTAATTTGGCCTCGTACGTTTATATGTGGGTGACTGATCCTTTTATTAATTTTTAAGATAATTATGCAATCAGGTTAGGTGTTTCTGTCATCTAAAAGTAACTCTGTCACCATATTCAACATATTTTTATTGAAAAAAGTTAGAGAAAGTTGTTCAGGCAACTGTTAACCGCTATTTTTTCCAGAGCAATCTGCAATTTCAACGTTTTTTAGTTTTTTTTAATTTCATGTATCATTTTTCTTAAAATATAGGTCAATATTTACTAATTTTTACTCAAGTTTTAAGATATTGGAGTAATCGACACTTTGGCATCCTCCGTGAAAACTGTTACTGAGTTAACAGTCATGGCATCTAGTACAGAGGCTCTAATTCCTCAATTCCTTTGTGGTTTGAAACACCAGGTGTGTATCTGTTTATTTGTTTTGTGTGTTTATCTGTGTATTTTATCTGTTTATTCTAAAATAATTACTCTTTGAATAATACATTATTGTAAATCATATTCATTCATTCTGTTATTTCATTATGAATCGTTTTCATAATGAAATAACAGAATGAGGAAGTATATGCTATATCTAAGCCTCTAGATAGTTTTGTCCCCTTCATGGAATATAGTCGTTGATGTCGACATTGAATTACACTACATTTTCTTAATCACATACCTTACCTTGGTCAGTAATTGAACGCTTGAACAATACCGCAAAATCTCCATAGCATTCCAAATTTAATGGCCTGCACTAATCCTTTGGTTTCGCTAGGTGAATTTCCCAAGAATTTTTCCATATCGTCTTTCATTTTAAAAATATATTTTCTATAACGACGGGACGTCTGCTGATATTGGAAGTAAGTTCAATACTTTCTTGTCTTTATTTATTCTGCGTGGAACTCTATCAAAGATTAATTTTTTCCTTGCATTGAAATACTTCCGTATTTTATCCATTATTGGTGTCTGCCTACACAGCTTTCTCTCTTCTTAAAAAAAAATAATTTGGTATTATTGGAACTTGCGTTTCCTTTGAGTACCGTAAATATTTCAAGTTAAGGGAAAAGTCAAGATTATACGTACATTTATTTTTGCATTTTTTTCGCAAAGAATAGCTTTGCGATTTTGTTTAGAATTCGCTCCGCTTTTGCACAGTTCTTAATTTATGCAGTGGTTTGTGGTACTTATTTATACGCAAATAATCTTTAAAAAACTATATCATACAAATATATATATAAGCGTTAGTTAGCAAATGGTATGCGAAGAATTCACGCATAAATTCTATGCCTCTAAACTTTATCATTTTATCAAAATTTCTTAACGCGCTAATATGATGCGACATCAGTTACCACCATCAGGATTAGTGATTAACAGTCTTTCTCATTCTAATCTACTCGACATAACCACTAAGGAAAGTTTTTTCCATGTAATATTTGTAAAAAATTCAAGAAATATTTAACGGAAGGTGCCTTAATTTGGTTGCAATAAATGTAGAGATGTGGGAAGGTGGAGTGGATTACCGTTTTCACAGCGTGGTGAGGTATTCGAAGAATAATCCCCGAATTGTTTTTTCCTTGATTTTTTGCGGTAGATTTTTCAAGAAACAATAACCGGCATAGGAAAATAAATATACTGCCTCCACCGTCAAGTTCGTTTATACGAGACTTTTCTCTCATTTTTCACGTATTCTTGTTCCAAGTTTCAATCTAGATAAGTATCTCACACTGCAAATTGAACTTTGTGTAGGTAACAAAACGTTTTATTGACGATAGAATAGTTTCGAGCAAAGCTCAAGCAGGAACTTGGATTTTTTAAATTTGCGTGAGCATATTGCTTCGTGGTGGTTACTGATCGTAATGCAGGTTCGCTGTAAGCCTTTTTCAATTTTGAGGACGTTCTTTGGTCTTGAATGGCTAATTAAAACGTTTTGTAAGCCTCAGCTATTCAGACTGGAATGAATTTTGTTGTTGAAACAACTTCTCATTTGCCATTCAGAGTGGTCTAGCGTCCCTCTCTCTCTCTCACTCCCAGTAGCGCTCGTGGCAGATATTGACAACATTCCTGCTCACACGAAGTGAGCGAGTCTGAATAGCGAATTCTTTCCTTTTTTCTTCTCGTTCCGGCGAGAGCGAATCTGCTCGTGCGTTTCAGGAGACGACTCCCCCCCGCCCTCCCAACTTTCTTCTCACCCTCCACCCTCGAGCCGTCACCATGGAAACGGCCCCCGCACAATATCGAGGGGTGTGTCGTCACGCGAGACGAATTTCAGCTTCATTTTCGGGAAAATCGCGCGCTTCTGTTTTCCATTCTCATTTTCCCGCTGTCTCCTCATCGTCTCTCCTCTTTACACCCATTCTTCTTCTTCTTCTCACCATCTTCCTCGTCTTGTTCGCACGTGTGACTTGTCTCTCTCCACCTCTTTCATTCTCCCTTCCGCGAAGTATCGATCTCTCGCCTTTAAGACTGCCTCTTCTCTCGCTCCACGAGAGCGGATGAAGAGACGGAAGTCCCCCCTCCTCTCATAACCGCCGTGTTCTTTTCCCAGAGAAGAAAAATAAGTCTTTTAAGGCCGTCGCGTGCCTTTCCCGGGTGTTCCACCTCTCAATCCGAGATCCACTCTTTCGTTGAGCCCACCCCAGTCTGTACCAGTCGCGTCGCCCTGCACCCTTCGCTTGCTCGCTCAGATGAACTGATCTCACGAGAGTTCATCCTCAGCCTCTTAATGATTTTAAAAGCCGAGCCTTCAACGGGTTCCTTTCTTTTCGGCCGAGGTACTGGAGGAGGAGTGACGCAGCGTGACTAGTTTTATGCCTCTCCTACCGTCCTCCACCGCCTTCTCCAACCTTTACTATTCTCCGCTTTTACTGTCGGGCGTAAAACGTTATCTCTCTCCCGCCCTTCGGAAATCATTTCGATGGAACCTTTTAAAAGCTCCTCCTCCCCCTAGGAAGATCGAATGCTTGGCGTTTGTTTCTAGACCTCTTGGGCAACTTTGGATGCGACAGGATTCCTCCTCACGACTGCCATGTGACCTTTGCCATACGGACAGATACTTCACGACAAATCGCCTCTCTTTCTCCCTAACGGAAGAAAGAGAGGCGATTTTTTAAAAATAAGAATAAGCATATTTCTCTTTCAGAATACTTATTACTATTACTCTTCATATGAAACAAAAGTTGAAAATAAAAAAATTCTATAGATAACACATACCATTACATAATAAAAATTGTCATCTGAATTATTCCTAACAAAAAATAGTACACTTTCACTAGTGCATATGAACTCGTTTCCAGCAATATGGCTTTTACTGAGGAAAGAGAGTCATGTTCAACTTCATAACACAAGTTTTAAAAAACCTTTCCTTGTTATTAACATTGGCATAACTATGAAACATTCACTTAAGGGTAAAAAATGGCTGACTCAGCCTTAAAGTTTAACATAAAAACATTGGTTAGTGCAAAAGATAGCTGAACTGCCTGAACTGAACTGAAAAGAATATTCTGCTACATTACTATAGCTATTTAGTTGGAGTATGGCAAGGGCCTAGCCACGTTGAAACACCGGTTCCCATCAGAACACCGAAGTTAAGCAACGTTGGGCCCGGACAGTGGTTGGATGGGTGACCCTCCTCCATACCTCAACCAGGCATGGATGGAAAGATGATACTCCCTCCATACCTATACCGGCAGGCCTGAGAGGCCAGGCCAAACCGGGCCGGTTGGAGGGAGGACATCCTCTATACCTGGTACTGGGGTGAGGCAGGGGGAGGCCAATCCTCCATACCTCTACCAAGGTGCTCTTGTCCCCTGTCTGCAAGTGGCAGACAGGCATGGGGTTGGCACAATGGACCAAGAAAGGTCTAAGTGCCCGGGCTCCTGACGAAGGCCCCCCCAACATCAATCTAATCTAATCTAATCTAGTTGGAGTATTATTTGGCAACCTGAAATAGCATTGGTGTTCTCTCCCGAATCAACAGATTTAATTACAAGTCCAAGGAATTGAGCCAATGTGGGGATTCCAGTTATTTTAATAATAATAAGTTTTTCATGCATATTATTCTGTTTTTGAAAGATCTCTACGATCAGTAGAAATAAAAATGGCGTACCTGGTTGATGGTGAAAATAAAATAGTTTGAAATCTGTAAATAGTACAACTATTGCAATCCTTCGCATCGGCTGGAGATGGTTGTAATTAACGAGTCCTTTTCTCACTATTTGATGACTTTAAGTGAGAAACGTCCCATCTTTAAAGTGCGCCAGCTATAATTCGTTCCTGTTCTACGATTTTCATCCGTGCTCACCTGAAGGGATATCTACTATCAGGGATGGGAAATTTATTTCTCATATCCCACTGAACTTGCTCATAATGTCTTCGCATTCTCTTCTTTCTGTACTCAATATTGAGTTGCTTGATTTTATTCAACATATCCCATGAATATGAGATGGTTGGCATCAAAATATACGTGTCAGTCATTCGAATTCGTGCCGCTTTGCATTTCAAGCCTCATTCGATGCTCTCTTAGGTAGTGGTATTAAAAAGTCATCCATCTAAAAACATCAATAGATATCGGTGTGGGAATATTATAGGTCAACCTATAAGCAAAATAATGAAAGATGTGCTGGTATAGATAAAATTTGAAGCATTTTCCCATGCTGTACTTAAATGGTTGATTATGCACATTCCTCAAATGTTCTGAAGAAAGGAGAATGTTTGAAAAACTATGGAGAAACTAGAAGACGAAGGTATAGTAAAAACATTGAAATTTTGATTATTTCCTACGTGTTATTAATGGGTACCTCTTAGCAAGTATACTTAAACACCTTAAATGCATAGTTTTATCTTTTACTTAGAGATAAAACTCATTCTTGCAACGTGGAACAAATTGGAAATTTCTATCAGAATTGTTCAATTTAAGCTCCTATGTCGACAGCGACAGATTTTATTTTCGCGCATCCACACATGCATACCTCCTCTTCGTCCAGTTCAATTTCCGGTTTGAGGTTATAAATTAAGGGTTTTAATTTTTTTAAATTATTTAATTAATTTTTTAATTAAATATATTTTTACAGTTAATTTTTGTTTTTTTTTTATTTTTACAGTTAATTTTTATTTTTTTTATTTTTTAATTTTTAAAATATCAAAAACAAAACATTCAAAAAATATATGTTAAAATCATTATTTAATTTAAAAAATTAAAAAAATAATTTAAAAAAACATTAGTGGTTTTGACATATAATACTACTGTATTTGACTTCTTCCTCCTGTGACGCTCTTTAATTCCTGTTTTGTTTCCCTCAATGCCTTGTAACTGCCACCTTATTTCTGAGATTCATAGCATTCCTATATTTGAGAGTTTCTTCGACCCAGTTCTTTCTTTGATAGCCCTTTTCGTCATCACTTACTCTAATTCTTGACCTGACTTAGTGGATAGAGCGCCGCTCACTTCTCGATCCATTCTTCCTACTTTTCCCTCTGAATTTTCTTGGGTATCATAGCACTAACATTAATTCTTATCCTGGCGCCCATTGACATCACAGACCACATGATTATTCCAAGTGGTGGGTTCTTGGAAGCTGTTTGTTATTGCCGTCAGACTTCATCATGCTTCTATTAATGAAGTTATCAGTCCTTCTGTTTTACAATAATATGAGTTATTATTTTGTTAACCATGCCGCAATTTTTTTTAATTTTCCTGTCAGTGGAGTTCACGAAATCTTAACGTAAGTTTGAGATGCTTCACAGGACACAAGTATGCTGCTAATGCCTTGTGTACTCTACATACTAAAATACAAAATCCACAAAAGTTAATACTAGAGCGATCGAAGTTCGGCTTCTTTGACCTTCGAATTCAGCTTAATCTTCTTTTTATACTCGTACTCTTGTCATTTCACCAATCGTTATGCCTTCAGCATTCAGCTCCGTCAGCATAGAGTATATACTTTGAGTGCGAATAGGAATGTCCCTGCGCTACTTTAACGTCCTTATAAAACCCCCCCATGGGCCATTACGATGGGAAGCCATTACGCGCGGTAGTATGAAGGGTGCTCCTTCACGTGATGATCCAAGGAGTTCGCAGGTGTCTCTTCCCTAAGTGCGTTTTTCGAAGACGCCAGCCTCCTCCTTGTGAGAGAGGAGGTCCAGCTGGGTTTCCCACCACCCTGCTTGTCGCTTTAAACCCCCCCCCCCCTCTGCCCCCCCTGTCCCATTTTGTCGAGCACGACTTCGCCAAATCTGTCGCGCGTCCTCCCTTCCCTCAAGCCTTCCTGCCATTTATTTATTTATTGTTTTTAATGTTTACCCAACATTTAACTATAATTGCACGGTAAACAATAATTAACACTAGTCTGCATGGTATCAGATGACTGAAGACTAGTAAGTGACAACTAGGTAACCCGTGCGAACATTTCGCACTTTCACGCTATCAGGGAATAAGTATGTTAAGGAAACGGTGTAATTGGGTTTTAAATAGAGAAGAAGGTGTATCATAAAGTACTTTCTTTATACTTGGTTTCTTGCAAAAATATACAAAATATATTGATACAATACAGGCAAGAGAGTTTATCGAAACTTATAGGTAAGTCAAATTAATGGGTAAATAGTGAAATTTGAGATTGAGATTGTATTTTTCGTCAGAAGCCAGTGATTCAACGTTTAAAACGATACCTCATTTATCACTGTTGGTGCAGTGTTAACAGAGCATATACGGAATGACAGAAAAAGACCCCTCTGTAATAATATATATGATAGCTAACTTTGATATGCTGATTTCAGAATTGATCTTAGTTTTCTTCTATCAGATACGGTTTTTTTCAGAATGGACCCAATTTAACTACTAAGATTTGTTGATGAGTGCATTATATGTGCCAGTGGGTAATTATTGTGCGAGGGATATTTCTCAATACAAGTTAGTGAAACGCTGCTTTCTGTTTTGTCGCAAGATAGCCAATATTGTTATTGGAGCAGTTCTGTTATTAGTACAGTGTTAAAAAAATGTTTGTAACAAAAATTGTTATTGCATGAAGTAATGTTAATCTTGAAAACCATTATTCTTATTTTCTGTAAAAACATGACGATAGAAAAAAAAACTGAAGTCATTTGTAGAATCAGCATAAAAAATTGATTCAAGAACACCTATGTCTCTTAAATCATCCGTCAAAAAGTTTCAAAATGCAGAGTGGTGTAATTGAACAAGAAATACAAATATTATTAACATAGGTCATAGCTGATCAAATACAATGAAATGGTTAAATAGATACAGTACATACATTATTTATTCTACACATCGACAACATTAGTTCGCTATTTTTAAAATTAACTCCATTAAAAATTTATTTTTATCTTGATAAATATTAAGATCGTTACAATATTTGTCATATGTAATACATAATCTGTTAATAAGAGAATTTTGACAGTATTCACTATAAACATTCATTACATAAAATGTCATCATATTTCTACCTTTTTGCGATGGAACATGAAAATTTAATCGAGTCAACAGAGTGCCACATTCTCCTTTGTTTCAATTTCTCCAATTTGTTTCATCTTGTAAAAACCGAATATCAGTCAATATTCTCCGATCAAATTCATTATGGAAATTTAAAATTTTCAATAAGTCCTCGTATTTTATATGATTCTCCATGATGTGATAAACGTGATACCGAATGTAATACATATATCTTGAAAACCTTTTTTGAATTTGAATTATTTCACTGTACTTTTTTGAATAAGGAATCCAAATTACAGAGCAGTATTCTACTTTTCTCGTTACAAGAGAAAAATACATGATCCATGATCAGTAATAGCCATTCCATGATCTCCTCCCCTCTTCACTCCTCCCTCCCTGCTTCTGTTTTTCTCCAAGTGCCATCTCTTACATTCGCCAAGTGGACGATGTTTTACAGCTCAGCTACCGTTCCTTAACTATCTGGCGATGCGAATGTCTCAATAAATATTTACATGTGTAATTTTGAAAAGAGTGGGAAAAACCCTTCTATGTCCACAAAAAATATGAGTGTGGAATTTTATGTGTAATAGCATGTTTTTTTCCCTTTCATTTCAATATAGAAAGATCCAACTGAGTCAAGCCTGAGATAGTCTCACATGGGTAATTTTAAAATTACCGATAGATTCATATCAAGTATAGAATACAATAAATATTAAGAGTTAAGATTAAGAGTTTCAAAAAAGAGTTATCACAAATTAGGAGAATAACTCTTATACGAAAGTGATTCGTTAGGAAGATCATATGCTTTTACACTAGCAATTAAAAATATATTTGCAGATTTGATCATTTCCTTTTTAATATTACTTACAATGTCAGCTTTAGAAATGGGTTTGATTATCCATATTTATACAATGAATGCGTATACGATTAAAAAAACATCGATTGGTCGGCTAAAATTTTGTTAATTTATTTGAAAAAAATATTCGCAGCACCTCAAACATTTCCAGTGGTAAGCAAGAATAATTAAGACTAGTACGAATATGATCCAAATCATAACAATGGACAAATTTTCATGACGATACAGTTACCTGAACGCAGCAGATCTGAATGAATCATTTACCATCCTGGATTTCCTTAAACTAGATTTTTCGCAGAAATAATTTCCAACATCAATTATGAATACTGTTACATGAGATGTATTTTTTTTAAATCCTTTAGTTTTTAACTAGCAAAAAGATTAATATCACAATATCGTTATTTTTGGTTAATCGTTACCAATTCTTATGAAAAAAACTCAGCTCATATGTTATTTCTCTTGCCCGCGACCATACTTAGAGCCACAGCTGTTTGAACACTCCTGCAGCAAGCAAGGCTCCGGTTAAATTCTTCGGAGGGTTCATCCTGGTCCAGTAAAGTTGGCGTCACTCCATAATACTTCTGCAGTTGTGATCTGTGGTATTGGGGCCGGTACTCCACTTGCGAAATTATACATAAACATATACATGCGGCAATAATTCCGCACGTTAATAGCAAAAGACCTTATGGCCTTAAACACGGTCTTCTTTAAACTTTAGGCCAATACAAGTAAATACTCGTTGGATTTTGCATTGATGCTGAATATCTGGGCAGTGAAATCAAATTCAGTAATTTTACTGGTAAAAGCCGAATATTTTCATGGGAAAAAATACATTTATTTTAGCCTATCTCTGATGTCCATTAACAGTTTTTTTTTGAACCAGGTTATGTACAATGGTTTTCTTGGGCTGGCGGGATCTCATATCAGCGCCGATGCATGGAAACATTCTGCGCACCTGTCAGAGTTTGGCGATGCGAAGAAGGATTCGTGAAATATGCAACGCCGAAAACCATTTGACTCATATGTGCTCCTTCTTTCCATTTGAATGAGATCGCCTCTTCTGACAGCCGCACTCTGGCGCCCGCAACCCACTTGAATTCTCTCTCTCCCCCCTCTCTCTCTCTAAATATCTATCTCTATCCCGTCCGTTGCGTCGGTTCCCTCTCAGCTCTCTCTCTATATCTCTCCTTCCTTCTCTTCATCTTCCTTCCGACGCCGTTCCAGAGCTGGATTTTCGCGACGCCACGAGTGTCACTTAGGATTGCCAACTCCTGCAGAGTTGATTCCTAGAGAGTTTTGATCGAAGAGTAAGGATTCACGGAGTTTATGTAAAGAGTATGATAATGCCCAAATACCCCTGAGTAGGGTGGAGTGAAAAAAGTCAATATTTTTTTTTCGGAAACGGGTACCCTTCAATGACTGTGTATGAGACCTAGTAACAATTCTGTAAAATATTTAATTTTTACGACGTCATCTTGAGTCTGCACATAAAGTTTGAACATTTTTGAATTTTTTTTACATTTTTACAATTTTTTTTAATGTACTCGAAAGAAAATTAATCCCGGACGGGTAGTCACTAAATAGTTGAACAAGGCCTAAAAGAAAGACAGGATTAAAAAAAATATTTTTAGGCGGTTGTTTTAGTCTGCACATGAGGCTTAAACTTATCCAAATATTCGTAAATTTCTGATATTTTTTAACTTTTTATAATTTCTGATATCCTCTTATAATGTTATTAAAACTTGTTTATATAGCTTTCGTTAATCAACTTTGCATTGTGCAACTTTTTTTTGTTTCGAGTACTTAAAAAAATTTGTAAAAAAGTAAAGAAAATTTCAAAAATTTGCAAACTTTAAGCCAAATGTGCAGACTCAAGATGACGTCGTAAAAATTAAATATTTTACAGAATTGTCATTAGATATCATACACAGTCATTGAAGGGTACCCGTTTCTGAAAAAAAATATTGATTTTTTTCACCCCAAACTACCCCTGACTCTGAGTGTGTCTTCTAAATTATTGAGAAAACCAGCATGATTCCTCAAATTTGTCCACAGTTGAACAAGCTCTTGGCAGAGCTATTTTAATGGGCGTGTATCATGATTTTTTAGAAATTGTTCTCGGGTTCTGCACCAGGTAATTGGCTTCATATTATACACTGAACTGAATTGACCGTTTGACGTCCTACACAGAGAGAGTAACACGCCTTGAAAATGGAAAACAACTCGTTTTCCGAAACGTCGGCCAATATGAAGCCAATTACCAGGTGCAGAGCCCGAGAACAATTCCTAAATATTATTCACCCGGAAAAACTTAAATCGTGTATCATAATTTTTATTTTTTACTTTATCGTACCGGGGACCATGACAAATGATCATTTGCAAATCATCTCTAAAAGATTCCAAAAATTGCCAGAGATATAGAAGTAGAGATAGAAGATAGTCGAGAGGTATGAATGGACGGGCAACCTTCTCATAACGGCCATGACGTCATTTCATCCATCGCTTTTTTCCTCTTCTTCCTGATACATTCTAAAACATGCCTTAAAAAGGCTCTTGTGAAGATGTCCACTTTTTCCGGAAATACAACAGTATAAAGATTTAGAAAATACCTTGAAAAAATATCCGTCTTCATCGGGAATCGAACCACGAGCCTTTGATAGAAGGATGAAATGACGTCAGAGGGCGTTTTATGGAAACATAAAAAAATACAACTTTCTACGATTAGTTATTTGGTTAAAAGGTCTTAATGTTTCGAAGCAACTCCGTAAATCAATGTCAAAACCTTTGAAAATTTTATTACAACGGTTATATCGAAAATGCATTCGAATGATAATCCCCCATTGAGCAAGATCTTGGCAGAGTTAAATCACGACGATAATATTTCATAAATTTTGATTTAAACTTAAAGCGGTGGGGGTGGGGGGTACGCCTGAATCCAGGGTGGAGGGGAGATTTCAAAACGTTATTTCTGGAGTTATAACGGAGAATCCGGGAGAGTTGGCAATCCTGCTGACACTTGTGGCTCGTCCACCTCCGGAGGGAGGGATCTCAGAGTCAATATTCAGGTTTCGACATGCTTCTGCTCGCGCTTGGGGGGGAGTAGTGGCTGAACCCCTTTCCCCTTCACTCACAGGAAGGAAGGGGGGTGATAACATTCTGGTTCGGCTTGTAAATCATTCAGTCTCTGGAGCCTTGCATCCCTGACGGAATAGTTGAAAGGGGAGTCCAATCCCTTCCTCTTTCTCACTATCCCTCTGTCACACACTACATGCGTGCATCTCAGGTCCATTGTAAAGGGTGTGTATTATGTATATTAAGCTTTATGTTGTACATTCCATGTTTTAATGCATACTTTACAGCCACTACATTATCTTTACGCACCATAATTCCATTCCAAGTTTTCTTTATGTATGTACTTAGTAAATTTTGGTTCTATGTATGTTCATTTCCGCATATTATTCATTTATTTATTTAAATTTGTCGTTTAAATTATGCAATTGGCCTGGCGGCAACGGTCAAAAATATAACATATGAAATGAAGTTAAATAAAATGAAAACTGTATACCTACTCATTGTGAAACTCATGAATTATACACGCAAACTCTTAGTATGCACCTTGGAGTAGTTTTGCTCTTATTTCCTTTCTATAATTTTTTTAATGGAGTTTATGTTCAGAGTATGATTATGCCCAAATACCCCTGAGTGTGTCTTCTTAATCATTGAGAAAACCAGCATAATTCCTCCAATTTATCCACAGTTTAACAAGCACAAAAATATAAATAAAAAAAAATAACTCTGTTAGGAAAGAATTCTGAAGTTAGCCTAATTACAGGCCTGTTGCCTTATAGGCTACCTTACTTCCTCGAATGGATAAAATAACTTTAATAATATATTTATGGAAGAATAAATATTATTATTAGTGTTCGTTTGCTGTTGTATCAAGCGTTGGTAATATCTCCGACGGTCAAAGTTACGTTGAAAATAAGTTCAGTCTCGCGACTTCAGTTTAATTGGTTTACATCTGCGATCATTTGCCTCATTTAGGGAATGGTAGTTAGGTTGGTAAGCGTAGGATCATTGGGGGTTGGAGGAAAGATATACCCGGAGTCCGAGTTAGTGCGCTCTTTATGAAAAGCGGAAAAGGGACTTCAAATCTACCTCAACCATCTGCGTAAAGTTTCCTATTCCGAGAGTTGATGTACTTGTACACCTTTTCTTATTATTATGTTATGTTTCTCCGAGTATCTACATCGAGAACGTTCTGAGCATGTTCAGATAGTGCACTGACGTTTAGATGTTACGGGAACATACTGAGGAAGTGCTCAAAATGTTCTGTTCTTAAATCAAACAGGGGAAACGTGGTTTGCTACTCTGAGACAGGAAATGGTGTGAAATTATTATTTGTCATAATGGATGGAAGATTTTGATATTCTGCGGCTCTATTATATTCAATTTTTCATAGAAATTGTGAATTTTTTATGATCCGTGGTCAGGCTTCCATTTTTACACACTAAAAACACTACATTTATAAATTCAAAAGTTGAAGGTTTAATTCGGATGAAGGTTGTCTTGGTTAAAAAAAAACGAACTCTGTTACTTCCACAATTTATTTTAGAAACTGGTTGTGCATTCTAAAATATATTGTGGAAGTAACTTCTATGGTTTTGCTATCACAAAATTTGTTCTTAAGTGCCAAAGGCATTGCCATGATATGAAATTCTGCTGATGATTGTTTCGTGGTTTATTTCCATGTGTGGTATGTGGTGGATATGAGTGAAGTGTCACTCATGGAGGTGATAAATAGGTTCGTGATGTTAATTAGAGCGTTGATTTACTACTACAGCAGTGGTTCAATGATTTGTAATCCTTCTCTGTTTCTCCGCGCTTATCTTCTCCTCTGGCCATGAATTATTCCTGACTTTCGTCCCCTTACCCCCCCATCCCAGTTGCGTTACGTGCACAAACGATTTGTTGACTTTTTCCGTCTCGCAGAGCGGAATCCGTTTGGCTTCGGCTTGATCCCGGTCAGCGGGTTAAGAATTATGCCCCTGTCCCGTGTTATGCTTTCTTTTGTTTTCCTTGTTTTTTTTTACTTTTCGCCACCCTACCTTGCTCTGCCGAGTCTGAATGCGTGCGGCGTTCCTGATTTTTTCTTTCCGCGCGTGGCGTGTTGCTAAGAGTTAGTTATTCACGAGGTGAGAACGTTTGGCCTCGCCGACCGACCGACTGAGCCACGCACGCATCTATTGGGAACGAAGAAAAAAAATATACACGTAGGGCTTATATTTCACATATTTTTCTTTCCAATTGCCTTTGGCACCCCTGATGGCAATTTCCGTATAATAATTTCCTAGAACATAGGGAAAACCAAGGGAAAAATTTAAAATTCCTTTTAAAAAAATTTCTTTTCTAAGAATATGCCCTAAAACTCGAGGGAATTATTTTCCTATAACTTTTTTCCTTTTAAATGACAGTCTTTGGTCTGTTATATCCCTAGAACAAAATTCTACTTAGGAAAACCTTCAGGCATAGGAGAAATTTCACCAATAATTGCATGGAGTGCAATGTGCAGTGAAAAGAGTGAATGACTATAGAAGAAAAAATATATGTTCATAAAAACAAAACAAATGTCAGCATAGTTTCATTTCACCACCATAGAGTTATCAGAATTAGTTGAAATGAGTCTTAAGAAATATTTCTCAATAAAAATGATGAGCAACCATTATAAAAAATGCCCTCTTACAGTTGTAAATTTAAAAAAATACATTTGTTGTAAAATAAATATATTCTAAACCACTGCAATCCACTTTCAAAAGCATTCCCCTTGGAGAAATGCATTCTTAGGAAACTATTCCCTAAAGGTATATTTTCTAGGGAGAATGGGGAATCAATTTTCTAGGGAATTCGCCGACAGGAACGATGCTTTAATTTGGCTAAACATTTGTAATTCCAGTCGTAATTTATTTTAGCTAAATCGTCTGTACAATGCTCCAGTTTACGAAAAGCATTAATATTTACGCTAAAAATAAATATGAAGGAGCTCTTACCCTTCTGATGTTATTTTTTACCGGGAAATGTATATAGCAATGAAATTTATATAATATTTCAAAAAACAAATTATTTGTTATTGAATTTCGTCTGGAAAGTGGTAAGCAATTAAAGAGGCGATAATGCCTAAAGATAGGATGAATTTTTAATGCAATAGTTACATGGATAATGTTCCATTCCTTTAGAAGAACTTCCCAGCAGTTTTGACTCTGGAAACTTTTATTCACCTCCTCTTGAGTATTGTTTCTGCTTGATCGAAGCAGAATGTTTTTACAAAATTATTCAGGATAAAAATGAGCCCTCCATATGTAAAATATTTTTCATTGTTGGAGAAGAACGATTTGAAGACTTTTTGCTAATTATTTTTGTTTTTAAGCAATTTGGAGTTCATTGCGAGGCACTAGTTGATTCCCGAGTAATTAAACATTATAACCTAATTTTATTTATTTGTTATGAAGAAGGAAATCAGGGGTTGAAACCTAAATGAGTGATTTTCTGTTAATATACGCACGAATTACATTAATGAAAAGTGCTAAGATTTGTCCATATTCAGTGAATATTAAAATTAAATGCAAGATTGACTCTTATTTTGTGATTATTAGTGTCATAATATGGCTGGTAGCGAACATTTTCCTTTTTGTTAACTCGGAGGTCCTTTACATATAATGTGATAAATGAAAGGGAAAATTTTAAATTAAAATTACTAATTTTTATGCGTAAACGTTTTCTTGAACGATTTCCTCCTTTAATGAATAAATTTAATTATTTTTCAGAGATGATATTCGTCGAATCATTGACAAAATATTCTCCGATATCACTTCAGAAGTATAATAAAAATGAATTATCGAAATGGCAGACTTTAACTTCACCGTGGAATTTATACTAATGCCTGTTGCTCACGGTAAAATTTTCCATAAAAGAGTTTTATAATAATTTTTATTGAAAGTTTTATTAATCGTACATAAAACGTACTTGCTTGCTCACGGTAAAACTATTCATAAAACCAGAGTCCTCTGGATTGCCGATAATACACTACATAGTATGGAGGGAGTGGTGCCGATAATACACTACATAGTATACCCTATGAGGGAGTGGTGTTGAGAACGGCCATCCAGATGACTCTGCATAAAACCGCAATGTCCTGCCATCTATGAGACGCTTTGCGAACACGTGACGTGATAAATGCACTCTCTTTTGGATGACTGTTAGGTTAAAAACTATATGTATTGTTTATTTACTTACTTTCTGATCACACTCAACGGTGCTAAAGCTCTAACGCATTCTTCTAACAAGAAGGATACTGCCTCAATGATCCATGAACTTCCAGCCATGTTTGTTTACGTTTCCCTTGTTTGGCTTCCCATGGATTCGAGATTATTATCAACGCGATGAACGGAACGTCTCATTGGTTGTTGCATAAAACAGTTTTATGGAAATAGAGCCTGTCCTATTCCGTAAAACGTTTTATAAAACCAGGTTTTATAAAACGGTTGTATCGTTAGCAAGCTCATTTTTATAAAATTAGTCGATTTTATAAAACCTTTTACCGAAAATGTTACCGTGAGCAACAGGCATAATTTATGTTAGCCTAAAGCTTCCCGCTAAAATTAATTCCATTGTTGAAAGCACTCTTTTGTTGTTTATTTGTTTGCTAAACACCAAAAGGGTCCAAGGCTGGGTTCTCACTTGATGTTCCTGTAGCACCGTGTTTTTCTTCCCTTTCTCTCGGCTACAAGAATGCGTAGGTAACGAGCAAAACGTTCAGGTTGAATTTTTTTTCGATGGAGTGTATTTTAGTTTCATGCAAACATTAGGAGCCGGAAATTGTGTTTTAGCTCCGGAAACAGATTCCCGTATTCCCGAGAACCAGATTCGTCTTTCGGATGAAGGGTTCATGAAACGCTAGGATTCAATCCTCTTTGAAATTCTGACAAACATAAGAGGGAGCGCTAAGTGCTCAGGCCAATCCCTTTTGCCTTGTGAAGTTTATCTTCGTTTGTTGACTTTTTCACTCCAACAAAGTGGCGCGGAATATTTGCTCTTGAAATGAGAAGTGGGGGTGGGAGGGGAACTGAGGGGGAGGGGGGGGGGCTGGAGAACGGAGAAGATGGTGGAGTAATAGGGGGTGGGTGGGGGGGAGCAAATGGGGAAATGAGGGAAGAATGGTGTTTGAGAGTCCTACTCCTTGGAATCAGAAAAGCGTTATCCCACTTCATGGAAAGCGAGTTAGCTTATTAAAACCGAGCGTGTTTGACTTTTCATCATTTAGTTATACGAGCCGTCAGCTGCTAGTTTAGTTATAAACCGCGGAGTTTGGACCGAATGATTTTATAAGTGAACATTTTGATTGTTATCATATAAGAGGTCTGCGTATAAATAGATGATTTTTCCATTCATGAATTGCTCTTATATTAGCGGTTGAGAACTCCGATTAAGTCTTGATCAGGGTGCTCAACGATCGCTTGAATGAGGCCTTCAGACAGTGAAGAAAAGTATAAATTCACATAAATAAAATTCTCTGCTGGCAATTTTAAACTGGATTCACTTATTCGTATTGTAATTTGTCTTGAGGTATCCCAATATAGGCAATGCCTAAAAGGGATCCCTAATTTATCCTTATTTATTTTAAATGTAAAATGTAATTTTAATGTTGATTCAACGGATAAATAAATATATTATTATATCATTCTTATTATAGCTGCATTATGGAGGTGAATGAAGATGCTCTCTCGTAATGCCGACATTATTGCTTCTCCTGGCAGACTCAAGTCTAATGTCCTTAAATGAAATGGCTATGAATACCTTTTTACGCATATGGAATTTTTGCCAACCATGATAAGCGTTAACTCGTTGGTCGGCTCCACATCCTTAGTTATGAATGCAGAAATCTCATGCAGAAATCATCATGCATCTTATAAATCAGCATCTCCAACCTTTTATGATTTGCGTACCCTTAATCACCCATTTATGAAGCTAACACCTATGAAGCTACACATATGAGAAAAAATCGATTTAGTCTATTCTCGCTGATATTTCAACCTTAAATCCTCCGTTATTTAAAGAGTCTTCGCTTACTCTAAAACCACCAATTTCGTATCACTTAGGGTACGCGTCCCATAGGTTTGAAACCAACAACGGTCTTGATCTTCTAACTCTTACCTAAACATTTACTTGTCAAACATTCATATGATGTGATTTCTCTACTTCTTTCATTATATGATATAAATATCAGGAGTTTAAGTCAATTAAAAATGCAAAACTTCCGCCAACATTTCGGCTATAATATTATATATCCATCCTCAGGGATCCATAATGAATGATGTTACATAATGAAAATTTTTTCTACAATGCTTTTTGAAAACAGTGGATATTGTTTAAAATATATAATAAACAGTGATTAAAAAGAAATATATATAAAAACATCTTCAAAATCACATTAAATTTTGTTTGTTGATATTTCATTTACATTTATAATCACTTGTTTTTTTAATCAGTGGTAAACATTCATTGATATGCTCAGCAATTCATGTAAATATTTCATCATGTAAATAATTCATGTAGGTCAAATAAAAATGCAAAACTTCCGCCAACGTTTCGGGTATATCTTCAGGGCTATAATGAATTATGTTACATAATGAAAATTATTTCTACAATGATTTTTTGAAAATATTAGATATGGTTTAAAATATATAATAAACAGTGATTAAAAATAAATATATATAGACATCTTCAAAATCACATTACATTTTAAGTTTGTTGATATTTCGTTTACATTTGTAATCACGTGTTTTTTAAATCAGTGGTAAACATTCATTGATATAAGTGAAAGTTTCTACGGGTTCCACACCGGGTTAGATTATTTAAATGGATCAACGTTTCGATGGTTGACTCAGCCATCGTCATCAGGATAATGAGTCGAGCGAGGATGGTGGCGGTTATACATATATAGCCCTAATAAGCCCAAGTCCTACTTCAGTTGAAGCCGTTGTCTCTATTGGTGTTTTTTTGCTCCATCTGTATCAATATCGCTTCTTTCGTTATTCTTTTCCAATATTTGGACGCCCGGGAAAGTAGTGTGGAATTTGGGAAATCGACACGATGTTCATGGTCAAGGCTATGCTCTGCTAATGCAGACTTTTACGGTTGAAAAAGCCTAATACTTCTTTCATGCTCTTTGATTCTTTTCTCGATGGTCCTTCCTGTCTCGCAAATATACGCCCTACCACACTCAACCATCAAAACGTTGATACATTTAAAAATTTTACCCGGTGTGAAACCCGAGAAACTTTCACTTATATTATTCGCCGGGAAAATTTTAAATACTTTATGTTCATTGATATTCTCAGCAATTCATGTAAGTTCGGTCAGAACTTCTCCCTGCAACACAGTGCGCCGTGGATCGTCGCATCTTGAGCTTCCCCGCTTTGCGATCGGTCTCAAGACGAATCAGTGACCGCCGCCGACGCGACGTTGGGTCGATGGCGGACCGCGTCTCCAGCACCCCTCCTCCGTGGGTGGTCGGGGGATGATACGAATTTTATGAGCGCCGGAGTGAAAAAAATAGTGCATTTGGGAGCGACGAGAGTGAAAGGACGGGGGAAGTGTCAAAAGGGAGGTGGTGGGGGTAGGGAGGACACCTACCAAGAGACGAACACCATATGATATCGGAGGGTCGCAAAAATTCATATAGTCTGGTCGAATCGATCTGTCACCACCTATGGACGTACTTCTTCCCTGCTCTGCGCCATCCACCCGAGACACACAACATCCACGTCTGAGCCATTGCGATTGTTTGGACCCTGCACATAAATATTTGTACTCGAGAAAAATATAAAGTAAATCCGGAAAGCCCACCTTGTGGAACAGATATTGATGATATGAATGATAAAGAGGTTGGATGTTGATTAAGAAAAAGCGCCCACGTTTTTATTTTCCGAGTGGTGAAAAAATTATTTTTTTTTACTTTTTAGTTCTACACTTGAATATGAGCGTGGTTTTTTCAAGTAATAACTTCTTTTGGCCCGTTGGGCACTTTTGGCATTGGGGAAAAAGAGCAAACTCGCGTCACGTACCGTACCGCACTTTTTGCTTCGGCGACGTAGTTCCAATACCGTCGTCAGACGGCAGCACCGCTGTCCTAACAGTGCGCATAACTGCCATCAGATGGTAGGACAAGCGGTAAGCGCGAAAAAGTGAACCGTTTAATCGCGTACCATATTTCCCTGTTCGTATTCTTTACCGAATCATGAAATTCAAAGGTCATTAGGTGCTTAAGTTATCATAAGCCAATAGTTTCTTTCCTAGAATTCTGTATAAATAGTAATGAAATAAGTCGAATTATTCATTTAAACGGGGATCTACTACGCAACCCGCAACACAAAATGTAACAAAATGTAGTAGATAAACTTAGTAGTTAGTGAATTTGTTGACTGATTCATGTATTGTAATCGAGAATAAGTAAGTTTGCGAAATTTCAGCTCGATTGAAGATTGGGAAGTGGGTTCGATTTCGATGACAAGATTCCATCCAGAAAAAAACAACAAACAAACAGGGCAAGTTAAAATAAGTGTGGTAAAAAGGGAAGACTACGGAAATACGTTGATCAGCCTGTATAAATGCCATATTTTTTTTGTGGTGCAGGAGGTCGATTGCAACGCTTAAGGTGTCTTGGTTTGCCTGAATACGCCTTAGTTATGCTGTTATTAATTCGTTTTTGATGGATAGTGCCTGCAACTACTGTGATAACGCAAGGGAAACCCGACCTTATCTCACACAACCCTGCTGGTCTAGCGGATAGCGTGAGGGATTTAAAAATTAAGGATGGCTGGTTAAATTCCAAGGGCCTTTTAAACCTCCTTCATTTGGACGGAATCGCGAGCGAGAGATTTTTCCACCGAATTATATATGTATCTTCATCATAGGACTTTTGCACACCTTTTTCTCATTACTTTTTCCTCTAAAACCATACTCCACTTTGGAAATCTTGACAGCAAATAGCTTCAATTGAGAAGTGATGGCCCGATTATTTTAAAATCTTTACGGTATTTCCTTTACGGAGTCACCCACTAGTGGACACACATTCCACAGGGGAAAAATCATTCGCACAGGCGAATCCAAAGGGCCAAAACAAGTGATTTTCCTCCGTTGAATAGCGATCATATTTACACCAACGCACGATTTATACAAATTCATTAAATTTGTCTATTCAAATCAAAATTAATATTTCAATTAGACACGACAAAAATTTCAGTCCCGAGTCATCCAAATTACTTCCCCTCAATGTAAAGTAATGTAGTAAAGTCCCTGAAAGTAATGAAATAAGTCAAATTATTCATGAGAATAATGAAAATGACATGCGAGAAAATGATGAAAATGAGGAAATGGCGATTGAAGATGTAGCCAATGATGATGAGAATTGTTAATTAGAATAAAAATATAATTAACATAAGAGATATAAATGAGTGTTATATTATTCAGACGCATGTACAATGCCTATTTTTCAGATAAATATCTATCTTGTAAAAAAAAATTCCATAAATGGAATATTCATTTTAAAAAATTATTGTATTTAAAAAGTTATTCTCCTTTTTCATTCAGATATATTTGGGAATATAAATCGGTCAAAGAAGTTTCCACTTCCAGCGTGTGGTCCTTAACACACCCAATAATTGGCCGAATTCAACAAATGTACACAAAACCTTCGACCGTGACTGCAGTTCAACGACACTAACGGCAGGCTACGAAACATTTCACCAGCGCACATCGTTCCATTGAACGTTGTTCGTGTTCGCTTAAGTGTGCTGTTCTGTTCCAAAATGCGCTGATTTCAAAGCTTTGAATGGAAAGCCCACATCATCTCGTCCTGTTGAGCGAGGGAAACGTGCTGAGCTGATGTACTACATCGACTAGTTCCTTCATGTCCCCGCGGGCGCTGCGCTTTCACGATCGACTTGACGCCGAATCGACCGCTCGATCTCTCCTCCGATCCTCTCGGAAGATACACCGTTAAATGACTTAAATGTCATGCTATTCATATATTATAACATCTGGCATAAAAATGTGCCATTTGTTTTTATATTACCAACGAAGTCTACCTTCACGTTCAATGTTCTTCGCAAATTGAAAAGAAAGTAATATTATCCAATGATATCAAAATAATAAATAAACCCTTACCGAATTAATTTTCGACCAATTTGCCTAAAAATAATAGCTGTTTTACATGGGATAGATTACGGTTGTGTGCTCCAGAGGGAGAATATTAAATAAATTAGGAACTTCTAACATCTATATTTCGTCAAAAACAAACGGTTTATAGTTTACATGTTTTCTCAAATATTTATAAGAATTAATCAATTACTCACTACAGCAATTTTTAAATAATCGCAAAAAAAAACCTGCTGTTTTGAAGGATTTTTAGTCGTACGGCGTTAAAATAATTAGTCAAGTTAGAGACTTATATTGATATATTTCTTTAATTACTGAGAATTTCGGTCATAAATAACTATATCTTTGTGCCGTTAATATTACAATATTTATTTCATACGGATTTACAGACGCTGAAATAAAAAAATAAAATTTAAAAATGGTCTCCATTATGACTAGAGAACTATCTCGCTTAAACAACCTTAAGTAAACTTCCCTATCCATTCTCGATACTCGACTCGCACCCCGTGTAATACCCTTACGCCACGCTTGGAGGCGCCTTGTGACTGGTATGCGTCATGCAGTCTTTTGAATCGTGGAAAATAGGTTAGAGACTATCTTTAACTATACTTGCGAAAATGGTCTTGAAAAGTTTTTGGGTTAATTCTTCCATGACTTGGAGTCTCATTGAGGAGACAACGTTCTGCTCTTTCTGAGCGTAGAATCGAAGGAAACATCGAAGTCAAGGCCTTTTCCGAAATGTTTTACTTACACTGACTATTTTTTTCATAAGGCAACCCGGGCGTGTTCATATCTTAATCATACGTATTGTAATTGTCGTAAATGAATATATGTCTATATTTTATATAAAGAATTTCCCCATGATGATAACCTATTAATGAAATTATATACATCCATCCATTGCTAGTTAATGTGTGGAATCATTTGATGAATCCATTTCATTTGTGGAGTAATCTTTGATTATGAAAAACTTTAATTAGTACGTGTAATCTACGTGATAGTTAAATCACCGCAGATGCGTAAAATGGTTTTGACGACTCGTCAAATCCCTTAATTTTATTAACTCTGCGCAGAAGACACCCAATTTATGACTCTCTGGAAACTGGACGGCCTTTGTGAAATTGAATTGGTTTATTGATGACAAGGAGTTGCGTCATAGCGTTGGGCTCGCAACATTCCCGGTGCATTTTAATTTCAGATGTTCTACTTCAGTCTAATTGACATTGGTTTAATTACCATTACATGATATTAACCTAGTTATTGCCATAGAGTAATAAGAATAGGATAATATCCTTTTTCTATGTTATTACTTCGAAACTTGTGTAGAGCTTGCCAGATATTGGCTAAGCCCTAAAAAGGTTTCTTAAAATATTAGCGTGTGAGGAAATCAGAATTATTAGAAAATTTTAAGGCTATGATGAAGTTAGAATTGATTGAATTAGATAAATAATGCAATTTTATGTTGAATATTTCGGGCAAAAAAATCTCCTTGAAGTTAATGTAATAAAACATCTAAACAAATTATCTTCTCAGAAAGCGCACTCGGCGAATAAAAACACAAATATAATTATAGTTTTAAAATCACAGGTACACGGAAATAAAAAGTGCACTCACATTTTTGTTTTTTTTTATTTCCGTGTGCCTGTGTTTTTAAAACTATAATTATATTTGGTTATATAAATAAATAAATATATATATATATATTAAAATAGCTGTAATTTTTAGGTGCATGCAATATCCCACATCTAGTTTAAAATCATGTACGCATATCATTTCAATTCCTATAAGCTAGCTATTCTGATCGAGATTTGCAAAATAACTGCATTAAATCGACTAGTTGAATAAATCATAGCAGGAATACAAAATAATAAAACTATAGCCGAAAAGTGTGTCAAATTTCAAAAGCAACATTTTTTTATATCTTAGTTATCGGTACTTTTATTATGGCCAAGGGTTAACAGCTGCCCCCTGTGTTGGCATTAAAATGCAGCTTTATTGACCGCAATATTAGTTCCTTACGCACTAACCAAACTGTACTTGCCTATACTTACTATTATTTAATTCCAGTCGTAGCATAATTGAAATATGAGATACATATTTTTTGGAATAAATAAGCAAAGATAAAAAAGCGAAGCTAAAACACTCATACAACCATTCTAGTTTCATTTAGTGAGAGAAAGTATCAAACATGCTACTTGGCCTCAATTAAATTTCTGTTTTTTTTTCACTTTTGATGGCGAAATAAATTTCGGAAGTCCTCAAAGAATAAATTTTATATTATATTTGCGACCCCAAAGTAAGTATGTCCATGATATCATTTATCTCCCTTCTTTAAAAAAAATGCATTATCTTTCATACTTTGCCGCAGAATCAGCTTAATTCTTCTCCCTCGGTACAGTTTTGGCGGTGGAGCGAGGTGGAATATAAAATTTAAGACAATAATTCGCATTCCCCTCTTCAAGAAAGTTGTATATATAGCCTCAAGCTGATAAATAAATCCTCCTCCTTCGACTTATTTATGAACGAAAAAGTCTTGCCGGTGTTATAAGAGGTTGCGAAAGAAATTGAATATTATGCTAAATATATACCATTTCGAAAGGGAATGTTTTTTCATTGATATATGTATATGTATATATATATATATCTCTAGTATTCATTGTCACAAGTTTTTTGTCTTAAGGGTCTGCAAGAGAGAATTACAAGGAGAGAGGGGAAATCCTTTTTTAAGTGATAATTCGAGTAGTCATTCATACGGAGGTTGTTTTAGTTTCCAGTTTTGAGGCCAGCCATATTGCGGGATTGCGTGTCGCGCGCGCTAACATTTCGCCACCGTGCGGTATTTTTGGCGTCGCTCCCCGCGTGCTTCACGCCTTTGTTCCGTTGCGAAATTCATTATTACGTTCCCAGAGTGACGACTGGATTTGGGGGCGGGAACTGGGTCGAAGGAGTGCGGAGGGGGTGAAGGGAAGGGTTGACGACGATGATGCTCGTCTGGTTCTTTTTTTTCAAAAATATGTTTTTTTATTTAAGGTATAGAAACCCTGCCACCGCATTTGTATGAACGCGATACTCAATAGACGTGTGGCCCATTTCTATTCATGTCGCTTCCCTGCAGGCGATTTTTTTCGTTTCCCTGCAGGCGAGTCATCAATTTTTCCCGTTTGAGAGCGGCATTATCTACTATAATAATCACCGATGTGTGTGTGTATATATATATATGACTTCTCAATTTTCTACTGCTGAAGAAGGGCCTACATGCCCGAAACGTCCCAGTAAGTCCTCTCACTCTTTTCACTTTTCTTTCCTCACCCCCTGTCAAGTGTTTTTAATATATATATATATATATATATATATATATATATATATATATATATATATCAACTGAGATGTCACAGGCGTGACAAGCTAAAAAGGATATAGGCACACAAAAAATAGATAACACACGTTTTTTTGATATTTCGACAGCTAGACTGTCATCTTCTGAAGTCTTTAGAGTAATAGATCATCCATTCCATAGATCCATTACTATAAATACTTCAGAAGATGACAGTCTAGCTGTCGAAATATCAAAAAAAAACGTGTGAGTTATCTATTTTTTGTGTGCCTATATCTTTTTTAGCTTGTCACGCCTGTGACACCTCAGTTGATTTTTATTTTCACCACGAGTGATTTTTATCGATTGACTATATATATATATATATAATTATATATATATATATCAGTAACTTTCGCACAAGAAGTACACGTGAAGCTGAATCTTCATTTGGCTGCAGACCTTTTTTCATTTGCAAAATTAAATTAGAAATAGTGGTTTTCTGTTATTGAAAAAGGTATCAATAGAAAGAAAATTAAATAAAATTTCTTATCCTTTCAATCGAATTTTGTATTCCGGTCGAAATTCCGAAATGTTGTCTAATAAATAACGATTTTTCGCAATATTTTAGTGTCCACAGTATTTTAGTCCCCATAACGACCATACTCATCGTTTAAGTCGACATTCCGTGTAAATTCATTAACTGAATGATTATTTTCACTACATAAGATATGAATGGTTTATTACAATCACTGAAAATGAAAATATTCTTCCCGTTAATATTCAACGGGCACCTTCTCTAGTTTACAATATTTATCGAAATATCTATGAATAAAAGGTTGCCCGTTACGATGGCTATAAGTTCATTGCATTTATTTTACTGGCTCATATTTTTCATCGCTTACCTTTCAGTTGTCTAGGTTTTTATTTATTTATTAGTTAATCCAGCTTTTGGATGATTTTATATAGCTACTATAAGCTCGAGTATATCATGTGCTAAGCACTGAAATTATGATGACCCTCGTATTCTTAGAACTTGCATGCGGAAGGAGGCTACGATAAATAATGAGCTACAGTATGAGTTACTATGGAAAAAATCAACATTCTGACGTATTTCTTTGAATTAAGTGCGTTGTTTCGAAAAATAGGGAAATATTTCGTTGTCTTAAAAATAGAAGCCCTGTTCTTACTCCCGGCAACAATTTTTTCCTGCGAATGCGGTTTCCAGCAATGTGTTTTACGAGCGGTGGCGAATATTTTTCACGCTAAAGAAATTCATGTCCTCAATCCCTCTGCTTAAATTACGCCAAGAGCACACAATTACCACTCACGCAATGAGGAAAATGTGTTTTTTTTTAATATGGACGAGAGAATAAATATTCACGGGAAGTGTTTCCGCTCATGATATTGCGCTTTACTCTAGACATTAAGCAGATGCTCCAAATGCAGGGAAAAAGCATTTCAAAATAAGAAGGTGTTCTGCAGCTCACTTCTAAATACAGCGTTGAGCTGGATTGCTTCCCTGCTAAATTTCGAAAAATGTCGGAAACTTCTCTTGTAGTACTTACATTAACTCTTGGAAGATGCAACGGATGTAACATATTTTTTTTATTTAGCGCGTAGTTTTAAATTGGTTAAACCGCTTGCCTGTTCAGTTGAAATGTCAAAATTTGAATATCGAAGATTAAATTTAAGGAAGATTATTTTGTGGTTATTAATAAACCATCGTTTTTCCCACAACGTATCTCTGGTCGCTTCCTGATTAATGCCTGGGGAAAGAAGAGTAAAATAAGTGTTTTCCTTAGCATTTTATGGCTTACTGTTTAGAGAAGTTTTATTCTATGTGTTTTTAGTATGCAGAGCTTTATGCGGAATGATAAATTCAACTTAATCCATTTTTAGCTGCTGGGATCTGTTGGTAGCGGGAAAATAACACATTTTGCAAGATTTTTATTTAGTATGATTTTTGTATATTGGTGACTTTGAATTTTTCTCACCAA
Source organism: Pyrrhosoma nymphula (assembly GCA_963573305.1). Lineage (NCBI taxonomy): Eukaryota > Metazoa > Arthropoda > Insecta > Odonata > Coenagrionidae > Pyrrhosoma > Pyrrhosoma nymphula. The sequence continues at coordinate 130,886,585 of OY754331.1, forward strand.
ATTTGTTTGGCACAATAAGCAAAAAATTAGGAAGCTTGACATTTTCCGGCAGCGTTATCACATAAACACTTTTTAAATTTCCACAAGGTCAACCTCAGTAATGGCAATGTTTTTTCTGAAACCTAGGTTGGTTAAATATACTTGCTCTGGAAATTTACAGTGTTTCTGTGATAATGCCGTCTGTCAGATATTTCCACGAATTACCGCCAGATGTTCTAAAATCTTTTAAACATTTTCTGGCAAAGAACAGTCTTAACTTGAAAATAGGTGGACATTAAATTTGAAAATTTTGAAAGTGAAATGAAGGAGCAACGATTTGATGCAGTTATTTCCTGCATATATTGTCCACCTATGGTGACAAAATAACGCTCCATTATATTTATCCTGAGATGATAAATACTTTCCATCTCTGCCAAAGGTGTTAAAAATATCAGTAACTACTGTAAACCATTATTTCACTGAAGAAGCTTTGGCTAAGGCGCACATGGTTAGATATACATCTACATCTACGAAGTACCGTGCAAGCCACCACTAGGGTGTGCGGCACGGGGTGACTCCACACCAGGCATGCAGCACTCGTCCCAGCACAAATCAGAACCTTGCACGCTCCCCCTGGCGCTAGGCGCAGACCAAAAGCAGTCAGGAGAACAGTGCGCAGTCTAACCAGAAACTGGGACAGTGAGACGTAAATGAACATTCAAACATGCGGCACAATGCTATAGACACATCTAGTGGTTAATATTACTAATACTGTTAATTTATGAATGCTACGTGATGCTACTTCATGCAGAGAACAAAATAAAATAATGCCGGACAAATCGACCGGTGTGAAGTGTTAGTAATGATGCTGTGTTATTAAGCACAAGTAAAAATTCACCTCTACCTATTGAGGGTGGGAGTTTCATATGATTGATCTATCACAACTATTATGATCTCTTATTGTACTTGGGAAAAATGACATTTTAAATCTGTCGTTCTGCAATCAATTTCTTTTATTTTATTCCTGTGATTGCTTCTACAGTAGTGCGTTGGCTGTAGCAGTATATGTTGAACGTCCGGCAATAAACTGTCTGCTCCGAACTTGCGCAAAAGATTTAACCTATATTTCTCCCTTCGATCAGTTAGAGATTCCCACTCTTATGCCTTCAACAATTCGTCAACACTGCTAAGTTTATCGTAACAACTTTTCATAAATCTTGCTGCTTTCCGCTGTATTCGATATATTTCAGAGATTAGTCCTACTTCGTAAGGGTCTCATATGCTAGCGGCAAACTCCAAGTGAGGTCTCACGAGTGAAAAATAACAACGCTATTTAACCTTCCCTTCGGATTTTCCTAATACTCTTTTGATAAATCCCAATTTGCGACTAGCCTGTCCGCAGATTTCCCGGAAGTGTTTTTCCCAAGACAGGTCCTGAGTAAATATATACAATTTATGAATAAAGGATGGCTATCCATTATTGAAAACTAGTGAAGGTGCCAGTTGAATATCAACGGGAAGGGAAAAAATCAACACTGCGCGTGACTGCGTGTACGACGTCAAATTTTTCGACAAAATTTACTAAAACATTTTTACCATTTAATAGCAAAAATCGTTAAAAAACCAGGATAATTTTTTGATATTGTTTAATTTTTTGACTACCATGGAATCATCCTTAACTTTAGAATTAGGTACTTTCGGGGTTTCACCTTGATTTTAACCGAGTTTTTTATGGCTCGGAATACGGTCTGGGTAACGTTTCAAAATCACAAACTTTGTTCTATGTTTAATGTTTGATAGCATCATCCTTTTGACAACAAATTATCAAACCGTTACTTTGGCTGATAAATGATACTTATCTTCGACACCAACATATTCATTTGTTTTTAATCCTTTAATCCATTGATAAACACTTGTCCATGCATCGAATCATTTCATTTAAATTTTAGGAAAAATACAAATAGTCTTTATATCGCAACAACATCGAAATATGCCAAGTAAACTAATGTAGATACTGATTGTAATATTTGAAGTAGCATTTGCGCAGTTCTTCATGTTATGGTCATGACCGGGATCGATAAAAAATTCCTGGAAATTGTTTAACAATATCTGTTCGCTCGTACACGATAGTTACTTCAGGTGAAAGAATTCCAAAAAATACAGTTTTTCTTTCTCTCAGTCTACTCATAAAGTCCCCAGGAGTTTTTATTTTGAAGTTACCGCTAACATTGCGCCGAAAGGAACGTACGGTATAATTTTTCTGCAACAATGCTTTGACAGTTGAAATATTTATTTTTAGTTTTGTAATGCGAAATTATAGATGTAGCAATTGTAGAAATTGAGATGACTGCCAGAAAAATACTACAGCAAACCTACCGGGACGATCACTGACCACAGTTCATCCAGCGCATTAAGCGCCAAAACAGCTGTGGTGCTTTCAGAGGTGAGGAACGCCTTGAATAATGTTGCCTCGCAGAAGTAAGGGAGGTAAGGGGTGTGTTGGGGTGGGAAGGAGTGGGGAAGATGGTCCATCATTTCTTGGGGAGGAAGAGCAAAGTGGCCGGAGAAAAACTTTTGTGTGCGTGTGTGTTTCAAGATTCCCCATCCTTTTTTCCAGAGTGTAGCACCAGGGCCACCCTCAGCACTCGGGATGCTTCACTGTCGAGTCGCAGTGCAAACAGGGTGGGGGGGTGGGGTTAGAGGAAGGGAGAGACCCCCCCCCTGGCTTGATGTATGCACGAAGTTTCGCCAGAGCTCTCTCCCTCCCTTCCCCTCTTCCCTTCACCCCCTCCACTTCCCCTCCCCCGTGTTCCCCTTCTCTCTCTCTCTCTTTCCCTGTACCCCTAGTACAGCATCCTCTTGGGAAGAGACTCGGGGAATCTAAGGAGACAGGATCAGCTAAGAACGAAATACAAAGAGGCAGCAACTACGGTTGCAAACCTTCCCGGATTTTCCGACTGACTCCCCCGTCAATGAACAAGGTGTGCGATATTCCACAGAGGAAAAATCATTCGCCTTGGAAGTTGTCTTTGAACCGATCGTGATAACTCCGATCACGTAACCAAGGAGGGGAGCGTGGTGGCCTAGTGGATAGAGTGCTAGGCTACTAATCGAAGGGTCTTGGGCAAAGTGTTTGTGGCTAAATAAAAAATTCCAAAAACATCAGTGGATCACATATATTTCATATAATAAGATAAACCAAACCAACATATTATCATTTAATTTTAAGAGTTTTCAGTATTTATATACAAATACATCAGTCAGTCAGGCAATACATTTAGGGGCATTCCAACATAATTAATAAGGTTTTACGCATAAAAACACTAAAGACATCAATGGATCACACATATACCCGTTACATAATAAGATAAATGAAACCAAATTATTAAAATTTATATTTGGGAACGGGAGCTTGGTGGCCTAGTGGGTAAAGTGCTTGGCTACTGATCGAGGGGTCCTGGGTTCAAATCCGGGTGAAGCCTTTGGACGCCTCCGAACAAAAAAAATCCTCGGAGTGCGAGGTGGCCCAGGGAAAGGAACTGGCCCCCCTATCCTGAATGTGTGAAATTCACACGCCTACGGCTTAGCCCGGGACGAACTATCCAAACCAACCTTCGGGTTGAATCATTGAGTGGGTAACCAAGGAGTCACGTGGTACAATCACGAACAGTTCGAGAATTTGGAGTATTTAAACCATTCGTAAAAATCTCACGCAGTGTTTCCGATCGGATTTTTCTCACTCCGACTCGATGGAGTCGAATATCTCGATTATAATCGCAGTTATCAACATAAAAGACGCTCAATCTATTCATCTGAATGTTTCAAACACACCGAAATCACGAACCTTTCGTTGTTGTACCACGTGATACCTTAGTTACGAGATCGAAATTATCTCGAGTGGCTCTAACACAACCTCCCTTCACCGGGATTCGAACCCGGATCCCTCGATTTCGCGCCGAGTGCTTTAAACAGTTAAGCTACCGAGGCGTCCTCCTCCCCTGTGGATTTTTGAGGGCTTTTTAGTATCTAGTTATCCTGGACCACTAAACATATGACGTCGTTGAAACAGTCCAAGGCGTGCGCTCAGTGCCAGTCCACGTGGGTGAAGCCAAACACGGAACACAGTGAGGTGTCCGCTCTTTTCGACAAATGTTGAGGATACCGGGACTAGGCACGGTATAACCTTATGCAGAGTCACCCGCAAGTGCACATACGTGAGATATTCCGCAGAGGAAATATTCCACGTGGTTTGGGTTAATATTGCTGTTCACATGTTATTTGCTGCTTTTATCTCATATCATACAGAGTGTCCCATTGATCGTGTGTCATTTCTAACCTATAATTTCGGACACTTTCTTTCGTGCCACATGGATGAAATTTGGTACTTGGGAAGAAAAAGGTCGTAAGTTTTGTTAAGTGTTGTTAGGTGTCACTGTTGCAATTTCGAACTCGAAAGTTCTTCCATCGTGTTTCTTGTGCCCAAAAACCTAAAAATTGAAAACTCGCAAAGAAATTCTGTTTTTTTAATTTTGTATTTCTAAAAATTTAACATTGAAAGCCCATAAGGCAAAATTTGTATTTTTGGTTGAATCCTATTCATGGGGTCAAAAGTTAATATTTATAAAATTTCCCTTACACTCAACAAAACTTACGACCTTTTTCTACCTGGGTACCAACTTTCATTCATGTGGCACGAAAAAAAGTGTCTGAAATTATTGGTTATAAATGACACACGATCAATGGGACACTCTGTGTATTTAAACATATCTGAACATTTCTTCATTTTAATGATTGATACATTTTAGTAAATGATAGTTTGTTTACAATTGAAACCGAACTTGATAGAGCTTGTTCACTTGTGATTCATGTTTAGAAAAATTGCCGCTCATTTATTGAGAATTCATGTTTAATGGTAGTTATATTCATGCTTATTACTTGATCTTCAGGGATTTCTTACCCTGGGAATGGCCATCTCCTGGAAACAGCTCATCAGGGGGTGAGAACCTTAGTTGAGGTGTGCGTCATCGGGCGTACTAATAGAAATCCTGCCAAGCAATTGATAGGAAAATGGGAGAAGATAGAGGGCCTTTACCCGCTTCACGCCCCTAATGAGATGCTGCATCATTATAAATATGCAGCTTAGCTTAGTGCATTACCTAAGTTTAGTAAAAAAAAATAAACTCATCATTAACTTTCTAAAAAAAAATTTAAACCATTCAGTCATGAGCTATTGATCACTCTCTGCTGCAGTTGCAAAACGACTCTGAAGAAGCAATCAAGAAGACCCTGGTTCAATACATGTGTAAATCACCTTCAGGCTTCATCACATGTAAGTGATGCTTCTGCTTTAAAGCGAATGCATTGTTTTATTCATACCGTAGTTTTTTGTGAAGGTTAAAAAGTGAATAATAAATTATTTCGACAGTTCTCTCCTGCGTAGTGAAGGAGAACCACTGCGATTCCTTGGAGACGGTCATTGTTAAGGAAATTGAGGCGTTTCTTCCACTTTATTCCTTGTTCTTCTCTTTTTGTCGGCTTTTCCTCCCCCTCACTCTTCCCCTCTCCCCCTCACCCACTATCTCCGTTTCTTGAAGACGAAAGTTCTGTGAGGAAAGTAGGAGTGCCCCTTAGTATAAAGATGAGGAAACCTCCGTGTCCTTCGAGAAAACAGAGAATGGATGCTAATGATGTTTGGTCTCCTCGGTTTGTCATCCTTTCATTTTCTATTTTCGAAGAATGATTCTCGTTTTACGGAGTTTTGTCACACCATTTGATAGTGTTCCGGGGAGGTGCGTAGTGCATTCCTTTCTGGTTTCCCACCAAGCTACCCACCATTGTCCATTTTTATCACTCTTCTTGTTTACTTGTTTTTGCTTTGATGCTCGAAAAAGATTAAAAACAAATGCAACCTTAAGCGTTCCGAGTTAATTTAGCAGGAGTCAAAATGAAAAGACAATCCTGGCTTTTTAAGAGAGTTGGATTAGTTTTGTTGTGGGAAAGGGTACACTTTTATTACGCCGGACCTGTGAACAATCAAGTATTTTTGGTGGTTGTGGATGCATTTTCTAGATTTCCTGTTGTTAAAGCTGTTTCTTCAATGTCTGCTTCAATGCTCGCTCGTTTCGAGATATTTTCCTGGCTTTTTAAGAATGTTAGTTTAGTTTTATTGATAAACAATCCGTAGCCATACAAAATAAAAATCAGAATATAGCATTAACAGAAAAACAACACAATTCACAACCCTTTCATATATTCCTTTATCTCCCTTGGCTTATTTTTAATTACAGGGGTACCACGTCACAGATTTAGTCTCTTATCCGATTGACTTTGGTTGTATTTCAAATTTATACAGGTTACGGAAAAAAATATAGGATAAAATTGGAGGAGAGAAAATTTTTTAGACTCTACGGTATTATATCTCGTGAAAATATGAAGTCTGCTATGAACTGGCCTGGATCGGTTTCATCTTTTGAATTTTGATACCCTTATCTACTAACCCCTGCCCATCACTCTTGACACTTAGCTACGCCCCAAACCGCCAGTGCAGTTTGTTCGGCATGGGTTAATTGTTTAACGCCTCTAGTTTTCGTATATCCTTCCTGTCTTACTTAGTGAGGTATTTTATTGCAGTTGGAATAAATTACAGCGTTCCCAGATCGACAATAAAACTGTTATCCCCGTGATGTTTGACTTGCGTGAGGTACCTTTTTGATTGAGATATAAGGCTTGGAATAAATGAGAGGACAATTTAAAAAAAAATCAAAACAGTAAGCTTCCTCGATTTCGTTGAAATCCCTTTAAAATCTTATTTGTGTATTCTTGCTCATGACAAACGATACTATTTCATTGGAACAGTTTTTATAATCCTGTAATATTTTAAACCCGCGATTTTTTATGGATGTCAGCAAATTATTCAATATATAACTCCATTAAATTTTTTCTGAAAAAGCGTATTTGTCTTTTAGTTTATAATGAGTTTTTAACTCTTCCGAGGTGAGAAATTTATGTATTTTAGGTACAGAGAAAATCTGGTTGAGCAATAAAATGATAATTCTTACCGAAAGATTGCATCCTTATATTCCCACAACTTTAAAGGGAAGATATATTTTAAGTATCCTTCCCCTGCAATGATGAAATTAGGAACCCTTATGTGACGGTAGAATTTCATCCAATTTTCTTTCTTAATCATTGGAAAAATCTGAATGTTTAAGTACTATCATGGAAATGTTTATTTTTTTGCTATTCTAGACCCTTGCGTAAATGTTGCTAATAGACGTTACTAGGGTAACGCAAGGAGTTTTCATTTGATTCCTCATAGCATTTGTTTCTTTCCAAATGACCTACATTTACTTCGCTTGCGTTACCACGTAGTGTTTCTCCGGGCATCTTGTGGATTAGGCGACCCTATTTGCAGCCGTACCGAGCATTTTATTTTAGGATTGCAAAAAGCGTTGAATGAGTGAGTCCTCAAGTTTCTATTCAAATTCCACGTCGTGTCTCAATAACAGTCACACGTTCAACTTTATATTTGACTGTAGGAGAGGAGATTATTGGATTATGTGAGGAAAAACCCAAGTGCCTATAATATCTGGTAATTTAGGGCATAGCGACGAACCTATTTCTTTTCTTCTTTTTTTTAAATATTCAAATATAAACCATAATTCAGCCATGAAGACTCAGAACGAATATTTTATAAATAATGGCTAAGTAGAGAACATTTCTCTCGATATCAGCCAGCAAGGCAGATTAATCTATATACATTGTCAGTTTCAATGGACCTAAGGTAGTTTGAGCGAAATATCACTTCACCTAGATTTTGATGAATTTGGCCTCATTTTACAGATACAACTCTCATATTTCCAATTATATCAAAATATCAACCCCTTGCCAAACTACTTTTCGAGCAATTTGCCTAAATATATAAGCTGTTTTACACGGGATAGATGATGGCTGTGCGCTCCAGAGAGAGAATATTAAAAAGTTTAGGAACTTTTAACACCTAGATTTCGTCAAAAAACTAACGGTGTGTAGATTGCATGTTTCTCAACTATTTATAAAAATAATTTATTACTCACCACAGTAATATTTACAGAATAGCTAAATAACACCTGCTGTTTTGAGCGGTTTTCAGCCGTACAGCGGGAAAAAAGAGTCAAGTTAGAGACTTATGCAGCTTTATTTATTTAGTAACTGACAATTTTTGTCATGTGTAATTAAATATTTGTGCCATTAATATTATTATATTTATTTCATACTTCTTACTGACGCTGAAATCAAAAAATAAAATTTGAATACGGTCTCCATTATGACTAGAGAACTATCTCGCTCAAACAACCTAAACAACCTCGTGTCACCGCAGCAGCAGTGTTGCGCTCAACCATAAAAAATATTTTTCCTTGTCAACTGATGTAATAACATCGCAAAAATCATATCAATTATACAAAGGGCCTTGAATTTTAATGGTAATGAACTTTCTTAAAAATAAATGGAGGACTTCACCATCAAAGGGCAGCTCAAATTTTTTCCAAATTCAAATGTACTTCAAAATGCTATTTTCTGTTTATTTTACTTGACTTCATTCAATGCGTGTATAATGTTTTCAATTTAATTAACTTGTTTATCAAATTGCATGTCACGGAGCTATATCGAGTTTAGCTTACCGAGATATCTCCACCTCCACCAAATGTTCACTCTGACCAACATGACGTCATGATGTATCTTAGCAACGTTTGAGAATAGAGAAACTTCACTCCATGAATCATCTCACTTACGTATTTGGGAATTTAGAATGGAAACATTAACAGGCTTAGGGGCGCCAGAACTCAGGGGCAGGGGCGTATATTCGCCCCGTCCTGCCCCCCCCCCTGTCTACGCTACTGAGTCTATAATAACCACACTTTCAATTTCCAACTCACAAAACTTATAGATTTAGCATCTAACCTATCTAAGAAGATTATTTAAATAAATGGTATATATCACAAAAAAACACAACATCCTGCAATAAAAAACATACATCGCCAAATTAAGTAAAATTTATTAATGTTTGATATGTTATAACTGCAATTAATTATATTTTGATTTTTGGAAGCACCTAAATCTACAAAAATTGAAACAAACGATAAATAGCAACGAAGGTATAATCATGCCATTAATTTGGTAGGAACTCTCTCCTTGAGATAACTTGAAAAATCCAATGTTTACAAACTTTTTAACATTAATATGTGCATAACATTGTGAACCAAATTCCATTTATGTGAAAAACGCCCCATATTTTCATTGTAGCCCTAATGAAGCATGTATAAAAATGCGAAACGTTGGCAAAGAGTAATAAATAAATATAATTTCAACTTATTTGACATGTATCTCCTGAAATAAGAAGAAGAAGAAAATAAATAATAATAATGAAGGTCATGAAAAGGAATCATCTAAAAAAAATAATACCAACTTCATGTCGTTTCATAAGACTATGAGGGCCTGCAGTGTAATTTGTCAACAATTGATATATTTTTACTGCATACATGTAACATATAATTGACCATGTGAAAAGCAAGAATTTTCCAGATTTAATCCACACACTTGAAGCGATTGCCCTTATTTAAGAAGGCAAGGCAAACGGGGAATTGTAGTCGCATAACTACAACTATCAAATTGGCCACTGAACCTGGCCACCAATGCTGCAGGCGTGAATCGCCATTCATGAAATAGCTATTCAATGGATATTCACACCTGGTTGCCAAGGAAATTTTGTATTGTTGAAATAGAAGTAAAATTGATGGATTTGGAGATAAAAACGCAATATGTGGACAAAAACGAAGCGTGTAAGACAATTGAATGAAATAATTAAATACAGCATTGTTTTTTGCGTCCTACGATAAATATTTCCATCCAATATCTTGAGTGCAAGTGATTGTAAAAAGCAAATAAAGAAACACCTGCACCGAATTCAATGCTTTTCTTATGGGAGTAGATGTTAACAATATTGGGGTAAAAACAACCCCAAAATTTGCAATTTTTATAATTTCAAAACCTTTATGTATTCAAATTCAACGTTGTGTCAAAATTTCAAGTCAATCGACCGACTACTTATCGAGTTTTGCGTGCAGAAACATACGCGGGCTGAATTTTTATATATAAAGAAAGATAAGCGGCGGGACAAATTATGTTAGCCAGGGAGATCTAAAAGCAGGCTTTCTCGGTGTTTTCGACTGATTTTGAGTTACCTAGGAGTTGTTGTGGACATATAATTCTCCGCTGAGGCCGTATTTAATCTAACATGATATATTCAACCACAAAAACTTATTTCCTTATCTAAATCCGTAATGCTTCTCAAGCGGATCTTTCACCGGGTAAATTCACTGTTCATCTTCGGCGCAGTGCGGCACTTGAAGTTTTAGAACGCGGGTTTGAACTAGATTTGACGGCACAATAAAGGGCCTTGTAAGAAGGGAGCAAGCACTCCTGGAATCTCTTGTCGATGTTGAATCGACTGCAGCGAAGCCATTGGGCTGATGGTTCAGAAACCGCTCAATAGAGGGCAGTAAAAAAGTCGGTCATGAGACTGATTTGTTTTACGTCTTTTTCACGGAATATGCAAATTACCACAAAAAATATCAGAGACATAAATTATGTGTAGCATTTTGTTCTTAGAAAATAAGCAAGTTATGCGTATTCAATGCTCTCAGCTGTGAGTGGGTTATTTGCTTTGATGTTAAAATTCCCGCGACAGGTGACTTCCAACGCTTTTTTATATTCCAATTTGATTTCATTATAAGGAACGCAGGGTTCGAGATGTCAAGATAACATCCGTAAGAGGATGTAGGGAAATCCAGAGCTCTGGTTCTTGGTATCTCATAATTTTTTTAGACGATCGCCATAGTCCTATATGTGTTTGGCAGTGACTGCGCGATTGTCAACAAACGCACCACGTCCTGAATTCCACTTCAGTTATCACATTGTATTGATGCAAATGCTAGTTTTCTATTCCATCTGCGGAGGTCATGATTGTGGCCTTTGTTTTCCATGGCACGCTCGTGTCAGCATTGTTGAATATTCATTACTAATGTCTGTTGCTCACGGTAAAATATTTGGTAAAACGTTTTATAAAATCGACTAATTTAAAAAAAATGAGCTTGCTAACGATAAAACCGTTTTATAAAACGTTTTACGGAATAGGGCAGGTTCTATTTCCATAAAACCGTTTTATGCAACAACCAATGAGACGTTCCGCTTATCGCGTTGATAATAATCTCGTATCCATGGGAAGCCAAACAAGGAAAACGTAAACAAACATGGCTGGAAGTTCATGGAACGTTGAGCGAGTATCCTTCTTGTTTGAAGAATGCGTTCGAGCCTTAGCACCGTTGAGTGCGATCAGAAAGTAAGTAAATAAACAATACATATAGTTTTTAACCTAAACTTCATCCAAAAGAGAGTGTATTTATCACTTCACGTGTTCGCAAAGCGTGTCATAGATGGCAGGACATTGCGGTTTTATGAATAGTTTTACCGCGAGTAAGCAAGTACGTTTTACGTACGATTCATAAAACTTTCAATAAACATTTTTATAAAACTCTTTTATGGAAAATTTTACCGTGAGCTACAGACCTGAGAAACACATTATGTGTTTCTCAGGTCAGTAGATTTCATCCAATTACTGTGCAAAAAATATATTTAAGTGCTGTCAGAAATTACTGAGCGTATTCCTTCCGCCATTATATCGCTGTTTCACATTTTTATGTGCAGTACATACCTAATGCTGAAAATGGAATTTTTTAAAGGTGCAATCAGGTCACTGCAACTGCCCTATATCGGTCGTGCTAGACTTTGTCGTCGTTACTGTCGCTTTACGAAGGTTTATACCTACGCCTAGATGGCGGCACAATTACTCGCCCTTCTGCCTGTGATACACGGTGGTGAATAAGATTTTCGAAATATATATTTATCGAATTTACTTCATAATAATTTATGATAAGCCGAGTACAAATCAAATAATAAGCCGGCCCCAGTGGCATGGCGGTGGGGTAAAGTCTCAGCATGCTAATCTTAGGGTCGCGGGTTCGAGTCTCGCCTGGGTCGGTTTTTCACATACCCAGGGCATGGTTGTTTCTGTCAATTTCTGGTGGTTTGGACCCTGAAAAACCTGTTGACAAGCCGGGATGGCTTGTCGGGATCGTAGGGGTATATGGACCACCAGAATCGTCTGAGAGAGAAAAAAATAAAAACATGGCTTGGAAAGTGAGAGAAATGTGAAGGAAACTAGTTTCAGCTACTGTTTACAATGATAATATAAATTATTTATTACAAGGTCAAACTCGATGGCACCTCATTCTGAATTATAGTTTGGGAAGTTTTATTAATTTAAATTGACCTACTTTGTGAAGATAACTGGTGCTGAAATTTCATCTTCCTGTTCTTACGCTGTGCTAGCGACATAAAGTCACAGCACACAGATTTTCTAATCACAATAGTACATAAGTTCATGAAGTATAATTTTCTTTTAGTTTTGCAACCCTTATCAGCATGAAAAACGTGAACCTCGAGTGAAAAACATACTCGCTCTGAGAATTAATAATTATTAATATCTTTAACGCTCGGAAGTGCCCTGTCCCTTACAACCTAAGCCTGTGTTCGCTGTAGAGTTATTTCTACGCAATACATACTTTGTTAATCTCACTATCTATCATTTCATGTCGAACGTTTTACTATAACCATTTGACGATAGCTGCGGTTTTTTTGTACCTAACGTTTCAACTGGAAGTTTTCCTACCACATCGATTTCATAGCATACCTATTTCATAGTGCTGTGATTCGTGTCTGCTGTCCGCACTATTTCAACAAAGATGCTCCATCTTGGTTTTAATAACGTGTTTACCCATTTTGTACGCACATAAGTTGTTTACACATTTTGGACGAAATTTTGCTTTCTAATGTGTATAATGTTTGTTTGGGCAGAACTTAGTGCGGTTAAGAAAATATATCAGCAGCGAGATGGGCACTGCGTTCTTAATCGCCGAAGAAATGCTGGTGAATCTGCACGTACAGGCAACTTCCGTCTTTTATTCTAACAATAAAATTCACAGCTTCATGCTCTACATTGAAGAAGCTTTTAATATTCATTATAGTACATTTTTAAACTTTTCTACACTTTTTAGTTTTTAAAACACACTACGCGTTTCACCAATTTTATGGCATCGTCAGGTGTAGTAGTTTGTTTAAATATATTATATTGTTGTCGTTGTTAGATACAGAATATTAAATTTGATTTTAAAGAAAAGTTAACATTAAAAAATTAAAAAAAGGAAATGAATCAAAAATGAAAAGGAGGGTAAAAAAATATTAACATGAAAATAATAAAAACAAAAATTCATATACAAAGCTTCTAAATTATAGATATGCTGCATTCTCCAAATCTATGCAATGAGCAGCTTTTTACACATACCTCCCCACTACTTTATGGATAATTTTCGTTAAAAAACGTTCACCTTTCTCATACCACCACCACCCCTTGATTTCATTATTTTTTCCAAGCATTGTATGCAAATTTTTGTTGTTATTATTTTCATGTTAATATTTTTTTACCCTCATTTTTGTTTCATTTCCTTTTTGTAATTTTTTCAATGTAAACTTTTCTTTACAATCAAATTTAATGTTCTATATCTAACAACAATATAATATATGTAAACAAACTACTACAACTGACGATGCCATAAATTGTTGAAACGCGTAGTGTTTTAAAAAATAAAACGCGTAGTGTGTTTAAAAAAAAATAACCATAGGATTATGTGACATATGTGTATTATTACTTAGGATCCCTATGGGATTAGGAGAAATAAAGGAACCTTGGGAATATATAAGGAACCAATAAGACCATTACGAATGTGTCTGGTGATTGGAATGGCACATTCTTTTATCGAAAGCTAATATCGACGACGGTTGTCTGTATCATATGTTTTTAATAAAACGAGCATTTAAGTAGGTTCCGTAAGTGATGTTCCCGTCGTCTTGACTATCATATTTATTCACCTAAATTCGCTTGATGTCGCAATTTTGCATGAATTTGACATGCACGCAATATGAAATGACATTACTCACATTTAAAAAATTCGTTTATTTTCTGAAGAAATTTATAACATTTCAGTGTCAAATCCTCGAAATGGGGCCTTAAAAAACAAAACCATGCATCGTAAGAAGCATTTTGTTTTTAATTGAATGCATATCTAAATTAGGTTATTTAATTATGAAGAATTAGAACTGACGGATCGATGAATATATTTGAGGAACCATGATTTAGTTATTGCCCTCCACTTTACCGGCTGTTTGTTAACTTCGGAACGTTGTTGAAAAAAATACAGGGAGTATTGTTGATTCTCCCGTCGGATCTTAATTTCGTGAATTCTAAATTACATATGTTACTCACGTTATTTAGAGATTCTTTCGTTATGTTTGTCTGATATAAATGTGAAATGAAGGAAAGAAAATTTTGCTATTCATAACATTTATTCATCGAAATCATTAGTACAAGTGGCTAACCTATTAATAATTGGTCAATGGTAACTAATTTTTTCTGCTTTTCAATGTTAATTTTGTATTTTTTATATTATTTAAGTCTAACACACGTTCTCAGCTCTCCGCAGACACCTCGATCAATAAAATCGACCAGCTCGTTCCGGAGATACAACTGAACCGAGCGCGTGGCGTGCCCACACAAGCCCAAATTTAGACCCTCACGCGCAGCCCCGTGACGTCACTACCCAACCCCCTCCCCTCGCAATAAACCGTTTCCCGGTAGTCGACGGAACGGGCTATCCAGTCATAGTTTTAGTTATTCTGTAATCCTTATAGTTTTTGCACACGAGGCCTTCGAAAGTACACAAATATTGGCTCCGGCAAAACATTACATGACACCGATAACGAACCATAAGATGTTCATTCGCATGTACACAAAAAAATACATTGAGCAACACAGAGTTCTATGTTAATTGCTTATTAACTCAGTTCCCAATATATGTCGGTTAAAAGGAACCTAAACCACCAAGCCAAATATGTATCAAGGACCAGGAAACCAAGGAAAGCTTCCTGGGCAACTTCTATCACGAGATATCTACCTGCACCCTTAATCGCGTAATGGAAGCCTTGTTCGCCCATGTTACAACGGTGCCCTGTAGGTAATAAAGAACATAGGTGTATTATTGATCCAATGAATGAAAAATGGAAGAAGAAATTCCCTGCTCGATCTGCCCACACTTATTTTAGGTACTTAACATGCCGTTTGGAATATGCAATCGATCCAATTTATGTCCTGTAATTGACTTCTGAGAATCGATAAAAAATTTATGTCCCCTGTTCCCGGGATCTTTAAGTACCAATACGTGTTGAGGCCTTGGGTCAGACGGAGTGCGTCACCAGAGAAAATAAAGCAGCAGAAGTAGTTATAAGGTAATAAATGTCAGAGAGAACTTCGTCATAAAAAATATACCCGTCGAAACTGCCTTTAGGAGAACTCCTCTGTCATTGTTTTGTACTCATGTGTAGCAACGGGGGGGGGGAGGGGCGGTGGAAAGGGGTAAGATTGTTCCCTTAGGGGAGCAGACCGTGTGCGCGACAATTTATCGTCCTACCCGTAGAACATGGTCGGCGTTTATTTCTCGCATATTGTCCTTTTTTCTCGTAAGATTAAGGAGGGTTTTTCTTCGAGGGAAGTTTCTTCGATACCCACAGTTTTTTTAAAAAGAGCCATTTCTCATGCATGAGGGGCCGGAGTTAAAAAAGAGGCATTTTCTTCCTTTCTCGTTTCATTTTATTGATAACCATTATTCCTGGGAACTAGTCGCTTTCCAACCAATGCCGCTCAACTTTTTTTATATTTATCGTGTATTATATGTTATGTGTAAGGGATACCCCCTGTGAAAAGTTTTATCATTTGATACAGTGTTCATTCGATGGTTTGTACCAACAATTGCATTATAGTTGCATGGTACTTAGTTCCCACAGTATAAATTGGCCATTCATTATCACCAAACTATAATTTTGAATAAGGTAGCATTACTTAGGTCTTGGAAATAATTAAAGAATTTACATTACCATTGTAAAAACTAGCTGAAACTAGTTTCATTCCTTTTGCTCTCATTTTTGCAAGGAACACCATTAGTAAAGTGTAATTTGGCGTATCATGGGTTATCGCATAAATTCTATACCTTTTTTTGAAATCCCGCTCGTCGGCAGTGCGTATAGGCAAGGTCCATGCATACCTTGCGTAAGGGCAAATAATTGTGCTGACATCTATGCGTAGAAACATTTGTGAAGCGACATTAACGACGAATTCGTCTAGCACGACCGATATAGGGTAGTTGCAGAATTTATAAGGTGCAATTTTCGAAAGGTAAAAAGAATAAATGTTTATCTTTGGGAAATTGCATATTGTAAATTCTATATTATGTTGAAATTCCTCAACATTACGCCTGATACCTCCATTTTTGTAAATTGAATTCACACAAATTATGAGTACAGAACATCGCATTCCATAAAATCTACTACGCCTTTATCGTTTCATCTTTAAAATGTCGACGGAACGTTAACGTTACGGTGACGTTTTTTGCATTGTTTGTGTTCGACGTTGCGTTGTTCATTTGTGCGAGCTCTAGATTCACTTTTTTCAGTTTCGCGGGAGATATCGTCAGCAGGGATGCATTGGATAGAGAGAGAGAGATTGGAGCGTGACAGCATTCCTTGATGGAATAAAAACAAATCAATCTTTCTTCTTGCTGGATCAGCAGGAAAACGAAACAGTGGATAGTTTTTCGATGTGTTCGAGCAACATGGAGCACTACAACAAACCATTTTCGCGGGTTGTTTCTTCCTCACTGGAGAGCGACAATGCTAGGTAGATCCAAAATGGAGAAATTATGATGCATCATGGGATTGTGTCATGATCAGGGTATAACGACCTTGTCTCATACCAAATTCCTGTCACTCCATCTATCGGGCGGTTGTCGAAATTTCTCAACTACATAAGAGTGGCGTATTGACCATTTAATAACAATAAGTCCTGCCAAACATATATGGTTCTAATACGATCGTTTTCATTAATAATATCTGAGCGATAATCGCCAGATGGGATAAATCCCCCTGTACTACCATTGCAGTAGTGACCTTACATACTAATTGTCCCTAGTTGACACACATAACACATC